>JARHVA010000182.1:3177500-4380000 GCA_037957365.1 Torreya grandis
ATGAGTGCCATTTCCCAGAGCAAAGAATCAAGAAAGTTTCTTGCATGGTAACTAGCTAATTGTGCCCAGTCTATCTTGTATTCAGTTGTTAAGCAAATCTGTACATGCATCAACAAAGGTAAATGAGTGTTTGAAGAATTAGTAGACTATATACAATGTTGGGAAGCACATGTTTTAATGATCATACAATTATTTTGTGTGGTTTTATTGTTACCCTGTTACAAAGTAAGGAAATCAAGGCAAGTCCTGTAGACTATTGATTTTGTGCACACAGTCAAGATTAAAGTTTATACCACAGTGATAACATAGGAGTTTTGGATGACAAGTGAAGTTAGGAAAGGTGTTTTAAGCATGATAAAATGTTATCCAATCTTAATAATGTTTAGAACCCCTTTGGAATCCAAATACTTTAAAAAATTCTTTCTCAGTTTATACAATTTTGTGTCTTAACCCACAATCACCCTCTAACCAGTGTAAATGATGAATAGAGATGTCAAAGGGAGACTCAACGATTGGGAAATGTGTAAAATGATGGAACAAACTTATATATTCCTTCATAATTCCATGGAAGGCCCTAAATTGTTTAGAAACAAATTTTGATCAATCTCGGGCTACTTAGGCAGCATACAACCCTGCATTAGGGTTTCACAACAAAAAATCAATTTGTGAGAGAATCCATTGGTAGAAATCCATTAAATTTGGTGAAAAGCTTGGTATGAATGTATTTTATAATATTTTGGAGGTTTAGAAGTTTTTATGTACTTATGTGTACAAGTTTTTTAAGCTCGAGTCTAAACATGGTATGGTGAGACCTAATAGGCCAAGTCAGCAAGCAAAAGGAACTTAGAGAAGAGATCAAATGACAGGATCTACCAATGAAATTTCATGAATGAAAGGAATATGATAAAGGGTCATTGGAAAGGTAATTATATTTTTGATATCTAGATGTATGGACACGTACTAAGCCAAAGAGCCAAAAAAATTCAGATAGTGAGTCCTTGGATTGTTGGTTGAAGAAATGAACCAAGAAGAATTGCTTACCAATCTCTGTAAAGTAAGTTATTTAAAGAACATTGAATGTTGGTAGTTTATGTTTATCAAGTTTAGATGAGTCTACAATAGGGAAACACTGTGATTGAAGGCAGAGATTAGAAAGTGATTAAAGAAGAAGATAAATAACATTGGGAACCAAAGAGTCAAACACAAAGCAAGACAAGTAACTTGCAGAACTAGTTGAATTGGTAGAAGTAAGTGTAAGAGGTGAATGCATTTATTTCTTTATTTAATGTGTGAATGACTAATTGAATGAATCCCTCTACATCATGTGGTATCAGAGCCTAAAAGGTTCTATGGAAAGGTATGATTGAGTTTGTTTGAAAATATTGATTTAGTCTATGTGTACATTGTATTGAAGATTGTTGAATGTTAATTTGAGAAGATGTTGTTGTGGGAATGCTAATGAATATTGAAAGTATATGAAATGAAGAGGTTGTAGGTGTATATGTGAAAGAGAGGCAGAAGTAAAAGTGAGAAAAGAAAGAGTGGCATAGCCCTTAGCCAAGAAGGATTAAAGAAGGAAGAGACCCAGTGAGAGCTCCAAGAGAAGAAGCTCATAAGTGAGCTTGAGAAAAAGATAAGAATTCTGGAGGTAGGACAAGAGAAGAGAGTGACTTGTAACCTTTAGGTTCTTTGAAGTTTCTTTGTAAATTTGTAGTAAGGGAAGCCCAACAAAATTTTGAGTGGTTTATAAGAATTCAAAAGGCAAGTCATTAATATTTGGGGTTTTATCATTATTTATGTATTGTAATATATGAAAGAGCTTGTTAAAAGATAAAGGAGTATCATACAATTTTTAGCTAATGAGATTGAGCTTACAAGGAACAATATCTAAACATTCTTGTAAGGTTTGAGCTCTCTCCAATGTTTCCTATGAGACTTAGAACAATAATTTATAGTGGTTCACAAAAGTAAATGACATGTCAAGGAGATTAATAAGTCTTTGTTACGTTTATTTGATAGCCTTGATTATGCCTTGATTATTAAGTCTTTGTTGAGTATATATGATGGTCATCCTTCGATAAAATAAATAACCTTATATATATATAATTTATTAAAGCATTATTTGTAAAGCCATCTTTTTTATCGAAGGATGACCATCATCCATATATATATGATGGTCATCTTTTAATAAAAAATACAACCTTACAAATAATGCTTTAATAAATTATATATATATATATATATATATATATATATATATATATATTTCATTTTTTTATATATTATAAATATCCTTCGATAAAAAAGATAAAGTATATATATTATATATGTCCTTCGATAAAAAAGATGAAGGATAAAAAATATGACCTTCCAAATAATGTCTCAATAAATTTTATATATATATATCAAAGAATGATCATCATACATATATATGATGGTCATCCTTCAATAGAAAAGATGACCTTACATATAATGCCTTAATAAATTATATTATATATTCATCTTTTTTTATCAAAAAATATATATAATATATATATCCTTCATCTTTTTTACCAAAGGTGATTATATATATATAATTTTTAAGGTCATATTTTTTACCGAAGAATGATCATATATATATGATCATCCTTCGATAAAAAAAGATAACCTTATTATTTATATATATGGGATCATCTTTCAATAAAAAAGATGATTTTATATCTTTATTTATTTATAAGGTCATTTTTTTATCGAAAGATGACCATATATATATGAATATGATGGTCATCCTTTGATAAAAAAGATGATCTTACAAATACTATATATAATTTATTGAGGTATTATTTGTAAGGTCATCTTTTTTATCAAAGGATGACCATCATATATATATAGTTTAATTTTTAATTTATTGAGGCATATTTGTAAGGTTATTTTTTTAATCAAACCATAAACATCCTAATTCAAGCATGAATAATTGATCATCTTTGACTTGAATTGAGGAGTAAAATTTATTTCACTAATCTAGCTTTGATCATTTTATTTTAGGTATCTTTGGAGACTTATACTTGATGGTATAATGATTATGACTTACCATCACCTTATTAATCAAATTACAATCCCTTTCATATAAGGTTAATTTTTAATTTAATATAAAAAATCAGAGACAACAAATTTATGATGTTTTAACATACTTAAAGTTTTTTTTTTTAAATTTTGGTCTACAATTCAAGTAGATATTACTTCAACTTTGTAAGGTATGTATACCTTGTATTTCAAGTATAGTTAGGTGACTCCTACATACTAGAAGTAGGAGATGGTCTCATATGTTATAAGTTACCTTGTCGAACATAACAAAGGCCCCTTACATCGTAGACCTTAAAAGGATTTCCCATTTCATATGTCTTAAGAGAGAAATTTGACCTCAAATCGATAAATCTAATTGAAAGTTATCTCTCCTCATTCTAATTAATTTTAATATTAAATCTCTAGTAATAAGATATGCAATGTTCAACAAAACACACGTCAATTGAATCTTAAATTTTCTTGCTTTATTTAGAGACATAAATTTCATACTCAAAGTTTAATTATGATGCCTCTAAGAGACATGACAATGAGGGTCATATTCAAAGCCTACTTTACACACACTTTTATTAATTGATGTATGACAATACAATCCACTAATGCTAATGTTAAAGTTGTAAAATTACTTTATCTAATTTTTAACCTAATTTTTCATCAATAAAAATTCATTTTTTAAATATTGATACATATAAAATGAATAAGAACCTACTTTATTTGAAACCTTAAGATATAATTGATATGATAAAAAATTGAATTAATGAATCAAAATAAACTATTTTATCTAAAACTTTGAAATCTAATTAATATAATAAAATCGAATTAATAATTTATTAATATTTATAATGTAATATAATAAATCTTACCATCACAAGGTTCCCAATTACCACTGGTGGTTGTGCCCTATCTACATCTTTCCATTGTAATGAGGCTGCAATTTTAAATTTATTTGTCAATTTGATTTAAATATAATTTTTATTTTTATTTTTCATTTTTTAATAGAGACATGGATGTATAATTATATATATTAAAAGATAATTGATTTTCTTAAAAGCAAAAGCAAGATTTATTTGATTTTTTTTAACTCCTCAACGGGAATGAATAAGACAAGTCTAAGTTTCCCATCGACAACAACCCAATTTTTTTTAAGGGATGTTTTATTTTATCTTTAAAAATGCCCTTCCTTTAAATTATTGGCAAAGAGAATATGCCCTTACTTTAATAGAGAATGTTTTTTAACCTTATTAGGTAGGATGAGTGGAAATATAATTTCTTACTTTCGATCTACTATTTTTTTGGGAAAACTATTTTATATATAAACAAGATCACAACGTGGCGAAGTCCTCTAACTATTGTTTTGAAATTGAGAATATTTCAGGGGAAAAGGAGGGACTTGTAATCTTTAGGTTCTTCAAAGCTTCTTTGTAAATTTTTAGTAAGGGAGGCCCAACAAATTTTCAAGTGGTTTTATAGAATTTAAAAGGGAAGTCATTAATGTTGAGAGTTTTATCATTATTCATGAATTGTAATATATGAAACAGTTCGTTAAAAGATAAAGGAATATTACATAATTTTTAGTCAACAAGATTGAATTAGCAAGGAATAATATTTGAATATTGTTTCAAGGTTTGAGCTCTCTCTAGTATTTTTTCTGAGATTTCGAACAATAGTTTATAATGGTTCACAAAAGTAAATGAGATGTCAGGGAGATTAGTAATTCTTTGTTGCGTTGACTTGATGGCCATGATCTGGTCTCGAACTTGCTTGGATATGAGAGATTTAAATATTGTTTCAAGCTTTGAGCTCTCTCCAATGTTTTTTTTGAGATTTGGAATAATATTTTATAATGGTTCACAAAAGCAAATGAGATGTCAGGGAGATTAGTAAGTCTTTGTTGCGTTGACTTGATGGCCATGATTTGGTCTCGAACTTGCATAAATATGAGAGATTTAAAAAATCCTTTGGAGGCCTTATCCCCAAGTTTGAGCCAATGAAGGTGAGTGCGAATTTGCACCTCTTTAGTTGTATGGATGTTTACAATTTTGATTTGGTGCTTGATAGAAGCTAACATGGTTTGTAATTACAAATCAAATGGATTGCACTTAAGGAAAGAAGAGATTCTCTAAAATTCTTTGAGCACAACACCATCTACCCATTTTGAACTTGCATTATTTGTTTACCATAATGAGAAATAAAGGTAGTGGTGGGGATGATGGCCTCATACCACCACTTAAAGTAGATTGAAGCATAAGGTGGATGTGGCACAAGAGTATAAACTCTATCAATGAAAGGGATGGTGCCATCCTGGTAGAGGAGGGATGTGTTAAGAAAGAATAGATTGTGTGGTACTTTGAAGTGATTATCACTCCACTTCACTCTTAAAGTGATGGGATTGTGGTTTGATAGAATATATTCAAAATGCAAAAAGATAGGTTTCCCATAAGAAATATCAAAAGAGAAGATGTGTTACTCAAAAATCATAAACCAATCCAAGCTCTTGAGGATCCTATTGGTGCCTACATGATAGTTGGACCACATAAATGGAGTGTAGTTAATTGATGTTTTCAGTGGAGAGGGTCCAAAAGACTCCATTGATATTTAAAATAAAACCATGGCCCACATTTTCCTTACACCATCACATCGAGAGGGTACCAACCTTGTCTTCAGTTCTCTCAATCATTTTAAAGTCTTTACACACAAGCCAAATGGTGAGGGGTAGATTGGAAGCCTAATATCACCATAAAACTATTATATCATGACCATAATTTGGGGTGTAAATATTGAGGACCCATAAGGGATGACCATTAAAAATGAGGAGAAGCCAAATAATCTGATGTGACATATCTCTCCTCAAGGCAATAATTAAGGGGGATTTTTTTTGGGAAAACCAAGATTCTAGTGTCACCATGAGCCTATTCATGCAAAGTGGAGAAGTGAGTTACCTCAAACCAAATACATTTCATAGTAGTTTTTAAAATAAACCCTAAAATTTTAACTTCTCATAGATAAATAAAATATAGAGCTCCCAACTATTGACAATAAGCTCGTACAAAGAATTTATGAAAGGACTTTATGAGATCTCAAACATTCCAAGACAAAATATTTATTTGGGAGTATCATCCATGATGATTCCCCCTAACCATCTTAAATATATTCAAGAGCTATAAAACTATTTTGAAAAAGAGTTTGTTGGTTTGGTAACATGAAATCCTCAAGTGAGATGGAGTGGCATTTAACTACATTGTCCTCTCAAGGAAAGTCACCACCACCATGAGGTGGTTTGCGTGACTACCTGGAAGTAGAACCACTTGTAGAATGTGTCCCAAAAATAAATGAACTCATGTCTAATTGAAGAGCTTATGAGACTCAGCTTTGGGAGGTTGTTGGAACACTAATAGGCTCGAGGGGAGGATTGTCTTCTAAATTTCATAAGAAGGTTTTGGATTAGAGGAAATGATTGGATGGGAACTTTTATTACTGATGTAAGACTTTTTATTAGTTACCATCACCAAATGGTTAAAATTCTCCACCACTTTGGGTTTATCAGACGGTATTTATTGAATAGAGGGTTTTGGCCACCTCACAAGATTTTTTATTGAATGTATATGATTTTTTATGCCTAGCATTTTAGGTCCACTTGAATATTGATGGATTCTTTCAAATCCTTATTCAAGTTAACTTTGAAACATGCATACTTGTTGTGGCATGCAAAATAAAGCCTATTTTGTTGATGACATAAAACATGCCCTATGGGTTTAACAATTTCCTTGAGAAATGCCCATAGAGGAAGTGGTAGGCTTAGGAGTTCAATCCAAATTGACACTTGAAGGGATGCCTAATGAAAAAATTTAAAGGTATGGGTCCATGGGGATAAAATCATAATAATATTCCTTAGGTACCAACAACTCAACTGAGCAAGGAGGGCATGGATTTGGGATAGATCCTCAAAGAAGAAAAGAAAGAACCCTTTGGTGAGGTTTCAAATGCCATTGACATGTATACTTGAGGGATCCCACTGTTGTCAAAACCATGCATTGAGAGACTCCTCAGAGGGGATACGATTGACATAGTAAGCTATAACACAATAATTTTCATACCACTTACAGACATTATCAACAACATCAAGTTATAAGCAAAGATCATACCAAGAGGGAGATTCAGAAGTTATACTTCATTATAAACTCTAGGCACAATTTTCCTAGCTCGCTTTGGTGCCATCTTTTATGTTAATCACAACAATATATACAATAGATTGGATAGAGGATATTATATATCAAAAATACACCCAAAGTGGGGCAAGCTACACATAATAAATTCATGATTAACTTTGGAACTCTCATAGGCATGGTGTGACTGACAAAGAAGGTGAGAAATCGAAACATAGTAAGGCCGACATGAAACTCTAGCAAAGCAAATTTTCATAAGTTATCACCCAAATCAATGTTTTTAATTTTGGTAAGGAGGACTACCTCTTTATTCAATTATTACTATTTGTATTTAGTTTGGGCCAATTTGGTTTAATACAATATACAAACATCCTAGTTCTACGATGGGCCCTACACCTTACATCCAATTTTAAAGAATCAGATGAAGGCCTTAAGCACTCCATAGGATAAAGTTTGAAATTATTTTAAAATGTAAATTATAATTACTTTTTAGTATTTTTTTATAGATAATTAAGGGTTTAAGGGTCCCTCACCCACAATAAGAATTAAACAAAAATAACACCCATTTTCCTCAGATAAAAATTCGTGAGTGAACATTGTTTCCAAACCCAGGTTAAACAAGCCCAAATACACTAATGGGAGAACAAACAACCCCAAGGGGAATCCAATAAATAAATCCCAAGATAATAAAAAACCAACCAACTACGATAGTGACTAAAAAAACTGTACAAACATAAAGGCCTCTCTTTCCCTCTTTTATTGTGAGAGCAAACAATCATAGAAGGAGAATCTAAGACCAACCACCCTTTTTATTCTTCTAAACTATAGTCCACTCATCTAAAACACACACTCTACCCCAATCCACATTAGAAGATGTAAGATCACCATCTATAAATACACCTAAGATGCCATCCTTACTTGCTAATTTCAAAACAACTAGAGATTCATCTCCCTTAGCTGCACTGCATAACTCAATAACATATGAAGATGAACTCACCACATTTGATTCATGAGCCAAAGAACCACTTTGTGAGAACCAAAAACACCATCACTTAAAAAAAAGAAGTAGGAATCACATGAGAAACTATTAGGTTATCAACAAATGCATCCTTCCACCAAGAAGAGTCCACTTTACACTTGGCTAAAGAGCAAAAAGAATTCAAATGGTCATGCACAAAGCACCTACAACATCTAAAAGGTGAACCCCCATATTCAAGGGTTTGAGTCCAACCCCATTCATTAACCCTTAATTCAATGGTAGCAGGTAGATTCTTTGGTAAATATATACTAATAAAATCCACGTGTAGGTAGTGTGGGTAAAGGTAGAGGTAGAAGCATTAATTGATACTAATTTCCCAAGAGACCCACCAATAGCCATAAGGTTGGATTCAACCCAAAACTAGAGCAAAAGGTAGGGCAATCAGACCCAGGCAAGCTTGAAAATAAGATTTTTTAGTAGAGGATTGAAGGATGGGTACCAAGGTTTCAAAAGGAGAAGATGTTGATCCTAAGACCAAGGTTTTTCCAAAGCCACCTGATTATGATATGCCAAGCAATCCAAAACTACAATAAAGAAGCATATGGTGCATGGGTAGATCTCTAAATTTTCTTCTAAGAAAGGTTGCCATAATTCTGAGATACATTGGTGAATGGTAGGAAGGCTTGGCTAAAAACTATAAAATCTAAAATTTAAGCCTTGATTGGCAAACAAAATATCATTTCTAAGAACCTCCTCCAGAGTGCCATTCTCAAAAGACACGATCAGTGTAGATTTTACCACTACTAGGGTCTTAAAAATAGGAGACACAACCAACTCCCCTTTAGAAACTACTTGAGTGAAGGTTTTAGGCCTATCCTTCCCAAACTCCTGTAGGGATTGACTTGTAGATTTGAGGCCAACAATAGGAGAGGAGATGCAATCTAGAGCACCAAGAGACCTATCACTTTGCTTCTAAAATAACCCTAGGGTGGCCCTAGAGTGCCCCCAAATTCATCCATCGATGAAACCACTAAATCCTTGCATCCACATTGATTAGCTACACAAGGGTTATAACAATTGGAGTCAAATGAACCATCTTCCTAAAGGGGCTAGCCGAAGAGGGAAATGAAACATGGGGGATTCAAGGGAGGTAGACAATGTGCCAATAGGATGACATCAAGAACCTGATTTATGTAATCTACTCATTTTTTTAGTTAAGTCATAAATGTAGACAATGTTGATACTCAAATAATCTTGATGCTTTATAGTATTATTAAATTACATTGTATAAATACATTTTTTAATTAAAATAATATATTTTATTTGATTATAAAATCTATTGAAGTTTAAAATATCAATAAACTAGTACAAATATCTTAAATACACCTATATGAAAAATGCTAAGAGATATCAATATCAAGGCCCTTATCTTGGATTTTTAACATACCACAATTATTAATAACTCTATTACCTTTTTTTTACAATTTTTTCACTAATTGTTGACAATTTTTTCAATCTAACTACACCTATGTGTCAAGTTTCAAAAAAATATTTCTAGAAAAAAATGGGGCTCCAAAATCCATATTATGGTAAAAATATTAAAGTTTTCGGTTGACTTATCCAAGAAAAAAGGGAAAACTTCTAAGTGATAGTCAAATAGATGTCAAATTTATAGTCAAAATTAAAAGTAAACACACTCGTTGAGATTACAACTCATCATCAACCCCCCTATTGCCATTGTAGAATGCCTCTTGGCATAACTATCAATATATTTAATTTATTATTTTTTGTTTATAGATAAATTAATAGTTCATCTGAATTTATTCCTAACATAGAAATAACTATACTAGGAAATAATGTTAGGATCTGGGCAAATGACTTACATCATTTGGAGGGTCTCAATACTCTTATTTCAAAAGATTTGAAATTGGTTTATCCTTGAAATAATTGTTATTTCTTCATTTGCTCATGTTTTTTAGTTTTTTCAAAAGTTATTAAAAACCCTCAGTCAGCCATGTCATTGTTGTCATTTAATTGGACTAATTGGTGAAGATGATAACGATGCTAAGAGTTTTGATTCTTCATCTCCTCCCTCATTAACAATCATTCTCCCTTATCCTCCTTGAGATATATAGTGTTTATCAAATTGGTTTTGGGTGATGTTGTCATCAATAATGGAGAGAAAATATAGAGAACAAAGGTAATGTGTAGACACTGGAAATCTGCACACCATGATTCTAAATGTCATAATTCCCTTGGACCACCTTAGGACCCCCTTGGGACCATTTGACGCTCTAATCCCTAGCCAGAGCTAACCTGAAATCAGTTTGACTTAACTAGATTAAAACTTGGATTTCACCTATTTTTACCTTTCACCCTCAATCTTCAACAGTCAGGTTGATCATCGACAGTCACCCTGACCATTGACAATTAGGATCCACCTCCTCAACTACCAACATGCAAACTCACCACCTTGCTTTTCTAAAAATACCCCATCTAATTCATGTTGTGAGCCATTGCATGAATGAGTTAAATTTAGGAGGCCTAGTTCACATGCTATTGCAAATCTCTTGTCTTGCCTATAAGAGAGAGGAACAAATAGGTGAAATGGATCTACAATTATTATCAAGGCTTTGTGCATATAGGAGTTTCTTTCTTGCAAGTCAATCACCATCAACAATCTAACAATCATATCAGAAAGTCAATTTATTGATGTCTCTCCACCAAGTTTTTAGGTATCGTTACTCTATCAAAATCAAGTTAGATTCCACCAATGGGTCAACTATCCACCCAATCAACTTATGGTAAGACGAGTACTTATTTCTTAGTGTTCATTTACTTTATTCCCATTTCAAAATCAATCCATTCCTTACCCATCTTTCAAAATCCATATTTTGGATCTCAACAATCAGCGCTTTTATCAACCTAGATCTAGACACAGTAACCATCGACAGTTAGCCCAACCATCGACAGTTATCCCAACCACCAACGGTCATTGTGACAGTGAAAACTAGCAATCTAATTACACCTACCACCACCTAATCAAACCTAATTTTTTCTGTTCCTACCTATCCATAGACCCCTATCTAATTTTCTTAAGCAGATCCCAACCCTTTAGCACTATTATTAAGTAGTTTATCACTAATTAAATCATTTCTTATCTATTTTCTAAGCAAACATTATTATGTTTAATTTCAATACCTTTTGATTATTGATGCAAGTACCTTCAATTTTGTTAATAAGCTTAATTATTTAAAACATGTGGATTGACTACCCATAAGGAAGCTCTTGCTTATGGGATATAGGTATCACTAGGCAATCCACTCAACTATGTTTTTAACAAACAAGTTTGCTTTAGTGCTTTCTTACCTGTAGGTCATCCTCCCAAGACAAAGAGGAGCTCTTCACAATCTTCTAATTTAATGCGTGCACAATCAAACAAGTTTTTCAACCATACCCGTATTTAGTTTTTTCTTTTCCCTCTTTCCAATAATAAGCAAGAAATTCATTGAAATATTCTAGCACACCCAGCAGGACCCTTGTGTCCTTACTTGGGTTCTTGTTTGCTTTCATTCTCTCTCTATTCTATGCTCATTAATGAAATCAAAAGTTTTTTTTGGGCTTAAAATCAAGTGCATACATTGACTTCTTGAAAATTTAGTTCATATAACTTAACTTAAAGGCAAAGTAATCTATCATAACTTTACTCTTTGTTGCACACACTAAACCAAACCACCTTCAAAAATTAAACACCAAACAAACTTGAGATAAGGCCTGACTAGGATTTCATCACCTAGCAGTAACCTTACCCTTTCCCGATGATCCTACTTGGATGTCATTACCAAGGGGAAGACCAACTTAGCTCTCTAATTGAGTATAATCTCTGGATATCAGTATATATTGGCTAAGCACCTGACACCCTTATCATTTAGTGTGTGAAGTGAGGGGGTAGGCCCCAATACCAAACCATGTATTGATTCCAATACAAATTCCTTTTGAGCACCTAAACATAACTTGAAACTAACCTTAGACTTCCTTTTTAGTACCCAATCTACAAACCAATCTCAATCACACATTTTGTTAAGGCATAAGCCAAAAGCAATATTAATTAAAACTCTAGGGCTTAACATATATTTTAGAGTGTGATTTGATTTATTTGACCATGTTCTTGGCTTCTCTTTATTTGAGTAGTGAGGTTGTTTGTATTTTCTATCTCCCTTTTCTCATATGGTTCTTACTCACTTGTAGCGAATAGACCTTGTAGGGAAAAATCCATCACCAAGCCAACCTACCTCTTCTAACTCTTCATCCATGGACTACATTTGCAAATTGGTAGACTCTCCTCACCCCTTGGGAAGTCCTACCTTCCCTTGGGTGGTTCCTTGAGGAGATGTATATTTCATCACTTTCTTAGATAACAATCTCATGGCCTTACAACATTACCTTACAACCACATCTTATTGTATCCCAACTTTGAATCCATCTATAGATCCACCTTATGGCATACCTCTCTATTTCATATGGAGTACCTCCATTGTCATAGTTACTACCCAACTATTGACTACCCAAGCTTCCTCATCAACTAACAACCCCTTTGAGACTACCATTGAAAACCAACTAATGCAAACTACCATTGCCCTTATACCTTCTACTCCTACCAACCACTCCTCTATAATAGGAGTGCCTACCTCTAGCACTACCAACCTTACTTTAGCTACCTCCAACCCATCAACCACTACTCCACTTCAAATCCTTGTGGTGTCCATACCCTCTACCTTTCCACCAATTAGTACAAGGGTCACCACCCTTCCATCAATCACCAACCCAACTACTATTTCTATCCAAAAAGTACCCCTTAGACCAACCTTTGGATACATCCCTAATCTACAAGTGCATGTACCCACTACCCAAACACCTACCTCTACCTACCCTTATGTATACTCTGCCTAACTATTGGCATCCACTTACCAATATGTGGTAGCCTCCCAACCTTCTACCCACTATCAGTATGCTTCCCAACCATCCTAGTAGTATGCATCTTATAACCCTTCAGGTAGATAACCCCAATCTAACCTAATGAAGATGTTTATGGATAAGATGACCACCTTGGAGTCATACATCTTAGGTGCTCACAACATCTTGTCATATGACCAAATATATAATGAACCCATCCATCTATCTGTACCTATCAGGTCATATCCTCCCCAATGGGAACTTTCCAAATTCTCTAATTTCAAAGTAAGGAGGATCCCTAGTAACACCTTTGGACATTTAGGCATGCTTTTTATCTCATCACCTAAGATGATGTCTTTTTCCTCTGCACCTTCCCCATGTATTGAGCCGGTTCGACATTGGATTAGTATAGTGCCATACCTAGGTGCTCCCTTTTCTCTTTCACCTAACTAGCTCAAACCTTCTTTGATAATTTTTTGATTAATATCTCCAAGAAAGTTTCTATCACCTACCTTTACTCTATTTGGTAGTTTGAGGATGAATCTGTTGCCAATTTTTTGGCTCATTGGAGGATCCTAATAACCAACTTTCCTTTTCCTTGCCTCAACTAGAACTCATAGAGCTCTTTGCTCAGGCATGTGCCAAGCATATTTCCTCTACATTGTGTGTCCAAAGCTTTCGAACCTTTGATTAAGCTTTTAATATGGCACATAAGTTATAGAATCAAGCCATTGATAAGGGTAAGCTAAAGCTCAAAAATAAGAACTCAACTTATAAAACCAATGAGACCTCTTCCTCCAAATTAAGCAACCAGTCCAATACCAACACAAAGAACAAGGGAACCACAAATGTGGTTGTCCTAAAAACTACTCGTTCACTTTCCATCAACCAATCTAATTCTTCTAGTTCCTCAAATCAAAACCTGAGGATCCAAACCCATAATAACCATAAACAATTCACTTCTCTCAAAATACTATGATTCCATCTTGGAGAAGTTATTAAAAGCTAATATCATTCAAATTCCTCCTATCAAGCCACCCTAGCAATTTGAATCTTCTTGCACTGCACCTAGTTGGCATAATGGGAATGATCTATGTGCCTTCTACTAAGTGATAGGGTATGATGTCAGAAGGTGCAACACCTTTAAGAGCCTTATCTAATCCCTCATTGATAAGGGGGAGCTTACATTGAACAACCCAAATGCACCATCAAATCAAGCCCTTGATATATTCATGAAACCTTTCCCAAACCATGCTCCTACCAAGAATGAGAGCAATAACATCAAGTGTTTTCATGATACCCATATAGTTAACATGGTCCTTGATGAACTCATTATCAAACCATCTAGTATCCAATCTTTTGATTCTCCACCATCTATTGAGATAGTGGACTCACCTTCCCTTATTTCAAACACTCAAACTAAGGGAATACCATCCTCTCTCTCTCCAATTATTGAGGTAGTGGAACCACTAGCCTCCCTTTCAATTGATATACCAAAATGACAAACCATTGTTGTCTCACCTTCAACTTTAACTACCAAGCAAACCACTCCCCTTTTAGTAGTCATTCTCAAGGAGGAAACCCCCATGTCTAATTCCCCCACTAAGGAACCACCTATCTCAACCTTGCATCCTTTGATTGAGGAAGAGGTTACCATCACTATGTCTCCACCTAGGGGCTTATCTTTCAGGTCTACTATTTAGGGGACAAAGCCAACCTACAAACCATTCTCTAGGCTAGTGTAGAAATTGGAATTTATCTCCAAGCCTGACATGGATCAAGCCACATTCTTGCAGTAATTAGGCTACCTTATATCACCAAATGAGAACCTCTAACCATGCCTTTAGTAGACCAACCCACCACTTCTTCCATCTAGCTTCTGCCCTACCAACCAAACTAATAAACCTAATAAACCCTCAACCATCCAAGGCACCTAGACCCTAAGCAACATATTCACCTTCTCAAACCAATCCTACCAAAATAATCAAAAACCTTGGTGTCTTCCCTACACCAAGCCTTAGTCACCCCTCATTGAAGGTGGAGTTCACCTCATTAGAATCAATAATCAAACACTAGACCAAAGTAGCCAAAGAGGTGAAGCCACACAAAGGCTAGAAGGCCTAAATTTTTCCTCCCTCAACCTTACCCTCGATTTTGGGGCCTCATCCCTCTACTTTAAGCAGGAAGCCAATCACCTCTACCAAAACCCCACTACCTCTTTTGGTTACACTTTCACAGTTGCTCTCTAATGCACCTCTTTTCACCATGCTAATAATACCTAAGCTACCTACCTTGTGATCTTCCACCTCTAGCTTAGCAATCTCCTTGCCTAAACCAAAGTATTTAACCAAATGCACCACCCTAACCAAAATAAATACCACCAAACTTATTTCCAATCAACCTCTTACCTCAACCATCAAATCAAAGACCATCATGCCTTTACCACCTTTAGGTGAATCTTACTCAACTATTCTCCATAGGCTCTTGCAGACCTTTTGTCTAGCCCTACCTACCATTAGACCCTTTAACCCTCTCGATTCCAAACTCATCTAGTACAATGAGCACCACTTGTGTTTTTATCATAAGACACCTGACCATGATACGAAGAACTGCAAAGCTTTCTAAACCATCATCCACCAACTTTACAATGAGGACAATCTATTAACAAACAAACCTCATATAAGCCCCATACCAATCCTAAAAATAACCATACCTACACAATGCTCACCTACTCCTCCACTCTCACCTCAGAGTGAAGGCGAGTCCAACCAATCCTCTAACTCAACCTCTCCTTCAATCCATACTATCAACATGGTCACATGAACACAATAGAAAGATAATGGGAAGACTAAGTTGTCTATTCATTGGATGTACCCCTCCTCAAACTCTTAATTAACCTACACCTAACCATTGAAATCTTTGACCAAACCCAAGGTGTTTATCTTAGGTACCTCCCAATCTAACCCTTTAAAATCCATCTGGAGAGTTATCCTCAAGAAACTTCACCAAACCTCAATAAATATGAGATTGTATGAGTTGATCTCTACCTCTCCCCATCATCACCAAGCACGAATAGAGACTTTACAATCCATTGAGGTCCAACCTGAGGACCCTCAACCTCTAGTCATGTTTATCGGTGCCCTTCAAATTTCCAACCTTGTTACCTTCAAGGATTCAGAAATACCCTCCATCCATCCTAAAGACCCAAATCCTCTTCTCTTTATCATTGCCTACATCAACCAAACCCGCATCAAATGGGTCATGATTGATGGAGGGTGATAACATTAACATCATCTACTCTCACACCTACAACCAACTCAACTTGTCAGACATTGTCATGTCTAAATCTTTTATCTTCCTTCATTCCTTCAATGATACCATGGCCATTACCTATAGAACTATTGTCCTTCATATTCATTTAGGTCCTCACATGCTCCTCAAACTTTTCTATGTTGTGGAACGTGATTTCCAATATAACATCTTATTGGGATGACCTTGGATTTGGTCTATGGGTTGTGTTCCCTCTACCCTCCACCATTGTATTAAGTTTGAGCATGAAGGTTAGGTCATCACCATCCAAGATGGTCTGAGTCATTTATCAACATGCAACATGACCTATCACCCTAATGATGTCCTCATTCCCCCATCAAGCACACCCTCAACTGATAAAACTCAACCTTTAACCACCAAAGTGGATATCACACCTTTTTCCATCAACAAGGCATCAATTAGTTCCTCTATCCCTTCAGACCAAATCCCCACCATCAACCCTTTGGAATCAATCTTCCATCACCTTTCACTAGGGGAGTATCACCTTTTAGCCCTTGACACTTTCCATACTCCTCATGAGTACAATCAACTCAATAATCAATCAAGAATTGACCCTAATGTCAGAACTATCATTCCCTTTGGGCCTCTTGACCATCAGACCCATTTTGTCTATGGGGGACTAAACAAGCCCCTTGGTGCTTCTGCCACCTCCCTTTCACTTAGACCATTTACATCCAGTTTCTCCTACCTAGACAAATTAAGCTTCACCAAGACATACCTCCATTAGTGTGTTTGGAAAGGCTTTGGTCTTAGGCAATATGAAAATGGACCACACAAATTGGTCACCATCAAAACTAAAAATCCACATGAGAAGCACAAACTCAGTTTCATCTTACCTAATAAGAATAAAGACAAGTAACCCATCATTAAAATTGTTGAAAAACATGCCCCTTCATCTTTGATCTCACCTCCACTTGAATGTGAATATAATGACATCATCCTAGCTAGCTTTTTTTTTGTCAACATGATTAACCTTGGACCCCTGACTTATCACAAGGAGGGATGACCATAACCATCTCATTAAACTACCTTGAAATGATAGGAAAAGACTTTCCTACCATTACCACTATTTAGTGCCAAGATGATGATTCTATTATCACCTAACTTGGTGCCCTAGATTATTCAATCCACAAATCCCTTCCTCCTAAATCTTTGACCATGTTGAATGAATCCACTATGGATATCAACTTGGCTACTCTAGATAACCCTTACATTGTTAAAATCAACTAATCATTGAATGTTGAGGAACTTTAGGGATTTCCCTCTTTCCTCCAAGATCAAAACATAACATTTGCTTGGTTTTATAGTGACACATCTGGTATTGACCCTACCATTGCTACCCATAACATAGTCACTCACCATGACACCAAACCTATCAAGCAGAAGCTTTGATGTATGCATCTTCATATAACCCTTCTTGTTAAGTAAGAGCTTCAATGTATTTTATCTATCAATTTCATTTAGCCTATTGACTACCCCCAATGGGTCTTAAATTTTGTACCTATCACCAAAGCCACAAGGGGAGTACACATTTGTGTGGACTTTCATGACCTTAGCCTCACCTAACCCAAGGATGACTTCCCTCTACCAAGCATCTACCAACTTGTTGATCTTATAGTTAGCCATGAGATGTTATCTCTCATGGATAGGTTCTCAAGTTACAATCAGATCTTAATTTATCCTGAAGATTAGCATAAAACTACCTTCACCACCCTTTGGGAAACCTTTTGCTATAGAGTCATGCCTTTTGGACTAAAGAACATTGGTTCAACCTACCAATGTGCCATGACCTATATCTTCCATGACCTCATCCATAAGATTGTAGAGGACAATGTGGATGACCTTTTCAAAAAATCAAAACTCCAAAAAGATCACTTGGCTATTCTTAAGATCATCTTAGAATGCCTCATCCATTATCATGTCCACCTAAACCCCAAGAAGTGAATTTTTGGTGTATTATCAAGAAAGGTTCTTGTCTTTATTATCTCCATTTGTGGAATCAAAGTTGATCCCACCAAAATCAAGGCTATCCTTGACATGCTTCCTGCAACCAACCTTAAGCAACTCTGTACCTTGCAGGTAAAACTTCAATCCATTTGTCGTTTCATCTCCCAACTTTTGGATCGGTGTCAAACCTTTCACCATCTTCTGAAGAAAGATGTGTCTTTCAAGTGGAATAAAAATTATCAAAAAGCCTTTGATTCACTCAAAAGGTACCTCTTCTCTCCATCTATCTTCACCCTTCCCAAGGAGGACTGACCTTTCTACCTATACATCTTTGCCACCGACTATTCCCTAGGGGCAATATCTGCTCATCGAGACAAACAACACAGAGAACAAGCTGTATACTACATCAGTGACACACATGTAGAGTAAGATACTCAGTATAACCATACTAAGAAAATTTTCTTAGCTTTAGTCTTCATGGCCACAAAATGTTTCCACTACCTTCTTAACCATAAAACCTACATCATAACCAACACCGACCCACTCAAGTACATACACTCCAAGCCATACCAAAATTAGTGTATGGCCAAGCGGTTCATGTTCTTAGCAGAGTTTGACCTTGAGTTCTTTTAGTAAAATTCAAATAAGGGGTAAGTCATTATCGATTAATTTTTCAAGGCACCTTTAGAAGATACCTAATCCCCTTCTCTTGAGTTCCCTGATGAGTCCATTGTGGCCCTCTCTCAAGCAAATTTCACCTATCAAGTTGCCATGTTCTTTGACAGATCAAAGTGTCAATGTGGTGGGGGATGCAGTATCATCTTTATCCCCTTTGATGGTGAACCTCTACCTTTATCCTTCGAGCTTGATTTTGAATGTACCAACAACATGGCTGAGTATGAAGCCCTAGTGATAGGCCTCCAGACTACCTTAGCCTTATGATTCAAAATGATCAATATCTTTGGTGACTCCCAACTTGTGGTCAATAAAATCAATAGATCTTACTAGTGTAAGAATTATGTTTTTCAATAGTACAAACCACTAGTCAATGAACTCTTAACATGATTTGAGCATTATCGCATCTAGTCGACCCTGTGACCCTACGATCTGCCAATAATTTAACTGACACCATAGCTTCATTTGCCTCTTAAATACCATCTACACCCTCAAACTATAAGTTGTATGCCATTATCCATAGACCTACCCAACCTTCATATTTCAAACAAGATTCTCTCACCATTTTCAATGTGGAAGAGACCCAAACTGACCTTTGGTATCAGTAAACCTTCAACTACCTTAACCTTGTCATAGTTCCCTCTTGCCTTTTTAGGAATTCTTGAAGACCATTTATCTAGAACACCTCCTACTATACCATTATGGGAGGAATCCTTTATAAGTTCAACTTTGATAGCCTCCTCTTTCGTTGCTTGAATAGTCATAAAACCTCTCATGCTATCAAGAAAACACACAACAAAATCTATGGAGGACACTTTAGTGGCATTATTGTAGCTAAATGCATCTTTTGTCTCGGCTACTATTAGCCTAACCTCAACCAAGATTGTTATGATTATGTGAAAAAGTGTGTCAAATGTCAAAAACACACTAATTTGCATCATGCACCTAGCCATAACCTTCGTGTTTATACTAATTTTTTGCCCTTCTCATAATGGGGTCTAGACCTCATTGGTAAGATTAACCCTCATTCCTCATAGTGACACCATTCTATTATCACCAAAACCAAGTATTTTACCATGTGGGTAGAGGCTATTCCTCTAGTCTCGACCAAATTGGAAAAGATTATCAACTTTATCAACCATCATATCATCTACCACTTCAGTGTTCCTCAGAAGATTATCATCAAAAATGGTAAATCATTAAAGACCAAGCAAGTCCAAGGTCTATGTGACACATTTAGCATTAAGTTAAGCTTCTCCTCACCCTATTGCCCTAAAGCAAATGGACAAGCAGAATCCTATAACAAAATCCATAATAACATGCTAACTAAAATGGTAAACACATATGGTTAGGATTGGCATCTGTACATCCCTTTCATTTTATGGGCATATCATACTAGCATCAAAACCCCCATGGGTGATACACCCTTTTCTCTTGTGTTTGGAGCATAGGTATTCTTGCCTCTTGAAGTCTAAATCCCTTTTCTTTATATATCTTTGTAAGAGCTTATTTTTTATTATGATTATCATCAACACCATTTAGCCTAGCTCGAACTACTCAATGAGCATCGTCTAACAACCCTTACCCATCTTCATATCTATCAAGAACATGTCAATCATGCCTATAATAATTACCTTAAAGGGTGAGAATTCAATATCAGAGACCTCATCCTAAAGGAAAATCAACATGTCACTAATATGGAGGAAAGCAAGTAGGGCAAGTTTGATTCAATTAGCTTGGACCCTATATCATAACCCACAAGTATGGATAGGAGCTTATCGATTGTCTTCTCTCGAAGGCCACCCAAAACCTAAACCCCTCAATGCTTTGCATCTGTATCTATTCTATTATTAATAAGGATCAAGCTTACCTTTTGTCTAACTTAAACTCATCCCTTGCTTCTACCTACATTCCATCTCCTTGTTTTTGGGGCAATCGATTCTTGTGATTAGTTGTCACTAACATATCCTTATCTTAAACAAATGGGTATCATGGTTGTACCCATGGCATGGTTCTTATGATAATTTCCACCCCTTTACAGGATGGATTTCCATGACCATTGTCACCTAAACCTTTTCACACCTAATCAACCTTCTTGTGCTTATAGTTTTGCCTTCATAAAGGTGAACCACTAAGCTGGCCTAATCATGTCGATGTCAAGCAAAATCAAAGTGAAATAACAAGTTCCTATCACTAATAATCATGGGTCATTCCTAGCACTCATAAACTACTTCCTTGAAGGACAACTATTGAAAATTTATTTGAAATTTCCAAAATGTAAGGTGGACTGCTCCCTTGAAGGATGACTATAAAAAAGCATTAAACAAATCAAATAAACTTGGACCACTCCCTTGAAGTATGGCTAAGTAATGCATCTTGTCAAAAGCATAGAAATTTCATGTAAGTTTCTCGTATTGATTAGCTTCTCATATACAACAATCAACAAAAGACCCATGATCAAAATCATAGCAAAAATAAACTAATTTTGAAAGTTGCAATCGACTCTCAAGCAATATAATAAGGTGGAAACCGTAATTAGTTTTCATAAGTAGACTTCCCACATTGATTATTCTACACTTTACATGGCATAATTTTGTTTATCCTAGTTCTTTGGACACCTATAGAAGAGGCATGCTATTCTCGCAATGGGGTTCCATTTTCACCCATTTCCCCTTAAAACTATATGCAAGGGATTCTTGAGCTTACTTGACATTATGTGGTCAAGACACCTTGTAACCAACTAATGAGTGCTCATGTGAAGCATTCAAAGGGCTTGTGTTCATCAAGTCAATCCACCTTTGGTTTTATTTTAGTCCTTATCAATGAAAAAGCATCATGCCCTCTTCCTACCCTATTGTGATTAGTTGATATTTTCATGATGATGATTATCTCTTGATTATATTATTAAGTCTCTCATCTAGTATTGTTGATTCATTTACCTTATGCCAAATTGATAAACATAGCATAATCATAAGCATAACCGTAATCACAACATAATAATAAGCATGACCATATTCATAAATTATAATAAGCATAATCACATCCATAAGCAATTACATCAATCAACAACTCTCCATCACATGTCTAAGTATAATGAATTTCAAGTACTCATTTAAAGTTAGCATGTCATAAGCAATCATGAAGCATAACCATAAGTTGAAAACCATCTCATGCCTAGCCAAGCATATACCACTGTCTACACCACCATAACATATGCATAATCCATAAGCAATGTAAACATCACATCATAAGCAATGAACTCTAAATACAAATCATACACCATGAGCATGAGCATAAATAATGATCACACATATATAAACTCGTGAGTAAAATAATCATAATAATGTGTACATGTAGATAGATAGACTCTCTCTAAAAAATGTACATCTCATCGTATTAGCTCATAGGTCAGAATCAATATGATATATAAAATGTTATAATCTATCTATATCTATGCCCTAGGGACACCACTGCCTCTTGGAGCATCACTGGATCATGGTGCCTACCCACCTGATATACTTGTTGATCTACCACCTATCCATATCTATCTAGATACAGACCCTGCCCACTGACTCGGGGTCTCCAAAACCATCCCACTTGCTAAACTGACTCTATACTCACCCCATCATAGCTCATTTGGACACTATGCCAAAACAATAGCCTCATAGTACTATAGGTTCTCCACCATAGTTAGGTATTATGTTGTAGGGGTAAAGTTAGGTGGCATCGCCTATCCTGCTATGACTCCTCCTCCTCTCTACCTTAGAAAGTCCTTCTCTTGGGTCACCAAGCCTAGAGAGGTCCTAGCCTAATCCCTCTTACCTATGACAGTAGCAAGTTGACCCTATTAGGTTACAACCTAACCCTATAGAGTGACAATCTGGCCCTACAATGTGGCCACATGTCCCTATAATACTTGTACCTATCCTTATGCACTGGCTAGAGCCACTCTAAAAATATCACTTGGCTATTCTTAATATCATCTTTGACTGCCTCATCCATTATCATGTTCACCTAAACCCTAATAAGTGCATTTTTGGGGTATTATTAGGAAAGCTTCTTGGCTTCATTATCTCACTTCATGAAATTGAAGTTGATCTTACCGAAATCAAGGCTATCCTTGACATGCTTCCTCTAACTAACCTTAAGCAACTCCTTTGCTTGCAAGGAAAACTTCAATCCATTTATCATTTCATCTCCCAACTTTTGGATCGGTGTCAATCCTTTCACCACTTCTTAAATAAGGATGTCTCTTATAAGTGGAATAGTGATATTCAAAAAGCCTTTGATTCACTCAAAATGTACTTCTTATCTCCACTTATCCTCACCCCTCCCAAGGATGACCAACCTTTCTACCTATACATCTCTGCCACTGACCCTCCCCTAGGGGTAATGTTGGCTCACTGAGATGATCAACATAGAGAGTAAGCCATATACTAGATTAGTGACACACTTGTAGAGTATAAGACTCAGTATACCCATATTGAGAAACCTTTCTTAGGTTTAGTCTTCGTGGCCACCAAACTTTGTCACTACCTTTTAACCATAAAACCTATGTCATAACTAATACCAACCCACTCAAGTATATACACTCCAAGCCATACCAAAACTAGCATATGGCCAAGTAGTTCATGCTCTTAACAGAGTTTGACATTGAGTTCCTTTAGAAAAATTCAATTAAAGGGCAAGTCATTATCAATCAATTGGCTGAGGCACATTCAACAGACACCCAACCCCCTCCTCTTGAGTTCCCGATGAGTCTATCATGACCCTCTCTGAAGCAGATTTTACCTGTCAAGTCGCCATGTTCTTTGATGGATCAAAGTGTCAACATGGTAGAGGATCTGATATCATCCTTATCCTATTTGATGGTGAACCTCTACCTTTATCCTTCAAGCTTGATTTTGAATGTACCAACAACATGGCTAAGTATGAAGCCCTAGTGATAGGCCTTCAGACTACCGTAGCCTTAGGAGTCAAAATAATCAATATATTTGGTGACTCTCAACTTATGGTTAATTAAATCAATGGCGCTTTCCAGTGTAAGAAGGATGCTTTTCAATAATACAAATAACTAGTCGATGAACTCTTAACATCATTTGAGCACTACTGCATCCAATCAACCCCACAATCTATCAATAAGTTTATTAACACCATGGCTTCCCTTGCCTCTTAGATACCATATATACCCTTAAACTCTAATTTGTTTGTCATTATCCATAGGCTTACCCAACATTCCTATGTCAAACCAAATTCTCCCACTATTTGTAATGTGCAGGAGACATAAATCAACTTTTGGTATCGACAAACCTTCGACAACCTTAACCTTGGCATAGTTCCCTTTAGCATTTCTAGGAATGCTCAAAGAACATTTATATAGAGCATCTCCCATTATACCATTATGGGAGGAATCCTTTATAAGCACAACTTTGATGAGCTCCTCTTCCGTTGCCTACGTAGTCATGAAACCTCTCACAGTAATAAGAAAATGCATAATGAAATCTATGGAGGACACTTTAGTGGCCTCATTGTAGTTAAGTGAATCCTGCATCTTGGCTACTATTAGCCTACCATCAACCAAGATTATTTTGATTATGTGAAAAAATGTGTTAAATATCAATAACATGGTAATTTACATCATGCATCTAGCCATAACCTTTACGTTTCTACCAATTTTTGGCCCATCTCACAATGGGGTCTAAACCTCATTGGTGAGATTAACACTCATCCCTTGTAGTGACACCATTCTATTATCACCATGATCAAGAATTTTACCAAGTGAGTAGAAGCTATTCCTCTAGTCTTGACCAAAGTTGAGAAGATTGTTGACTTTATCAACCATCATATCATCTATCACTTTGATTCTCTATAAGATTATCACCAAAAATGGTATATTTTTTTAGAACAAGCAAGTTCAGGGTCTATGTGATGCATTCAGCATTAAGTTAAACTTCTCCTTTCGCTATCGCCCCCAAAGCAAATAGACAAGTAGAATCCTCTAACAAAACCCTTAATAACATGCTAACTAAAATGGTCAACACATTTGGTCGAGATTAGCATATGCACATCCCCTTTGCTTTGTGGGCATATCATACTAGCATCAGAACCCCCACAGGTGCCCTTTTCTCTTGTGTTTGGAGCAGAAGTCATCTTGCCTCTTGAAGTCCAAATCCCTTCTCTTTGCATATATTTGCAAGAGCTTATTTTGAAGTAACATTAACATCATTATCATTTAGCCCAAGTCAAGCTACTCAATGAGTGTCATCTAGCAGCCCTTACCCATCTTCATATATATCAAGAGTGCATCAAACATGCCTATAAAAAGCAGTTTAAAGTATGAGAATTCAATATTGGAGACCTCATCCTAAAGGGAAATCAACATGTCACTAATATAAAGAAAAGCAAATGGGACAAGTTTGCTTTCAATTAGGTTTGACTCTATATCATAACCCATAAGTATGGATCAGGAGCTTATCGGTTGTCTTCTCTCAAAGTCCACCCAGAACCTGAGCCCCTCAATGCTTTGCATCTACGTCTGTTCTTTTGTTAAGAAGGATCAAAATCACCTTTTCTCTAACTTAAGATTATCCCTTGATATCTACCTACATTTCATCTTTGTGTTTTTGAGGCAACTAATTCATGTGATTAGCTATCACCAGCATATCCTTATCTTAAATAGTGGGTATCATAATTCTTCACATGGCATGGTTCCCATTTTACTTTCCACCCCCTTATAGAATGGATTTCCATGATCATTTTCACCTAAACCTTTTCACACCTAATCAACCTTCTTGTGCTTCTAGTTTTGCCTTCATAAAGGTGAACCACTAAGCTAACCTAAGCAAGTATATGTCAAGCAAAATCAAAGAAAAATAATAAAGTTCCTATCACCAGCAATCATGGGTCATACCTAGAACTCATAGACTTCTCCCTTGAAGGATAGTTATTGAAAATTTATTTGAAATTGCCAAAACGTAATGTGGACTACTCCCTCGAAGGACAACTATCAAAAAGCATTGAACACAACAAATAAACTTGGACTAATCCCTTGAAGGATGGTTGAGAAATACATTTTATTAAAAACACAACAATTTCATAAAAGCTTCCCTTATCTATCAACTTCCCATATACAATAATCAACAAAAGACCCATTATCAAAATCATAGCAAAAGTAAACTAATTTTGAAAGCCACAATTATCTCTCAAGTAACATAATATCATGGAAGTTGTAATCAATTTTCACAGGTAGACTTCCTGCATTGATTAGTCTACACTTTACATGGTATAGGATTATTTATCTGGGTTCTTTGGACACCTACATAAGAGGCATACTAGTCTCACAATAGGGTTTCATTTTCACACATCTCCCCTTCACACTATATGTAAGGGATTCTTGTGCTTACTTAAAATTATGTGGTCACAACACCTTGTAACCAACTAATGAATGATCATGTAAAATATTCGAAGGGCTTGTGTTCATTAATCCAATCCAACTTTGGTTTTGTTTTAGTCCTTGTCAACGAATAAGCATCATGCCCTCTTCTTACCCTATCGTGACTAGTTAATATTTTCATGATGATGATTATCTCTTGATTATATTCTTTAGTCTCTCATCTAGTATTGTTGATTCTTTTACCTTAAGCCAAATTGACAAATAGAGCATAATCATAAGCATAACTGTAATCACATCATAACAATAAACATGACCATATACATAAATTAAAATAAGCATAATCACATTCATAAGCAATTACAATAATTAACCAGTCTCTGTCACATGTCTAAATATAATGAATTCCAAGTACTCATTTAAAGTTAGCATGTTGTAAGCAATAATGAAACATATCCATAAGTCAAAAATCATCTCATGTATAGCTAAGCATATGCCAATGTCTACACCACCATAACATATGCATAATCCATAAGCAATGTAAACATCACATCATAAGCAATGAACACCAAATACAAATCATACACCATGAGCATGAGCATAAAATGATCACACATATATAAAATCATGAGTTAAATAATCATAATAATGTGTACATGTAGATAGATAGACTCTATCTCAAAAATATAAATCTCATTGCATCGACTCATAAACAATAATCAATATGATATAAAAAATGTCATAATATAGCTATATCTATGCCCCAAGGGCACCACTACCTCTTAGAGCACCACTAGATCTTGGTGCCTACCCATCTGTTATACTTGTTGATCCACCACCTATACCTATCTGTCTAGATACAAACCCTACCCACTAAACTGAGGTCGCCAAAACCATCCCACCTGATAAGCTGGCTCTATACTCACCCCATCAGAGCTCATTTAGACACTGTGCTAGAATAATAGCCTCATAATATCATAGCTCCTCTACTATAGCTAGGTATCATGTTGTAGGGGTAAAGTCAGGTGGCATTGCCTATCCTATTGATGTTCTTCCTCCTCTCTACCTCAAAAAGTCCTTCTCTTAGGTCACCAAGCCTAGAGAGGTCCTAACCTAATCCCTCTCACCTGTGATAGTAGCAAGCTGACCTTGTAAAGTTGTAACTTGACCCTATAGTGTGACAATTTGTCCTATAGTGTTACCACATAATCCTGTAATACTTGTACCTATCATTGTGTAGTGGCTAGAGCTGCTTTTGCTTATCCATCATGGCTAGTTGGATCCATGACCATCATCCTTACAACTCCATTAGCTCTACCAATATCTGTAGCTACATATATGGGCCAGTACCATGCCATGTACCCATCTAAAAACTTGACATCATCTATTTGTGCCCTAGTGATCATATCCTTGAACTTTAGCATAGTAAGTACAAGATGTGGCTCTAGTAATAAGATCTTTGAATCCTCTCTCCTATACCTAAGGAAAGGTCCTAGAATGCCCTGTATTAGGTCAAATTGTTGATGTACCCTATCAAATAGGATTAGCTACATCTCCCCATCTTACTTTCCAAATATCCATCTATAGCTTTGTAGTGAGAGTGTCTACCTCTAGTAACCTGGCCGTACTAGAAACTATATATATGACCTTCATATGATGTCCTTAACTAGTAGTGCACCTAGTGCACCCCTGAAACACTCCATGTCATGTGACCACCTCTTACACTTGATGCAACAAAATCATCCCTTCATCACATGAAGCCAATGGGGAACTCTCTCTATGTGTACCCTTCCCATGATAATTTGACTGGCCTCAGCACCCAAATGTGCTCGTAGGTCCAACAATTCAAAACTAGCTCGACACTGATGTTGTACTTCTTATGGGCCCTAAAACCCCACAACTCCTTATAGATTGAAACCAAAGGATAAGAACCCAACCAAATACCATTTGACCTAGTAATAGCTCAACTAGAACCCCTAGTAGCAAATAAGGGAATCCCTCGTTACTTGAGTCAAGAAGCCCAAAACATGTCATAATAATCATGAGCATGGTCATGAGTCTCCTCTCACCTGGAACCCTCTGATATAAAGCATTGTATCTAAATCCTCCAACATACCATCTAACTTGGTCACTCTCATCTCTGTATAATAGCTCAATATGATCATCTTTCTCCTCTCACTCTATGTGGTTTATTGGATCACCATGGAAAAGAAGTCAAGTAATCCTATGCATGTCCTTAGGCAAGATGGTCATCTTGTTAGTTAGAAGCAAAAAGTTATTCGTAGTGGGATCCCATCTCTCAATGAATGCTAAGACCATGGATTCATCTAAGGGCACATGTTGGTAGTGCCTCATGGGTCCCAACCCCACCTCCTCCATATAGGCCCAAACGGTTGGGGTCATCCCTTGTTGAATCTCCACAAAAATCTTAGGGCCCTAATGCCTCATCTATATCTACTCTCATACTTGTAAAAATCAAGGTCAACATGGATTAGCATTGCTCATTTCTAAATCAACCTCTTTACTAACCTACACCAACCTGATGCAACCTACCCTACACTTGGCACTAAAACTCTTTACCAATGCTTTACTCCTACTTGACATTTACACAAGCCTAAGTTACACTTCGTATTTTTGATACTCCACACCCCTTCCAACATTTTAACACTATACCTATATCTTTTTTTTAAAACCTAATTTCTCCACTCCCTCGATCGTTGAAGGTCATGGAAACCACTGAAAATTAAGAGGCCTTATCTTTTAGGGTGTCGACTATTGACTGTCAGCCCTAATCATTGACAGTCATTATGGGTGTTTTAAGGCTAGAACACCCAAACCTAATTACCCCCAAAATCTACCAAACCAATAGCTTATCCACCTACTTAGATACCCTGATCAATTTACCCACCCCAATAACCTAGCCACCCTTTTAATTACTAACTTTACCTACAATTTTACCTGAACCCACCAAAAATCATACATAAGGTGTACCTATCAAAAACCACCCATTTTACCCTATCTTGACCTCCCAACCCAATGCAATGGCACAAATCAAGCTTAGTTATCAAATTCAAGACACCCCTTACCTCATTTTGTGACCTCCACGATGGAGTCAAGTGCAAACCCACCCCTTGTCCATGTTTGCATGCTCCTTGCATCCTAATTGGTCCTCTCGATCCACCCTCCAACTCAGTAGTCAATTACCCACATCAAATACCCTCACCACTTAATGTTGAAAACCAAAGCTCAAAGTCAAAGCAAGCAAATGTCAAAGTGAGTGAAAAATGATTTCAACTTTACCTCATGGATATTTAAGGTTTCCATCTTGACTGTCGATAGTCATCTTTGGTCACCTTGACCATCGATGGTCAAGATGCCCCATTTTATTACTTTCACTTTCACAAACCCCATTTTAGGAAAACCAACCTATACCTTCTCCACCTACCTTGACCACCTCACTTCCTCACCATTAGCCCATTTTGGCCCTACTAGCATGTAATTTGTGACACTCTTTGCTTGGTCCTTTGACCATAATGATAATATTTCCATGTTGACCTTTTTTGAATTTGTACCACCTCATGCTTACATGACCCACTTGTGTCTTTTTAGGAGCACTTCCTACCTTGGATACCCATGAAACTCAACCTATTTATGTTTTCCATGAGAGCACATCCTACCTTGGATAATGATACCTTCAAAAACACTAACCTTATATAGGAGATTAACAGGTTTACCTAGTCACCATGCCTAATTATAGTCATGTGGTACACTAGTCACTTTTCCCTTAACATCAACCTTAATTTTTATCAACTATGGTAACCTTATCTTTATATGATATTGGCTATCACACCTTTTGTCACACTTTGTGCACCTATTTGTGCTTTAGTGGCCAACCTCTCATCTATTCTCATGACATCCACCTTTGTCATCAAATTAGCCAACCTTGTCAAACCTGCACCTGATCCTGCTTTACCTCATCGACTCTAAGTTTGAGGGGGAACAACTCCTCCCATACTTAGGGTAATCAATAGACCTTTGACCTAGAAAACCATGTTTTTTTTGTAGCTTGTTGATTTAAGTTGCATAACAAAAAGGGGAAAAATGTTGACACCAAAAATTTGTATACCATGATTTTGAATGTTGTAATTCCCCTAGACCACCTTAGGATCCCCTTGGGACCATTTGACCCTCTGATCCCTAGCCAGACCTAACCTGTAACTAGTTTGACTTAATTGGCTTAAACCCTAGCTTTCACCTATTTTTACCTTTCACCCTCGACCATCGATGGTTAAGTTGACCACTGATGGTCACCTTGATTGTTGACAGTCAAGGTCCACCTCTCAACCACCAAAATACAAACTCACCCACCCTAGTTTTTTAAAAATAGCACATCTAATTCTTGTTGTGAGCCATTACATGAATGAGTAAAATTTAGGAGGCCCAATTCATGTGTTATTATAACTCTCATGCCTTGCCTATACGAGAGAGGAGCAAAGAGATGAAATGGATCTATAATTGTTATCAAGAGCTTTGTGCATTTAAGAGTTTCTTTGTTATAGGTCAATTAACTTCAAAAATCTAGTAATCTAGAAATCATATCAAAGAGTCAATTTACCATCATCTCTCCACCAAGTTTTTAGGTACCGTTACTTTGTTAAAATCAAGCTAGATTCCACCAATAGGTCAACTACCTCAACTATCCACCCAATTATGAACACTTATTTTTTAGTGTTCATTTACTTTATTCCCATTTAAAAATCAATCTATACCTTTCCCATCTCTTAGAATCCATCTTTCGGATCTCATCAATCAACCCATTTATCAACCTAGATCTAGACACAGTAATCATCAACGATTGACTCAACTGTTGATGGTCTATCCAACAAACAATGATACCTTGACCACCGATGGTCACCTTAACCATTGACAGTCAACCCAACAACTAATGATCATTGTTGTAGTGAAAAATAACAAGTTAATTCCACTTATTACCACCTAATCAAACCTGATTTTTAGTGTTCCTGCCTATTCACAGACTCCTGTCTGATTTTTTGAAGTAGGCCCCAACCCTCTAGCACTAGTATTAATTAGTTTATCACCAATTTAATCATTTTAATTCTATTTTCTAAGCAAGCATTCTTGTGTTCAAATTCAATACCTTTTTATTATTGATGCAAGTACCTTCTATTCTATTTATAAGCTTAATTGTTTAAAACATGCGGATTGATAGCCCCTAAAGAAGCTCTCACTTCCAAGATCTAGCTATCACTAGGCAATCCACTCAACTATCTGTCTAGAAAACAAGTTTGTTTTAGTGATTTCTTATTTATAGGTCATCCTCCCAAGACAAAGAGGATCTCTTCATAATCTTCTGATTCAATGCGTGCACAATCAAATAGTTTTTTCAACCATACCCATACTTAGTTTCTTCTTTTCCCTCTTTCCAATAATAAGCAAGAAATTCATTGAAATAATGAGAGCCACTTTCAAATGAAATTTAGACATGTCAGTGCTTGAGATGGTTAGAAATGTCTCTCTTACCTAAGTTATCTAAAACCAAAGGAAGTGCACTTTTAAAATAGAGGTGGTGGCTCTGGGAAGTGAGCTTTCATCCAAAATTCTCTCCTTTAAAGGTAAATTAGATGCTCTAGATAAATAGGTTGAAATTTTTTCTTCGTCTTGTTACCCTCTCATTTGGAAGTTAAAGCTCAATTGAATAGAACAATTGTTATTAAAACTCAAAGCTATATTTTTTCAACCCTTATTTACAGTTGTTGCCTTGATGAAATATTTGATTTTCTTGCATACTCATTGGAGTATTTGGATGACCCTTTGGTTAGAAAAAATTCTAATCCTTCAAGTATCTAGTATTTAAAGGAGGGGTTTTGAAGAATTGGTTATCAAAGGGGTAAGACTCTCTCAAGAGTGCTTAGTTATGGGAGTGTTTGTTATCATCATGATAATTAACACACAAAACCCTACTATTTTTAGTGTTGTGAAAATCATTGGCTTATTTAGAACCTTTATGCTGGAGGATGTCGAGCTGAAGGACTTCAATACTAATGTTTCTTAGTTTGGGGTGTTGGTGATCAGTTTGTTCAATTTTTGTAATTGGTTTTATATTATGTATGGTTTATTGGTAGGATTTATAGTCTTAGTTTTATATGCTCTTTTCTCTATGGCTTCCCCTATTGAAAGTAGATTAAGGTACAATATTATATTATGGTATTTTAGTTGTATATGTTTTTTTGGGTGTGTGTTTTTATTGCCTCCTCTCCAATATTTCTTCCCTAGTTTTTTCCCTGCTCTAATGAGCATGTTATAATATGTGATGGTATGTATATCTGTATGTGTGTGTGTTTACGTGCATTTGAATTTTATTTATTGAGGCATATTTTTAAGCTTAATTTTTTTAACAAAAGATAAACATCCAAGTTCAAGTGTAATAACTAATTATCTATGACTTAGTGTTAAGAATCGAGGATTAAAATTTACCTCACTCAATTTAGCCTCAATCATTTTATTTTAGGTATCTTTGGAGATTTATACTTTAGTGGATGGTATAACAATTATGACATACCATCATCCTTACTAATCAAACTACCGACCCTTTCATATAAGGTCAAATTTTAATAAAATATGAAAAAATATATAAAAATTTACTATGTTATAATATGCTTAAAGTTTTATTTTCATTTGATTTAAATTTCAAACAAATGTTACTTCAATTCTCTATATACCCGAGTTGGCCTAATGGTAAATAACTTGTGCTCTTGAAAGGGAGGTCACAAGTTTAAATTTTGGAAGGGTTAAGGTATGTACACCTCATATTTGAAGTATGACTAGATGCCTCCAACATGTTGGGAGTATGGGGTAGTCTCATGTATTGGAAGACACCTTATAAACCATAACCAAGGCCCCCAACATTGTATTTCTTAAAAGGATTCCATTTTCATTCCATATGTATTTATAGATAAATTTAACCTCAAGTTGATAAGTCTGATCAAAGGTTATTTCTCTTCACTCCAACTAATGTTAATATTTGGCAGCGTAAAATTAAAGGATATGTAAAAAACAAAATATAGCGAGGCTCAAAGTTGTATTCTTTAAAAAAACAAAATATGGTGAGGCTCAAGGTTGTAATTCAAGGTTATCATATATAGATCTATATTGATATGCAATGTTTGACAAAGCACATGTCAATTGAATCTTAAATTTTATTACTTTATTTAGAGAGTTAAGTTCATACTCAAAATTAGATTATGATAGATTTGAAAGACATCATATTGAGGATTATATTCAAAATTTATTTGTGAAGTAATGAAACAAGGGCCACATAGCGGCTAGTCCTTGCCTTTAAATTGAGAATTATTTGTGAGTGAGTTTGCATGTAAATTTGTATTGTAAGTTTGCCTTAATAATATGGATAGTATGTCGTATTTCATGTTTGTTTCATTGAATTCAAATGAAACATTTTTTGTTGATAACTATAAATCAATTTGAACTTGAAAATATATATTTTACACTGTGTAACTAATTGTTGTGATTTAAATTTAATCAACAATAGTTATTTTACAAATTTAAGGTTTACATAGACAAAAGTGTTGGGAATGGAGTGTTAACATAATTTTAAAAATGAATATTCTTAATTGTTTACATGCAAAACATTAAAATTGTTATTTTAATATGTCAATTCAAACTTTTTTGATTAATTACAATCAATAATTTATTTACTTTGAATGAAACCTATAGCACCTGCTTTAGCATAGATTAATAATGAACTAGCCAAAGCCTAAAAATTGATCAGTTAATACTGACACTATACAAAGGCTTGAACATAGTCTTAGGCATGCATGAAAAATGGATATAGTGGAATTTAATGAAGCAAGGGTGATTGACTGTTAAAATATATTTCTTATAGATAAGGTAGAGGATTAACAGTGTTAGACATATGAGGATGATGATCTGGGAAAGAGATGATAGGATCATAATACATGACTTGAAGACACAAAAATGATAGTAATATCAACTCATGTTGATGACAGGTTTGAATGTAGATGAAGGCATTGTTAATGTAGAATCAAATTGTGCACATTAATATCAATGTTTTTGGCACAAACTAATACAAGCATAGAGGTGTTTAGAATGAAAGAGTTTATCAAATAAATGTCTAAAAATTTATATAAATAAGATGCTAAGACCCATAAATGATTTGACATAACAATACATATGGAGGAAATACGACATAACGTAATAATTAACGGAGCTAAATCTGACAAAAGTGTAAGCTATTAAATGTTGATTGACAGCTGAATGGATATGCCATATAAATACATAATTCCCTTGACTGATTTGGCACATAATTGATGAGACACAATTACATCTAGGGAGAGTAATTGTCATATGGGCTCAATTTATGTTGAGAGTGCTCAGGTGAAGTATCAAATGACTAATTACCTATATATATATATAAATATATATATATATATATATATATATATATATATATATATATATATATATATATATATATATATATATATATATATATATATATGCCTTGATTGGGTATTAGGAAAGGTTCGCTTGTAGCATTAAATTATAATCTTTTGACAATTATTTGTCACTCCAAATTTATAGTTTTAAATAAAAAATGTTTTTATAATTGTATTAAATATAGAAGAATATTCTTAAATAACCTTTTAGGAATATGCCAATATTTATATAACAAATTTTATAACTGTTAAGATTATATATGTTTTACATTTTTTGATTAATTGAATGAAAACCAAATATTTGAGAAATGAAACTATTAATACTCTATCTTAGTAGGGATTAAAAAAAAAATTACCCTATTTTATTTACATTATTTTTAATTAATATATATATTTAAAATCCATCGACCTTATTATCAAAAACGTAAAATTACTTTGCTCAATCTTTAAATTATATATATATATATATATATATATATATATATATATATATATATATATATATTGATACGTAAAAAAAGACAATAATGAATAATAATCTACTTTATCTGAAACATTGGGTTTGAATAGTATGATAGAAAGTTGAATTAATAATTTGTTGTTGTTTACAGTGTAACATGGTGGTTCCCATTTACTAGTTGTGGCATGTGCATTGATTACGAAGCTAGGAAATAGCCTCACACAAAGGACATACTTTACAATAAATGATTGTGCCCTATCTACCTCTCCAACACAAGTATTTTAAACTTATATGTGAATTTTAACTTATATTTGATAGGGACCATGGATGTTTAATTATATATATTAAAAGAGAAATCTTTTAGCCATGATTTATTTAATTTTGGCTCTTCAATGGGAAGGAACAAGACAAGTTTAAATTTCCCATCGATAACTCCTTTGCATAAATATAAGTTCCAAGTGTCTTTTTGTCAATGTTTCCAAATATTGAGACATAAGCTTATACATTGGGCAAGGTCTTGCAGATTTGTCTCACAAAGAGACAAACTGACATATTCTATTGTGAACAGCCTAGTTTTGAATAGTGACAATTTGGGGGAAGTGGTGGTATAGAGTGGATTGGTAGCGCATGACACCATTTACGTTGGCTAATAGTTGGGAGTTTCATCGACCATGCTATTGTTTCTATTTCAGTAAATTACCCATCATAAATGAAGGATTTTGCCTCTTTATAGATGCTTTGCAAGTGATGGCCACATAGGGATAAATAGGTAGATGATCATCTGTGTTAAATAATCAGTATTTTTGAAGTAGCGAAGCATAAGAATGCGCTAATTGGGCCATAGGGTCGGTGCTTAAAATGCTTCTCCCATGATTCGAACAAGCAACCTGCTGCAAACCAAACATATCTCTATTGGATGAACATGCAAACAACCATTTAGATTGATGAAATGAAATGAAATAGTTTTAATTACATCCACAAGACCGAAAAGTCTATGGGACCACAAATTACATTGAATGCTTAAACTGGTCAAAGATTCCTAGGATACAACGCTACTCTACCTCTTGTTGAATCGAGAGAACTAGCAATATCTCCCAAAAATTTTCAAATTTCACAAAAAAAATGCCTTAACAAAGCTCTAGATTTCAATGAAAGCAATAGCAAAATAGACAACCAGTTACCGGGGTGGCTTTGATACCATATACATGCAAGCCTGTGATCATGATCCTCTTAGCATGGTGTTGAAAGTCTCACGATGTTCAAGATCTGCATAAGAGTTTGTCTTAGACCAGAGTGAAGAAGTTGTGAACTCCAACAAGGCAATTTATGGAAAATTCAATGCTTGGCATCACATTCTGACATAATGCGTTGAGTTTTGCTACTCTTTTTTATTTTTTGATCTGCAAAAGATAAAGGAGCATTGGATTAATGTGTTGGAATAGAAAGACAGACTCAGGTTTGCTGCATATTTTCTCCAACTGGAACTGCTAGGCATTAGATTATAAGAGAACTAAGATCCACTAGCTGCACTTGGTGTTGGATCTGCTCATTTGAGCCACTTGGCATCCTTTTCCTGCACTTGGCATCCACCTATCACTACATTTGATTTGTCTCTACCGTGTTGAAACTTTTTGCTATGCATTGGAAGTGTTAAAGTCTGCATTTCACTGTGTTTGGATGGCGTAGAGGTAAAAAAATCCCATTGTCATAATTTTTCTCCACATGATGCATTGGAAGGATGCATGTTCATTGTTAGAAGCCCTGATCTCACCTTCTTGGCAGTGCCTATCAAGGCCTAAGACATCAAAACAACAATCCTACCAAAAATAACACTGAGTCTTCCTCCAATGCTAAACCTAAGAAGGAGAAGGTTAAGTGTGCCTATTGTAAGAAGATAGGGCATGATGAACACAAATGAATGAAGAAACAAATAGATCACCTAACTCATCTTCTAGAGAAGCACAACATAGGTGTTCATGAATCCATCAAGCAGAATTCATCTACCCAAGATTCTACTAAGGCAAAAGGCAAGGGTAAGGAGAAAGAAAAGGGCAAGGCCTTTATAGCTACAACAGCTTATACATCATCATGGGTCATTGATTCAAGTGCTTCTCACCACATGGGCTCTTCACTAGTTGAGTTTTCATCTTTAGAGACTTGTAGCATGACTTCAATTAGTTTGGATGATGACACATCAGTTTCTGTTGGAGGGAGAGGGTCAATTGAAATGGAAGGAGGAACATTCAATAATGTTCTAAGTGTTTCTTCTCTTTCAACCAATCTCCTATTAGTGTACCAAATCACTCACATTGGTCGAGGCATGATAGTTGAGTTTTCACCAGATTCAATGGCTATCAGGGAATTGCATAGTGATACTACAATGGTAGTGGGTAGGGTAGATCACCAAGCAAGGTTATACACCTTCTCACATTTTGCACCAGATTCTTCTCCAATAGCATTGCTGACTCATTCAGATGAAGTTAGCAAATTATGGCATGAGTGGTTTGGCCACCTTAACTACCGCTACCTTGAGCAACTTTCCAAACATGACATGGCCATTGGCTTGCCTCATGTTTAATTCTCAAAAGGACTTTGTGAGGAGTGCTCCCTTGGGAAGCATCTCAAATCAAAATTTGATAAAGGCAAAGCTTGGAGGGCTTCACAACCTTTGGAGTTAGTCCACAGTGATGTATCGGGACCCTTTCCCAAACCATCTTTCACAAGGGCCAAGTACATCCTCACTTTCATTGATGATTTCTCTAGGTACACTTGGATATATTTTCTCAAACAAAAGTCTGAAGTGTTTGAAAAAAATTTAGACTTCAAGGCTCTTGTTGAGAAATAGAGTGAGAAATCCATCAAGGTTCTTCAAACTGATAATCGAGGGGAGTATGTCAGCAACAGGTTTGAGCAGTTTTGCACCACAGAGGGGATTGATTTGTAGTGCACAGTCACTTACAGTCCTTCATAGAATGGGGTTGCAAAATGCAAAAATAGGTTCTTGAAAGAAATGGGTAGCTGTATGATTCACTCCAAATCCTTAGCACCACAATACTGGGATGAAGCCATCATTGTGCCTGCTACATTCAAAACAGGGTTCCTCACAAAGCTTTGAAAGGGATAACACCCTTTGAAGCTTGGCATAAAAGGAAATCTGATGTTGAGCACCTTAGGGTTTTTGGATCCCCAGCCATGGCCCGCATACCGAAGAAGAAATGCAAAGCTATGGAACATCAGTCCAAGCCTTACATCTTTGTAGGATATCTGAATGGTATTAAGGGGTATCGCCTTCTAATTTTGACCACTCATGAGTTGTTCATTAAGAGAAGTGTCCACTTTTAGGAGAGTCCTAGACACTCAACACTTGGCACTTCTTTTCTCTCATCAGATCTACTCCTTCATGATGATTCCTCATATTCAGATCAACCACAGCAAGTTCCTGAGCCAGAGACATCTTTTTCTTTGAGTTCAGACATCAAGGACAGTGATGCAATGTCATCCACCTCTAGTCAGTATGAGGATGAGGAGTTAGCACCTGACTCACCCACTTCTGAGCCACTTTGGGCCATACAGACACTTGAGAGTGCTGGCACTTGGACAGGAGATCTCGTAGATGACAAACGTACTAAAGGGGATTTTTAGAGAGATACACATGCCTTCTTTTCCTTAGTTTTGGATCCATAAACTTTTTGATAGGCATCAGGAGAACCTGAGTGGGATAGTGCTATGGAGGAAGAATATTCTTCCTTAATCAAAAATCACACTTGGGACTTGACTTCACTTCCTAAGGGAAAGAAGATGGTTTGATGTAGGTGGATATATCAGACCAAGTTTGCAGCAGATGGGTCAATTGATAAGTACAAGGTGCGATTGGTCGCCAAGGGTTTCTCACAGGTGGCAGGCATTGACTACTCAGAGACCTTTGCACCCATTGCAAAGATGAATTCTATTTGACTCACCTTGGTTATTATCGCAACACATGGTTGGGATGTGCACCAGATGGATGTGAAGAGTGCATTTCTTCATGGAGACCTAGAGGAGGAGATCTACATGGAGCAACCGCCAGGGTTTATTCAAGATTCTTCCTTAGTATGCAGACTTAAGAAATCTATCTATGGCCTCAAACACGCCCCTCAGGCATGGTATGCCAAGATGGATTCCTTCCTTCTCACAGCAGATTTCACTAGGTGCCATTCTGATCCTAATGTCTACTTTTTGTGGCAAGATGACTCGCTCTTGATTCTAGTTCTTTATGTTGATGACCTTTTGATCATCAGGAGTTCTTCATCGGCTATTGCAGTGGTGAAGGCATCTCTCTAGGATAGATTTGACATGACAGACTTGGGTTTATTGCACTACTTCCTTGGTATCGAGATCTCACAGTTAGACTCAAGGATTTCTCTTGCACAACCTAAGTATGCTCTTGACTTATTGGCTTAGTTTCACATGGTTGATTGTAAGCCATCTTCGACTCCCTTTCTATCAGGAGTCAAGCTTGAGGTTGACTGTTCTTCACCATTGGTTGATGCCACTTAGTATCAACAACTTGTTGGTAGTCTCATCTACTTGACTCACACCAGGCCCGACATATCATAAATAGTTGGACTTGGCTCCAAACTTATGTAGGAACCTCATGAGTGGCATTGGAAAGCAGCTAAGAGGATCTTGCATTACATACAGGGTTCACATAGATATGGGATTCATTACAGATTTAGCATAGAGGTTGACTTGGATATACAGATTCAGACTAGGCTGGCAATTCACAGACTCGTAAGTCCACTTCTAGTTACAGTTTCTCTCAAGGTTCTGGTCCTATCAGTTGGTCTAGCAAGAAGCAGAATGCTATTGTTATATCATCCACAGAGGTAGAGTACAGGGGAGCTGTTAATGTAGCTACTGAGGCTATTTGGCTTTAGGGGATTCTTTCTGAGTTTGGCATTCCTATCAGGCAGCCCCCCATCATTTATTGTGACAACCAGAGTATTATTTAGATTTGCAGGAATCTAGTTTAGCAATAGTAGACCAAGCACATAGAGACTCACATGAATTTCATTCGAGAGCTTTCAGGTTATTGACTTAATCTTTTGCCAGTTTTCAGAGTAGTTTGCAGACATCTTCACCAAACCTTTCATCGAGAGCAAGTTCATTCATCTATGAGCTCTTCTTGGGGTGCAGTCTACATCTACAGGAGCATCATCTTCAGGGGGGCCTTCTAGCCTTCTCACTTATTTATGTCTCTCTTTTGGGGGGGGGGAGTTTTTTCCTACGAGTTTTCTCCTTTTCTCTATCTTATGCGAGATTGCTTTTATACATGGGTACCTCATTAGGCCTAGTTGTCGAGACCCATTTTATATTTCCACACTGCCCACCTAAGGTGCATTTATGGGGGGGTGTTAGTGTAGTTTTTTATTTTTCCCTATTATTTAATTAGGGAAATTATATATTTGTGCATACATGGAGTTTTCCTACATTCGTGGGATAGGCTAGCTTATGTGGAGATGTGTGTCATAGATGTGCCATAGGTGTCATAAGAATGTCATAAGTAACTCCTTTGTCTGGATATTCTAGATATAGGAGTTACTTCTCTATTCTTAGCACCTTGTCACCACCTTTCATGAAGGAGTTACAGTCTATTCTTGGGGTGCTTTGACCACCTTTTGTGGAGGAGTTACTTACGTGCTCTCCTATATGTATTCTTCACTTTGGCCATCTTACGTTAATGGAATATTGGATTTTCTGTAAATTATCTATGTAATTGTCTCTTGTTTGATTTCATCTACTTTAGCATTTTGTGGTATTCACTTGCTTCATCCCGTGCAACCACGACTCATGCATCCTCGTTATTCGGACCTTGGTGAATCCTCTGATATGGTATAAGAGCTAGTTTATGTGGAGATGTGTGCCATAGATGTGTCATAGGTGTCATATGAATGTCATAATTAACTCCTTTATCTAGCTATTATAGGTATGGGAGTTACTTCTCTATTCTTAGCACCCTGTCACCACCTTTCATGGAGGAGTTACAGTCTATTCTTGGGGTGCTTTGACCACCTTTTGTGGAGGAGTTACATACGTCCTCTCCTATATGTATTCTTCACTTTGGCCAACTTACGTCAATGGAATATTGGATTTTATCTAAATTGTCTATGCAATTGTCTCTTGTTTGATTTCATCTACTTTAGCATTTTGTGGTATTCACTTGCTTCGTCCTGTGCAACCACGACTCGTTATTGAAGTTGTTGCCAGGGTTTGAATAATGTGAATGCAATGGTCAAGTGATCACACGAGATGAAGCCGATGCACACCACAAAGAAGCTAAAGCAAATTGAAATCATTGAAAGAGATAATTTGCAAAAGACAAATAAGAGCAAAACCCAATACTCGATTAACTTAAGATGGCCAAAGTAAAGAATACATATAGGAGAGCATGTAAGTAACTCCTCCGCAAAAGGTGGTCAAAGCACCCCAAGAATAGATTGTAACTCCTCCATGAAAGGTAGTGACAAGGTGCTAAGAATAGAGAAGTAACTCCCATACCTGGAATAGCTAGTCAAAGGAGTTACTTATGACATTCTTATGACACCTATGACACACATCTCCACATAAGCTAGCTTATCCCATGAATGTATGAAAACTCCATGTATGCACAAATATATAATATTCCCTAATTAAATAATAGGGAAAAATAAAAACCTACACTAACACCCCCCCATAAGCGCAGCTTAGGTGGGCAGCGTGGAAATATAAAATAGGTCGTGACAACTAGGCCTGATGAGGTACCCATGTACAAATGCAATCTCCCATAAGATAGAAAAAAAGAGAAAACCCAGAGAAAAAAACTCCCCCCAAAAGAGAGACATAAAATAAATGAAGAGGCTAGTGGCCCCCCCTTGAATATGATGCTACTATAGATGTGGACCACACCTCAAGAAGAGCTTGTAGATGAATGAACTTGCTCTCGATGAAAGGTTTGGTGAAGATGTCTGCAACCTGCTTTGAACACTGGCAAAATATCAAGTCAATGACCTGACTATGAATAAGCTCTCAAATGAAATGCATGTGAATCTCTATGTGCTTGGTCCACTGGTGCTAAACTAGATTCCTACAAATTTGAATGGTACTCTGGTTGTCACAATAAATGATGGTGGGTTGCCTGATAGAAATGCCAAACTTATAAAGTATCCTCTGAAGCCAAATAGCCTCAGTAGCTGCATTAATAACTCCCCTATACTCTACCTCTGTGGATGATATAGCAATAGCATTTTGCTTCTTGCTAAACCAACTAATAGGACCAAAACCTAGAGAGAAATTGTAACCAAAAGTGGACTTGCGAGTCTGTGAATCGCCAGCCCAGTTTGAATCTGTATACCCAATCAAGTCAACCTCTATGCCAAATCTATAATGAATCCCATATCTATGTGAACCCTGTATGTAATGCAAGATCCTCTTAGCTACTTTCCAATCCAGCTCATGAGGTTCCTGCATAAATCTGGAGACAAGTCCCACTGCATATGATATGTCGATCCTGGTGTGAGTCAAGTAGATGAGACTACCAACAAGTTGTTGATACCAAGTGGCATCAACCAATGGTGAAGAACAGTCAGCCTCAAGATTGACTCTTGATAGAAAGGGAGTCAGAGATGGCTTGCAATCAGCCATGTGAAACTGAGCCAATAAGTCAAGAGCATACTTAGGCTGTGTAAGAGAAAGACCTGAATCTGACTGTGAAATCTCGATGCTAAGGAAGTAGTGCAACAAACCCAAGTCTATCATGTCAAATCTATCCTGAAGAGATGCCTTCACTGCTGGAATAGTTGATGAAGAACTTCCAGTGATCAAAAGGTCATCAACATATAGAACCAAATCAGGAGCGAATCATCCTGCTATAAGAAGTAGACATTGGGGTCAGAATGGCACCTAGTGAAACCCACTATGAGAAAGAAGGAATCCATCTTGGCATACCAAGCCTGAGGGACCTGTTTGAGGCCATAGATAGATTTCCTAAGTCTGCATGCTAAGGAAGAATATTAAACAAATCCTGGTGGCTGCTCCATGTAGATCTTCTCCTCTAGGTCTCTGTAAAGAAAGGCATTCTTCACATCCATCTAGTGCACATCCCAAACATGTGTTGCGGTAATAGCCAAGGTGAGTCAGATAGAAGTCATCTTTGCAATGGGTGCAAAGGTCTTTGAGTAGTCAATGCTTGCCACCTGTGAGAAACCCTTGGTGACCAATCACGCCTTGTACTTATCAACTGACCCATCTACTGCAAACTTGGTCTGATATATCCACCTACATCGAACCATCTTCCTTCCCTTAGGAAGTGAAGTCAAGTCCCAAGTGTGATTTTTGATTAATGAAGAATATTCTTCCTCCATAGCACTATCCCACTCAAGTACTCCCAATGCCTGTTGAAAAGTCTATGATCTGAAACTAAGGCAAAGAAGGTACGTGGATCTCTCTAAAAATCTCCCCTAGTACGTCTGTCGTGTACGTGATCTCCTGCCCAAGTGCCAACACTCTCAAGTGTCTATCTAGCCCAAAGTGGCCCAAAAGTGGGTGAGTCAGGTGCTAACTCCTCATCCTCTAACTGACTAGAGGTGGATGACTCTGCATCACTGTCCTCACTATCTAAACTTGAAGAAGAAGATGTCTCTAGCTCAGGAACCTACTGTGGCTGATCTGAATCTGAGGAATCATCATGAAGAAGTAGATTCGATGAGAGAGAAGAAGTGCCAAGTGTTGAGTCTCTAGGACTCTCCTAAAAGTGGACACTTCTCTTAATAAACAACTCATGAGTGGTCGAATCTAGAAGGTGATACCCCTTAACACCATCTGGATATCCTGCAAAGATGCAAGGCTTGGACTGACATTCCATAGCTTTGCATTTCTTCTTCGGTATGTGGGCCATGGCTAGGGATTCAAAAACCCTAAGGTGCTCAACATCAGGTTTCCTTTTATTCCAAGCTTCAAAAGGTGTTATCCCTTTTAAATCTTTGTGAGGAACCCTATTTTGAATGTAGCAAGCACAATTGATGGCTTCGGCCTAATACTGTGGTGCTAAGGATTTGGAGTGAATCATACAGCTACCCATCTCTTTTAAGAACCTATTTTTGCATTCTGCAACCCCATTCTGTGAAGGACTGCAAGTGACTGTGTGCTACAAATCAATCCCCTCTGTGGTGCAAAAGTGCTCAAACTTGTTTCTGACATACTCCCCTCCATTATCAGTTCAAAGAACCTTGATGGATTTCTCACTCTGTTTCTCAACAAGAGCCTTGTAGTCTAAATTTTTTTTAAACACTTCAGACTTTTGTTTAAGAAAATATATCCAAGTGCACCTAGAGAAATCATCAATGAAAGTGAGGATGTACTTGGCCCTTGTGAAAGATGGTTTGGGAAAGGGTCCCGATACATCACTGTGGATTAACTCCAAAGGTTGTGAAGCCCTCCAAGCTTTGCTTTTGTCAAATTTTGCACAAATATATAATATTCCCTAATTAAATAATAGGGAAAAATAAAAACCTACACTAACAGATTTTAAATTTCCCATTGATAACTCCTTTGCATAAATATAAGTTTCAAGTGTCTTTTCGCCAATGTTTTCAATAATTAAGACATAAGCTTATACATTGGGCAAGGTCTTGCAGATTTGTCTCACAAAGAGACAAACTGACATATTTTATTGTAAACAACCTAGTTTTGAATAGTGGAAGTTTGGGGGAAGTGGTGGTATAGAGTGGATTGGTAGTGCATGACACCATTTACATATGCTAATAGTTTGGAGTTTCATCGACCATGCTATTGTTTCTATTTCAATAAATTACACATCATAAATGAAGGGTTTTGCCTCTTTATAGATGCTTTGCAAGTGATGGCCACCATAGGGATAAATAGGTAGATGATCATCTGTGTTGAATAATCAATATTTTTGAAGTAGCGAAGCATAAGAATGCGCTAATTGGGCCATAGGGTTGGTGCTTAAAATGCTTCTCCCATTATTCGAACAAGCAACCTGCTGTAAACCAAACATATCTCTATTGGATGAATATGCAAACAACCATTTAGATGGATGAAATGAAATGAAATAGTTTTAACTACGTCCATAAGACCGAAAAGTCTATGGGACCACCAATTACATTCAATGCTTAAACTGGTCAAAGATTCCTAGGATACAACACTACTCTACCTCTTGTTGAACAGAGTTAGCATTGTTGTTCCCAAAATCTGTCACTCATTTTTGGGGACAACATATCAACTATTTTGGTCTTGCAAGCCAAAATTCTCTCTTCCCTTTTCAAATTTTTTTTTGAGCATCCAAGTTCTTCAATTATTCACGCATTTTTCAACTAAGGAACTTGTAGGTTCCATAGGTTCAACTGGTGGGCTTTCATAAAGAAGCAAGTTCCAAAAACTTAGGCATTTCAAGGTTTGTTCAATGCCAAAGTTCAATCAAAAGGTCAATCGACAGGCTTCAAACAAATGGAATGAACCATTAAACCCCGCTTCAAAGGTTCAAAGGTTCAAAGTTCAAAGGTTCAAAAAGAGTTAAGTGCTCAACAAGTTCAAAGAAGTTCAATCGCTTCGAATAGTTTAACAAGTTCGAAGACTTCAACAAATTCAAAGTTCAACCGCTTTGAAAAGTTCAAATGGCTTTAAAAAACTTAAACAAAAGAAGACTTTGAAGAAGAAAGATTGAACCGTTGAACCTTGAACCAAAAGAGTTCAAAGTTCAAAGGTTCAACGAGCTCTATAAAGTTTGAGAGACTTAGAAGAACAAAGAATGAACCATTGAACCGTTGAACCTTGAACCAAAAGAGTTTAAAGTTCAAACGTTCAACAAGTTCAATAGAAAAGAAAAGAATCCAGAAAGTTTGAAGGACCAAAAGATTCAAAGAAAGAGAATGAATTGTTGAACCTTGAACCAAAATGGTTCAAAGTTCAAAGGTTCAAAGGGTTCAAAGTAGTTCAAGTGACTATGTGATCATGACATCCCCATGGACGTCAAATTCAAGGTAATAAAATATCTGGTAATTTTCAAATATGGCGCAGACCCTGTGAACAAACTCAGTGATCAGCCAAAGAAGGAGCCAAAAGAGCCAGCTAAAAGTGAGAAGATATCTCGAGAGCTCAGATCACCAAGGAAGGACAAGACATGGTGAGGAAAGAGGGAATGATGTAGAAAGACTAGAAATATCTATATAGGAGTTATTTTTGGTAGGTAAAACAGTCCACCAGGTGGACATCATAGATCATGAGCACTCAATAGTGCGGCCTATTTTTCTAGATCGAGTAAAGGCAAAGTGAACAACTGCACAAATATTAGGAAGAGGACCAGGCGGCCCATACTTGGGAGGGGACATTTGAGATGAATTGACATGCCACAGTTAAGGCTAATGCCCTGTTCCAGCATGGCCCCTTGATAGAACTGAAAATGCATTCAAGGCATTGAATGCAGCATAGGCCATTCCATGAAACAAAGTGCCCAAGTCTTTTTGGGAGTGTTATATATTGTAATCCCTTATTTATGCAACAGAGATATTTTTGTTATCAGAAGTAAAACTCTGCCCAAATTGAAAGGCATTACTGAGACTTTGATCTCAGATTGTTAATCATATTTCATTATCTAAATGAGAAAGCAAGTGACCTTTCAGACTTTGTGCTAGAATAGCTTGTGTTGATGAGGAAATTGTTCTTATGTCTGTTTCATGATTACGTTTTTGTCCATTTAATTAAATAAGCAGGACTAGTGGAAGTAACCAGGAACGTGTCCTGAAGCTGACTGTGGAAAGACTTTGTGCTTCCATAATTGTCTTTAGTGTGTTTATTTTTTGTTTATGTTTAAAGGATCTTGGGACGACTTTGTGCCCCCATTATCCTTCATATTTCACTCTTTGGCAGTTGAGGGGGAGAATTTGTGCTACACCTCATTCTACTGGTTATTGCACCTTGTTACATTTACTTATCAGTTACTTTCCAGAAATAATTCTTGCTATTTGCTACAGACCATTTCTAAAAGAAGAGAAGTGCCTTCTGTCATTTCAACAAAATTTTTCCTTTGATTTGTGAACATCATCTCTAAAAAAAGAGAGATGGATGGTGTTATCCTACTCCTGAGTGTTATTTTTAACTTATTTATAGTATATTAATATATATAGCACCTCATATTTATAGGGAACATCCCCTTGATGAGAGGAGAGATTTATCCCCTTTTCATGTGGTCGACCTGCACATTTGGCTAATAAATCTCCCTATGCTATGGTTGAAACACCTATTTTGTCGATCAGTTAGATGGTGACAAAATATTCACCCAACAGTTTTTGGTGACTCTGCTGGGGACATAACAATTTTGTTTAATTTGAAGCCTCAAGCTTCAGATTGAAGCATCAGCTATGTCTTATTCATTATCTATTTCCATTATAGCCTTATCTATTTCCATTATATACTCTGAACTATGAAACTAGAGACGCTAGAGATCGAGCATTTAATTTCAAAAGTGAATTCTCTGTTAGCTCCATGCCAATAGTTTTTGGTGACTCTACTAGGGAAGAACATGCAGTTTGAAGCCTCAAGCTTCAAGTTGAAGTAGGGCCAGTTCTTTTCTATTTTTTCTATTATTTGGCAGCTCCACATTATACAAGAAGCCATAAAGCTCAAGGTATTATTGACCCTATTTTTGAGTTAGTGTAGCAGAGCAATTTTGATTTGTTTCCTCCACAACCTCACCTTCAACGAACAAGGAGTCTTCCTCCTACCAACACCAAGTCACTAATACAAGGCAGAGCTTCTTTTTCCTCTACTAGCAGAGCCTTGCCTACGCATACTCCACCCAGATTTGTTATTCCCCCATTTCATAGTCATACAATGGCAGTTCAAGGCCCCTAGGGTAACTCTTTTGGCCCACTCAATCTAACTCCACCTCTACATAAACTACCTCATAGTTCCAATAATAATTTCTCCAAGTTCTTTGGTGATGGGAGAGTTCATCCTGATGAACATATTGCAGCCTTTAGCATAGCCTGTGGTGTAATAGGTGTGGAGTATGAGGACGTAGCAGTCAGGTCTTTTGTAGAAACATTACAAGGTGTTGCTGCAGACTTGTTCTATCATCTGCAGGCCTAGACTGTGACTCAATGGAACACCCTCAAAGCCAAATTTGAAGCCAAGTTCAAGCCTGTAGAAGATGCGCATGCCCTGCTGGCCTAGCTCACATAAATGAAGGAGCCTCATGAACCAATGAGATATTTCATAGCCAAATTTGACAAGTTGAGGAATAGGATTCCTACAATTACTCAGTCGATAGCTGAGAATCTCAAATGTTTCTTCATCAACTCTCAGCTACCTCAAGTGAGTTTCTTATGGAGATGGGCTGGCCACATAGACCTTACCTACAGCTCAGAATTTGGCCACTGAGGTGGAAGATGATCTCATCTTGGCAGGAAAGATAAGGAGAGATCTTAACAAAGGTAAATCTTCTTCATTCTCTGAATATCCATCTACAAGCACCACTGATCTAATGGTACAAAAGCTAGAAAATGAGTTGCTAGCTCTCAAAAAGCAAATGGCGCAAGGGATGTCTGCTCCTCCTTCATACCGAGATATACCAAGGAGGACATTCCCCAATTAATCATACCAAGGCAATGCTGCAAAGAATCAAGGGCAGCTAAATCATCTTCCTCCCCCATAGGGGAAACTTGCCATTGAGGCAGCTCCAACCAACTCAGCAGTTGGATACCTTGAAATAGAATCAAATTTTTCTTTCTAATCTGAGTTGAACCAGGAAGATGGCATTGATCTTTTTGTGGAATACTAAGATGAATAAGTTGGTAACTCTAATATTAGTTTCTTGAATTAATAGGATGAACCTAAAAGTAAAGGTGAAGCGTTTGATGGATCATACGTTGTATTCACCGGGTCCCAGAACTAGTCAGCCCAACAAGCTGATAAGAAAAAAATAGAGGAGCAATCTAAACCTATAATTTCAATTTCCAAACAAGGAAATTCTCTGCCTTTCCAGCCAAAGGACCTAGTGAGTAATAAAAATGTAAGTACATCAAGTTTTCCTTCATCTTCTACTTCAAATTTACAGACCAGTACCACCCCTCCTAAAAACTAGAAGGATGAACTACCTTCCCCTATTCCTAATTCATTTCAAACATTTGACATAATCGACCATATCAAGAAGACCAAAATTCAAATGACTGAGTTTGAATTCTTGCAATCCAATCCTGAGCAGTTGGATAGATTAGTGGAATGTGTGAAGGATAAAGCCGTCCCTGCAGGACAAGAAATTTTGAGAGTAACTCCTAGTCCCCCCAAGAACACATCCACCTGGAATAACCTTGTCATTACTCCTCCAACTGCCCCTAGAAAAATAGAACCATTTCATGTTTCTCTACTGATAAATGGACACTAGTTGAATAATTGCATAATAGACTCAGGTGCGTCTGATAATGTCATACCTACCAAAGTGGCAGAATATCTTAGACTCACACTAACCAAGACCTTTGTGAGATGTTTCTCCATGGAGAAAAAATAAGTGCCACTACTGGGACAAATCAAGGATGCTCGATTTGCATTTGCGGCATTCCCAGATAAAAGGATCAAAATGACATTCCTAGTGGCTAACGTCCCAGCTTCATACGACATTCTTCTTGGATGAAATTTTTTCAAGGACATTAGTGGTGAATTAAGCATGGACCTATCCGAGGTGAGGATCCCTATCAAAGGCATCATGCAGGGGTTGCTCCCTGAAAAGGAGGAAAAATATGTTATCACTCAAACATCAGTGCCTGAAGCCCAAATTCTATTTGAGTCTTCAGGTAGGGGTAATTATTTTTTGTCTACTAAATATGTTCTTGTTACAGCAGATGAAAGTCCTATAGGTGGCGATCCAAAAATTGATTTGAATAAGACATCAAAAGAATTGGTAGGGCACAGTATAGATGAAAAAGGATCTTCCCTCTCTAATGAAAAAAAATCTAATAGAAGATCAGTTTTTGATGATGTTTAGATCCTAAAATTCGATGGCAGTAATTCTTCTACCGGTGCTAGAGTTGGGATTGTGTTGATATCTCCTCAAGGAGATACTATTTATTTTTCATACAAGTTGCAGTTCAACAACACCAATGACACTACTGAGTACAAATCTCTTTTACTCAAGTTGAAGGCTGCTCAAGACAAAGGTGTCAAACTCCTTCATGCCAAAGGAGATGCTGAGCTGATGGTTTGTCAGGTGAGAAACCTATGTCAAACCAAGAATAAAAGATTGCATCATTACCGCAATTTGGAATGGGACTATATTGAAAGTTTTAATGCTTTCAATATATCTACAATACCCAGAGAGCTTCATAATCATGCAAATTCATTGGCTATCCCTACAACTTTCATGGTTCCTCACCCTAATTGTAAAGATAATAGGTACACTATCAAACTAGTCTTTCGACCAAGTGTTCTTGATAAAACTAACCATTGGCAAGTGTTTGATGCTGACAATCAAATCATGTGCTTCATTAGACCAGAAGAGCAACAAGCTATGGTAGTGGACTATACTGCTGCGTGTTAAAGTTAGGAAAAGAAACTCTTTGCCAAGAGAGCAAGGATTTATGGTTTTTAGATTGGAGACTACGTCTTGCCATGGGGCAAGAAGAAAGAACCAAAAAGAGTGCACAAAAAATGTGATTCCTAGTGGAGAGTTCCATTTGCCCATCACCAATTCTAGGGAGAAAATGGTTTCTTATTAGTTTATCAGGATGGAACGCCATTTTCATTGTCTCACAGTGGGCAGCATCTGAAGAACTTCAATCCTTGAAGTATCAGATAAGATCAACTTGTACACATGTATAATTTTTGTAGAGTCTTTAGTTCTATTTGGTGCTTTTCATTTTTATTTTTTTTTGGTGCCTTTCTTTTTTAGGTAGCATGACTCTATAGCCCAATGACACATTTAAAGGAACTAGAGATTTTGGATTCTACTCCCTTCGATTATTTTTATAATCGATGAAAGTTCCCCAACTGAAGCCAACAGTTGTTACCAAAATCTGTCACTCATTTTTGGGGACAACATATCAACTATTTTGGTCTTGCAGGCCAAATTTCTCTCTTCCTTTTTCAAATTTTTTTTGAGCATCCAAGTTCTTAAATTATTCATGCATTTTTCAGCTAAAGAACTCATAGGTTCAATAGGTTCCACAGGTTCAACTGACGGGCTTTCATAAAGAAGCAAGTTCCAAAAACTTAGGCATTTCAATGCTGGTTCAATGTCGAAGTTCAATCAAAAGGTCCATCGACAGGCTTCAAACAAATGGAATGAACCATTGAACCATTGAACCCCGCTTCAAAGGTTCAAAGTTCAAAGGTTCAAAAAGAGTTAAGCGCTCAATAAGTTCAAAGAAGCTCAATCGCTTCGAAGAGTTGAACGAGTTCAAAGATTTCAACAAGTTCAAAGTTCAACCGCTTTGAAAAGTTCAAGTGGCTTTAAAAGACTTAAACAAAAGAAGACTTCGAAGAAGAAAGATTGACCATTGAACCTTAAACCAAAAGAGTTCAAAGTTCAAAGGTTCAACGAGTTCAATAAAGTTCAAGAGACTTAGAAGAACAAAGGATTTGAAGAATAAAGAATGAACCATCAAACCGTTGAACTTTGAACCAAAAGCGTTCAAAGTTCAAAGGTTCAACGAGTCCAACAGAAAATAAAAGGATCCAAAAAGTTCAAAGGACCAAAAGATTCAAAGAAAGAGAATGAACCGTTGAACCTTGAACCAAAATGGTTCAAAGTTCAAAGGTTCAAAGGGTTCAAAGTATTTCAAGTGACTAAGTGATCATGACATCTCCACGGACATCAAATTCAAGGTAATGAATTATCTGATGATTTTCAAATATGGCGTGGACCCTGTGAACAAACTCAGTGATCGGCCAAAGAAGGAGCCAAAAGAGCCAACTGAAAGCGAGAAGATAGCTCGAGAGCTCAAATCACCAAGGAAGGACAAGACATGGTGAGGAAAGAGGGAATGATGCAGAAAGACCAAAAATATATGCATAGGTGTTATTTCTAGTAGGTGAAATAGTCCACCAGGTGGACATCAAAGAGTGCGAGCACTCAATAGTGCAGGGTATTTTTCTAGATTGAGTAAAGGTGAAGTGGACAGCTGTGCAAATATCAGGAAGAGGACCAGGTGGCCCATACTTTGGAGGGGACATTTGAGATGAATTGACATGCCACAGTTAAGGCCGATGCCCTATTCCAGCATGGCCCCTTGACAAAATTGAAAATGCATTCAAGGCATTGAATGCAACATAGGCCATTCCATGAAACAAAGCACCCAAGTCTTTTTGGGAGTGCTATATATTGTAATATCTTATTTTATGCAAAGGAGATATTTTTTTATCAGAAGCAAAACTCTGCCCAAATTGAAAGGCATTATCGAGACTTTGAGCTCAAATTGTTAATCATATTTCGTTATCTAAATGAGAAAGCGAGTGACCTTTCAGATTTTGTGCTGGAATAGCTTGTGTTGTTGAGGAAATTATTCTTATGTCTATTTCTTGAATGCATTTTTGTCTATTTAATTAAATAAGCAGGACTAGTGGAAGTAATTAGGAAGGTGTCCTGAAGCTGAATGTGGAAAGACTTTGTGCTGCCACAATTGTCTTTAGTGTGTTTATTTTTTGTTTTTGTTTAAAGGATCTTGGGACAACTTTGTGCCCCCATTATCCTTCGTATTTCACTCTTTGGTAGTTGAGGGGGAGACTTTGTGCTACACCTCATTCTGCTGGTTATTACACCCTGTTACATTTACTTATCAATTACTTTCTAGAAAGAATACCTGCGGTTTGTTGCAGACCACTTTTGAAAGAAGAGAAGTGCCTTCTGTCATTTCACCAGGATTTCTCCTTTGATTTGTGAACATCATTTTTGAAAAAAGAGAGATGGATGGTGTTATCCTACCCCTGAGTGTTATTTTTAGCTTATTTATAGTATGTATATATATATATATATATATATATATATATATATATATATATATATATATATATAGCACCTCATATTTATAGCGAACCTCCCCCTTGATGAGAGGAGAGATTTGTCCCCTTTTGATGTGGTTGACCTGCACATTTGGCCGATAAATCTCCCTATGTTGTGGTTGAAACACCTATTTTGCCCATCAGTTAATTGGTGACAAAATATTCACCCAACAAGCATCTCTCCCAACTTTTTAAAATTTTTTTCCCTTAAATACATTTACCATACAACCAACTCTTAAATTTTCCACATATTTGGATCATATGTCTGCATACTAAGGATAATCAAAGATGAAGTGATCCTCTATTTCAACTACCCCTGTAATGCAATAAACACAATCCCTCTCATCCCACTACTCCTTAGGGGTTGCTCATCTCCCTATCTTGGATTAGAGTCTATGAGAGCTAGTTCTTAATTGAATAATGATGATCTTTTCCCTCCAATTGATTTCAGCCCCTATATATGTTTTTTCATTATGTTTGTAGTTCAGATTGAACATTGAGATATAATGTTGTCTTTTCTCGCTTGTCCCCTTCCTCCACATTGTCGTTCTAAATTTTTCATTCATGTAATTTTTTATGTCTTTATTATAATTTGGGCATTCAATTAGGTTGATATCCCATCTATTCATCCACCTTTGGTTTTGCCTCATCTAATTTTTCTTCCTCCTATGCAACTCCTCTTATCTTGCTGTCCTAGGCCATCTGTCAGACTTCATGCTTTATATTTTTTTCAAGTAACATATTAACTTGGCCATAGCGGTTGCCTCTAGAGGGAAAGTACCTACTTTGTTAAGAATGATTTCATATGGGACCAGGTCCTTGATTCTTAAATTATTTGTGATTATCCATTTTTGAATCTTTTCTATTTACCTCTATTTTGAGCTCATTGCTCTACTAGCCCACACTCCAAAACCATATAATACCACTGGTGTGACAAGCAACCCAAATAAGACCATGGTTTTCTTCCAGTCCCATGACTCTACATTCCTACATCTATTTTGAAGTGCATAGAAAGTTCTCCGTTTGTCTTGTATTCTTTTCATCTTACAAGTGTACCATCTAAGTTTATTATGAAAGTCAAGGCTAAGATATTTGTATTCTGACACCACTTCAAGAGACCCTCCTATAAACTAAAAATTAGGGCGTTGTGCTTTCCTTTTTGCTAAAAAATCATAATTTTGGTTTTATTAGTGTTTACCTGCATCCCTAATTATTTAAAAAAGATATCTAGAGCTCAGAGATGATCTCTTAAATCCTGGATTATCACTGCCATTAGGATTAAGTCATCGGCATAGAGAAGAAGTTTTACCTCAAATTTAAATAGGTAGACCTCTTCTCCTCTAAATTTGTTTACCCAATCCTCTAACTTATCTATGTAAAGCCCAAATAAAGTTTGGGATAGAGGAAAACATTGTTTGATGCTGATGTCACTCCTAAAACATTCAGATAACCCTACTTGAATTTTAATTTTAGCCTTTACTTGTTCATACAACCTATGAACTGTTTCCCTGTAGTGCATTGGAAACTCTAATTCTTCAATTTTGGCCCATAGTTTGCTCCTTGAAACTATGTCAAATGCTTTTTTCAAGTCTATGAAGTAACAAAATGCATCCTCCTTTTTATCCCACAACGTTTCAAGTAGAAGTCTAAGTGTGACACAATGATCAATAGTAGAATGTTTAGGCCTAAAATCTACTTGTCCCTTTGACTACTTGACTTTTTTCTGCCCTACTACTAATTTTGCATTCTATTATACTCCCAAATAGTTTTGCAAAGAGCATATTGAACATGATAGTTCGATAATTTGAGGGGTTGTTCACATCTCCACTCTTAAATAAAGGTATGGTTAAGCTGCTTGTCCACTCTATCGAAAAGCCATTTTGGATGACCTCATTAAATATTTATTTGATTTTAGGTGTTAGGATATGTGCCCCCTATCTTAAATGTGTTTCCTATAAGTTGTCTATGTCTCAAGCTTTACCCATTTCTAGCTTTTTAATCCCTTGCATGAAGTCTTCTATCGTGAAAAGCTCCTTATTGACACTGATTTTGGGAGGTGCATCTTTTTCACCTTCATGCTCATATAGTTGTTTTGAGTATTCCAACTACTTCCCTGCTCTTATGTTGTTTTCAACTTGTCTTTTTTCTTTGTGAAGTTCCCTCCAAAATATATTTTGGTTCATGTTTTCCTAAGTAAATCAGCGCTTTCCTCCTAGTTATAGTATACTCTACTTTCTTTATCCTTACCATTTGCTCATATGCTTTTTTGTTTGATGTTGTTCTCCTTTTTTGTTATTTTATCACTCTTTGTGTTGCTTTGTATTCTTCATCATACCATGGGTTAGTCGAGAAACTATTTCTCCCCTTCTTTTTAGTTTTATCTCTCTTGCATGTTTTTAGTGCATCTTGAATTATGCTCATTAGCCTATCACTTTTCATGTGTTATGTTCTATTTTTATGTGTTACCTTATTACCCCCTTCTTACATCTTACTTTCCAATGTTGCTCTAAAGGTTTGGTAATTTTCCTCTATCAAGAGAATGTTTCCCATAGGTGATGACTTAATTTGGATGACCTCGATGTGCTTATCTTATTGATTGTCTTTTTTTAATTAAAGTTTCATTAAAATTGAGTTGTGATCTAATTCAAGTTCTATGCAAGCTTCTTCTACTTCCAGTTCTTCAATTCTAGGTAAAGAATTTTGGAATCATATAACATAATCAATTACATTACCATTTGTGTGTCTTACATGTGTAATTTCCTGATTTTCCCCATTTCCCAATGCCATTGCAAATGTTTAAGCTATGTATACTACATAAATGTATCAATTCTTCTCCAAAGTACGTGATAACCCCATGCCTATCATCTGAAGACCTATTCCATTACTGATTTTCTTCTTCTACCATCTAAAGAGGATTCATGTCCAGTTACTTATTACTTCCCAGAATGTTTGCTTGTTTGTTTGTTGTTCTTGCATTGAAGTCCCCTATCAACAAAATCTCTCTAGTCTTATTATATACTGAGATGTCCCTTTTTAGGGATGAATATGGGTCTTCATGGTTTAGATCATGCCTCTTATAGATGATGATGATGATGCCTAAGAAAATAATATGCCCCAGGTGGCCTTTCATATCCATATAGTGATACATACACCATATGATTATTCATAGATACAACAACTGCCACCATTACTGTATCTTCCTATAGTCGCTTCTTCTACTTCTACCCAAGCCCTCTCTGTGGCTGCCTCTTATGTGCCGCACCATTGATCTTTTCATTCTTCATTGCCTTCATGAAATCGTTGTTATCACCATGTCTGGGGTTTGAACCTCCTAAAGCAGCCTTTTCATCCAACAACATTAACATTGTTTCCATATCAAGTTCTGCTCTATTTATTTCTTTAATTCAGACCAAGAACAACACCGCCACCATTATTTTTATCTCTGTTGTTTCCACTCAAGTGAAACTGCATTCCATTTCAATTAAGGATTTCAATGGACTCAGAAAGCCCCTTTGTGCTTTTAATAAACTACAAATATGTGTTTATCTCCATGTTTGGACATCACACACACACGCACGCACACATGCGCACGCACACACGCACGCACGCACGCACACACACACACACACACACACACACACACACACACACACACACACACACACACACACACACACACACACACACACACACACACACACACACACATGCTTATAATATTTAATGACCAATTTAAGAGGTGTGGTTTTTAGGAAGGGGTAGAGTTAAGGAAAGGGGGACTACAATTTTTGGTGTCAACCTTACCTTCTCATGTTTGAGCCACAAACTTGTAATACACATGACAATTCAATTCTAATATCTCTTTACACCTTTTTTTTTGGCCATGACAAAAGTCTAGATTTCAATTGTAATGCCTCATTATACCTCTTGCTTTGGCTATGACAAAGGTATAAAGGGTAGACAACTTTTCTACTCAAGATTCCTTATGCTAGAAAACATTGCATTGGGTCTCAATATCTTGTAGCCCCATTGACAAGTTTGGGAAGAGCCACCATTTGTGTTGGTAAATAATATTTGCCAGCTTCAACAATTACATCTTGCAATTTCTTCCAATTCAACATCCAAACTATTTGACAATTTTTTTCTCTTGAGCCAAAATAAGAATATAAATTTAGATGGCTAAAACTTGATATATTGGACAAGGACCTCCCTTCCTCGACCTATTGGTAGAATGCTATTTACACATACCTTTGTCAAGAGGTGGATTCATTGTGGCTCACTCCATTCTATTGGTTGGGTGCTTTAACGAAAACCAAGTCATCCATCTATTATAAATGAATGTGATATTAATCCATATATTATATATAGAGATACAAATGATTGATATCATGCATATAATATAAGGATGATGGCCATATATGTTTTCACTAGGTGGTTGATGAGAATGCAGCTTTAGAGAAGGTGGAATCTAGGAAATGAGATGAGGTGAGAGATCATAAGTTTTTATGTTGAGGTTGAACTCGTTAGGCTCATTGTCATTGAAATCTAAGAGGTTAGGTGGTATATTCTTGATGAGTTCATAGTGACCATGGTAACCTCACGTAGAGTTGATAAAGAAGTTAAAACATTGAGATTCTCATAATAGAACACTTGGAAAGGGTTCAAGGGTTAGAATTTTGAGTACACCATGATCTTGGAATTGTTAAAAATTATAAGGGTTAATGTTGCATTGAATCCTATAGATTATACCATTGTGAGGGAACTTGACACATTGGCAGGTAGACGAGGTGACATATCTCATGCGATGAGTCTATGGCCTACCAAACAAGATATTATAGGAAAAGGGAAAATTGAAAATCATAACCTTCATTGAACAGTGTCAGGTGGGATGGTGATAGGGATCCACACACAACTTAAGGGGGGAATTTACCTTCGATTGTAACCTTGACATGTGTTGCATGTGGACTTAAGATTACATTCAAAGTAACCAAGGGTTTTAATAATGTTAAGGGAGGAAACTCAAGTACCCAGACCCTCATTAATCAAGGCACACTTGAATTGTATTTCACCAATTTAGACACTTATAAAGAGGGGAGGATCATCCGCATGAAGCATAATCTCATCTAGAATCATAGAAGCAATAGGGAATTTGAGAGAGAGATAAGTGTCCAGTGTTTCATCAACATATATAGACATCTCTTTGCATTATTGTAAGATGTTAGCTTCTAACCTAGATAAGGTAGCTTCACATCCTATTAGGGGAGGACGGGGGATGTTTATTTCAAATCAGAGTTGCATAAGGTATTTATGATGATGTAAAAAAGTCTTCATGAGTTTGAGAAAGGGGATTTGAGATGGGATATTAGTAAGCTCCATGATAGGATCTCATTCATCACAACCCACGAGGGAATTACTGGATAAAGGTGTATAATGTTGGAGGAGTTCCTCAGAAGGAGGAGAAGAAATGCATGTAAATTTGTGTTGATAGGATGCGGGAAGTTTAATTGGGGGAAAAATTGGTTGATATCATGAGAAGACAAGGGAGTTGATGTAGGTTTATTTTATGATAGATTTCAAGAAGTAGTATTAGAAGGTTGAATATCATTGGTGATGGGTAAAGAGGTTGGATAAATTGTAGAAATTGTAAAAATGGTATGAGAGGTGTTATCTAATAGAGGTGTTGGAATTTGTATGTCAAAGGGGATAAGGTCCTCTTTCCAAAACTATATTAGTTGAGTTGGGTAAGAATCTTGGATAACATAGAAAGTCCGAGGTGATTGGTGTGTGTGGGTGGGATGGAAATCAATGAAGGCAACTACCCTTCACATATTAATCATGTTAACCACATTCTCTTTGGGATTTGGGTTTATAAAACTATCAATTTGGTTGGTGGAAAGAGTAGGCTTATCATTATTGTCTTGATGGTTTGGAAGAGGGTCTTTATAAATAGCCAGATGAGTATTATCTTAGTTCAAAGCTTGATTTTTACTTTATGTTTTGTGAGCTTTGAGGGCAATGTCATAGGCTTGTTGATGTTTATGAATGAGGGAATTGTGGTCAAAATTTAGATTATGGAGGAAATCCATGGCTAAGTTATGCAATTGCTACAAGTCTCATGATAGTGACCCCAACTAACATGAAACCAACACAATTTATTTGTATCATACCATGATTTTATAGGGTGAGTGGGATCAAGCTCTCATGGAAGAGGCCTTGGTAGATACTTTTGGATTTCCACTAAGGATAATGGTTTATGAACACTGATGTTGATTACAGGAGAAAATTGAGGATTAAGGGTGTGGTAAAAAGGGGAAGCTTGTTCTGGAGCAAGTTCGGGAGTAATAGCTTGAATATTATGAATGTTATCATAGGAATCGGTGATGCCATCATTAGTAGCATGACAATTTTTATTTTTCATGAGCATGTGAGTACCCACAAGAGGTTGGGATGGCTCAAATTGATGCATGAAAAAATATTGGTGCTTGGCTTGGTTGAGGGTCTTTTATAAAGTTCATGGAGAGAGAGTCTGAACCTGATATTCCAACTTATGATAAAGAGAATTGGTGAATAGATGAAAGAGGTTATCATCAACCATGTTAAGTTCACACTTATTAGATAAGGTCTTCCACCATTTGATGAAAGCTTGTGCAGTTTTCATCTCAAGTTACTTACAATTAATAAAGCGAGCCAAGGTATTTTCAGGGAGATCACTAGTTTGAAACTCTTGTACTAGAGCATTAGCTATATCTTTAAAACTAGTGATGGAATGAGACTTGAGTTGTTTATACCAATCTAAAGCATCTCCAAAGAGAGTTTTTGCTAAGAGCTTGGTATCAACAAAAGTGTTTAACTTGACCCAATCTTTGTATAGAGTTCCAAAAAATTTTAAGTGTAAGGTAGGATCAATTGACCCATTATCGCTAATGGTAAGGGTGATACCTCCTATAACTCTGTTAGCAATTTGAGGCATAAGAGGTTTGTTTTGAATATGTTTAATTGTTTTGTTAACAAGAGGTGGTTGAGGAATAATATTTTCATGGGAATCCTAAGGGAGGCTATGGCAGGATCTTGCTCCACCAATTAGAGCACATATGATTACTTCTTGTATTAGCAACTAAACACGGAATTTAACCAAAAGTAACAAGTAACCAGAAATATGAAACAACACAAGAATATGAGAGACAATACATAATTATATTAATAATCACTCAGAAGAAAATACAATAAAGAAGATGCCACTTCTTCTTCCACCTCAAAGGCTCACCACACCTCAAGACCTTCTTCCCTCTCTCTCTCAATCCCAACAATCAACTCCAATACAGAATTGATGTTCACCTCCACCAGTCAGAAACAACACTGCCAGTACACCGAGCACACAACTGTACTCCAAGTAGATCTCCTGCTCTCTGCTGCTACCTACAAATCACCAAACCTTACTCACCATTGTAGATCTCCAAAAGGAGCCATGCACACCTGCTGACCAAGATCATACATATAGGAAGAACCCTTCTGATTCTCCAAACCAGCACCCACACTTGGTACTGTGGCACTAGGAGGAACACACCATTGCTCTACTCTCTCTGAAGGAGCTTATTTTGCTCTCTTACTCTCTAGTACTCTAATTTATAATACAGCCCATGAGTCTATATATAGATCTCATGATTACAATAATTAGACTATCTTAATTACAATAATTAGACACGCAACTCAAGACTACAACTAGCCTTTAACATGCAAACTAACAGTCCAAAAAGAGACTCTCCAGAATCAACATGCAAACTGCATGTTCACGCACAGGCTGCCGACGTCGGCTCCTCCCTGACCGATGTCGACCGACTGGTAACTGACATTGGTTGCTTCTTCACTGCTATATGACCGACGTCAGTTGGTCAGACTGACGTTGGTTGCCCTGCAACTCATTTTGCAACTCTCTGCAACCTCTGTAACTCTTCCTGTTTGCATCTTGGTGAAGCTTTTAGCTCCATAACCTAACAATCTCCCACTTGGAGATAAATAGTTGCACCTATACCTGTACCTGTACACTATCTAAATTATTCCCTGGTTTGTATCCCTCTTCAAGTTCAATCTTGAAGACCAACCACCACACATCCTGTGATGCTACACCTGTCATCCAAGTAACCTGCCACATCCGAACCTACAACTCCATGTAGTGAAGACCTTGACCCTGCATAACAAGAATCCCTGCTGCTAGTCCCTCTCAGATACCTGAGAATCCACTGAACTACCCTCTAGTACTCCTTCCTCGAATTGCCTCCATACTTTCTGACAACTCCCACTGCTTGGGAAAACTCAGGTCTACACTAGACCTCATGTGATTTCAAACCCTGTTCTAAGCTAAGCTTGAACTGTCCAGCCCTTGGTGTGCTTATCGATTCTGCATCTTGCATCTTGAACCCTGCCAACACCATCTTCACATCAGCTCCCACTGGAGACAAAATCTCCATGTCTCTTATGCCAAAGAATTTTGCTGCTCCAAATTCTTCATGACACACCTCTGAACTAACCTTACCTTTAGCTCAGTAAAACTTTGTATGTACAAACCTGCTAGCAAATCACCTACATATAGTAATAGAATAATGTTGCAATCATTATCCACTTGGTAAGTCAAACACAATGGTTACATTGACATTGACTGAAGCCTTGCTTTGTCATCCACCTGTCAAAACCTATACCACTGTCCTACAGCTTCCTCAAGACCATATACCTTGGCCTTCCATCTCACGTATCCGTCCACTCTCTTTTTTAACTTAGGAATCCATTCGTCTTTCAGTGCTTTCTACCAGCTGACAACTCCACCAAAAAATACCTGTTTGGTTCTTCTCCAAGGACTCACACTCCTCATCCATGCCAAGCTCCCACTGTTTCTAGATTATACTTGCATTGCCTCTTCACATCTTCCTGGTTCTTGACCATCAATAAGCAATATAAAGAAGGTGAACAATGAATATGAGGTTCACTTACCCTTTCTAACCTCCATATGGGCGTTTGAGACTTGTTGACAGCTTGCTGTCCACCCACCATCCGTTCCAGTGACCGATCTCAGCCATCTCCCAGTCTGCATCTGACCGATGTCCGTTCCCTGCACTGACCCTGACTATCGACGTCGTTTCACTAGCCGACGCCGATATCCCTTCTGCCAATGTCGATTCCTTCTTGACCGACGTCGGTCTTCCTATTGCCGACGTCGATTACTATTTGACCGATGCCGGTACCTGTGTTCACCTGTGAGTGATAACTTTTTACCCGCGAGCTCCTTTTGGGTCAAAACCTTATTCAAATCAACACAGCCCTGCTTAGAATAATTCAGTCTCCTCTGCTTATCTCTGTCCGCCATCTCCTCCATGAACACCAAGGCTTTCCAGTTCTTAAGTTTGTCAAAAACATCTATCTTCTGCTTAAGAACATGCATTCCCCTCATACATATGTGACCAAGCCTACAAAGCCACATCTCTGCAACAGAAGGTGAATCAGTAATATAAGTAGATAGATAAAGGATACCTACTTTCTTACCACCATCTAATTCAAGTGCATCTGCTGTGAGAGTTACAGTGCATCTCCCATCACCCAACTTTCTTGAAGAAATTAAACTCATCTCCAAGACTAGGCCCTACATGACCTCCTTCAACACCTGTGTGTTATCCGTCTGTAATTTCAGCTTCACTTCCCCTTCGTCAATATTCTGACAAGGCTCACCAACCCCTAAATAAATCTCTCCAAAGTCTCCAAAGACATACCTATGAAAAGATGCTCTATTTCGGGCTGCATGGAAAGAGGCAAAAGAATCTATAAACAAAGATTCTACTTTATCCAGAGCAACCTGTGCAACAACACCTACAACATCTGCTTTTACACGCTGATCTTCTACCGACCAACAATCTCCTTTTACCTGCTCTTTCTTTTCATCAATCAGACCATTCATGCTATTCAGTTTTTCCATTCGTAGCTTACTTTCTTCTGTCATTGCTATACTCCCACTCAATCTGAAACCCCTGAGAGTGACCTGTAATAAAAAACACTACCAAATCTGAACCCCCTGTTAGTCAACCCAACCAAAAGCTCTGATACCACTTGTCAGGATCTTGCTCCACCAATTAGAGCACATATGATTACTTCTTGTATTAACAACTAAACACGAAATTTAACTAGAAATAACAAGTAACTAGAAATATGAAACAACACAGGAATATGAGAGACAATACACAATTGTATTAATAATCACTCAGAAGAAAATACAATAAAGAAGATGCCACTTTTTCTTCCACCTCAAAGGCTCGCCACACCTCAAGACCTTCCCTCTCTCTCTCGGTCCCAATAATCAACTCCAATACATAATTGATGTTCACCTCCACCAATCAGAAACAACGTTGCCAGTACACCAAGCACACAACCCTACTCAACGTAGATCTCCCGCTCTCTATTGCTACTTGCAAATCACCAGACCTTAGTCACCATTATAGATCTCCAATAGAATCCATGCACACCTGTTGACCAAGATCATACATATACGAAGAACCCTTCTGATTCTCCAAACCAGCACCCACACTTGGTACTGTGGCACTAGGAGGAACACACCATTGCTCTCCTCTCTCAGAAGGAGCTTATTTTGCTCTCTTACTCTTTAGCACTCTAATTTACAATACAGCCCATGAGTCTATATATAGATCTCATGCTTACAATAATTAGACCATCTTAATTACAATAATTAGACGCGCAACTTAAGACTACAACTAGCCTTTAACATGCAAACTAACAGTCCAAAAATAGACTCTCCAGAATCAACATGCAAACTGCATGTTCACGCACAGGCTGCCGACGTCGGCTCCTCCCTGACCGATGTCGACCGACTAGTAACCGACGTCGGTTGCTTCTTCACTCCTATTTGATCGACGTCAGTTGCTTCTTCACTCCTATCTGACCGACGTCGATTGATCAGACTGATGTCGGTTGCCCTGCAACTCATTCTGCAACTCTCCGCAACCTCCGCAACCTCCGTAACTCCTCCTGTTTACATCTTGGTGAAGCTTTTAGCTCCACAACCTAACAGGCTGGGAGGCATTTTGGTTGTGTGATCCCCATGGAACCTATTGAGGGTGATTTTGGAGATGAATAAGGTGATTCTACATGTGCATATTTTGGTTAGAATGATTAGCTTTGAAAGTGTTCATTTTGTTAAGAGTTTGAAATAAAACTTGATGGGTTTGATTGGTGTTATGTGTAGTATGCAAAACATTAGCATTGCTATTAGTGGCTTGGGTACCACTGTGAGTAGTGTCATGCATGTTATTAGTGGATTGAGAGGTATTATTAGAAAATGAGGCACTACGGGCATAATTAGCATGTGTTGCCAAAGATGCACTAGTAGAAGGAGTAGAAGAAGAGGAAGCACTAGTGGCATGATTACCATGGGTATAAAATGATGCACTAGAGGAGGAATTTAGAAGAGTGGGTCTTGAAAAAAGCATACTAGAAGTTGAACCTACCATGTTACTAGAGATACTTGGCATGGAGGTTAAGAAAATTAAGGAAAAAGAGGTCATAGTATGAGAAGGGGTCAAAAGAGAAAGAAGAGGTTAAGAGGAAAAGAAGCTATTGCCCCCAAATCCATGTGAAAATATGAGGGAAGTTGAATGGGGTTCTTCTTCTTGACCACTTATCATAAGGTTGTAAATGGTGGAAGGGTCTTTTCCTCAATGTTGAAGAAATTTATTAATAAAGAAAATCATTTTTGGAGTATACTCTAATTCAAGTTGATCTTCTAAAGAGAATAGAGGGTTAAAAACTAAGGATGCATGATGAGTCATCCCATAATTTGTAGTTTGAGTGTTCACATGCATATTACTTTAGTCTAAAGTTGTAACATCCCCACTGGGATCTGATTAGAAATACATGATTTTTTTGAAAAATTAAATACATATATCAAAAAAAGATTACACCATGATAAACTAAATAGAGATCATACAAAATACTCAAGTGTGATGGTAGTAAATACATATTACATCATAAATCACTGATCTCTAATATCATGAGAACACAACATAATGCGAATAGAGAAAATAATTACATTAACTCAGCCATAGTTGATACAAGTCTACAACCACTATTGTCAATGTATAATAATAAGTAATTACAACTCTTCATGATATTATTTCAGTAATAAGTACAATACCATACAATATACATATAAGATACATGGCTTCTCTAGAGCATAGTTCCCAAACTCTAGTATCTGTGGTGATCTCAAGTGTCATCTATAAAAGTAGTACTGGTGTGGGGAGGGAGGGCATCATATGTATGCTTTCCCACATCAACCATGGAACAATGATCCCCCTCACTAATCCCATCAATGAGTGGCCCTCCCTTTGTAGATGAGTAGATAGTGACAACATGGGAATATAGAGAGACAATTAAGTACCCATGTGTTGTATGATTTCTAAATAAAACATGCAATGTATCATAGAAAATTCATTCTATTTCAAGATATAACATAAACATGTAAATCATACTCATGAAATGATAATGTCTCACTAAACATACTTTGGCCAATGTTTTAAGAATAGTAAATAATAATGATCTATAAATCAATCAAAATTCATACACACCACTTGATCATATTACCTTCACTTGGCATTATGATGCTAGTAAGCCAGTGAAGTCCGTCTCACTCCTTGCTCAGTATCAACAATGCAAGATTGGTCAAATGTAATTTAACAACAAGATTCATACAATTTACATCCTACTAGCAATCACATCATATAACATGCTAAACATAGAAGTAACCAAAGCATATATTTATTCTATCAAATATATGAATGAATCTTACATTATGATCTATCCCATGTTATAAATAATGACTACAATTAATACGATTCATGTAAAAATACACATTTAATTGTAGATTCTAACAACCACAATTAGTTTCCAAACATTCTACACCCCATGATAACTCATATTACCATAGTCTAGTATTTTAAAAATAACTACTAAAACCTGTAACCAGTCTAATAAAATAGTCACATATACATGGAAACATAATCTATTTTAGAAATAGCTAGATATAGTAAAACAAGTCTCGATACACATGAAACATAGATCATTCCAATCTATCAATTGTTATACTCCCAGGGTTTGTATGCACGCAATACATAAATTTCTATTATACACAATTCTATAGTTTATAACCACCTGTGGATCTATAGTTAAAGAAATACACCCCTTTGATCAAGTATAGGCTAATAAACATGAGTACGCCTATGTTATTTTTTGAGTATAACATTAATAATTCATCAATATGTAGCTTATATAATTTACATTCGTACAACAGGTTTTGTGTACCAAGCTATATCATAAATGATCTTAATAATTTCTATGAAAGACTACATTTATACTCCATAATCTTTTTAGGATCTCGATAAGTTATAACTACAGTCCTTTATAATTCAACTGTCAATTTTAATAAAGGCATATTAATAAACAACCTTATAACTCAAGTTTGGGGTTTAATGTCTTTTCCTTGCCAAACATTTATACCTCTATTGAGGTTCTTAAATTGGGTTAAACCTATCAAACTTTATTTTGAAAAAGGACCAATTCTGTTGATCGTTTATCATAAATCCCTTTCATGTTTTAATATGTACTCATATCCAAGCTCATACACATCCTCAAATGTGTTTGTGATATTAAATTGACCTCTTAGGTTTAATATTATCTGAAACATTACTTAACCCAAGTTAGCTATATAAGATGTTTAAATATATAGGTTTGTTATAAAAATATAACTTAGTTTAACTTGCTAAATCAAATGTTTTAATTCCAAGGTAATAAATCAATTTAGCTCATAATTCATTCCCATATTTAATAAAGTAAACTAATTTTCTATTTAGATTCCCATCTTATGATCTGATTAACTATTTAAAGCCAATATATTCTTTTAGATATAAAATTGCCATACTTGGCATTCGATCAATATGACAAGCTAGAATTTAATATGAACATTACAGTCTGGAATTATAATATACAGTGATGCCGTTAGTATAGCTATTTAACAATACTCCTTAATACCAAGTACAATGACTCTATTTGAACACTATAATATATATATCAACGCATGCTACACGACTATGAATAAATTACAAAAACACATATATATTATAATTAATAACACACACTAAAACTCAATGACACCATTACTAAAATCAATTGACAATGAAAGCTAAGTTATAAAAATACACGATGACTCCTAACTAGCTTGGAAATCATATATATTCAATGACACCTTTCTAAATATTATATATGTTGTGACTTGAATATGTAGCTATGCCTTTATACCTTCTAAGGACTAAAATTAAATATATATCAATGCCACTTGTATATAATTAAGACTCTAAGTTATATATACACATTGACCCATTTAAATATTAAACAGGCTGAGTATTGGCTCCAGCGATGCCAAAATTTTATACAGTTGTGTAAAGAAAGATTACAACTTAAGAATAAGACAAATAAACCAGTTAATAAAAATACAATGACTCTATATATACAAATATGTTTCAGCCAAAATAATAGTGATACCATGGGTTGTTTTATGGTCAACAAACTCACTGTAAATAAAAATATAATGATGCCTTTGTATTTGCATGGTTAACATTAAGTCATATTACCTCACTCAGAGAATTATATGGATAATACTTAATAGAAGTGCCATTTAGATGTTATACAAGCTATGAAAAAGATACAATGATCTACTCAGGCTAGAAATAAATTATATGATGACTATATCCAATAATAAATACATATAAGTAATATTGTATTCCTATGTTATTGTAAGCTTATAGTGGAATAGTAGTATCTATCACATAATATCTCGATCCAAATAGTTAAACTATGTAAAACCATAGGCATATAAATCTTCACATATATATTAGTAGAATAGTGGTATATGGTGTTTATATTCCCCTATTGTATGCCTATGTTTATATTCTACTATTATGGTTCCCGTTTAGTTATGTCAAACTAACATGTGTGTGTGTCTACATATACACACACACACACGGTAACATGTTTTAAATTCATAATCTATCCAATAACATACATATAATTTAATTCATTCAACATTTTATCCTTCTCTAAATATTAAAATATTCAGTATGAATGTAAAGAATTGGAAAGCAATGTTTACTTGGTAAGATTGCTTGTTGATTTCCTCTGTGTCTTCTCCTTCTGTGCTACACCCCTCTTTGTCTACTCTTTTTCCAATTTTATCTTACAAAATACTTATGATTAATCCTTTCTTTCTTAATTTCCACTATAATAAAATAGGCATAGCCCTCTTTTCAAAAGATTTTTACTTTTTGTTTTTGTTTTTGTTATTTTTTAATATATTTATTTGTTTAGTTTTTTTTCTTAATTTTAGTCCTTTTCTTTCTTTTCATTTTTTATTATTTTTTCCTTTTTCATTGTAGTTTTCAATATTTTAATATATTTTAACATTAATTACCAAAATCCATAAATTTACTAATTTGATTAATCATCATTTATTGTCATAGAATTTTAATGCCAATTTCAACAACTAATAATTTGAATTTTAGTTTAGCTAAGCAATCATATTTTTTATAAGCATTTAATGACCACACACATCAATTACATAAAATAGGTTTCATAAATCATTTAACCTATGTTTAGCAAATCATGGAAATCAATTATCTAATGTAATTCAAAAATAAACACACTATGTTACCCATTTCATTATGCATTCTAACATGTGCTAACTACTGTGGTGTGTGCAGAGTTCTTGCTAGTTTTTTTGTCATTTTTTGACATCTCCATCTACATCACCCTCTTCGATGATACTCTCCAACATGCTTTGAGGGATGATTTCCCCTGTATCATCCTCACAAAAAGCATGTAGTTAGATCATATTAACATGATAAACATACAACATGAAATATAACTGAAATAACATATCCACATATTTTTAATGTAAACACATACACTATAGCTAACTCACAATAAAGCAAACATATATACTAATCAATATCATATTGTCCTATAACAACATATATCTCAAAGCTTAATTAAAAATAGCAAAATCAAATGTGCCAACCATAAATATTCATAGACAATCAAATAGTGTGCTTAATGAAGAATCGTGACATAATATTCTTCTCCCTTAAAGCTAGTCATCGTTCCATATGATTCTTATTCAAACATAAGTTTTGAATTAAAAATATTATTCAGTAGAAAATAGCCTAGTAGAATAATATCTAATCAAGCAAATAAATGTGAAAATCTTTTGAAAAACTCATCATAGTCCTCTCAAGTTGTTCTATCTTTAGAGTATTAGTACCACTAAACCTTACATTGTGAGATCTATCTATTACTCAAATGAAGTTTGCGTGTGTCAATTACCTCGATTGTTTCTACTATGACAACCTCGAGATCCAAAACCTGTAAAGCATTCCAATCCAATACATGCATAGGATCAGCTATATACTTCTTAAGATAAAAAAACATAGAAGACATTATGTAAAAGAGCTAAGTCTAGTGGTAATGTAAGATTATACGCTATAGAATTGACCACTTCTAACACCTTGGATGGTCTCACATATCTTGGTGACAATTTTGTTGACTTTCCATATTTAATTGAGCTCTTCTATAAATTGACCTGTAAAAACACTTTATCACCCACTACAAAGTGCCTTTTTGTCCTCTTAAGATTTACATAACTCTTTTGCCTATCATTGGCCTTGACTAATATCTGCCTTATTAATCTAACTTGCTCTTCCATCTCTAAAAACATCTCAGGTACAAAGACTACCCTATCCTCTAACTTGTCCCAACTGATTGATGTCTTGCACCTTCTTCCATACAGTGCCTCAAAAGGTGTCATCTTCAAAGTTGATTGGTATGAGTTTTTGAATTCAAACTCAACCAATGGAAGATAATCTTTTCAATTGTATGGCTGATCCATGTAATTCATATGAAGAAGATCCTCTAACACCCAATTAACTCTCTTAGTCTGTTCGTCAGCCTCTAGGTGATATGATGTGTTGAAATTAAGTTACGTACCCAAAGTTGAATTTAGAGTTACCCAAAACCTCAAATTCATCTTCATATCATTATCCAAGATGATCTTCTCTAGAAATCCATGCAACCTATACACTTCCTTTATGAACCTCTTTACAAAGGTAGGTGCATCATCTGTCAAATTGTCTGGTATAAAGTGAGTCATCTTGGTTAGTTTGTCAATAACTACCAAAATCATATCATGCTCATTTTGTGACATTGATAAACCTTGAATAAAGTCCATACTAATAACCTACCACTTCCATTCTAGTATATCATGTAGATATAACAATCTTGTTGGATACACATGCTCAGTGTTCACTCGTTGACATTCTAAACAATGTAAAATGTAATATGATACATCTTTTTTGATTCCCTTCTAGAAATGTAATGGTCTAAGATTTTTCATGAGCTTGGTTACTCCTATATGACCTAAATGTGGGGCATTATGAAACTCTTTTAGTATTGTGCTTCATATATTCCCTCAATTTGACACATATAGCCTTCCATTGTAATTGAAATACCATCTCTCTCTAATCTAAATCCTTTGTACTGAGGATTCTGAGCATTCTCAGACAGATTTTTTAACATGATCATAGAATGCATCTCCTAGAAGGTACTCAATCACCTAATCCTTGAAATTAATCCCAATAATAGCTATAGTTGTTATGTACCTTCTATGACTGAGGGCATCGACTATTCTATTCTCCTTAGCTTTGATATAGTTGATGTCAAAATCATAATCAAATAAGAATTCAAGCCAACATCTATAACAAGCATTTAAACTAGGTTGGGTGAAAATATACTTGAGTCCTAAGTTATCTATCTTGATCTCAAAAGGTTTTCCCAACAAGTAATGATGCTACACTTGAAAAGCATGCACAACTATTGCAAGTTCTAGATCATGAGGTGCATAGTTCACCTCATATGGCTTTAGATTTCATGACTCATAATCCACCACTGCACCATCCTGCATAAGGACTCCTCTTAGTCCATCCCCTAAAGCATCTGTGATCACTGAAAATTAACTATTGAGATCAGTGTAGAAGTAAGCCTTCTTTTCAACTCCTCAAAAGTTACTTCACATATATCTGACCAAACTAAATCATGGTTCTTCCATTTTAAGGAAGTAATTGGATTACATATATTTTAAAAGTTCAAAATGAACTTCCTATAGTATCTTGCTAACCCCATGAAGCTTCATACCTCATGCACATTATTCGGTACTAGGCATTCCATAATAGATCTAATATTTCCCAAATCTACTGAGATACCATTTGTAGAGATAATATGTCAAATATTAGACTCTTTCTTTGAAAAATGTGCACTTAAACAATTTACCATACAACTTGTAGTTCTACAACTATTGCAAAACCAATTCTAGATGATGAGGGTGCTCCTCTTCATTCTTTAAGTAGATAAGAATACCATCCATAAAAACTAGAATAAAGTGATCAAGGTAATATTTGAACACACTTTTCATGAGATTCATGAATGCTACTAGAGCATTAATCAATCCAAATAGTAACACTGTGAACTCATAGTTCCCATACCAAGTTCTGAAAGTTGTCTTTGAAATATCCTAATACTATATCCTCAATTGATGTTACCCCTCTCTAAGATCAATTTTAGAAAATACTATTGATCCTCTTATTTTATTGAATAGAGGATACTTGTTTTTGAAGGTATTCTTATTCAACATTTTGTAATCAATGTAAAGTCAAAGGGTACCATCCTTTTTCTTGACAAAGACAATTAGTGCACCCCATGGTGACACACTTAGCCTGATCAACCCTTTAGCCAACAATTCTTAAAGTCGAGCCTTCACTTCAGCCAACATAGTGGTTGCCATCTTGTATGGTACCTTAGACTGTGGTCTTAAACCTGATATGATGTTGATAGAAAAATAAAACTCACGTCTAGGAGGCAAACCCAATAATTCTTATGGAAACACATCATGAAAATATCTAAGAAATGGGTAATCCTTGAGAGATGGTTCCTTAGGCTCCTTCATTTTATTTATCATGATAATAAATGCTTGGTCCCCTTTTCCTTGAGCCCTCTTAAGATGCATTGTAAAAATTTACCTAAGCTTCAACTCTCTCTTCTCACATTGAATTTGTGTCTAATTTTTGAGATCATCAAGACACTCAACCTTCTTCAGGTAGCAGTCAACCTTGGCTTTATGTTTTATGATCCAATTGAATCCTAAGATCACATCATATGATCCTAGAGGTGTTACATATAGATCCATAATTGTTGTGAATTTGGGAAATCTAATCTCTGCTTCAACTAAACACTTGTCAACCATGAATTTGAAGTCAATCCCATACTATAATGACCATGCATTTGCAATTACACTAGCTCTTCTAGTTAACTTACTAAGCATCTTAGGAGTTATAAAACATTATATGGCTCTTGTATCTATCAAAATGAAAACTAGATGGTCAAATAAAATACCTAATAGCTCTATGGATAATGCATGAAATTCAGCTTGGTGATTATCGACTGCTGCATAAATTTGATGCTAAAAATTCCCTTATTAAGGATCAGGACCTTTGCCATTTAACTTGTCTTGAGGACAATCATGGGCATAATGATCATCTCCATAAATGAAACAACCTCTAGGTGGTTAATTCATGTAATTCTATTGGTTTCTCTTGAAATCACCTTTGGATCCATTCCCCTATTTCTTATTACATAAACCATTGTTGAACTTGGAATTTTCTTCTTGAAGGTGGACTTATAACTTCTAAACCTTTTCTTGAACTTGTCCTTGGCCTATGAAAGAAACTTCAATTTATACTCCTATTTGACCACCTTCTCGAAGACTTGGTTCATGGTAGAAGGTCCATGAATATCTACCTCTACATCAATTTGGGGCCTTAAACCCCTGATAAACTTCCTAATTCCGAACCACTCATATCCCTGATACTGACGTATATACTTCAAAAGTTTGATGAAATTCTCACAATATTCATTCATCAAAAAATCACCTTGCTTCAGATTCTATAAATTTTTGAGCTTCTGATCAAAATAAATCTATCAAAGCCATTGTGACCTAGATAATGCCACAAACTAATCCCAAGTAGTGGTGGTCGAGTTAAGATTCATTTCCAACCTCTTATTAACCCATCACATAATTGCCTTACTAGCCAACTGGTATGCTCCCCAAATTATCTTTGTGACCTTACAGTAGTTTTAAATTTTTAAATAATTTCCTATCTAAATTAGCCATGATTAACTCTAGCACCTAGAATAGTCCCATCAAACTTAGGTGGGTTCACCTTCTTCATGTCTCTAGCCAACTTCATAGCTACCTGAGCTCTAGTATCCTAATGATTTTACTACTCAATACGATACTCTTCAGGTACATCTTACTATTCTTCCTCTTCATGGCCATGAACCACCTACTCTAGAGTTGTAATCTGATCCTTGGTCTCATTCATGGCTACAAAAATTTGGTCCATCTTTTTTAACTACTCAATGATAAATTGGCTAGGATCAAAAGGAGGGTTGGTGTCATTATCATTTGATAGACCCTCTTTAGAAACTCTAGATTTCACTATCTTTTTTTTTGTTAATAGAAGGATATGAAAATGTTAGTGGACTCATTAGGTCCTAGAGTTTGAGTTGTAGCTCTGATACTACATGTAACATCCCCACTGAGATCTGACTAGAAATATGTGATTTTTATAAAAATTAAATACATATATCAAAAATATATTACACCATGATATCATATTTTGGCTCTTCTCTTTGATATATTATCACACTTGAGTATTTTTTATGATCTCTATTATTACATCATAAATCACTGATCTCTAATATCATGAGAACACAACATCATGTAAATATAGAAATTAATTACATTAACTCAGTGACAGCTGATACAAGTCTACAACTACTACTATTAATGTATAATAATAAGTAATTATAACTCTTCATGATATTATTTCAATAATAAGTACAATACCATATAATGTACATATAAGATATGTGCCTTTCCAAGATCATAGCTCCTAAACTTTGGTATATGTGGTGATCTCAAGCGTCGTCTCAAAAAGTAGTACTGTTGTGGGAAGAGAAAACATCATCCAAGCACTTTTTCACACCAACCACGGACCAATGATCCCCTACTCTAATCCCATTAGGGAATGGCCCTCCCTTTGTAAAGGAGTGGATAGTGATGGTATGGGAATCTAGAGAGATAAGCAAGTACATGTGTGTTGTATAATTTCTAAACTAAACATGTAGTATATCATAGAAAACCATTCCATTTCAAGATATCGCACAAAAATGTATATCACACTCATGAAATGATAATATCTCACTAAACATAATTTAGCTAAAGTTTTAAGAATAGTAAATAATAGTGATCTATAGATCAATCAAAATTCATACACACCACTTGATCAGATTACCTTCACCTAACATTGTGATGCTAGTAAGCGAGTGAAGTCTATCTCACTCCTTACTCAATATCAACAATGCAAGATTGGTCAAAAATAATTTAACCACATGATTCATACAATTTATATTCTACTAGTAATCATATCATATAACATGCTAATCATAAGAGTAACCAAATCATACATTTATTTTATCAAACATATGAATGAATCTTATATTATTATCTATCCCATACTAGAAATAATGACTAAAATTAATACCATCTGAGCAAAAATACACATTTAATTATAGATTTTAACTACCACAATTAGTTTTCAAACATTCTACACCCTATGATGACTCATATTACCATAGTCTAGTGTTTTTAAACATAACTACTAAGAACTGCAACTAGTCTAAAAAGGTAGTCACAAATACATGGAACCATAATCTCTTTTACAAAAAGTTAGATATAACAAAACAAGTCTCAGTACACATGAAACATAAAACATTCCAATCTAGCAATTATTATACTCACAAGGTTTGTATCCATGCAATACATAAATTTCTATTATACATAATTCTATAGTTTATAACTACCCGTGGATCTATAGTTAAAGAAATGAACCCCTTTGATCAAGTATAGGCTAATAAACATGAGTACACTTATGTTCATTTTTGAGTATAACATTAATAATTCATCAATACGTAGCTTATATAATTTACATCCGTACAATAGGTTTTGTGTACCAAGCTATATAATAAATGATCTTAATAATTTCTATGAAAGACTACATTTATACTCCAGTCTTAATAAAGTTCTTTATAATTCAACTGTCAATTTTAATAAAGGTATATTAATAAACAACCTTCTAACTCAAGTTTGGGGTTTAATTTCTTTTTCTTACCAAACATTTCTACCTCTCTTGAGGTTCCTAAATCGGATTAAGCCTATCAATATTTCAAAAAAGGACCAATTCCATTGATCGTTTATCATAAATCCCATTCATATTTTAGTGTGTACTCATATTCAAACTCATACACATCCTAAAATGTGTTTGTGATCTTAAATCAACCTCTTAGGTTTAATATTATTCGAAACATTACTTAACCCAAGTTAGTTATATAAGATGTTTAAATATACGGGTTTGTTATAAAAATATAACTTGGTTTAACTTGTTGAATCAAATGTTTTAATTCCAAGGTAATAAATCAACTCAGCTCATAATTCATTCCCACATCTTATAAAGTAAACTAATTTGTCATTTAGATTCCCATCTTATGACCTGATTAACTATTTCAATCCAATATATTCTTTTAGATATAAAATTTCCATACTTGGCATCCAATCAATATGACAAGCTAGAATTTAATACGGTCATTATAGTCTAGAATTATAATAGACAATGATGCCATCAATATATCTATTTAACAATACTCCTTAATACCAAGTACAATGACTCTGTTTAAACACTATAATATATATAGCGACACATACTACATAATTGTGAACAAACTACAACCATGTGTGTGTGTGTGTGTGTGTGTGTGTGTGTGTGTGTGTGTGTGTGTGTGTGTGTGTGTGTGTGTGTGTATTAACAACACGTACTAAAACTCAAAGATGCCATTACTAAAATCAATCGATGATGAAAGCTATGTTAAAAAAATACACGACTCCTAACAGGGTAAAAAATCACATATATTCAATGATGACTTTCTAAATATTATATATGTTCTGACTTGAACATGCAGCTATGCCCTTTATAACTTATAAGGATTGAACTTAAATATATATCAATGCCACTTGTATATAACATAAGACTCTAAGTTATATATATACAATGACCCATTTAAATATTATACAAGCTAAGTATTGGCTCCAGTGATACCAATATTATATGTAGCTGTGTAAAAAAGGATTACAACTACTTAAGAATAAGGTAAATAAATCAGTTAATAAAAATATAGTGACTCTAGATATACAAGTATGTTGTAGCCAAAATAATAGTGATGCCACAAGTTATTTTATGGTCAACAAACTCATTGAAATGGAAATACAATGATGCCTTTGTATTTGCATGGTTAACATTAAGTCATATTACCTCACTTAATGAATTATATGGCTAATACTTAATAGCGGTGCCATGTAGATGTTATACAGGTTGTAAAAAAGCTACAATGATCTATTCAGCCTGAGAATAAACTATATGGTGATTATATCCAACAATGAACACATACAAATAACATACAAGTAATATTGTATGCCTATGTTACTGTAACCCTATAGTGGAATAGTAGTATCTATCAAGTAATATCTCAAACCAAATCATTAAACTATGTCAAACCATAGGCATACAAATAATCACATATATATTAGTGGAATAGGGGTATATGGTGTTTATATTCCCCTATTGTATGCTTATGTTTATATTCTACTATAATGGTTCATGTTTAGCTATGTCAAACCAATGTATAAATATATGGTAACATGTTTTAAACTCATCATATATCTAGTAACATACATATAATTTAATTCATTTTACATTTTATCTTTCCTTAAATATTAAAATATTCAGCATGAATGTGAAGAATTGAAAAGTAACGCCTACCTATTAAGATTGTTTGCTGATTTCCTCAGTGTCTTCTCCTTCTATGTTATGGCCCCCTTTGTTTGCTCTTTTTCAATTTTCTCTTCCAAAATACTTATGATGAATCCTTTCTTTCTTAATTTCCACTATAGTAAAATAGGCATAGCCCTCTTTTTAAAATATTTTTTCTTTTCATTTTTCTTTTTGTTATTTTTTAATATATTTATTTGTTTAGTTTTTTTCTTAATTTTAGTCCTTTCCTTTATTTATTTATTTTTCCATTTTTCCATTTTTTCCTTTTTCATGGTAATTTCAAATTTTTTATGTATTTTAACATTAATTAAAAAAATCCGTAAATTTACTAATTTGATTAATCATCACTTCTTGCATAGAATTTTAACGATAATTTCAGCAACTAATAATCCAAATTTTAATTTAGCTAAGAAATCACATTTCTTCTAAACATTTAATGACCACACATCAATTACACAAAATAGGTTTCATAAATTATTGAACCTGTGCTTAGCAAATTTTGGAGATCAACTATCTAATTTAATTAAAAAATAAACATACTATGTTACCCATTTCATTATGCGTTCTAACATGTTCTAACTACTATAGTGTGTACAGGGTTCTCTTTGGTTTCTCTATCATCTTTTGACATCTCCATCTACATCACCTTCTCTGATGATGCTTTTCCTCTAGAATGCTCTAAGGGATGAGTTCTCTTGTATCATTCTCACAATAAGAAGGTACTTAGATCATATCAACATGATAAACATATAATATAACATATAACTAAAATAACACATCAACATGTTTTTAATGTAAACACATACAATACAGCTAATTCATAATAATGCAAACATGTATCCTAAGCAAAATCATTCTATCCCATAACAACATATATCTCAAAGCTTAGTAAAAAATAGCCAAATCAAAAGTGTCAACTATAAATATCCACAAATAATCAAATAGTTTGTTTAATGAGGAATCAAGATGTAACAAAAGTAGGAACCAAAAGTTGTTTATAGGGAAAGCTATTGGGATTGATAAAGTTCATCATATCTATTGAGTTCAACTCTAGGTTGTCCTTAAATAAAAAGTTCATGATGAGAAGAAAAGGCTAACAAAGATAATGGTGATGCAAAGATAAAGTCAAAAAATAGGATACAAAGTTGAATCAGTTGACTGTGTTTTGTAACCCAACATGCAGATAAGAATACACATTCATTTAAGTTGACTATGTATTGAAATAGGAAAGTGAAGCAGGCTGATAAGGATACACAATCATTTAGGTTGACCGTGTACTACTAAACATAAAACTGAATAAGAGGATAAGAAGATATGGTCATGCAAATCAATTATGTAATATTGGTAGGAACGTAAAACATAGTTTGTAAGAGACTATATCGACCAAGATGACAATGTTCTAAAATAGAGAATTTTTTTACAAGATATTTAGAAGAAATAATGAAAGCAAATACGCAAATAATTAGATCAATATGATTGATCCAATTGGGGCACACAACATAAATCCTTGCACCAACACTGGCCAATGCAAGTTTTTGCAATACAACATGCAATGATCAAAGAGAAAACAATCAATTGAAAAGTAAATGCTAACTAGTTGGTCACCTTAATTAAATTATTATAAAGTTTTGGTTTTAATCTGATAGAAGAGTTGGTTGAAATAAGGAACTAAAAAATAGTCCAAACTTAGTTTCAAGACATTTAAGCTAAAAGAGATCTGTATTGGCAATGGTACTGGCTTGGTATTGGAGCCTATCCTCTTACTTCACAATCTCATAGTGATAAGGATGTTGGGTGATTTCACAATATATACCATTAACCACATATTTATACTTGGTCAGAAAACCAAATCGATTTTCCCTTTGGTGATCAAATCCAAGTAGATAGGTATTGGAAAGACAAAGGTTTAAATGTGTTTTGAATGTTAAGTGATTTGGTATTGTGTGCTAAAGAGTAAAATAGGGTGACTAAAATGGTAATTTAAAAAACCACCTATTTAGACTATGTGAGTTACTCTACGCATACAAACAACTAAAAAATAAATGTGAATTAATTCAAGTAGATGTTAATTTCTTGATTAAAAATAGTATAAAGTCAGTTCAGATGATACTGCATGCAAACATTATAGAATAAAGTTTACTGGGTCACTACTATTATGTAAAAGCAAGGTTTTTAATAACATATTCAAACAAGTCAATATAGTTAGTTGTAGGGTTGTAGTTTTGAATCCTGCTAACTTGTGAAGAACATCATTGAAGGAAATACTATAATGATAGAGAGAAGAAACAAATGAACCTTGGTGGGATTGAAGATGATTTAGATTTCAAAATTTATGTTGTAATGCTTTAGTTATTGCTTTCAATTTTTTGCAAACTGGGTCGACTAGTTCGATGAAGTTATGCAGAACCCTGTATGATGAAGAAGAATAAGGAATAAAGTTGACCTGTTCAACAATGTTCATTTCCCTGTATGTTGGCAAAAAAAATTAACAGACATAGTTGACCTATTCAATAATGTATGCTAATTGGGAACTGAAGAAGAGTATTGTGTTGACATATTCAATCCAATAACATGTGGTTGATGAAGACCTGTATAGATAAAACATAGTCGATTTGAAGCCACTGTGTGTTAAACCTATGCATAGAAAGTTAAAATTATACTGACTAGTCTAATACAGTACTATAAATATACAAAAATATAATGAAATGATAAAAATGATAGCATGAAAGAAAACCTACAAGGGCTAGATTCACGTCAGGTTCACCAGAATGTATGTAAATGAGAATACAACTAATCTATAAATCAATCCTAACTCAGAGAAGATAAATCTTACTTACACTTTCGATTATTGATACATTAGATATTAGGGTTCATGACCAAGATAGATCTAATAGACCTATCCAAGGGATTTCTTACCATAATAAAATCACTAGGGAGGGTTCCACAGCCTCCAGTCAAGAAAAATTATGTAATAACCCTAACTAAGTTTTATGTTTTCATATTTACTAAACTATTAACAAGTAAAGTCTAATCTAGTGCTCACCAAATCTTGTGGCACAAAGTGGAGACCTAATAAACATTAAAAGTAAACATGCATAGAAGACATGTACTCATGTCAATGTATACATAATCATAATGCATGAGAGAGAAGTATAAATGCTAATCTATCTACTCTTACAAATGAAGAACAAAGTTAGGAATACTTACCTCTAAAGACGAACCCACTGAGCCTCAATCTCTCCCTTGGCCAAGGTGCTTCGCAAGAGATTGTTGTGGTATGTAAGGATGACAAAGATAAATCAACTCTAGGCTACACAACCTATCAATGCATCCAAAAGACTTCTCCACAAGACAAGATTCGTATCTCCAAAGAAAGTATGAAACCCTAAACTATACTCCCCAAGTAGAATGGTGGATAAGTAGACACATAATATATATATCTTCTTCTTCTCTTAAATAAATAATGAAATGGATGTGTTTATATAGACAGATCTAACCCTAATCCTTTTTAAAAATTTAGGCTGACAAGGTCAACCTAGTCGACATTGTATCATTATTGAAAAAAATAAATTAGGTTTTGGTATAGGTCAGCCAGGGACCGGCCTAGACCCTAAATAAGTTTTATCAATTAGAGTACAAAGTCAATGGGGCTGACAGTGTAACATAAACCATCAAAAAGAATTTTAGGCTAGGGAAGGGCTAATGAAGGTGAAAAATGACTAGAGGAGGGTAAAAAATAGGAGGAAAAGCTTAGGAGAAGGTTTTTAGGAGATGGGTGTGTAGATATCAAGTGGTTGTACAAGAACAACAATCTTGCAAAACACCAATGGTCTGCCCACCCCTTTCTTGGTGCACTCCTTAAAGCATGCACTCAAAGAGATTAAGACTTGACGGGTTCCTGCAAGAGAGAAAGCATCAATAATTGATAAATTTTGAAAATATTAAGTGTATACAAAAACCATTGAACATAGGTGTAATAATAATAAGATGTTTAATCAACTCCCAAGCCTTCCAAAATATGGGAGAATTCGTAACTTGAACTGAGAAAGTTCAAGTCAAAATATTTGAGATGTGTAACCCTTTATAATTAGGCTTCCCTTTAGGGAAACCCCTCAAAATATTCTTTCCAACTAAAAAAATTCAAGGTTCATCCCCTTTCAACACTTTGATAATCCACTTGACTACTAGAGGAATCCCTTGGATTCTCAAGTCCTTCAAACCAAGCCCCCCAATTTTCTTTGCTTTGCATCAAATCTCCTAGGCTACTACATGTATTTTTGTGTTGCCATTCCCATCAAACCATAAAAAGGCACTAATGATCATGTGGAATAATTTGATCTTAGTTATATTAAATAGCCAACGTAAGGCATAATAGATATTGTAGGAGGTAAGAATTTTGTAATATAATATTATGTATTATGCATAATATAGTTTTTATAAGAAAATAATAAATATATCTAAATATTAATAATAATAATATTATATATTATATTTAATATAATATAATATATTATTAATATTACTTATATCATAATAATAATACATACATATAACTAGTGATATATTACAGAGGTTTGTACGTGTATCTTCTTGAGCTTCTTCAAGTCCATTCCCTAAAATACCATATCGTTGTCTTTTACCATCATCACCCTACACACCTTGAAATATTTAATTGTTTGCATACTTTGTATGGACTTAGACTTTCCAAATGCTTTGCCATTGTTCATACTCACTATAAAACATAACATCTCCTCTTTGGACAACTCATTATTGTATGAAGAAACACACATTGTCATCTTCCACCATCACCTCCACCAGAAATTTGATATTAATGTTGCTTGAAACTTCATTAGTAAAAGTTGAGATGAGGTAAGCAATGATGGGTTTCAAATGAGGTGTGACTATTGATTTACCTCTACCAAAAAATCAAGTTATTATTGTTTAATGCTTTGTGAACAAAAGATGAGACAAGGTTAGTGGTCATCAATTTTGAGTGAGATCCAATTGTCAAATTACATTGATTTAGTTTACAAAACAACCCTCACCAAAAATCAAGTAACACCCCTCCTGGTGTAACTTACATCTTTGGGGCAATTGCTAGTTACTATTATTGCACATATAGTATTATAGTCACTTTGTTCTATTATTTTTACATTGAAACTTGTGTAACCAATAGAAACAAGGGATTTTTCCATATCCTTGAGTTTCAATATTAGTTTTAATATATATTGTTATAGAAAATAAGAGGTTTATGATAAGACTAATTTTGAAGGGAAATTGAAATGTTCAAAAAAAGAAAAAAGAAAATGTTGTGTTTCTAATGGTAAAAAAACATTGACAGTTGTCGACATTCAAACATGTTACATCAATAATTAAAACTAAGGTGGAAATAGTCAACAATTCTGAGTTCCATGTCCTACAAATAATGTCTCATCTGAAACCTATATTGTGACTAATCTTCCAAATGGGTAAATGACATCGACAATGTTTATGGTGATCAGTCGCCCTATACCTGTAATGTTGAAATACACTCAATTCTTAACACTAAGTCAAAGATAATCAATTATTCATACACTTGAATTAGGATGTTTATCCTTGAATTAAAAAATTAACCTTAGCTAATGAGATCTGTGTGAGTTGCTTAAGTGGCTTGGTTGTTTCAAGCCCCACCCAAATTCAAATCTTTGGAAAGGCATATGAGGTTGGTTGTGGTTGTTGGTTGTATTCTTGGGGTTGAATCATTGTTGGTTATTCTCAAGGTTGGTGGTGATTGTTTTTCGTAATAGTTGGTATACATCTGATAATATTTGGTATACGTGTGGTATTTAGGTGGTTAATAAATTACATGGGGATTTGGGCCCTCGATTGTGTGCCAAACTGGTCCACGCTCTGATAAAAGGTCATCATCAATTAAAAAATTAACCTTATAAATATGCCTCAATAAAAGAAATTAAAACTATATATATATATATATATATATATATATATATATATATATATATATATATATATATATATATATTCCCTCGCCTATTACAATACGTTCATGAGAGCAAGTTAAAAACTAGGGAAGACATCTTGGAGAAGAGAAAACAACAACACAAACCCAAAAAACACCTATACAACTAAAATACCACAATACAATATTACACCTTAATCAACGTTCAATCTAGGAAGCCATAGAGAAAAGAGCATATAAAAGTAATTCTACAAACCTGTCAACAAACCATACAAACTACAAAACAAGTTACAAAATTTGAAAAAACTGACCACCCAATATCCCAAAGTAAGAAATGTTATTAAAGTCCTTCAACTAGGCATAAAGGTTTTAAACTGAGCAATGATTTCCACAACCCTAAATACATAAAGGTTTTGTGTGTTGATAATCCTACTGACAAGAGACACTCCCATAGTTGAGCACTCTTGAGAAAGTCTTACACCTTCCATTACCAAATTCTTCAAACCCCTTCATTTCAATGCTCGACACTTAAAAGGATTTAGATTTCTTCCTAACCAACAGGTCATCCAAATCCTCCAACAAGTATGCAAGAAAATCAAATATCTCATCAAGGCAACAACTACAAACAAGGGTCGAAATAACATAACTATAAGTTTTAATAAAATTGGGCTATTGAGTTTAACTTTAACTCCCATACAAGAGGGCACTGATGACATCCAAGGAAGATGAAATCAAATTTTCAACCAACATATCCAAAGCATCAAATTTACCTTCAAAAGAGGGGATTTCAGATGAAAGCTCACTTCCTAAAGCCACCATCTCCTTTTTTTTAAGTGTTCTTTCTTTGATTTTGGATAACTTAGATGAGGAAATCCTTTCTAACTGAGTCAAACACTAACATGTCAAATATTATATAAAAACGACATTCAATTTAAACAATTTTAACTTACCTCTCATTCTTCATATTTTGAACTTATTATCAAATGTTATACTCAAATTGAGTTTGCAATCTCCAAATACTGTTAAAATAATGATGTTAATAAATGGACTTTGATAATACATTTGATGCAACCCTCAAGGTTACAAATCCCTTCTTTCCACCAAACTAGATTCTCAATTTCACATCAATACTAAGGTACTTCGCCACATTATGACATTTTTAATATATAAAATATATTTCCTATCAAAAAAGGAAACACATCCAAAAAGAGGAAAGTACTACCGACTGAAAAAACATATTAAAAAAATATGACACCGACACTAAATTTTCAATTTCACATCAATATTAAAATACTTCGCCACGTTGTAACATTTTTAATATATAAAATATGTTTCCTATCAAAAAAAAAGGAAGCACATCCAAAGGGAGGGAAGTATTGCCGACTGAGGAAACATATTAAAAAAGTATGGCACCGACACACTCCTAACGGAAAAATAATTGAAACTCTCATCCAAAAAACACGTGGACCTATTAAAGTAGTCAACTTATATTTAAGTATATAAAACGGTCATATTTCTCAAAGAAAATAATTTAGAGACCATTTATTAAGATAAAACGTTAAGGGTAGTTGTCGATGGGAAACTTCAACCTGTCTTTGCCTTTAAAAAAGAGTCAAATTCCTTTTAATATATTTAATTGAACATCCATGGTCCCTATCAAATATAAGTTTAAAATTGCTAACTCTATTACGGTGAAAACAGCTTGGGAGGCCACAACCACTTATTTGTGAAGTATGTCCATTGTGTCAGGGCTCATAATCCATGCCACAATCACTTAATGGGAATCTTATGATGGTGAGACACACTATGTTACTATACTATACTAATTATATTTTAAGGTTTCAAATAAAATAAACTATTGTTTTTTTTTAAATTATTTTACTTGTATTAGTTTTTAAAAAATATATTTTTTTTTTTGAAAAAAAATAGTTTAAAGATTAGATAAATTAATTCTATAATTTTAAAATTAAGTTTAGCAGATTTTATTGTTATATATTAATTTAAAAAGTGTCTGGAAAGTAGGTTTCTTTTTCACTATTTCATATATAAGTTTTGAATATGACCTTCATTGTCATGTTTTTTAGAGCTATCACAATTGATGTGTGCATTGTTTTTTAATTGTATAGAAGAATCAAGGTTTAGCTCAATTGATGTGTGCATTGTTTCGGAGCTATCACAATTGGTGTGTGTATTGTCTGTTTTAATAAAAGGTGAGTCCCTTATAACCTCTAAGTGGTGCGAAATAGGCCCTCATCAGGGACCATGGATAAGTTGAGAATTGAAACCATGACCAGGGTTACATTTGCATATTGCCAAGCACAAGTGACCTAATTCACGTGTGTTTTGTTAAATATTGCATATCTTGTAACTAGAGATTTATATATGACAACCATAAATTACAATAAAATTAGTTGGAGTGAGCAAAAATAACTTTTATTAGATTTATCGACTTGAGGTCAAATTTATCTCTTAATAATATATATGGAATAGAAATAGAATATTTTAAAGTCTACGATGTCAAGGGCCTTGGTTATGGTTTGCGAGGTAGCTTACAATACATGAGACCACCTCGTACTCTTAGTATGTAGGAGAAACCTAGTTGTATTTCAAATACGAGATGCACATACCTTACCTTATGCATTTGATCTTGTGATGTCCCCTTCAAGAGCACAAATTATTCACATTAGACCAACTTAGGGGTACAAAGAGTTAAAATAACATTTATTTGAAGTGTAGACCAAAACAAAACAAAATGTTAAGCATGTTATAACTCAATAATTTTTTGTCTTTATTTTTTTAATATTAAATTAAAAGTTGACCTTATACATGAAAAAGGTTGTAGTTTGATTAGTAAGGATGGTGGTATGTCATAATTGTTGTACCATCCACTAAAGTACAAATCTCTAAAGATACTTAAAATAAAATCAAAGATGGTCAATTATTCATACACTTGAATTGGGATGTTTATCTTTTATTTAAAAACAACCTTTATATATATTCTCACCCATTACAACAAATTGATGAGAGTCAACCAAAAACTAAGAAATAAATTATTGAGAAAAGGCAACAATGACAAACCAAAAAAACATTTGTGCAACTAAAATATCATGATATAATACTACACCTTAATCAACATTCAACAAAGGAAACCATAAATAAAATAACATATGAAACGAATACTAAAAACCTTGTCAACAAACCACATAAACTATAAAACCAGTTACAAAAATTGAACAAACTGAGCACCAAACACTTTAGACTAAGAAAAGTTGTTATTAAAGTCCTTCAACTGTGCATCCTTTGGCTTCTAAGCAAGCCAATGATTTACATCCCTAAAAACAACTTAGTTTCGTGTATTGACAATCATGTTGACAATGGATACTCCCATAGTTGAGTAATTTTGAGAGTCTTAGCCCTTCCATAACTAAATTCTTCAAAACCCCTCATTTTAGCACATGACATTTCGAAGGATTTAAATTTTTTTCCTAATCAACGGGCCATCCAAATCCTCTAACAAGAATACAAAAAAATCAAACATCTTATTAGAACAACTACAAACAAGGTCGAAAGAGTATAACTATAAATTCTAACAACTCAACTATTTAATTTGGCTTTAACTTCTACACAAAAAAACACAACAAATACTAATGTAACCTTTGAAGAAGAAGGAAGCAAAATCTCAACCAACTTATCCAAAACTTTTAATTTACCTTCAAAAGTGAAGATTTGAGATAAAAACTCACTTTCCAAAACCATTATCTCCATTTAAAAAATGCTCTTCCTTTAATTTTGAATACCTTAGATGAAAAAGTCCTTTCTAACGACCTAAAACACTCACATATATGGGTTTTTTTTTTAAAAAGTGACTCTCAACACCTCATTTATCCATTATTGATGACAACATCACTCAAAAGAGATTTGATAAACACTAAATCTCCCATGGAGGACAGGTCGAAGATTTTCTTAAGAAATTTAGTGTGGGAATGGTGGGTTTCTATTATTAAGAAATAAAATGAGAGAATCAAAACACTTATCACCTTTGTCGCCACCGTCACCGCCAACTTAATCAAAATAAATGACAATAATTACATGACTGACAATGGTTGGTTTTTAACGCCTTTTGAGAAGTCCAAAAAAAAACATGAATCATTAAGAAAGACAAACCAATATCAAATATTTTAAATCAAGACCCTCTGAATTATGTAAATCATTTGACCATATCTCTAGTATGGTGCTTGTTATGTTAACAAGACTGTCGGAGGAATTATTGATTTCTTTATAAACTTTGAAAAATAATTTAAATATTGATTATAATGTTAGAGAAGCAATTTACATTAGTAATGCACAGAGTTTGGTGGTAGGTTGTGATATTCGTGTGTTCACTGTTAATTTTAATTATAAATTTGACATTCATTTGATTGTTATTTAGATTTTTTTTTTAAAGAAAATAATTAAAAAATCATAACATATTTGACTATATGATGGAGTTTAGAGCACCATTTTTTTTGACATATTTTTATAAGATTGATATATTGAAATAGTTAGACTAACAAAATTTGTTAATATTTAGTAAAAATTTTGTGAAAAAAAGTAATAAAATTATTAATAATTGTAGTATTTAAAAAATTTAATATAAAGGTTTTAATATTGACATTTCTTTGTGTTTTTTAGATAGATGTATTTAATATATTTGTATTAATTTTTTTTTTTTTTTAATTATGTAGAGAGTAGTTCTACAATAAATGATGGTGCGTTGTAATGTAGTGAGTGTGTTTACTTTTAATTCTAATTTTAAATTTGATGTCCATTTGATTGCCACTTAAAAATTTCTTTATTTAAAAAAATCACTAACATTATTGTACCATATTAATTTTTACTAAAAATATAATTTTGTCGTAACCTGATCGATTTTTATTTGGGATCAATATTCGTTTTTTTACCAGAGCTACAAACTGATTTTACGGCACAAACCGAGGGCCCAGTCCCCGAGAATTATTAAACCAATATAAACGGCTACCCCTTGATCACTTGAAACCACTAAGTAAACTAAAACGGCCACATCCGGTCTATAAAGGCCCCGTAAGATTCAAACTTAGGTGGCGTTGGGCACAACTAACCCAAATTCTACATCTCATTGGCTACTTTAACCGATATTATTATACTAAATCAACTTTTATTAAAAATATAAATTTATGAGTGAACATTATTACAAGTTAGAAACTTTAAATGTATTTTTTTAATTTTAACCCACCCTAAATATTAATGTTGTCAACTTATAAGGTTATATTATTATCATTATTCATAATACTAAATTTTATTCTCATTTGCTCCATGTAATGCCAAGTCCAACTAAGAAATTTATTTTTCGGTATGTGATGTAAAATTGATTATTTTTATTTAAGTTTCAATGTTGACATGTCTTTATAATGAATCAATTATACTTCCATATGAAACTCCAAAGTGTATTTTGAATGGAGTTGCATCCAAGATTTCCAAATCTATTAAATTGTACTTATAAAACTAGGTTCATTTCTATACTAAAAAAACTATTGTTCTCATGCATTAATATCCGTGTTATTGTTTTTTTATTAGGTCAACGTATAACTAGAGTTTGAGAGAATAAACAACATTTTCTGAAGCAATGACGTAAATTTATTTATCTATAATTGAAATAAAACTAGAGCTATGCTTAGGTTTGTAAATTAAATTTGATCGTCGTATGATTCATAGATTTATGTACTATTGTTTGTATTAAATTACAATCAAAATATTTTGTATATGTAATATAATTTTGAGCACACTAAACTATTAAAGCATGTGTATTTATTTTATTGTTTCCATATTTTACTATGATTTATATGAGAAATGTTGAATAACAAAACTTTTTAGACCCATTCGAACTTGATGTATCATATTAAAAATATATAAAACTTAAATGTTTGCTACGTAAATTTTATTATGGATGAATTTGGAATAATGCAAGTTTCTAAAGTGACTCCCCATTCTCATAGTTATTGCTATAAATGATAGGCAAAGGTCCTATACATGATTGCCAGATATAACTCTATGTACTAAAGAAAATGTGTGTAACAGAGACAATATGAACCAAAATAATTTTTTTAATTAAAATAATAATAATTTAAATATTATATTAGTTAAAATTATACATATATATATATAAAATTAACTAACATACATATATTAGATAAATCTATGTAAAATACCCTGATAGATATCCTTCTCGAGATGTCATATTTCATATATTTCATAAATCTAAAATTATATATACACCTCAAAAATAATATTTCTCGTTATCTTTTACATAGATTTAACTAAGATATATGTATACTAATTTATTTATAATAGTATATTTTAACATTTAATTTTAATAATTTGTAATTAAATCTAATATATTATTTTAATTAAAATTTATATTTATATAATTTAATTTAATAATATTAAAAAGTATTTATAATTTTTAATAATGTTAAAAATTAATTATAATTTAATAATTTTTGTTGAAGGTAATAATAGTACAAAGTGAGCAAAATATTTAAAACTCTGCCCAAAAAAATGCAAAATGAGAACATGAATTTTTCTTCCATACGTCAATCAAAAAAATTGAAAAAAAATAATTGGAGTTTGGATGGGATCATGGGTGAAGTGGGTTGGTAGACAAAGACGAGAAAGAAATGATACCACTCTAAGCAATGACAGAAGCAAGTTTCAAACTTGGATTATATTTGGAAAGTATCATTAAGAGGGATTCAAAGAAGGGGAAAGGAAAAGCCACAACACCCACTTATTTAAATTTGGTATTCTTTTCTATTTCTTGGTGTGGGTCAATATTGTTTTTATCATTGATTGTTTTTCTTCGTATTTTTTCATTTTTGCACACTCAAGGATCATATTTATCTTATTATTGCCTAATTTCATTTTGAAATCTTTATTTTCATCCATCCATTAGTTTCAAAATCTTTGTAACATCCCCATGTAGATCCACTTAGAATAACATTTAAAAATAATAATAATAATCAACATATTATTTCATTAGAATTCACCACAAGAATCTAATTAGTGATCCAACTAAAACACACTAAGTATCTTAACTGTAAAATAAGCATGTAACAACTATATGTTATTGATCACTAGCATCATATGAAATAAAATATAACTAAATATAGAAAGTAATTACAAATATCCAATCACGACTGATACAAACATGCAACCACTATTGTTATGGTACAATAAGTAAATAATTACATCTCATTAGATCTAATGTTTCAATAATAATTAATACAATACAATGTATAGGATATAAGACTCCATGGAGCATGAGTTTTCTAAATTCCAATATGTACGACAATTTCAAGTGCAGTATCCAACTAAGTACTATTATGGGGAGGGAGAGCATCATCCGAATGCTTTTGCACACCAACCATAGACCGTTGATCCCCCATACAATCTCTCATCGGGAAATGACCCACTCTTCATAGATGAGTAGATAGTGATGGTATGAGAATTTAGAGAGACAAGTTAGTACCCATGTGTTGTATGATATTTAAGAACATGAAGTGTACCATACATGTAACTCCATTCTAACATGATATCATATATATGAAATTACAATATCTAACTAACATTACTTTGGTCAAAATTTTTAATAGTTATTGATCTCTAGCATTAGTCAATTTCATACACACCACTTGATTGGATTACTTTCATCTAGCATTGATGATTGTAGTAATCTAGTGAAGTCTGTCTCACTAAATCAGTACTAACAATGCAAGATTTAGTTAACATATATATAACTAACAGATTCATAAAAATTACTTCCTACTAGCAGACATAAAACATGTTAAGCACATGAATAATCAAAATATATACATTGAGTCTGTCAAACATATGAATGAATCTCTACTAGATAAATAATAAGCATAACAAGTACAGTTCATACCATCTAGGTATAATATATATTAGATTGTATTTTTCTAAATTTTATAAGTAGATACAATTACTGTACATTCTATGACAAATACTAATATCACAGACCATCATTTTTATGTACACATTATTCAATTTCAATAGTCATAATAATTTTAGAGAATCAATAACTCATAAACCAAGTCACCTCTCGTATAAACATAATCTTTCATTTTTTTCATCTTGCTATGTTTTTAGGAGACTGTATTTGTATGGTAATAATTTCTTGTCCGTCAAAATCTTACAACTTATTATTATTTATATCGATATAGTCACATCTCTATATGTTTTATATGCATATGAGTATCTAGGTCTTCATATCAATATTTTTTATGAGCACTTATACATCATAATTATATTCATAACATGTACCACATATAAGTTGTCAAAAAATATATAAATATTATTTTATTACACTAATAGTAACTTCTATTTTCTATTCATAAATTAACAATCAGGGTCTATTATCGAAATTTAATATTTTTTGAATCCTTGTTCCTATTCAATTATTTCTAAGTCATGAACCCATTTATGACAAATAAAGGATACATTTCATGAGGGCATATTTCATGATAACAAGCATCTCTAAATAGATCAAATATGCAAAAGCAACTCGAGTCAATCAAATAGCATTAACTCAGCCCAAAAGTTGAAATGTACTAGTAAACATTGATACATGGATTTAAAATGTAGAGTCAACCTTGATGGTCTCAATAAGAACAAAGGTAGTCTTTAAAATAATTAAAAGCAATAAAAGACATTCCACCATTGACATCGACTCAACTAATTTAATTTAATCTTACAATTTATAAAAATTACAAATATAACCTAACAATCACCTCATGTCTTGCTCGCTCAGGGTTAATTAAAAAAACAGGCTAACATTAGCTTGAAATGCCATTCGAGCCAAGATCCCTTTGAATGGTTCTCCAAAGAACTGATTGTACACACAAGATATTGTGCCTAACATAACAGTGGCCAATTTCAAAATCTAATTATTCACATTAGATTGTCAGTAAATTACAAATTTTAACGTAATCTAATACTCAGAACCAACTTATCTAGTAATCCATTAAAAATGGCAAATTTTGTGCAAAACCCTCAACTTAAAACTCAAAATTTTTATAAAATCTCCTAAACTTAATTGGGTATAATACCTTCCAAGCGTTGAAGACCCACTTCCTGAAAACCACTTGGCCACATAATACATTTGCTACCAAAATTCCCTTTTATATAGTGCTCTTGACATGTTCAAAATCTCATATATGGTCCATATATTTTGATTATGATATAAGCATGTGATTATGTTGATTTAACAATATAATTATGTATTATTTGGTAAGTAAGGCAAAGACAAGATAATAATGTTATCAACACTACATAATAGTTCAATCGGCACTAGGAATCTACCTATAACTTGATAGTATATAATTTGTAAGCATTCCACATATATTTAACTGCTATCAACATTGAGAAATACAAATAACATCCCAACTATTACGATATGATTTTTTTAATACTTAATATATGTATACTTAGATATATGATTATTAGGATAGTCAAGCTACATCTTGATTATTTATCTAGGATGTTACTAATGAAATAAATGTAAATCCACTACAAGAACATATATAAGTACTCCAATCTGCGATGTAAAAATCTCTTTTACTCTTAAATAATTCTCGTAGTGGATTATGTACAGCTCAAATATAAGCTACATATCTAAAGATATAAATAATAACAAAATATATACCAAAATGATTTTAACTATACTTGAAGATAAAATTCATTGTATATCTAAAGATATAATTCGTTGTATATATAAATCACTATATAGTTTGCTATGTATCTAAGATATAATTCATTGTTTTAAAAGCACATAGTCCATACATATGTAATTGTTGGTTTCATCATTAAACATATTGTTCGTTGTATATACAAAACTATTTTGCTCAGAACACTACATAGTGCACTTATTTTAATACCAAGTCATACATGTTAATACATAGTTTGCTTAATACAGGTCACATAGTTCGGATCACTATAATAGTCGTAGCTCAGATTGTTATTATGAATTTACATCATTGTACTTACATAGTTGTATGCTTTCATGGGTATACACATTTCATGGAGTGATATATATTTAAATCAGCTCGTTGTATATACTCTTTCTATAAAACTCTGTGACTTCACTACTCTTAGTTTATTTATCAAAATAATCATTGTTCTATTAAAGTTAAAGATACTCAGAACTCCTAAGTCGAATTGTCCTATTCAAACTTTATATTATGCAAAATATACACAAAACCAAGATATAGATTTATAGAATGAGATTTTTTTATTCAATACACAGATCTGAGTAAGCATTGATATACAGATTTTATATTATTATATGTTAGTTTTTACAAAATTCAAGACGCCATCTACCTTGTGAAAGAATCTAATTTGGTATGGTGCAATCCCAAAGTCCTTTTCTCGGCTGGTATTATGCTCTTCCTCAATGCTCCTTCTCTTTTCCTTCTCTAATCCATGCTCCACACTTTCTTCTCTTATTCCCTTCTTCTCTTCTTATGCCACACCTCACCCTACCTTTTCTTCTTCTTTTCCTTTTTCATAAATTATAAGTTTTCTTTAAAGCTTTAAAAAACGCCTTTTTTCAAAGCTTGCCATTCTTTCTTTTATTCCAATTCACTTTATTTGCTTTTTGTGTTTTTCTTCATATTTTTATTTTTTTCCTAAACCGCCAAAAAAAAATTCTACTTTATTTGTTTTATTATAATATAATACAACACATTTACTAATAACACAATTATTTTATTTATTTTTCTTATTAATAATATGACTTAATAATAGATAATCAATAAATAATCATAATGACTTACTAACAAATATAAAGTCAATAATATTTTTTTATCCAAAGATGGCAAATAACATTATGTAGACTATCTATGTCTTTACAACAGTATTTGGCATTCTCAAAGTATTATAAAAATAACCTTCCAATATTATCACAAAAACATTAATGCTCATGAATATAATAACATGATATAATCACATAGTATCATAATGCAATCACACAAGATTAATTCCACATAAGCATTAAATTATGCTAACATACAACTAGTATGCATAAATTTAATTAATAAAATGAAAACAATCATAAAAAAATTACTAACACTAACCATTAAAACTATGCATATAATATATTCTATTTAATGTGGTGTGTGCAGGGTTCTAGCCATTTCTCTATCATTCTTCAACACCTCCATCTGCATTACCGTCTCTGACGATGCTCTCTCTATCACGATCTAAGATATTAATCTCTCTTACGTCCAACTCATGACAAGAAGGTAATTAATCCATAACATCGTGACATATATATCTTAAAATACTGTTGAATATACAATACAGTTAGCTCATAATAATACAATCATGAAATCAAAATAATATATAATTGTCCCATAACAACATATAACTCATAGCTTAATTAAATAATACTCAAATCAAGTTACTAACCATAAAAATGCATAAATATTCAAGTAAATTTGCTTAGTGAGAAATCAAGATGTAACATCTTTTACTCTAACATTGGTTTTCATGTTGATGACACTAATTTAAACATAAGTTTTAAATTAAAAACATTATTCAACAAAAAAATAATATAGTATGAAGTATAAAATCAAGAAAATAAATGTGAAAATCACTTGTAGAACTTATCATAGTCATACCATATAGCACTTTCCTCAATGTATTTATCCCACAAGACCTTGCACTATGACATCTTCCTATTATGTAAATGAAGTTTATGAGTGCCAATTACTCTGATTGGTTCTACCATGACCACCCCAATATCTAGAACCTCTCAAAGCATTCCAATCCAACACATTTGAAGGATCAACTATATACTTTTAAAGATAAGAAACATGGAATTTATTATGTAATAGAGCTAGAGTTGGTGGCAATGAAAGCCTATATAATATATGATTGACCACTTCTAACACCTCAAAGGGTCTCACACATCTCAGTGATAATTTTGTTAACTTCCCAAATTTAATATTCAACCATAAGCATATGAAATCATCACAAAAAACAAAAATAAATGATGAGAGAGAGTTCCACAAAGCCTCCCAACCCCTCTGGACATCTCTCTATCTTAGAGAGTGTTTTTCTCATTCTTGACAAAAGTATTAAAAGAACCTAGCAAGAATGATGTGTATAATTTAATACCATTGCTACTCCATGTAGCTACTATTAATTATGACATGTCAATATCACCTCTACTCAATAAAACTCTTGACAAGTATGATGATGAATAGGAACTAGAAAAAATATATTTCTAATTTATATATAAAATTAGGAAATAAACATTCTTTAGTATACATGTGTATGACCATACGACTGAATTTGATAAGTCCCCCTTACCAAATACTTAATTCGACAGGCTCCCTTTGTCAGATCCAAACTCAGTAACTACCAAGTCAATGTGAAACTAATTAAGATCCACTCTCATATTTTAGTAATCACATTCCTAATTCACCACTCTTCCCTTAGGTTTCCATGACCTAATAATCTCCAAAATGTGCACATGGTTCAATAAATCATAAATTTATACTAATAGATCTTTGAGTGCAATGAGAAATGCTAAATAATTAAATATGTATCAATATCCATCACAAGAACAATCTTACAAACATTCCATAATTACATTAAGTTGCCATTAGCCAAACACAACTAGTATCAAATTTCACAGCTTAACCCATCTCTATTATATTCATAGTTAGGAGAAACTAATGTTAAAATTAACATAACAAATAAAGGCCAAGGATCACTTCATCCTTACAACCTTATAAAAGGAACAAGTGGGACAATTCCTCCATGCTTGCTCAGCTAGTTACACAACATGTTATAGGCTTATCTCAACCCCTTAGACTAACAAGATGATTTGCACATCCTATTCCATACTCGCTCTAGGTGAAAGGTACATAAATGACTCACCAAAATTGAAGTAAAATGAAATTGCATCTTTAAAAAGCACTTCAAGAGGTGCTTATTTATATATCATGAAGTGAGATTAAATCTCCTAATTTAAAGGTGATAAGGATTAAAATATACCTAATTATGTTAGGCATACCTAACCTATAAAATCTAAAAATACCTAACCTATGCTAAATGTTAAACAAAGGTTTAAATTAACTTCAAACATTTATTACAAATAAGCTAGGATTAATTAATTATTCTAACATTCCCCCCCTTAATTGATCATATCTTGAAGAGATGAAGAGAGAGAATTTTTGAATGCCTCAAATTTATCATGTGTAAGTGACTTATGAAGACATCTACACACTGATCCTGAGTGGGACAATACTGGAGTTGTATGTTGTGTTGTTGAACATGTTCACGTATAAAATGAATCTGAACCTCTATATGCTTGGTTCTCTCATGAAACACTAGATTGCGAACAAGATGTAGAACACCCTGATTGCCATAATGCAAAACTATAGGCTGAGTCTGTAGAACTCTAAGTCATGAAAGAATGTGACATATCCATATCACTTCACAGATAGCTCCTACTATAGTGTGATATTCTACCTCTGTGAAAGATCTAGAAACATAATTTTTCTTCTTACTTCCCCATGAAATCAGACCATATCATAGAAAGAACACAAATCTTGAAGTGGAATTCTTGTCATCAATAGAAGTTACATGATCTGCATCTGTGTATCCTGTCAATAATAACTTATAATTCTTCTTGTATTCTAGGTCATACTTAATTATACCTCTGATGTAGGGCAACGCCCACTTTGTTTCTTTCCAATGTGTCATATTTGGTTCCTACATAAACCAAGAAAGATAGTTGACAACATAACTAATATCTGACCAAGTATATGTCAAGTAAATGAGACTCCCAATCAATTGTCGATAGAGAGTTGCATTTAATTCTAGTGATGGATCTGTACGAGACAACTGAATTCTTGTCTCCATAGGTATTACAATAGGCTTGCAGTCCGTCATCCTAAATTTCTCAAGCAATGTCTTGGTATACTTTATCTGTAAAAAAAAATATAATGTTCCTTGTACTATACCTCTAAACCAGGACAATAGTCAAGCAGTCTGAGATATGTCATGTCAAACGATCACTTCAAATCATTCTTAGTTGCATCGATCATCTTCACTGTACTTCTAGTGATGACTAGATTGTCGACATAAATAATTACTATAACAACCTCCCCCATGCTTCTTGAGGTAGATGTTAGAATAATATAGACTCTTATTGAATTCATGTTGTACAAGATGCTCATCAATCTTGATGTACCAGGCTTGGGGAGCTTGTTTTATCCCATAAAGAGATTTGATAAGTCTACACACTTTATGTTCCTAATCAGGTACCACAAATCCTTCAAGTTGAGTCATGTAGACTTCTTATTTCAAATCTCAATTGAGAAAGGCACTTATTACGTCTATTTTATGGAATTTCCATCCAAAATGTGTAGCCATAGCAAAAACCATTCTGATAGTCTTAGTTGTGGGAGCAAAAGTCTCCTCAGAGTCAATGTCTTATTTTTGGGCATACCCTTTTACAACAAGCCTTGCCTTGTACTTATCAATACTACCATCTACTTTGTACTTGGACATAAATACCCATTTACATCTACTATGCCTCTTAACCAGTGGAAGATCAACAAGCTGCCAAGTGTTATTCTTCATCAGTGACTAATATTCTGCATCCATGGCATCTTTTCAAGGTTTAGACTGTAGGGCTTTTGCTACTGTAGAGGTATCATATGTTTCTTGAACAATACTCATAAGGGCCATATTAACCTCTTCTTGAGCCATGCTTCGAGTCCTTGGTCTTGAAGTGGATGTATCTATTACTCCACTCAAGTTAGCATCTTGTATACCACTTGGGCATATGCTGAGTTATAGGTGGTGGTGTTGGAGGTTCTGTTTGACTATCTACCTATTCACTTTCACCCTCACTATCTAAAAATATTACAGGAGTTTTACCTGTGTCATTTTCACGTATATAAGGTGGATTAATACCACTCATTTCATCAAACACTACATCTATGTTGATTAGTACCTTTGTTATTTCTGGATCAAGGAGCATGTATGCCTTTGATTGTGCACTGCATCCCACAAAAATATATTCTTTTATTTTCTTATCCAACTTCTTTCTTTTCTTCTTAAGAACATGCATGTATGAATTAAAACCAAAAACTCAAAGGTGAATTACTTTTGGTTTATTCCCTGTCCAGGCTTCATATGGTGTGATTCCATTAAGAGCTTTAGTGGGTGCCCTGTTCTACAAGTAGACTATAGTGTGACAAGCTTTTGCCCAATATGTATTAGGCAATTTTGCATCCTCAACCATGTTGCAAAACATTTCCACAATGACTCTATTATTTCATTATACAACTCCATTTTACTGGTAATTGAAAAAAAATTGAGTTGCTTATTCACCTATTTATGACAATTGCCTTCATGTTTGCATTTCTGATAAAAGTAGGGTCAGTTAAGCCATACATATTGCATACAATATATAATTGATTGAACTATAAATTTGGTTTAGGGAATTAATTTTGCCCAAATCACACCCCTAATTGCACAAACTAACTAATTGGTTCAATTCATGATAGAATCAAATTTAATTTTGTCCCAAATCATATCTTGCTCTTCAAGGGGTTCAAATTGGCCTCAGATGTTTCCTCGATTAAATGAATTAACTCTCTGATTAATTATATATCACATGAAATTAGGGTTAATTTCTCTCTAAATCACATCATATATGATTTAAAATAGGTTCATGTGGCTCATTTTGACCCTAATTACCTCCATAATTGAACTAATCAACATTTGTATTCATTAGTTGATGACTTTAAATTTATTGAGCTAAAAACCACATTCTATACATGTAAAACTTGCATATAAATAAATAATATTTCTTTGCTTCATTCGAGCTAATGAAATTGGAGTCGATCAACCCCAAAGATCACATTTTATAGTTATGTAATTAGGTCGAAGGGGCTTGAAATAGCCCCAATTTACTTCAAATGCATAACTAGATTGGTACTCTAAAGGCTAAGTTTTGGCCATAGGTTTAAAAAATACATTGTATGACGTCTCGTGATAAAATTAGTTATATCATAAAATCTATAATGAGTTACACCTTAAAACCAAGTAAATATAAGTAGTCAAGTCAACATATTAAAATGACCATAAAAAAATTAAAGTCTAATGGGATATCATGACACCTTAATTCACTATCCAAGGTTAGGGACCTTTCCCATATCACATGAAAGAACACCACTATTAGGGATCTCAATACCATATAAGAACGTATATAAAATTTGAGCTCAAGAGCAAACATGCGTCTTTGGGTGTATGAATATATAACACAATTGTGTTATTAATGTAATCATGTTATTAATGCGATCACATTATTAATGTGGTTAATAACATGATTGTGCGATTTGAATTAAAAAACCAAGCCTTTTGGCTCAAGAATGACTTGGATTCTTAAGCTAAAGGCTTAGAACTATCAATCTATATTTAAGTCTGAGAGTATTGATAAAAACAACAAAATTAAACTTCAATCACCAAATACATTATGAATTTCAATGGTAAAATTCAAAAAATTAATACCATCAGGATGCACACGTTCTCATCTTTCCAAAAATATGATTTTTATAATTCTTCAACTAATTTAAAGTTTTAAACTATGTTGATTTCTAACTATACCTTTTTTAAGCCAGTACATGCCTCAAACATACATGCATATACATGTTCATGTAATTTGTTTTTCGTTGATCCAAGTGCAAAACAAGTTATATCTACACATTTAAAAAAATTGATTTTCATTTTTTTGAGGTAGTTAGGCACGCCGCATAGGCAGCTATCCATTTTTTGTCAGTTTTCAGGGTCTGTTTACTTGTAAAATTCATAAAAAAAGGTATTCATTGAAAAAATATATGTGTGTGTGTGTGTGTGTGTGTGTGTGTGACAAACTAGAATATCTTATATAAATGTTCATCAAAGGGTTTCAAAAAATATTAAACATTGCTCAAAAAATAGTGCATTGTACGACCATCTATCCACTCTTTTTTTTTTTTTTAAAAAAAAGGTGTTCATCTTCAAATGTTAGATGTTTGCCCTAGATACACTTAACTATTTTTATAAAAAAATTAGTGTTTTGGAAAGTAGACTTGAAATACTACATTTCATGTTCGTAGATCATCTTTAAATGTGAAGTGTAGATATCTCAAATTATCTACATAAGTTCATATTTCTAAAATTTTAGAAAAATCATTTCCATCCGTTTTTGTCGTCCAACTTTGAGCACTTACCCTATTGAATATGTTTGTTCAGAATGGGTGCAAGCATCTCAAAAAATATGTAAACAAGACACAAATGCTGAAATTGATGAATATTGAAGACATTTAAAGACAAGACGCTTATAAAAGAGTAATGTGAGGCAAGGAGTGTCCTAAAAATTGCCAAATATATATGAATGTACAAAGTGTAAAACAAAGTAATAGAGGTTGTACATTTAATCCTATGGGCCAAGTACCTTCTTAAATGTGTCTTACAAAATCTTCTAATGTCCAACCTTATTGTATTAGTAACTTCTATTTCTATTTGTAAAATTCATAGAGAATAAACTTTTGAAATATAGGAGTTTTTCAAAACCGGTCATATATTTTAAATTATTTAAATTATAATTCTTTAATTTAGATTTTTCAGTTTAAGAGTTATCCTCATCACATCACTGAACAATATAACTTATAATAATCTTTTCTTTGTTAATTTTTTTTATAAAACTACGCAACATTTCTAAGATAACTATGATGTCAATAAAATATCACCCTATTTAATTGTCCAAATTTATAACAAATGTAACAATAAATATTTCATGTAGTGCTTCTCAAACCCATATTTAATCCAAATTTCCAAGGGACAATTAACACAAAGAAAGTTGAAACAATGTTATCAGTAGATGAGGTTAAATGGTGTAATCGATGTGGTCCTAAAAATAATTGAAACCGTCAGGGAACAAAAACACGTGGACCTATTAAAGTAGTCAACTTATATTTAGGTATATAAAATGGTCGTATTCTCAAAGAAAATAATTTAGAATTAGAGGGCATTTATTAAGATAAATATTAAGGGTAGTTGTTGATGGGAAACTTGATGGTATGTCTTTTTCATTCACATTGAAGTGAAAAACTAATTTGCTTTTTTTTCTAATAATAAAAAATCATTTAATATATTTAATTGTACATCCATGGTCCTTTTTGTGAGGCCATTTCCTAGTCTCATAATTCATGCACATGCCACAATCATTGAATGGGAACCATGCCATGGTGAGACCCACTTTGTTAAACTATAGACAACAACAAATTATAAATTCCACTATTTATCATACCAATTGTATTTTAAGATTTTAGACAAAGCACATTATTATTTATTTTCATTATTTTGTTTATTTTATTTTATTTTTAATTATTGGAATAAAAATAAAAATAAGTTAGTGAATTTTATTACCATATATTAATTAATAAAAGTGTATGTAAAGTAGGGTTCATTTTTCTTTTCATTATTTCACATAGTTTTGAATACGATTTTTATTATCATGCCTTTTAGAGCCATCACAATCGAATGTTGAGTATGAACTTTGTCTCTCTAAAAAGTAAGAAAATTTAAAATTCACTTGAGATTTGATTTGTTTTATTTTTTTGCATAGAAGAAATAAGGTTTTACCCAATTAATACAAGGTGAGGCCCCATATAACCTTTGGGTGGTGTGAAATGAGCCCTCTTTTAACACTATTGGTAACTCGATAATTGAATCCACGATTAGGAATACTTTTGCATGCTGCCAAGACCAAGTAACCTAACTTCGAGCCCTGATTCATGTGTGCTTTGTTGAACATTACATATCTTGTAACTAGAGATCTATTTATGACAATCTTGAATTACATTAAAAATGGTTGGAGTGAGGCGAAATAACTTTTGATTAGATTTATCAATTTGATGTCAAATTTATTTCTTAATACATATGGAATAGAAATAGAATCTTTTTAAGGTCCACGATGCCAAGGGCCTTTGTTATGATTTGCAAGGTAGCTTACAACACATGAGACCACCTCATACTCCCAGTACATAGGAGGCACCTAGTTGTTCTTCAAATATAAGGTGTGCATACTTTACGTCCAATAGGGTTTGAACTTGTGACCTCCCTTTCAAGAGTACAATTTATTCGCCATTAAACCAACTTAGGGCTATAAAGAGTTAAAGTAACATTTGTTTGAAATGTAGACTAAAACAAAACAAAACCTTAAGCATGCCATAGCATATTATAAATTTTAAGCATGCCATAAGTGGGGTTTGTATGGGATCATGGATGAAGTGGGTTAGTAGACAAAGATGAGAAATAAATGATACCACTCCAAGCAATGACAAATGCAGTTTCAAATTACGATTAGATTTGGAAAGTATGATTAATAAGGACTCAAAGAAGGGGAAAAGAAAAGCCACAACACCCACTTTTTTAAATCCAATGATTTCCTCAATTTCTTGGTGTGGGTCAATGTTGTTTTTATCATTGATTGTTCTTCTTTGGATTTTTGCAAACTCAAAGAACAAATTTATGTACATTGTGCTCATTGGAACAGGGGCCTAATCCTTGTTACATCTCTAGCAGACATGAGCGTCTACAGGGAAAGGAATACAAAGAATAAAATATGATTGGTTTTGTTTTTCTATAGTCCTTTCTCTTCAATGAAGTTTTTTCTCCCTATTTTCGGGTTACGAATGCAAATATTGGATACTTGTAGTAACCTACCAAGCCAACGGCATGTGTTGTTTCTTTATGACTCACTATAGAACAAGAGATTTGAAATTTTTTATAAGTGGGAGATCAAAGCAAACAATGGGTTTGTGATTAGGAGCAGAGGTAGATGGGAAAATGGGGATGAGGCACAAACCTAGTTGAAGGAAGGCTTATTTTTTTAATTTGTTTGTTTGTTTGTTTGTTTGTTTGTTTGTTTGTTTGTTTTGTTTTTCAAAATTTCAAGGCTTCTTCCTCCCTTGACCTAATTTTTGATAGCGAACATTAAAGAGTTACCTCAAGCAACCTCAAAAGAGTTGTAACTATGTATCCCGCATGTTAGAATCAAATATTATATAGTTCTTGTGTAGTGTAAATAGAATGTTGAGCAAGGATTTCAACCTCCTTTTCTATAGAAATGATGATGTAACTACATGAAGAGTTGCCTAACCCTCTTTTGATACAAGTGGATGATACACAATAGTTTGAAGTAAAGAATGACTAATAAAAGCTTAGTGTGCAAACTCCTCTTAAAGTGTAGCAAAGAATTTTTATTAATAGAAAACTCTAGCTTATGGAAGACTTCGATTCTCACTTGGTAAATGACTTGGAATGATTTGTATATATAGAATTTTTTAGGATATGATGCACGTAATGGCCAACCATGGAAAGTAGTAATATGCAAAATTAGAGGCACAGGCAATTGGGCCAAGGTAGAAGGACCCACAAAAACAAAGGGGACAAATTTAGATATAGATTATAGCTATTAAATATGTTTGCCTAGAATGGTTGCAAGCATCTCAGAAAATATGCAAGCAAGATCCAAAAACTAAAGTTGGTGAATATTGAAGACATCTAAAGATAAGACGCTCGAAAAAGAGTAGTGTGGGGTAAATAATGTCCTAAAAATTACCAAATATATACGAGTGTACCAAGTGAAAAAAAAGGTAATAGAAATTGAACATTTAATTGCATAGACCAAGTACCATCTTAAATGTGTCTTACAAAATCTTCTAATGTCCAATCTAATTGTAGTAGTAACTTCTATTTTTATTGTTAAAATTCTTGGAGAGTATTGCCGACTAAAGAAACCTAAATATGGCATCGACATGCTCATTCCAAATCTAAAATCAAGGAAACGATGGCATAAAGACACATGTCTAAGTCAACTTTTATTTAAGCATTTATCAAAATATTAAAAGTAGCTATTGATAAGAAACTTTAACTTGTCTTATTCATTCCCATTGAAGAACAAAAAAATTAAATAAACCCTGAATTTACCTTTTGAAAAAATCGATTCTCTTTTAATATATATAATTATACATCCATGGTCCCTATCAAATATAAGTTAAAAATCCCACATAAATTTAAAATACTTCCCATACAAATTAAAGTATGTCTTTTGTGTGAGGCTATTTCCTAACCTCATAAATCAAATATAAGTTAAAAATCCAACATAAGTTTAAAATACTTCCCATACAAATTTAAGTATGTCTTTTGTGTGAGGCTATTTCCTAACCTCATAAATCAATGCACATTTTACAACCAGTAAATGTGAACTTTTTGATGGTGAGGTCTACCATGTTAGATTATTTTATTATATTAATTATATTTTGAGGTTTTAGATAAAGTAAATTATTTTTTATTGTTGTCATTTTGATTATATATAAGTTTTAATGATTGAATAAAGTAATTTTACATTACTGATATTAAGGTTGATGGATTGCAATGTCATATTTTAATTGAAAAAATGTAAGTAAAGTGAGTTTTCGTCCTTTTTTTCATTATTTCACAAATAAGTTTTAAATATGATTTTATTATGATATTTTTTAGATCCATCATAATCCAATTTTAAATATAAATTTTATGTCTTTATATAAAACAAGAAAATTTACGATTTAATTGACGTGTTCTTTGTCGAACATTGCATATCTTATTTTTTTCAAGAAATACATGTCTTTTAATTTTATATTGCTAAACATTAAAATTAGTTAAAGTGAGGAGAAATAATCTTTGATTCAACTTATCCATTTGAAGTCAAATTTTTCTATTAATACATATGAAATGGAAATGAATCCTTTTAAGGTCCACGGTGTTGGGAGCTTTGGTTATGGTTGGCAAGATATCTTACAACATATGATACCACCTTGTACTCCCTGTATATAAGAGGTACTTAGTTGTACTTCAAACACAGATTCCTCAAACTAAATACATATAATTTTATAATACGGTAGTCCTCCTTCCCTAATTGGAAACATCGATTTTTTTAATTTTTATTTTCATTTAAAAGTCATTTTTATAATACACTATATTTTTTTAAAAGATTACCATGATTTTTTATTGTGATTCCTTTTATTTAAGCCAAAGGTGTTTTCATGAGTATAACCCTACCCAATTTTCATCTAAACAATAAATTAGCCTATTTTACCTATTAATTACTATTAATCGTCATTAATTGTGTTTAAGGCTAACTTTGGGCAACTTAATTGCATGGTTTGGGTAAGATAGAAATCATAGAATTGTGAGAAAGGTAGGTGGTATGTTCAATGTAGACATGTTAAAGGAACCACTCATATATAAAATGTTAAGTTTCGACAAATGATTTATTACGTATCTATATAAATTTCCTCTAATATTAATTATGTTGATTGTATTGTTAAAACAACTCTTAAAATTATAAAACAATTGTTAAAATGTCAGTTGAATTATTAAACACTGTTAAAACTATAATTACCTCAACCGCACAGTTATACATCAACTCAAATTATACACCAAATTATTAATATATTAAATAAATATATCTTTAAAAAAACTTCAAAAATCAACCAAATTAATTAATTTTTTTTTTCATATAATATTGTGAGCAACTACAATTAAACACTAATAAATTCATGAAAGATGATCCAAAAATCTTGATACCATCCTTCTTTTACTATCTATATAATGTGCGCCCAATATATTCTCTTGTTTACTATCAAGAAATGTGATTCATGCCTTGATTGACATTCTTTGTGATTTACTTTTTGATTAAACCTTTTTCTGCACAATTTTTTTGTATTCATAAATAATATAAATCATTCATTGTCATCCATATATGAAAATATATTGTAGTCTTCATCAGTTTTATTTATATGAAAATATATAAAATTATAGTTATCATCAGTTTTATTTATTATGGTTATTATTTAATGTATTATAAAAATGTATATATAATTTAAATGTTTGTTATGTGAAAATTATTATGAATGAATTTGGAATGAATGTAAGTTTTTAAAGTAATTTTTAATTCTCATAATTATTGTTATAAATAATAGACAAAGGTTTTATGCATAGTTATTAAATGTAATTATATGGACTAAAGAAAATATGTGTAAAACAAAATATGAATCAAAACAAATAATATAATTTAAATATTATATTAGTTAATATTTTTTATATATAAGTAATGTAAGGGTTGGGGGGTCCATCCCTTGTTTTATTAAACAAGAAAACAAAATTACACCATTCGTAGCAAGATGGAACCAAAAACCAAAAGAAACGGAAAAACAAAAGACATTGACAATCTCAGACAACATGATATGATAAGAAATGGAGCATGTAACACAAATCCCCCAAAACAAATCAAAAAGGCCCACACTACCCAAGACAGCCAAACAAATTAGCAAAATAAAATCCCACCATCATGGGCACCACCCAGGGAAACCAAGTTGCAAACTACCCACTCCCAAAGAAACTGAACCTCAACACCATACTAGCCAAAAATACCAATGCATTCAGTTCTAAAGGGTTGTGCACCCAGCGACAAGTAAGCTCCCCCCATTACCTCCTATCTTCACCATCCCCACCAGGTGGCATGGGGAATGATTCAGTAAGACATCACCCTTTCTTCTTCTTTCGAATAATTGTTCAATCTGCTTGACACACGAGCTTCCAGAGAGAGAGCAACGTTTGATGGGTGTCAAGCAACATCATATTTAGCATATAACACCCCAACGACCTCCAAATCCTTCACCATAACAAGGGTCGGGGAGGGTGTAGAAATCACCTCTTAAGGTTCAAGGGCCTTACAATTGGTTAACGTAGGAGAGATTAAATCTTCTCTACCATGTGCCTCAATAAACCCCGTCAACTGTGAGATGGTTGCTGAGTGCATCCTTCCACCACAATTGATTCACCTGTCATTTGATACTTCGACAATTCTCAACCACCTTACCAATCTCAAAGCACTGTCAGCAATGGAAAGGAACCCCCTCATAATCTAGGGTCTAAGACCTGGGACGCTCCTTGACTTTTAATTGAGTAGCAGTAGGGAGATCACGATCAATGTCCAAGCAGGGTAAAATATGTGCAAATGTAATATGAGCAAAGTTTCTAGTAGCAGTGTCTACTACCATCATCTCGCCTAGAGCATTACCAATTGACAAGAGGCATGTTTCAGACCAGAATAGGAGGGGAAGGTGTAACAGCCAAACCTAGATGGGCCACGCGCAGAGTGATTTTGTGAGAGGGTTAAATGATGGAAACCAGAGCTTCATGATGAGAAATAACTGATTCCAAGTCTAAAAACCATCTCTGCAAATCTTATTTCAGTCATCAAGGAGATCAAAACCACGATGAAAACCCCCTAACCCAAGGATAGATTTCCAAACTACCCACCATTAATGGTCGCCATATATCAAAAATCCATTTATTGAGGGAAGCCAAAGATATCTAGATATAGTCAAATTTGCAAATCACAGCTCTATCCATTAACCATTTATCATTTTTTAGCACTTCTTGAAGCACCTCATCACCAAAACAAATGGAGGCAATGGTTTTAAATTGCACCACAATCTTCACAGCTAGATTTTTTAATGCCTCCAAATGAGTTAATTCTACCTGAAGGGAACCCATTCTCGTCATCCATCCCATCCCTGCCCACCTTGAACGCTGACCAAAGGAGATTGCCTTAGACATCAACCCTAGATATTCATTATTGTCCACAATAGATGCCTCCAATGTCAATGGATTGCTCGTTGAGCTTGGCAAACCTCCGCCTGCAATGTTAGGTACTTCACCATGTTGTGACCTTTTTAATATATAAAATATATTTTAAAAAAAAAAAAAACATGTCGAAAGTTGTGAAAGTATCGCCGACTTAAAAAACGTAAATATGGCACCGACACACATTCTAATTCCAACATTGGAAACGTCGGCAAAAAGACACGTGAATCTATCAAAGTAGTCAACTTCTATTTAAGCAAGGGTAGTTATCCATGGGAAACTTAAACTTGTCATATTCCTTCCCATTGAAGAGCAAAAATTAAATAAATCCTCGGTTTGCCTTTAAAACAAAATGAGTTCTCTTTTAATATATATGAATATACATCCATGGTCCCTATCACACATAAGTTAAAATTCTCATATAGATTAAAATACTTCCCATATAAGTTTAAAATACTTGTGGTGGAGAGGTGGATAAGGCACAATCAGTCATTGTAAAGTATGGCCATTTCCTAACCTCATAAACAACTCTCTATCATACGTATTATATCCTCCCAAGGTTTCAGAGAAAGTAGATTATTATATATTATTATTCATTATTGTTTCGATTGAACAACGTAATTCCACATATTTGATATTAAGGTTGATGAATTTTAATGTCATACGTCAATTGAAAAAGTGAAAGTAAAGTGGCTTTTCTTTTTAAATTACTTTACAAACAAGTTTTCAATATGACCTCTATTATTATATCTTTCAAATTTATTATAATTTAATTTTGAATATGATTTTTATTTATGAATAAAATAAGTAAATATAAGATTTGATTGATATGTGTTGTGTCGAATATTGTATATTTTGTAATTATAAAGTTATATATGACAATTTTGATTGACAATCTTAAGCTTCATCATATTTTAATTTTTCAAGGAATACATATCCTTTAATTTTACTCCCAAATATAAATATTAGTTAGTGTGAGGAGAAATAACTTTTGATTAGACTTATTAACTTGAGGTCGAATTTCTTTATTAATATATATGGAATGGAAATGGAATCCCTTTAAGGTTTATGATGTTAAGGGTCTTGGTTATGATTTGTAAGGTGGCTTACAACACATGAGACCATCTCGTAATCTCAATATGTAGGAGGCACATAGTTGTACTTCAAATATGAGGTGTACATACCTTATCCCTTATTGAATTTGAACTTGTGACCTCCATTTCAAGAACACAAGTTATTCACCATTAGGCCAACTCGAATGTATAGAGAGTTGAAATAACATTTATTTGAAATGTAAACCAAAATAAAACAAAACCTTAAGCATGTTATAACATAATAAATTTTTGTCTCTATTTTTTCATATTAAATTAAAATTTGACCTTATATGAAAAGGTTGGTAGTTTGATTAGTAAAGATGATGGTATGTCATAATTGTTATACCATCCACTAAAGTATAAATCTCCAAAGATACCTAAAATTAAATGAATGAGGATAGATTGAGTGAGGTAAATTTTGCTCCTCAATTCTTAGCACTAAGTTAAATATAGTTATTACACTTAAATTATGGTGTTTATCTTTTGATAATAAAAAAAATTGAGCTTAGAAATTTACCTCAATAAATTAAAAACTCTCTCTCTCTCTCTCTCTCTCTCTCTCTCTCTCTCTCTCTCTCTCTCTCTCTCTCTCTCTCTCTCTCTCACACACACACACACACACACACACACACACACCTATACAACTAAAATACCATAACATAATACTGCACCTTAATCAACGTTCAATAAGGGAAGCCATGCAGAAAAGAGCATATAAAACTAAGACTAAAAAGCCCACCAATAAACCATACAAACTATAAAACCAGTTACAAAAAATAAATAAGCTAACCACCAACACCCCAAAGTAAGAAACATTAGTATTAAATTCCTTCACCAAGGCATCCTTCGACATAAGATTCTAAAAAAGCCAATGATTTCCACAACCCTAAAAATAGCAAGGTTTTATGTGTTGATAATCATGGTGATAACTGACACTCCCATAGCTAAGCACTATTGAGAGAGTGTTACCTCTTCGATAACCAAATTATTCAAAACCCTTTGTTTCAACACTAGATACTTGAAGGATTTGAGTTCTTCCCTAACTAATGAGTATGCAAGAAAATCAAATATCTCATCAAGGCAACAACTACAAACAAGGTCTGAAGGAACATAATTGTGAGTTTGAATAACAATTACCAGGCTATTCAATTTAGCTTTAACTTACACACAAGAGGGTAATAAGATGAAATAAAATTTTCAACCAACTTATCCAAAGCATCAAATTTACCTTCAAAGGAGAGAATTTTGGATGAAAGCTCACTTTCCAGAGCCACCATCTATGTTTTAAAAGTGCCCTTCCTTTGGTTTTGGATAGCCTAGGTGAGAAAATCATTTCTAACTGGCTCAAGCACTAACATGTATGAATTTTTTCTGAAAGTGGATCTCATTGCATCAGTTCTCCAAATTTTATCTCCATTATTGATGACAACATCACTCAAAAACGAATTGATAAACACTATAGCTCTCAAGGAGGACAAGTTGAATATTTTCTAAAGAACTTCATTCGATAATGGCCTTTGAAAATCTACCATGGGAACACCTATGCTTCTCTGATGGGATTTCATTATCTCTATTATGAAGAAATAAAAGGAGAGAATGAATGTCAACAAGGGAGGATATGAAGAATCAAAACTTTTACCATCGTTGTCATCATCACCAACTTAATCCAAATAAATAATACTAATGACATGACCGACGGAGAGTTTTTAACACTTTTTAAAAAACCAAACAAACACGAGCATTAAGAAACAACAACTATTTCAAGGACAAACCAATTTCAAATCTTTTATTCGAGACCTTCCAAATGATGTAAATCATGTGACTAGATCCTAACACTATTCCCTAGTATAGTTTTTGCTATGAGAAGAAGAAAGTCAGGGGAACTATTGATTTCTCTATTAATAAGAAAAATAATTTAAATATTAATTGTTATGCCGCGAAGCATTCTACAATGGCAGCTAGGGGGTTGGTGGTGAGTTGTAATCTCAAAGAGTGTGTTTATTTTTAATTCTAACCAGAAATTTGACGTCCATTTAACTCATTTAGAAGTTTTTCCTTTTTTCTTGGAGAAGTCAATCAAAAACTATAATATCTTGGCCATTCGATGGATTTTGGAGCCCCCTTTTTTCCTAGAAATATTTTTTTGAAACTTGACACACAGGTGTAGTTAGATTGAAAAAAATTGTCAACAATCAATGAAAAAATTATAAAAAAAGGTAATAGAGTGATTAATATTTACGGTATGTTAAAAATCCAAGATAAGGGCCTTGATATTGATATCTCTTATCATTTTTCAAATAGATGTATTTAATATATTTGTACTAGTTTGTTGACATTTTTAATTTTAATAGTTTGTAATTAAATTTAAGACATTATTTTAATTAAAAAATATATTTATATAATGTAATTTAATAATACTAAAAAGTAATTTTCATTTTCATTTTTTTATTTTAAAATAATTTCAAACATTATCTTGTGAAGTGCATAAGGCCTTCATCTAATTCTTTAAAATTGGACTTAATGTGTGGGGTCCATCGTAGAATTAGGATGTTTGTATATTGTATAATACCAAATTCACCGTAACTAAATATAAATTGTCATAATTGAATAAAGAGGTAGTCCTCCTTCCCAAATTAAAAAAATTGATTTGGGTTAGAATTTATGAAAACTTGCTTTGTTAGATTTTCATGTCGACCTTGTTATGTTTTGATTTCTTGCCTTTTTTGTTAGTCACATTGCATCTACAAAACTTTCAAAACTAATCATGCATTTATTGCATGTAGCTCACCACCCTTGATATGGATTTTTGATATATAATCATCTCCATCCAAGAAGACTTGATATCTTATAATGGTTCAAGATATCTTATATTATATAACGTGGAAGAAGACTTGCCGTCACATGCAACTGAGGACTGTTTCACTTATATTATTGATCTTTCAGATGGTTCCCGCTTCGATCTAATGCTAGTTGATTTTGGCTAAAGGTTTGCTGAAGTTATTCTATTTTGAGAGGGTCACCTTTAGAGGCTTCGTAACTTATTGTTTTGGCTCTAATGTGCCTTCTGGTTTGGTTCATGGTGGTTGTTTTTATTGTCTAGTGCTTTCTTGTTGTCAAGGATTGGACCCCTTTTATGATCAAGCACTGATTCATAACTCCTATAAAAAACATTAAACCAATATATAACTCCAACCTTAAAAATATTTACGTGATCAAATAAAAAATAAATGAAATAAAATGGTGCATTCGATGCAATCTTTCTCTCCCATGAATAATCTCCATTTCATATCAATATTTATAAGTACTCCACCATGTTGTGACCTTTTTAATATATAAAACATATTGCCAAAAAATAAAAAAACACATCAAAATTTATGAAAGTATGGCACCGACGCGCTCATTCCTAATCTAAAATCAAGGAAATGTTGACATAAAGACACGTGGAGTCAACTTCTATTTAACTGTTTATCAAAATATTAAGGGCAGTTATTGATGGGAAACTTAAACCTGTCTTTTTCATTCCCATTGAAGAGAAAAAACTAAATAAATCGTGGGAAACCTAGACTTGTCTCATTAGTCTCGGAGGGTATACTAAAGCATTCAATTTGCTTTAACCTTCGATTAAACTGTGTTTATTGGACCAATCAGAATGCATTATTTTTTGTGTATAAAAAATATTACATTTTTCCAAAAGTTGAGTTGCACAATTGTTAACAAAAAATAGGAAAAAACATAATTATTTTTGTTTTCATTGGCTGAGATCATTTACATGTTATTAAAGGGCAAATTGTTGATGTAATTAATAGTACCCGCCTGAATGAGAATAAATGAAAATAATTACAATACATAGAGCAAGGACACATCAAGACTGCATGATGTCATTTTTTGTCTGCCACATTGATCCGGGCAACAATTCAGGTGACAATTCGGGTGACATGTCCACCCCAATTGATGACAGAACTTCTGGGAGCCATAACTTTTGCATTGTAGCTCCAATTGACTCGCCGTTTGAACCGTTGAAAAAATAATAATGAGGGGAATGTCATGAGATTTCATGGAGCTTTGCTCTATGAAGTTTGACCCCCAAAAACCCAATGGAAGTGCCCCAAATTTTAATTTTAGTAGTGCAGTCTAAAAATAGTAAGTTTTTAAAAATAGTAATTCCTCAAATTTTGTATTATTGTAAATCATGGAAGTCGAACCACTTAATCTCCCTCGAGATTGGTGACCTTCCACATCCTCCTCACACCTTCAAAACATGTATAAATGAAGATGTAACCCAAAATGGAAATCAAACATCTCTTCTCAGAGATAGGCATATACTTGGGTCTACAAATTTGATCAATAAAACATCTCTTCTCAAAGATAATATTATTGGAATTGTGTTGTTCTTATTTCTTGAATTATCTTCCAAACAAATTTTTCAAGTTTTAGATCAGTGGTATCAGAGCGGTTTGTCTTTAGAGTGTATGATCTCGAGGACGAGGTCAAATTATAGGAAGCTTGGGTGGAAAATAGAACCAATAGACTATCCACCTATTCGCTCCAAATGACTTCAAATGGTGGACAACACCGAGACGTCAGGTCCTTTGAAGGAAATGGTGAATGAGGCCTTCCAATAGTAGCAAGCGCAGATGCTACAACAATTCACTCAAATTCTCCAACAAATCTCGATAGAAAATTCTTGCTCTTTATCTGCACCCCCACATCCTTTCAGTGCCCCAACACCCTTCAAGGTTCAGGAGAATTTTGATATACCTACATTTGAAGGCAAAATAAATGCTAATGCAGTAGAAAATTGGTTGGATCAATTATCATCTTATTTTTCTGTAAATAAATTCACCGAGAAAGAGAAAATTACTTTTGCTCTTCTGAAAGCATCATTGCTTGACAAAAATTGGTGGGAAGTGTACAAAAATAGATTCAGTGTAGATGATATTGGCCTTGAGACAAAACCTACATGGGATGATTCCATAGAAGCTATAAAGGAAAAATACAACCCAATTGGAGCATATGACGATTTGTATAGAGAGTGACAACAACTTCACCAAGGTAAGGAACAGTCTATTCAAGATTACACTGACATTTTTCATTCTCTATCTACGAGATTGGGTATCCAAGAAAGTGAGAAACACAAGGTTCTCAAATATCGTGGTGAACTACAATGGTACATATGAGGAGAAATGGAACTCTTCAATTTAGAAACCATCGGTGAGGCATACAAGTTCGCAGTGAAGATTGAGCAGAAGCATAGAAGAATGAATATGAAGAATTAGCCTTCAAAATAGAAAAGTGACAAAGAAGGTCAAACACGAGGCCAAAATTGGAAGCAAAAGGAAGGAAAGACTAGGAAGTGGTGTGATTATCACAAATCTGGAACTCACTTCAAAGAAGAATGTCGATCCATCAAGTCTCTGCTTTTTGAGTCACAATCCTCAACATCTACTGCTCTACCTCATACAGACCCTGCAGTCAAAGAGGTTGAAGAATAAATTGTATATGTTGATCCTAAAGCCATTGTTGCTTCATCACAGACCCACGAGGAGAGGCTAGATGACAAGGAAAGGTTGTTTCACTCTAAGTTATGGGTGAGAGGTAAGCCTCTACATTTCATACTTTATAGTGGAAGTCAAAAGAATTTAATCTCCGCTAATGTTGTGAAAAGCTTAAATCTATCCATGAAGCCTCACCCAAAGCCATACAATATTGGATGGTTGAGTTCAGGGAGAAACCTCCGTGTCACCCACCAATGTCTTCTCTCATATGCAATAAAATCTTTCCAAGATGAGGTCTTATGTGATCTGGTCAATCTAGATGTTTGTGATGTACTCTTTGGTCAGCCATTCATGTATGATCAACATGGCATATATGAATTAATAACTCGAAGGATCAATCTCACTCTTGGAACATGGCGCTACAGGGTACCAGAGGTACCACCTTCTACATTTGTCTCTCTGATTAGTGCCAAAAAATTTGTTCTCATGGTGGTCAAACCACAAGAATCCAAAAGGGCTGATGTTACAGCCCTAAGTACAAAAACAATACAACAATAGAAGAAAATAGATATCAAGCTGAAGAAGTTCACGGCCTTCCATCAACAGATTGATGGTCAGACATAAATGGTGAACAACTGGGCCCTGCACAGTTTCATAAATCATAGTCCATTCCAAGTATGCATTGAGAATCAAATCAAAGTACAACTACCACACTTGATGACAAATCTTGATGCAATGGGGACCATTACTTCTCAAGGAGGGAGGAATGATCCGGGCAATAATTCAGGTGATAATTCAGGTGATGGGTCCACCCCAATTGATGACGAATTTTTTTGAGAGCCATAACTTTTGCACTGGAGCTCCAATTGACTCGCCGTTTGAACCGTTGGAAAGCTAATAATGAGGGAAATGTCGTGAGATGGCATGGATCTTTGCTCAATGAAGTTTGACCCCCAAAAACCTAATATAAGTGCCCCAAATTTTAATTTTAGTAGTGCAGTCTAAAAATAGTAAGTTTCTAAAAATAGTAATTCCTCAAATTCTGTATTGTTGTAAATCATGGAAGTCGAACCACTTAATCTCCCTCAAGATTGGTGACCTTCCACATCCTCCTCACACCTTCAAAACATGTATGAATGAAGATGTAACCTGAAATTAAAATTAGACATCTCTTCTCAGAGATAGGCATATGTTTGGGTCTGCAAATTTGATCAATAAAACATCTCTTCTCAGAGATAACATTATTTGAATTATGTTTTTCTTATTTCTTGAATTATCTTTCAACCAAAGCTTTTGAGTTTTGGATCACACATCTAAGTGAATGAACCTCTGTTCTCATGATAATATTTGTTTATTATCCACTAACCTTGATTGGATAACAGAGGTTCATTGTATCATTTTTTGGGTGATGTTTTGGTAGATATTAGCGAGAATAAGTTGTTGCAGTGGTTGGGTTCTCAAATCCTATGGATGCTTGTGTATGTTTCATTTGGGAGCCTAGTGTTTCTTTCGTAAGAGTAAACCATGGCTTTGGCAAGGGGCCTGGAAGCTAGCAAGCAGGTTTTTATTTTGTCCATTAAACTTTCCCTGGAAGTTGCCTCATCTATGCATGGGAACATAGTAGAGAATTTTTGTGGTGCATAATGGAAGAATTTATAGAGAGAGCTAAGGGGTTGGTCATATGGGGGTGGGTGCCACAGCTGGTTATTCTCTCCTATCCATCTATTGGTACCTTCATGAGCCACTACGAATGGAGTTATACTCTTGAAAGCATCTCGATGGGCTTCCCGTTGGTCACATGGCTGATGTTCAGAGATCAACATTTTAATTGTAAGCTTGTGACTAAAGAACTGTGAATCGGTGTCCAGTTTTACCAACACAAAGTAGGTTTTGTTATTTATTTGCTTTGTTCAGGTTGTTTTGATTCAGAGAAAAATAACCCCACCAATCTTGCCCATAAGATCATTCGTGGGAGTTACACAATAATTTGTCGAGGCCCATTTTGAATGGGGGAGAGTTAACTAAGGCGCTTGTCGAGCTCAGATTTCCATTCAGTATAATTTACAATGGATAGGCCAATCTATACTCTCAAAATTACCCAGGGTGAACAACCAGCTTTAACCATTTTCAATCCCAACTAACATTTGGCATGCTTGAATGTGGGGCTTGGTTGGGCTTGGACTGAGTGACATCTCTATGTATTTGAAAAAGAGTAATGTGAGGCAAGGAGTGTCTTAAAGAATATGTTTATCTAGAATGTCAAGATTAGGAGCACAATTGATTACCTTGTATAAGCAACTAAACACGACATTTAACCAGAAGTAATAAGTAACTAGAAATCAAAATCAACACAAAATATGAGAGACAATACCCAATTGTATTAATACTCTTCCAGAAGGAATTACAATAAAGAAGTCACACTCTTCTTCCTGGGCTCCCACACCTCTAGGGTGTACAATAATCTCCTTCAAGAGTTCCCTCTCTCAACTACGGTCACAACAAACAACTCAAACACAGAGTTGTTGTTCACCTCCACCAGTCAGTAACAATACTGCCAGTCCACCAAGTACTCAACGTACTCTAAGTCCGAGTACACCACGTACTCCAAGTAGATCTCACCTGATCTTGCTACCTGTTGTGTTGTTGATCTCCCTGATCTTGCACACCTGCTGATCACCTTGATTTTGCACACCTGCAAACCTAGATCTCGCACACACACACACACCTGCAGATCAACCGACCTTACTTACCATGTAGATCTCACCTGATCTTGCTATACCGCAGATCAACCTAGCCTTGCACACTTGCCGACCTAGATCTTACACACCCGAAAGAACCCTTGTCATTGCCTCACCAAGTCCTTATGATTCTCCCTTGGATAGAACTCTGATTCTACAGAACCGATTCTACAACTTTACAATACAGCCCATGGGTCTCTTAAATAGATCCCATACAAACAATAATTAAACTTCTAATTACAATAATTAGAACCGCAGCTCCAAGACTAAAATTAGTCTTTACCATGCAAACTAACTGTCCATCTAAAATTAGACCAGTTCCGGAGACGCATGCAAACATATGCACACACACGCTGCGGACATCGGTGCTTGTCGGACCGATGTCGGCCGACCCATAACCGACGTCGGTTACTACGAACACTGAATATGATCGACGTCGGTTGATCAGACCGACGTCGATTACCTGCAACTCAGCAACCTCCTCCAATTTGCATCCTTGTGAAGCTTTTAGCTCCACAACCTAACATAGAATGTGTGCAAGCATCTCAAAAAATATGTAAACAAAATGCAAATGTTGAAATTGATGAATATTAAAGACATTTAAAGACAAGACGTTTGAAATAAAGTAATGTGAGGCAAAGAATGTCCTAAAAATTGCCAAATATATACGAATGTACCAAGTGTAAAAAAAATTAATAGAAGTTGTATATTTAATCCTATGGACCAAGTACCATCTTAAATGTGTTTTACAAAGTCTTCTTATGTCCAACCTAATTATATTAATAACTTCTATTCTATCGTTAAAATTCTTGGAAAATAAACTTTTGAGACGTAAGTGTTTTTCAAAACTGATCATACATTTTAAATTATTTTAATTGTAATTCTTTAATTTAAGTTTTTCAGTTTAAAAGTTATCCTTATCACATCATTAAACAATGTAACCTATAATGAGCTTTTCTCTATTAATTTTTTTTATAAAAATATATTACATTTTTACAATAACTATGATGTCAATAAAATATCATCCCGTTTAATTGTCCAAACTTATAACAAATGTAACAATAAATATTTCATGTAGTACTTTTCAAAACCATATTTAATCCAAATTTCCAAGTTTACAAGTCAATTTCACATCAATATTAAAGTCTCATAATGTCACCTAAAAATAATTGAAACCGTCGGGCAACAAAAACACGTGGACCTATTAAAGTAGTCAACTTATATTTAGGTATATAAAACGGTCGTACTCTCAAAGAAAATAATTTAGAATTAGAGGGCATTTATTAAGATAAATATTAAGGGTGTTTGTTGATGGGAAACTTGATCTTATCTCTTTTTCATTCGCATCCAAGTGCAAAACTAAATAAATCTCGGCTTTGCTTTTTTTTTTTTAAATAATAAAAAACCATTTAATATATTTAATTGTACATCCATAGTCCCAATTTAATATAAGTTAAAAAATCACATATAGGTTTAAAATTGCAACCCTGTTACAATGAAAATAACTTGAGAGGCCACAACCATGTGAAGCCATTTCCTAACCTCATAATCCAAGCACATGCCACAATCAGTGAATGGGAACCTTGTGATGGTGAGACCCACTGTGTTATACCATAGACAACAAAAAAATTATTAATTCCACTATTTATCATACCAATTGTATTTTAAGAAGCATATTATTATTTATTGTCATTATCTTATTTATTTTATTTTATTTTTAATTATTGAAAAAAAAAAACTTGGATAAAATAATTCTATAACTTTGACATTAAAGTTAGTGAAGTTCATTATCATATATTAATTAATAAAAGTGTATGTAAAGTGGGTTTCCTTTTCTTTTTCATTACTACAAACATAAGTTTTGAATATGACCTTCATTATCATGTCGTTTAGAGCCATCATAATCGAACGTTGAGTATGAATTTTGTCTTTTAAAAAAGTAAGAAAAATTAAGATTCAATTGAGGTTTGCTTTGTTTTATTTTTTTGCATAGAAGAATTAAGGTTTTGCCCAATTAATACAAGGTGGGCCCCCTTATAACCTTTGGGTGGTGTGAAATGAGCCGTCTCCCAACACCATAGGTAAGTCGAGAATTGAACCCACGTCTAGGACTACCTTTGCATGTTGCCAAGACCAAGTGATCTAACTTCGATGCCTAATTCATGTGTGCTTTGTTGTACATTACATATCTTGTAACTAGAGATCTATATATGACAACCTTGAATTACAATAAAAATAGTTGGAGTGGGGAGAAATAACTTTTGATTAGATTTATCGATTTGAGGTCAAATTTATTTCTTAATACACATGGAATAGAAATTAAATCTTTTTAAGGTCCATGATGTCAAGGGCCTTCATTATGATTTGCAAGGTAGCTTATAACACATGAGGCCACCTCGCACTCCCAATATATAGGAAGCACTTAGTTGTTCTTCAAATATGAGGTGTGCATCCCTGACATCCTGTAGGGTTTGAACTTGTGACCTCCCCTTCAAGATTACAATTTCTTCACCATTAAACCAACTCAGGGGTCTAAAGAGTTAAAGTAACATTTGTTTGAAATGTAGACTAAAACAAAACAAAACCTTAAGCATGCCATAGCATATTGTAAATTTTAAGCATGCCATAACTGGACTGGGGTTTGGATGGGATCGTGGATGAAGTGGGCTTAGTAGACAAAGACGATGAAGAAATGATACCACTCCAAGCAATGACAAATGTCGTTTCAAACTATGATTAGATTTGGAAAGTATGATTAATAGGGACTCAAATTAGGGGAAAAGAAAAGCCACAACACCCACTTCTTTAAATCCAATAATTTCCTCAGTTTCTTGGTGTGGGACAATGTTGTTTTTATCATTTATTGTTCTTCTTTGGATTTTTACAAACTCAAGGAACATATTTATGTACATTGTGTTCATTGGAATAGGGGCCTAATCCTTGTTACATCTCTAGCAAACATGAAGGTCTACAGGGAAATGAATACAAAGAATAAAATACGCCATGTTTTGTTTTCCTAAAGTCCTTTCTCTTCAAGGAAGTTTTTTCTCCCTATTTTTGGGTTGGGAAATATTGGATATTTGCAGTAGCCTACCAGGGCAAGGGCACGTGTTGTTTTTTATGATTCACTATAGAATAAGAGATTTGAACTTTTTTATGAGTGGGAGAATCAAAGCAAACAATGGGTTTGTGATTAGGAGTAGAGGTAGATGGCAAAATTGGGGATGAGGCACAAACCTAGTTGAAGGAAGGCTTATTTTTTTGTTTGTTTGTTTTGTTTTTCAAATTTTCAAGGCTTCTTCCTCTCTTGCCCTAATTTTTGACAACCAACATTAAAGAGTTACGTCAAGCAACCTGAAAGGAGTTGTAACTATGTATCCCGCATGTTAAAATCAAATATTACATAGTTCTTGTGTAGTGTAAATGGAATGTCGAGCAAGGATTTTAACCTCCTTTTCTATAGAAATGATGATGTAACTACATGAAGAGTTGCCTAACCCTCTTTTGATACAAGTGGATGATACATAATAGTTTGAAGTAAAGAATGACTAATAAAAGCTTAGTGCGCAGACTCCTCTTCAAGTGCAACAAATAATTTGTATTTATAGAAAACTCTAGCTTATGGAAGACTCTGATTATCACTTGGTAAATGACTAGGAATGATTTGTCTATATAGAATTATTTAGGATATGATACGTGTGATGGCTAACCATGGAAAGTAATGATACGAAAAATTAGAGGCGTCGGTAATCGGGCAAAGGTAGAAGGACCCACAAAAACAAAGGGGACAAATTTGGTGATAGATTATAGCTACTAAATATATTTGCCTAGAATGAGTGCAAGCGTCTCAAAAGATATACCAATAAGATGCAAAAATTGAAATTGATGAATATTGAAGACATCTAAAGACAAGAATCTTGAAAAAGAATAATGTGGAATAAGTAATGTCCTAAAAATCACCAAATATATACGAGTTTGCCAAGTGAAAAAAAAGATAACAGAAGTTGGACATTTAATTTCATGGGCCAAGTACCATCTTAAATGTGTCTTATAAAACATTCTAATATCCAACCTAATTGTATTAATAAATTCTATTTTTATTCTTAAAATTCTTGGAGAGTATTGCCGACTAAGAAAAACTAAATATGACATTGACATGCTCATTCCAAATCTAAAATAAAAAAAATGTCGACATAAAAACACGTGAAATCAAATTCTATTTAAACGTTTATTTAAATATTAAGGATGGCTATCGATGGAAAACTTAAAACTTGTGTTATTTATTCCCATTGAAGAACAAAAATTAAATAAATCTTGGGTTTGCCTTTTAAAAAAATCGGTTCTCTTTTAATATATATAATTATACATCCATGGTCCCTATCAAATATAAGTTAAAAATCCCACATAAGTTTAAAATACTTCCCATATAAGTTTAAAATACTTCCCATATAAGTTTAAAATACTCGTGTTGGAGAGGTAAGAGAGGCCACAATCAGTTACCTGTAAAGTAGGTCTGTGAGGCTATTTCCTAACCTCATAAATCAATGCACATGTCACAACCAGGAAATGTGAACTTTTTGATGGTGAGGTCCACCATGTTGCATTATTTTATTATATTAATTATATTTTAAAGTGTTAGATAAAGTAGATTATTGTTTATTGTTGTCATTTTGATTATATATATATATATATGTGTGTTTTAATGATTGAATAAAGTAATTTTACATTACTGATATGAAGATTGATGGATTGTAATGTGAGTTTTTTCCTTTTTCATTATTTGATAAATAAGTTTTGAATATGATTTTTATTATGATATCTTTTAGATTTATCATAATTTAATTTTAAGTATGAATTTTATGTTTTTATATGAAGTAAGAAAATTTAACATTTAATTGAAGTATTTTTTGTTGAATATGAGGAGAGAGCATTTTTTATTCAACATATCAATTTGAATCAATGGATGAGTTTGGGAGAGAATGAATGTCGACGAAGAAGGAAATGGAGAAATAAAACACGTATCGTTGTTTTCTCCACCGTCCACTGAATTAAAATAAATGACAACAATGACACGATCTAGTAAGAGTTTTTAATGCCTTTTGAAAAGCCAAACAAACATGAGGATTAAGAAACAACAATTATTTCAACAACAAAACCAATTTCAAATCTTTTATTTAAATCTAGCGTCTAAAGACGCTCTATATGATGTAAATCATTTGACTAGATCCTAAAACTATTCCTTACTATAGTAGTTGTTATGTTAACAAGTATGTCAGATGAAACATTGATTTCTCTATAAGCTTGACAAAATAAATTAAATATTCATTATTATGTTATAAGAAGCAACTTATAATGGTAACCAAGTTTAGTGATATGATGTAATGTTTGTGAGTAGGTTTACTTTTAATTTCGATCATAAATTTGACGTCTTTTTAATATCATTTTAAAGTTTTTTTTTCTTGGAAAAGTTAATTGAAAAATCATAACAGTTTGGCCATACAATAAAATTTAGAGCACCTTTTCTTTTGGAAATATTTTTTTAAGCTTGACATATTGGTGTAATTAGAATGAGAAAAATTTATAAAAAAAAATAATAGAATTATTAATAATTGTGGTAAGTTACCATTGAGATGTGGGTGAGTTGGTAAAGTGGCTTGATTATTTCAAGTTCCACGCAGGGTCAAATCTCATCAAGATATTTGAGATCGGATGTCACTGCCATTAGTATTCTCAAGTTGGTTGTGGCCGTTATCAATATTCTTAGCCCAGTTGTGGTTGTTGTTGGTATTCTCGCATTGATTGTAACCGTTGTTGGTATTTTTACATTGGTTATAACCGTTATGACCATTGTTCATATATATGATACATGTGATAGATGATCACTTAAGAATCTGAGCCCTCAATTGTATCTCAGATTGATTCATAACTCCGATAAAAAATAAATACCAATAAAAAATTGTGGTAAATTAAAAATTCAAGATAAAAATCTTAATATTGATATCTCTTGGCATTTTTTTTGGATAAATATATTTAAGATATATCTACCAATTTATTTATAATAATATATTTATATACTTAATATTAATAGTTTATAATTAATTTAATATATTATTATAATTAAAAATTATATTTATATAATTTAATTTAATAATATTAAAAAATAATTATATTATTCAAATTAATTTTTATATATTTTATAATAATTTTAAAATTTAATTTCCATAATACTTTATTTTCATTTAGTTCTTTAAAATTAAATGAAAGGAGTAGGTCCCACCATAAAAATAAGATGTTTATTTATTATATAAACACATATTCCTCAAAGTAAATACAAATAATCTTATAAGATGGTAGTCCTCCTCTAATTGAACACATGATTTTTTTAATTTTCATTTTCAATTAGAAATTATTTTTATGATGCAAGCTAAAATACATGAACATGTAATATGAGCAAACTCTGTAGTAGCAGTGTCTACTGCCATCATCTAACCCAGAGCATTACCAATTGACAAGAGGCATGTTCCAGACTAGAACTGGAGGGGAAGGTGCATGAGCGAAAACCAGATGGGCCGTAAGTGGAGTGATTCCATGAGAGGGTTAAATACTGGAAACCAGGGCTTCATGATGAGAAATAACTAATTCCAAGTCCAAAAACCATCCCTGCAAATCTTATTTCCGTCATCAAGGAGATTGAAACTACGATGAAAACCCCCTAGCACAGGGATAGATTTCCAAGCTGCCTACCATTAATGGCCGCCATGTATCAGAAATCCACTTGTGGAGAGAAGCCAAAGATAATTAGAAACAGTACCATCATTTTCAACTCAAATTTGAAAATAACAAACCATTAACCATATTAATTAATCTTGTGTGTGTGTTTATTATTTTAAATAAATATTCAACTAACATACATATCTTACTTAAATCTATATAAAATATGTCGATAAATATTATTCTCGAAATATCATATTCCATATATTTCATAAATCCAAAATCATTACCTCAAAATAATATCTCTCGATATCTTTAACATAAATTAACAACAATTAATACAAACAAAATTGAAACAATAATATTGAGAGATGGTGTTAGATGTCGCATTGGATGCAATGTTAGGTACTTTGCCACATTGTGAACTTTTTAATATATAAAATATATTAACAATAAAAAAAAAGGAAGTATGTGGAAAGTTGTGAAAGTATTGCCGACTAAAAAAACGTAAATATGGTTCTAATTCGGTCTCTCATACCTTAATAATCTCACCAACAAATAATTGGAAACGTCGGCAAAACGACACGTGGATCCATTAAATTAGTCAACTTCTAGTTAAGCAAGGGTAGTTATCGATGGAAACTTAAACTTGTCATATTCCTTCCTATTGAAGAACAAAAATTAAATAAATCATGGGTTTGCCTTTTTTTTTAAAAATGAGTTCTCTTTTTAATGTATATGAATATACATCCATGGTCCCTATCAAATATAAGTTAAAAATTTCATAAACTAAAATACTTCCCATATAAGTTTAAAATACTTGTGGTGGAGAGATAGACAAGGCACAATCATTCATTATAAAGTATGTCCTTTTTGTGAGGCTATTTCCTAACCTCACAATCCATGCACATGCCAATGAATTGGAACCACCATGTTATACTTTAGACAATTATTCAACTCTCTATCATACTTATTATATCCCAAGGTTTCAAATAAAGTAGATTATTATATATTATTATTCATTATTGTTTGGATTGAACAAAGTAATTCCACACATTTGATATTAAGGTTGATGAATTTTAAAAGCATACATCAATTGAAAAAGTGCAAGTAAAGTGGCTTTTCTTTTTTCATTACTTTACAAACAAGTTTTCAAATTTACTATAATTTAATTTTGAGTATGAATTTTGTTTATGAATAAAGTAAGTAAATTTAAGATTCGATTGACGTATGTTTTGTCGAACATTGCATATTTTGTAATTATAAAATTATATATGATAATTTTGAATGACAAATTTGAGTCTTATTATATCTTGTTTTTTAAAGAAATATACATCTTTTAATTTTTCACTTACAAATATTAATATTACTTAGTGTGAGGAGAAATAACCTTTGATTAGACTTATCAACTTGAAGGCAAATTTCTCTATTAATACATATAGAATGAAAATGGAATCTTTTTAAGCTTCACGATGTCAACAATCTTGGTTATGGTTTGCAAGGTGGCTTACAACACATGAGACCACCTCGTACTCCCAATATGTAGGAGGCACCTAGTTGTACTTGAAATACGGGATGTACATACCTTATCCCTTATAGAATTTGAACTTGTGACCTCCCTTTCAAAAGCATAAATTATTTACCATTAGGTTTACTCAAGCATATAAAGACTTGAAATAACATTTATTTGAAATCTAAACTAAAATGAAAAAAAATCTTAAGCATGTTATAACATAATAAATTTTTGTCTCTATTTTTTTCATATTAAATTAAAATTTGACCTTATATGAAAGGTTTGATAGTTTGATTAGTAAAGATGATGGTAGATCATAATTGTTATACCATCCAATAAATTATAAATCTCCAAAGATACCTAAAATAAATGATTGAGGTTAGATTGAGTGAGGTAAATTTTGTTCCTTGATTCTTAGTACTAAGTCAAATTTAGTTATTACACTTGAATTATGATGTTTGCCCTTTGATAATAAAAAAATTAAGCTTACAAATTTACCTCAATAAATTTAAATCTCTCTCTCTCTCTCTCTCTCTCTCTCTCTCTCTCTCTCTCTCTCTCTCTCTCTCTCTCTCTCTCTCTCTCACACACACACACACACACACACACACACATATACACATACTATCATACATTACAACACACTCATAAGAGTAGGTAAAAAACTAGGGAAGAAATCTTCGAGAGGAGGGAATAAAAACACACACCCAAAAAACACCTATACAACTAAAATACCATAATATAATATTGCACCTTAATCAACATTCAATAGGGTAAGCCATACAAAAAAGAGCATATAAAACTAGGACTAGAAAGCTCGCCAACAAACCATACAAACTATGAAACCAATTACAAAAATTGAACAAACTAACCACCAACACCCCATAGTAAGAAACATTGGTATTAATGTCCTTCACCTGGGCATCCTTCGGCATAAAGATTCTAAAAAAGCCAATGATTTCCACAACTCTAAAAATAGTAAGGTTTTGTGTGTTGATAAGTGACACTCCCATAGCTAAGCACTATTGAGAGAGTGTTACCTCTTCGATAACCAAATTATTCAAAACCCTTCCTTTCAATGCTAGATACTTGAAGGATTTGAGTTTTTTCCTAACAAATGAGTATGCAAGAAAATCAAATATCTCATCAAGGCAACAACTACAAACAAGGTCTAAAGGAACATAATTATGAGTTTGAATAACAATTTCTAGGCTATTCAATTTAGCTTTAACCTCTAATATAGTTATAGTTGATGCTATGTAAACAAGAAAATCAGATGTACTATTGATTTATCTTTAAGCTTGAAAAAATAATTTAAATATTGATTATTATGCTATAAAAAGCAACCTATAATGGTAGCGAGGGGTTTGGTGATACGCTATAATATTCGTGAGTGTGTTCACTTTTAATTCTGACTATAAATTTGACATTTTTTTAATGTCACTTAAGAGTTTTTATTTTTTCTCTTAGAGAAGTTAGTTGAAAAATCATAACATCTTGACCATACGATAGAGTTTAAAACACCCTTTTTTTTGAAAATATTTTTTTAAGCTTGACACATTGATGTAGTTAGACTGAAAAAATTTACAAAAAAATAATAGAGTTATTAATAATTGTGGTAAGTTACTAATGAGATGTGGGTGAGTTGATAAAGTGGCTTGATTATTTCAAGGCCCACCTAGGTTCAAATCTCATTAAGGAATCTGCGGTCAAATGTAGCTTCCATTAGTATTCTCAGATTGGTTGTGGTCATTATTGATATTCTTACCCTAGTTGTGGTCATTGTTGATATTCTCACATTGGTTGTGACTGTTGTTAGTATTCTTGAACCAATTGTGGCCATTGTTAGTATATATATGGTACATGTGATAGATGATCACTTAAGGATTTAAACTTCTGATTGTGTCCCATAGTGGTTTGTCGCTTCAATCAAAAAACAAATACCAATAAAAAAATTATGATAAGTTAAAAAGCCAAGATAAAAACCTTGATATTAATATTTTTTGACCTTTTTTCAGATAAATGTATTTAAGATTTATGTACTAGTTTATTTATATTTTAATTAATTTATAATAATATATTTATATACTTAATTTTAATAATTTATAATTAATTTAGTATATTATTATAATTAAAAATTATATTTATATAATCTTGTTTAATAATATTAAAAATTAATTATAGTTTTCAAATTATTATTTTTATATTTTATAATAATTTCAAAATTTAATTTGTATAGTAAATAATCTTCATTCAGTTTTTAAAAATTTAATGGAAAGGATAGGGCCCATCATAAAAGTAAAATGTTTGTGTATTATATAAACGCAGATTCTCCAAACTAAATACATACAATTTTATAAAAACTGAATGGAAAGGATGGGGCCCATCATAAAAGTAAAATGTTTGTGTATAATATAAACACAGATTCTCCAAACTAAATACATACAATTTTTATTTAATAAGATAGTAGTCCTCCTTCCCTAATTGAAAACATTGATTTTTTTTCATTTTTATTTTTATTTAAAACTTGTTTTTATGATGCACTATATTTTTTTAAAAAATTACCATGTAGGTCACAATCAAGGCATGGTTATATTTAAATAATGTGATTCCCTTTATTTAAGCCAAAGGTGTTTTCATGAGCATAGCCATACCCAATTTTCATCTAAACAATAAATTAGCTTTATTTATTTATTTAATTGTGTTTAAGGTTAACCCTAGGCAACTTCATTGTATCATTTAGGCAACAAAAACCAGTCTTAAGAGGGAAAGCTGGCATGTTAAGCATAGATGTGTTAAAGGAACCACTCGTATATGAGATGTTAAGTTTAAACAAGTGATTTGTTACACATCTATATAAATCTCCTCTAATACTAACTATGTTGATTGTATTGTTGAGACAACTATTAAAACTATAAGACAATTGTTAAAACATTCACTAAACTATAAAATTATTAAAATTATAATTACTTTAGTCAAACTATTAGACATTGATTCAAATTGTACACCAAATTATTAATACATTAGATGGGTATGTCTAAAAAAACTTAGAAAAACAACCAAATTAATTAATGTCCTCTTTTCTCATCTAATATTGTGGGCAACTACAATTAAACACTAATGAATTCATGGCATATGATCAAAAAATATTGATACCATTCTACTTTCACTATTTATATAATGTGTGCCCATTATATTATTTGTTTACTATCAACAAATGTGATTCATGCCCTGACCTTGGAGTAGCAAACATGTGGAGGCACTGCATCTTTTGAAAGGTTTCATTGATTGATATTCTTTGTGTTTTACTATTTGATTAAACCTTTTTTTATACACTTTTTTATATTCATAAACAATATAAATCATTCATTGTCATCGATATACAAAAATATATTGTAGTCTTTTCATATAAATTCAAATCATTAACAATTTATATATATTTCTTCTTTGTTAGTACCTGTTAAATGTATTGTTATTTTCACCTCTGACAAATAATTCCACTGACTTCATTCCTGCAGCCAATAACATAATCAATTTACGAAAATATGAAAGCATTTTTTAGTGTTTATAGACTATGATAATTATTTTTTATGCAGTTTCTCATTATTGCTAAAGTCATTATAGTTTCTATGACATGCAACCAATTAAAGACTTCAATTATTTCCATTTTTCTTATTCTTGATTTGCCAACAACATAGACATGGTTGCTATTTACCCCACCTAGATAGTCGTGTGTCTCAAAGGAGACACTACAGGTAGCAAGTAGTGCCAAATGGTCTATTTCTATTTTCTTGCAGATAGATGATGTTGATTCAAAATTACTCAACCTTATGATCTTCTTACCATTCTCCTTTAGCATCTTGTCAATGGTGATTTTTTGGCCCTTGGGTGTCCATGTCAATGGTGTTCGAAACCTCACAAAAAAGTTTTTTCTTTTCGCCTTTAAGGAGTCATCCCAAGTCCATGCCCTCCTTGTTGAGTCGAGTTATTAGTTCTTGAGGAACACTCTTATGATTTTATCTCCATGGACTCATACCTTTAAATTTTCTAACTAGGCATCCCTTCGAGTGTCAGTTTGGATTGAACTCCCTAGCCTCCCACTACCTCTATGGGCATTTCTTGAGGAAAATGTTAAACCCATAAGGTATGTTTTGTGTCATAAGTAAAACAAGTTTTATTCTTCATGCCCCAATATGTGTATCTATGTCGGGGTCAACTTGACTAAAGATTTGAAAGAATCCATCAACATTCAAGTCGACCTAGAATGCTAAGCACAATAAATCATATACTTTACTCTTGTGAGGTGGCCAAAACCCTCTATTCAACAAATACCCTCAAATAAACCCAAGGTAGTGGAGAATAATAATCGTTGGACGATGGCAACTAATAAAAACTCTTCTGTTGGTAACAAAATTTCCTAGCCAGACATTTCTCCCTTTACTCCAAAACCTTCTTTTGAGTTACGTAAGGACAATCCTCCCCTCAAGACTCTTAGTGTTCTCACGACCTCCTAAAGTTGAGTCTCACAAGTTCTTCAACAAGACATGAGTTCATCTCCTATTGGGACATGTTCTTCAAGCAATCCTACTTCCAGCCAGTCACACAACCCACCTCATGGTGGTGGTGACTCTCCCTGAGAGGAAATGGGGTTATATACCACTCCATCTCACTTGAAGATTTCATGTTAACAAACTCTTTTTCAAAATAGTTTTATAGATCTTGAAGATATTTAAGATGGTTAGGGGGGACTCCTCATGGATGATACTCCCTAATAAATGTTTTATCTTGGAATGTTTGAGGTCTCATAGAATCCTTTTGTAAATTCTTTATGTGAATTGATTGTCAACAGTTGGGAGCTCTATATTTTGTTTATCTACAAGAAGTTTAAATTTTAGTATTTATTTTGCTAACTACTATAAAATATATTTATCTTGAGGCAACTCACTTCTCCATTTTGCATGAAGAGCCTCATGGTGACACTAGTATCTTGGTTACCCCAAAAAAATCCCCCTTAATTGTTATCTCGAGGAGAGATCCATCATATAAGACTATTTGGATTCTTCTTAATATTAATGATCATTCATTAGGGGTCCTCGATATTTACACACCAAATTATAGTCATGAAAGAATAGTTTTATGGTGATATTAGGCTAACAATCTATCCCTTGCCATTGGGCTTGTGTGCAAAGACTTTAATATGATTGGGACTCTTGAAGACAAGGGTAGTGCCCTCTTGATGCGATGGTGTAAGGGAAAATGTGAGACATGGTTTTATTTTAAAAATTGATGGAGTCTTTTGGACCCTCTCTACTAGAAACATCTATTAACTACCACTACTTTGTTTACATGGTCCAACTATCACATCGACGTGAATAGGGTAATCAAGAGGTTGGATTATTTTATGCTTTCTAAGCAACACATCTTATCTTTTGTTCTTTTTGATGGGCAACATGTCTTTGTGCACTCAAAATATGTTATATCTAACCATAATCCCATCACTTGTAGAGTGGATTAGAGTGATAAGCACTTCAAAGTGCCATGCAATCAATTATTTCTTAACACCTCCCCCTATGCCAAGAGGGCACCATTCCTCTCACTACTGTAGAGTTTGGAATATTGTGCCACATCCACCTTAAGTTTCCATTTGGATTGAGTGATTGTATGACACCATCATCCCCCACCACTACCTTTCTTTGCCATTATGGTAAACAAAAACCACAAGTTTAGAATGGGTTGATGGTGTTGTCCTCAAAGAATTTCAAATAATCTCTTATCTCCTTAAGTGTAATTCATTTGATTTATAATTGTAGACCCTTGAAGTTTCTATCAAGCACCAAATCACAATTGTAGACATCCATATAGCTAAAGGGGCACAAATTTTCACTCGCCTTCATTGGCTCAAAAATGGGGATAAAGCCTCCAAAGTATTTCTTAAATCTCTCATATCTAGGCAGACTGTTGGGGATCAACCAACAATTTGATTACACTTATGAAAGCAATAAATTGCGGAATTAAATTAGATAGATAAGTAACTAGAATGATAAATAGCAAGAACAACAGATACAAGAAACCACCCTGAAAACTTATATTAAACTCTTTACAGAAGGAATACAATTGAAGAAACTTCTTTCTCCCACACCTCTCTCAGATGTACAGATATCTCTCTAGATCTCTTTCCCTCAAGAGCTCTCTCTCTCAAGTACAATCAACTCCAACAACCTGGATTGATTCACCTATACAATTTTGTACTGTTCATCAAAATTCACTACAATGAACTACAATAAGCTAAGAAGATCTAATTCTACATATAGAATTAGGAGACTTGAGCATGCATTTACAACCAACAGTTAAGCCTCTTGAACAAGGGCTCTAAAAACAATCTTACTAATAATAGAGACGCGAACTTAAGACTATGACTTAAACTCATCATGCAAACACTCGGTTTTGTCCTCAGAAATATCTCTTTGGACACACAAGTAACCGACGCCGGTTCCTTCCTGCTTGCCTGTGACCGATGTCAGCTGATCCCTGCTGACACCAGCGTCTCCTAAACTGCACCTGACCGACGTCGATCACTCCTGACCGACACCAGTGACTGTGTAAACCTGCAACTTTGGTAATGCGCTCCTTGGTGAAGCTTTTAGGCTCCACACCTTAACAATCTCCCACTTATAGATAAACAACTGCACCAGTACCTATACAGCAACATCTTCTAGCTCCTCCATCTTCAACTCAATCATGAAGACCAATAGAAGTTGAATGAAGATTCAACTTCTTCTTTGTAACCAGCTTGGTTAGCATATCAGCAGGATTCTTATTTGTATGGATTTTCTCCAGCTTCAACTCACCATCCTCCAATACCTGTCTTATGAAGTGGTACCTAAGTTGTATGTGCTTTGTTCTTGAGTGAAAGGCTGAATTCTTAGCCAAATGAATTGCACTTTGACTATCACTGTATAATCTACAACTCTCTTGCTCCCTTCCAAGTTCTTCCATGAACCGTGTCATCCATATCATCTCTTTGCTAGCCTCTATGGCTGCAATAGACTCTGCTTCTGTAGTTGACAAGGCAACAACCTTCTACAACTTTGATATCCAGCTAACCACCGTTCCACCAACAGTGAAAACATAACCTGTGGTGCTCCTCCTGCCATCCAAATCACCTGCCATATCTGAATCTACATAACCATGTAGAGAAGTATCTAAACCTCCATAGCACAAGTGCCTACTGCTGGTTCCTCTCAGATATCTAAGGATCCATTGAACTGCTTTCCAATGTTCCTTTCCTGGATTGACCATATACTTACTTACAACTCCCACTGCTTGGGCAATATCCAGTCTAGTACACACCATTGCATACATTAAACTCCCTACTGCAGAAGAATATGGAACTTTACTCATGTACTCTACCTCATCATGTGAATTAGGACATTGTTCTTTACTCAACTTAAAATGTCCAGCCAAAGGTGTGCTTACCGGTTTTGCATCTTACATATTGAACCGTTTCAACACCTTGTTCACATAATCCTCTTGAGACAAAATCAACCTGGGATTTTTCCTGTCTCTCTTAATGCTCATGCCAAGGATTTTCTTTGCTACTCCCAAATCCTTCATGGCAAATGTTTGAGCTAATTTCACCTTAAGCTCAGAGATATCCTGCATGTGTGATCCTGCAACCAGCATATCATCTACATACAACAATAGAATAATATATCTACCATTATCCAATCTCTTAAAATACACACAATGGTCAGATTGACACCTACTGTAGCCATGCTGAGTCATAAACCTGTCAAATCTCAAATACCACTGTCTAGGAGCTTGCTTGAGGCCATACAAGCTTTTCTTCAATCTGCACACTAACTTCTCCTTACCTTTGACCTCAAATCCTTCCGGCTGTTCCATATAAATTTCCTCATCCAAATCTCCATGAAGAAACGTTGTCTTAACATCAAGCTGCTCAAGATGCAAATCCTCAATAGCAACTAAAGACAATACAATCTGTATAGAAGTCATTTTAACAACAAGAGAAAAAATCTCACCAAAATCAATACATGGATTTTGTGCAAATCCTTTCACTACCAATCTGGCCTTATATCTCATCTGTCCATTCTCACCTTCCTTCAACCTATAGGTCCATCTGTTCTTTAGTGTCCTCTTACCAGCTGGCAACTCAACCAAATCCCATGTTTGGTTCTCTCTTAAGGACTCCATCTCCTCAATCATGCCACACTCCGACTGACTCTTGGACTCCAACTGTATTGCTTCTTGAAAACTCTCTGGATCTCCACCATCAGTTAGCAATAAATAGAATAAAGAAGGGGAATATCGAATTTGAGGCTTACTTACCCTTTCTGACCTCCTGATGGGCGTTTGAGACTCGTCCACAACATGTTGTCCACCCAAATTCTCTGACAGTGACCGACCTTAGTCACTTCTAGGCCTGTTACTGGCCGACTTCGGTTCTTCCTGACCGACGTCGGTGCTTGTCCTACTGACGTCGGTTCCTGCCCTGCCGACGTCGGTCTTTGTGTTTTCTAGCAAGTGATTATTTCTTTTTCCTGCGAGCTCAGTTTGGACCGTCACCTCGTCCAATTCTCCATTGCTCTACCCAGATTGATTCAGCTTCTTCAGCTGATCACTATACATCACTTTTTCATTGAAAACAACATCACGACTCCTAATTATCTTGTTAGTTCCTAGATTCCAAAATTTGAAACCAAAATCATCTGAGCCATAGCCAATAAATGTGCACCTCATAGACTTAGCATCCAGCTTCTTTCTATTTTCTTTATCAACGTGCACAAAGGCTTCACAACCAAAAACTTTGAGAAAAGATAGATCTACCTTTTTACCTGTCCATGCCTCTTCTGGAATTCCACCATCCAGAGCTGTAGAGGGTCCTCTGTTAATCAGGTACACTGCAGTGTCAACAGCTTCTGCCCAAAACTCTAAGGGCAAACGAACATGTAATCTCATACATCTTGCACGCTCCATGATTGTTCTATTCATCCTTTCAGCAATTCCATTCTACTGAGGTGTCCTTGGAACCATCCTTTGCCTACGGATTCTATGCATATAACAATACCAGTTGAACTTATAGCTGCAAAACTCACCACCATTGTCAGATCTTAGACACTTCAATCTTCTACCTGTTTCATTCTCAACCATAGTTTTCCAAATCTTAAAAGTTTCAATCTCAACTAGAAACTTGAGACAACAAAGAATTTGAGAGACAATACACACTTGTATTCAATATTACTAGAAGAAAATACAATAAGGAAGATGCCACTTCTTCCTCCACCTCAAAGGCTTGCCACACCTCAAAACCTTCTTCCCTCTCTCTCTTGCTCAACACAACAACTCTAAACCCTGAGTTATTATCCCTCCTTGAATGCTTCAGCTGATCTCCTTGACCTTACACCTGTAGATCTCCTTGACCTTGCTTGCTTCAATGCTTTTACTTGCATTCTTAATAATTACAATACATGCCTTATGGGTCTTTAAATAGGATCCCATGCTTACAAAAATAGAACTCTAGTTACAATAATTAGACATGCAGCTCGTGACTATAATTAGTCGTTTGACATGCAAACACTCACTTCACTTAACTGATTGTTCGTCAACAGCAGTTATGGAAATACACAGGCGACCGACGTCGGTCCCTGCTTGTCTAGTGCTGCCGACTGTCTGCCGTCACCGGTCTCCTTCTCCACTGCATCTGACCGACGTCGGTCATACTGCCGACGCCAGTGGCTCTGGTTCTTCAGCATCCTTCCTTGTGTCTGCAAACAGTTGAAGCTTTTAGCTCCACAACCTTAACAATCTCCCGCTTAGAGATAAATAGTTGCAACTTGTACCTATACCTGTACACCATCTATTTTGTTCCTTAGGCTCTGTATCCCTCTTCAAAGTCACTCTTGAAGACCAACCACCATGCAAACCTGTGATGCAATACCTATATCTTATGCCACAAGAATTTTGTTGCTCCCAAACTCTCCATGACACACTTCTGAACCAACTCTACCCTTAGCTTAGAAAACTCCCTGTATATGAAACCCTGCAACAAGTAACACAATACAGTAACAGCATAATGTAGCTAATATTATCCAACCTGGTAAAGATAAAATACAATGGTCAAACCTCCATTGCCTGCAGCCTAAAACAAGACCATATACCATAGCCTTCTGTCTCATGTGTCCATCCACTCTCTTCTCTAAAATAGGAATCCATCCCTCTATCCAGTGCTTCCTTCCAGCTGACAACACTACCAACAAATACCTGTTTGGTTCTACTCAAGGACTCACACTCCTCATCCATGCCAAGCTCCCACTGTTTTTGGATTCTACCTGCATTGCTTCTTCCATCTTCCTAGTTCATGACTATCAGTAAGCAATATAAAGAAGGTGAACAATGAATATGAGGTTCACATACCTTTTCTGACCTCCACATGGGTGTTTGAGACTTAAAGATTCACCCAACATCCGTTTCAGTGACCGATATCGGCCATCTCCCAATCTGCTCCCGACCGATGTCAGTTCCTTGCACTGACCCTGACTGTCGACGTCGTTTCCCTGGCCGACGCCGACGTCCCTCCTGCCAATGCCGGCGTCCCTCCTACCGATGTCGGTCCTTATGACTGACGTTGAACTTCTCCTACCTGACCTACTGACCCTGCTGGTCTGCACATGACCAATGTCGGTATCTGGATGACTGACGTCGGTGCCAAGCGATCAACATCAGTGTCTATGTGTTCCTGTAAGTGATGACATTTTCATCCATGAGCTCTTCTTGGATCAAACCTCTGTCCATGCTGCCCTGCTCAGATTTATTCAACCCCTGTGACTGATCTCTGTCCTTCATCTCCTCCATAAACACCAAGGCTTCTTTGTTCTTGTCAAAAGCATCAAATTTCCTCTTTCTGCAATGAACTCTATCTATGCTTTCTGAATTTGAACACATAACTTTTGAATCAATAACTTCCATTCCCTTCTTATTCATGTGACCAAGCCTATTAGGCCACATCTTCGAATCTACACCAGAAGTAGAATCAGTAATACAAGTAGACATATAAAGTGTATCTACTTTCTTACCTCTTGCTAGAACAAGTGTTCCCTTGGTAACCTTCCAAGAATCTGTTGTGAGGGTTATTGTGCATCCCTCATCTCCCAACCTTCCTACAGAAATTAGACTCAGCTTCAGAATTAGAACATGCATGACCTCTTTCAACACCCATGTGTTGTCAATCTGCAATCTCAGCTGCACTTTCCCTTTGCCAACTATCTGACAAGGTGTACCATCCCCTAAATAGAGCACTCCAAAGTCTCCCTGTTCATACTCATAGAACAAATCTCTGTTTGGGGATGCATGAAAAGATGAGCCAAAATCTAAAATCCATGATCCTACCTGACTATTCGAAGAAAGTATGAGAGCGTCCTGCATCACAATATTTGCATCCTTTGCTTCTTCCATACCTGCATGTTGGTTCTCTTTATCTCTCAACCAACACTCCTTCTTCGTATGTCCTTTCTTTCCACAAAACCAGCAGGTAATACCTTTGGACTCGGATCTCCTTCCCGACCTTGATTTTCCTTGTTCAACCTTCTCCTTTGCCATCCCCTGCTTTCTGCACTTAGAGCATTCCCTGATGATTCACCTGTGCTTCTCCTGCGTATTTCCTCATTCAAGATCACACTCACAACATCATCAAATTTTAAGATTTTAGAAGCAGATGCAGAATTACTTACTGCCATAACCAAACCGTCCCAACTTTCAGGCAAAGAACATAAAATCAAGAGAGCCTTTACCTCATCATCAAAAACAATATTGACTGAAGCTAGTTGGTTTACCAAACCATGGAAATCACTGAGATGAGTATGTACCGATCCACCTTCCAGCATTTGCAAAGTAAATAGCTGCTTCATAAGATATACCTTATTAGAAGCCGAGAGATTTTCGTATAAATTCACCAAGGACTTTATCAACTCTTTCGTTGTCTTGCACTGTGATAAGCTGGAAATCACAGATGATGCAAGGCTCAACCTTATGGAACCGAGAGCCTTCCGATCAAGAACGTTCCATTCTTCATCCTTCATATCTGTGGGCTTGCATGCAAACCCACCCAACGATAAGTACAAATCTTTTTGATACAGATAGTCCTCAATCTGCATCCTCCAATGTTGATAATTCTTGCCGTTAAATTTTTCCATTCGTAGCCTACTTTCTTCTGCCATTGCTGAACTCCCACTCAATCAGAAAACCCTGTGAATGACCTGTAATCAAAAAACAATACCCTGCTTCCTGCAAACCGTAGCTCTGATACCACTTGTCAGGTGATCTAGCTCTACCAATTAGAGCACATATGATTACTTCTCGTATTAGCAATTAAACACAGAATTATACCAGAATGATAAAGTAACTAGAAACTTGAGACAACAAAGAATTTGAGAGACAATACACACTCTTGTATTCAATATTACTAGAAGAAAATACAATAAGGAAGATGCCACTTCTTCCACCACCTCAAAGGCTTGCCACACCTCAAGACCTTCTTCCCTCTCTCTCTTGCTCAACACAACAACTCTAAAGCCTGAGTTATTATCCCTCCTTGAATGCTTCAACTGATCTCCTTGACCTTACACCTGTAGATCTCCTTGACCTTGCTTGCTTCAATGCTTTTACTTGCATTATTAATAATTACAATACATGCCTTATGGGTCTTTAAATAGGATCCCATGCTTACAAAAATAGAACTCTAGTTACAATAACTAGACACGCAGCTCGTGACTATAATTAGTCGTTTGACATGCAAACACTCGCTTCACTTAATTGACTGTTCGTCAACAACAGTTCTAGAAATACACAGGCGACCGACGTCGGTCCCTGCTTGTCTGGTGCTGCCGATGTCAGCCGACTGTCTGTAGTCGCCGGTCTCCTTCTCCACTGCATCTAACAGACGTCGGTCATACTGCCGACGCCGGTGGCTCTAATTCTTCAGCATCCTTCCTTGTGTCTGCAAACAGTTGAAGCTTTTAGCTCCACACCTTAACAGTAGCATCATCTATGAACGAAACATAGTACTATGATCCTCCAATAGAAGCTACCTGAGCCGGTCCCCACACGTCTGTGTGAACAAGCTGCAACTTATGCTTCTTCTTTGTTGACCCAGTCTTGAGAAAACTAACTCTCTTCTATTTTCCAAATACACAGTGCTCACAAAAATCCAGATCTATGCTTTTCAAATCTGAAAGCTTACCTGTAGACTTAAGAATTGATATCCCCTTCTCACTCATGTGGCCAAGCCTTGAGTGCCACAATTTTGCATCCACATCTGAAGTAGATAATATAGAAGGAGAATTGTTAGTAACACAATTACATAAATAGAGAGTACCTACTCTCTTACCTCTGGCCATTACAAGTGCACCCTTGGTCACCTTCCAAGATTCAGCTGTGAGAGTTACTGTACAACCCTCATCCCCTAACTTTCCTGCAAAAATCAAATTCCTCTTCAAGCTAGGAACATGCATAACATCTCTCAACACCCATGTGTTGCCATTCTGCATTTTCAGCTGCACTTTACCTTTGCCAATAATTTTACAAGGCTCATCATCCCCTAAGTACACTATTCCAAAATCTCCATGGATATAGTCACTAAAATATTTTCTATTAGGGGTAGCATGAAAAGATGCACCAGAATCTAAAACCCAAGATTCTATATTATTATGCAAAGAGAATATTAAAGCATCTTGTTGCATACCTACAACCTTTGCTTCTTCTTTTCCTTCGTGCTGATTGTCCTCCTTAGGCTTTGACCAGCAATCTCTGCTTATGTGCCCCATCTTTCCACAATTCCAGCATTGTGGCTTCCTGCCATTTCTAGATTTGGATCTACCTCTCACCTTAGACTTAGATCTTGATCTCCCTTTCTTGCTCTTCTCTTTTTGCCTTCCCCTGCTCTTAAAACTTAAAGCGTTCCCTGATGGTTCCTCTGTGCTTTTCTTGTGAATTTCCTCATTCAAGATAACACTAACAACATCCTCTACTTTTAAAATATTTGATGCAGATGCAATATTACTAACTGCCATTACTAAGCTATGCCAGCTTTCAAGCAAAGAACATAATATTAAAAGAGCTTTAATTTCATCATCAAATACAATTTTGACTGAACTTAATTGATTTACAATTCCATGGAAATCATTCAGGTGATTAGATACAGATCCACCTTTCTGCATACGCAAATTAAATAGCTGCTTCATAAGATATACCTTATTAGAAGCTGAGGGTTTTTCATACAAATTTGCTAAAGTAGTCATCAAATCTACCATTATTTTTGCCTGTGATAAATTATATATCACAGTAGATGCTAGACTCAGTCTTATAGACCCTAGAGCCTTTCTATCAAGAACTTCTCATTCTTCATCATCCATGTCTGTGGGCTTCTTTGCAATCCCACCTCACGGTAAGTATAGATCTTTTTGATACAGATAGTCCTCTATCTGCATTCTCCAATGTTGATAATTTTTGCCATTGAACTTCTCCATTCTCAGTTTACTTTCTTCTGCCATTGCTTCTCCCAATCAAATAGAAATCCTTGTAGAAACCCCTGTGAGTAACCTGTAATCAATACAAACTACACATATCTGAACCACCTGTTAGTGAACCTGAGCTCTGATACCACTTGTGGATATCAAGCTCTAAAACCTACAACCAAGGCTCTGATACCACTTGTTGGGGATCAACCAACAATTTGATTACACTTATGAAAGCAATAAACCGCGAAATTAAATCAGATAGATAAGTAACTAGAATGATAAATAGAAAGAACAAGAGATACAAGAAACCACCCTGAAAACTTGTATTAAACTCTTTACAGAAGGAATACAATTGAAGAAACTTCTTTCTTCCACACCTCTCTCAGATGTACAGATCTCTCTCTAGATCTCTTTCCCTCAAGAGCTCTCTCTCTCAAGTACAATCAACTCCAACAACCTGGATTGATTCACCTATACAATTCTGTACTGTTCTTCAACATTCACTACAATGAACTACAATAAGCTAAGAAGATCTAATTCTACATATAGAATTAGGAGACTTGAGCATGCATTTACAACCAACAGTTAAGCCTTTTGAACAAGAGCTCTAAAAACAGTCTTACTAATAATAGAGACGCGGACTTAAGACTATGACTTAAATTCATCATGCAAACACTCGATTCTGTCCTCAAAAATAGCTCTCTGGATGCACAGGTAACCAACGCCGATTCTTTTCTGCTTGCCTATGACCGACGTCGGCCGATCCCTGTCGACGCCGACGTCTCTTGAACTGCACCTGACTGACGTCCGTCGCTCCTGACCGATGCCGGTGACTGTGTAAACCTGCAACTTTGGTAATGCGCTCCTTGGTGAAGCTTTTAGGCTCCACACCTTAACATAGACTCAAGACGTGAGGCCATCAAGTCAATGTAACAAAGACTTGCTAATCTCCCTGACATATCATTTACTTTTGTGAACCACTATAAACTATTATTCCAAGCCTTAAAGGAAACGTTGGAGATAGTTCAAGCCTTTAAAAAATGTTTAGATGTTGTTCTTTGCAAGCTAGGTCTTAATGACTAAAAATTATGTGATGCTCCTTTATCTCTTAACAAACTCTTCAAAAAATCCAGAATTTAGAATTCTTGAAAAATTTCAAAAAAATCTGATCCAAAATATGTATGTGTGTGTGTGTGTGTGTGTGTGTGAGCATAGTTTTAAAATATGCAAAACTGACAAATACAATGAAATATTAATAAAATAATATAAAATGTTAATATTATATTATGTTTATGGTTTATGGGCATTTTTTTGCACAAAAAAACTTAAAAATTAAAAAAAACATAGAAAAAAAATAGGGCCAATCCTGACGAATTTATCCGAGCTTGGCAAAATTTTTAGATCTGAGCGGATTTTATCCAAATCCGGTCAAATTTTGTAATTAGACATCACTATTAAAATTGAAATTTAAGGCACTTTCGTTGGGTTTTTGGGGGTAAAAAACCACCTTAAATATCAACATGCCATCTCATCACGTTCTCCTTGTTCTTAGATTTCTAATGGTTTGAACGGGGAGTCAAATAGAGTTATGGTTTTAAAGTTATGGCTCCCAGAAGTTTTGCCACCAATTAGGGTAGAACCATCACCTGAATTGTCACTTGAAGTGTTGCCCAAATCATTCCTCCCTCCTTGAGAAGCAATGGTCCCCATTGCGTCAAAATTCCTCATCAAGTGTGGCAGTTGTGTCTTGATTTGATTCTCTATGAGCCACTCACTTTGGTGGCTAAGCTTGCCCCTTTTGACCACCTGGTAAAGTGGAATAGAGTGCCCTCTTGTTGTCTTCATCCAGGTGTCACAATATGATCCTCTTCCACTAGAGCAAAACTCTATGGATCAAGCTCATCAATGTCCAATTGTTCTACTACAACTGAAGTGTCCAACAGAGGTGGATGATATGGTTTGAGGAGCTCCACGTTGAATATTGGATGCATACCAAGGTAGGCTGGCATGTTCAACTCAAAAGCATTTTCTCTAACTTTTTTGATGATGGTGTAGGGACCATATCGTAGAGGACAATTTTTTTTGTGTGGGCCTTCGAATCATTCCTTTTGAATCTGCAACCAAACGTTGTCACCTACAACAAAATAGTGTGCAACCCTATGTTTAACATGGCATTGCTTATACTTCTGATTCATCTTCTCCAAGATGTCATGAACCTACTGCTGGATGTGTTGGATTTGTTCAATGAATTTTATTTCTTTAGGTGCCTCAGATCTCTCATGAGATGTGTATTCCATGGTGGAGAATGGAATGGATACATCAATTGGTGTCATGGGTTGGAACTCGAAGCATACTTGGAATGGATTATGCTTGGTGGAGCTGTGTAGGGCCTGATTGTGTCCATATTATATGAAAAGAAGCCCCTCATCCCATGTACATTCATGTTTAGAGTGATACATCTGAAGCATGTGCATAATCAATTGGATCACCACTTCTGTCTGACCATTAGTCTGTGGATGGAAGGTCGTGGACTTCATCATCTTGGTATCCATCATCTTTCACAGAGTGGACTAGAAGATACTCAGGAACCTGCTATCTCTATTTGAAACAATGGACTTGGGGAAACCAAAATGGAGCCATAGATGACTAAAATACAGTTGAGTAGTTTTCTCAGTAGATAGATATTTGTTACAAGCAATCATGATAGCCATTTTTGAAAAATAATCAACTACAACAAGAATACAGTCCTTGCCATGTTTTGAAGTGGGCAAACCTGAGAGAAAATCCATTGAGACAGATTCCCAAGGCTTGGTTGGTTCTGGCAATAGTGTGTACAATCCTTGCTTCTTATTTATTGGGTTAGCTATCGCACATGGGGTGCAAGATTTGAGTTACCTTTGCACATCTTTTCGCATATGAATCTAATAGAAGTGCTTTTGAAGAACTACCAATGTCTTCTCTACACTAAAGTGCCCAACTGTCTTGTTTAAATGTGATTCCCATATCATCTTCTGTTGCTCTATAACTGGAACATAGACGTGCCCCATGTGACATATGACATTATCTTACAAATAGAAATCAGAGACATGTTTACCTTCTCAAAGTACCTGATATGTATCAGCAAAGGTATCATTTGCTTCATACAGAGCACCTCAGGTGGCAGTCTTGTGTCTGCATAGATCAAAAACTGTTATGAGTGTAGTAATTGGTGGGCAGCTCAAATAATTTGTGGTAGTATTTGAACTCCCCTTTTTGTGTTTGATTATTAGATGGAATTGATGTAGATATATGACCCACTTCTCATGTCTCTCATTTCATAGTTTACTCTACGTTTGGATGAATTTCAATGGTCTGTGGTCAGTGTGGTTGACCATATCTTTCCTTAAGATGTAGTGTTTCCATTATTTGTAGGCTTGCACAATGGCATAGAGCTCCTTGTCATATGTTGGGTATTTCTTGAATATATCATTTAAAATTTCACTATGATATGCAACAGGATGGCCATGTTGCATGATGATAGCTCCCATGGCATATTTAGATGCATTTGTCATCAACTCAAAAGGTTGATGCAAGTCTGACAAGTTAAGAATAGGAGTTGAACATAGTCTATTGTTTAAATTCTCAAATGCTCTTTGTTGTATTTTGTCCCACTAAAATGTACCTTTAGCTCCTCTTTTAGTCACTTGGTTTAGTGGCCAAGCAAGATGTGAGAATCCAAGAACAAACTTGCGATAAAAATTTACAAGACCCAAGAAGCTTAGAAGTTCTGTGAGGGTCCTTGGTGTAGGCCACTCTTGAATAACTTGAATCTTCTCTGGGTTAACATGGACCCCTTCCTCATTCATAATGTACCCCAAGTACTGAATTATTTTTTTCTTGAATGTGCACTTGTCGAGATTTACATACAGCTTGTGCTTTCGAAGAGTTTGAAGCACCTTACGAACATGTTGCAGATGTTGCTCCCATGCTCTATTGTAGATGAGTATGTCATTCAGGTAGACAACCATGAATGAGTTGTTGAAGGGTCATAAAATGTCATCCATCATCCTCATGAAGGTTATATGTACGTTAGTCAAACCAAAAGTCATAACCAACCATTCGAAGAGCTCTTTCTTGGATTTGAATGCAATTTTCTAGACATCGATGGGATCAATAGAAATTTGGTGATAAACAAATGTGAGATCAATTTTGGTGAAGAACTTTGCACCACAAAATTTGGTCCAGCAAGTCATCAATCCTGGGGAGGGGGTAGTGATTCTTCGTAGTTATTTTATTCAGGACTTGATAGTCAATGCAAAGCCTCCATGTTCTATCCTTCTTTGATGCCAGGATAATTGGGATTCCACAGGGCGAAGAGCTTGGCTTGATGTGACCTTTTTGGATCAATTCTTGAATCTATCTTTTTATCTCATCATTCTCTAGAACTAATATGCGATACACAGGGTTGCTAGGTAAAGGTGATTATAGAACCAAATCGATATAATGTTTTACCTGATAGTGAAGTGGAACTCCCATGGGTGACTTGAATAAGTCATCATATTCTCGCATGATTTTACCCATCTGTTTCTGTTGTTGTGTTTATTGAGTAGTTAGGGCTTCAACATCAGCCTTCTTGGATCTCTGTGGCTTGACCACCATGAGAACGAATTGCTTTGTCTTCTCCACCAATCTCTTACATTGCTTGGCACTAATCAGGGAGACATATGTGGGAGGTGGTACCTCTAGTACCCTATAACACCCATTTTAAGAGTGAGGGTGATCCTTCATGTTCTTGATTCATAGATGCCATGTCGTTCATACATGAATGGTTGACCAAGGAGTACATCACAAACATCTAGATTGACCACATCACACAAGACCTCATCTTGGAAAACTTTTATTGCATATGAAAGAAGACATTGATGGGTGACACAGAGGTCTCTCCCTAGGCTCAACCATTCAATACTGTATAGCTTTGGGTGAGGTTTCATGGACAGATATAGACTTTTCACAACATTAGCAAAGATTAAATTCTTTGACTCTCACTATCAAGAATGAAATGTCGAGGCTTGCCTTTCACCCACAACTTAGAGTGAAACAACCTTTCCTTGTCATCTGAGCTTTCCTCACATGTCTGTGATGAAGCAATGATGGTATCGAGCTCAGTATCTACAATCTCTTCTTCATCCTCTTCGATTGTAGGGTGTGTATGAGGCTGTGACTCAAAAATCAAGGACTTGATGGCTTGACATTCTTTTTTAAAGTGAGTTCTAATTTTGTAATAATCACACCATTTTCAAATCTTCCCCTTCTGGAGTTTCTTATCTTGAAATTCTTTTTGCTTCCAATTTTAGCCTCATGTTTGACCTTCTTTGTCACTTTTCCATGTCGAAGGTTGACTCTTTGTATTCTTTCTTCCATGCTTCTACTTAATCTTCATCGCAAACATGTATGCCTCACTGAGGGTTGTCAAATTGAAGAGTTCCATTTTCTCTCGTATATACGATTGTAGTCTACCATGATATTTGAGAACCTTATGTTCCTAACTTTTCTGGATGCCCAATCTCACAGACAGAGAATGAAAAATGTTAGTGTAATCTTGAATAGACCATTTCTTACCTTGACGAAGTTGTTGCCACTGTAAATACAAATCATCATATGTTCCAATGGGGTAGTATTCTTCCTTTACAGCTTCTATGAAATCATCCCAGGTAGGTTCCACCTCAAGGCCAATATCATCTGTACTGAACCTCTTCTTGTACACTTCCCACCAATTTTTGATGGGCTATGATGCTTTCAAAAGAACAAAAGTGATCTTCTCTCCATTGGTGAATTTATTTATAGAAAAATAGGAAGACAATTGATCCAACTAATTTTTTACTGTATCAGCATTGATTTTGTCTTCAAATGTAGGGATATCAAAATTCACCTAAACCTTCAAGGGTGTTGGGGCACTGAAAGGACGTTCCATAGATGAGGAGCTAGGGGGTACAGATGAGGAGCCAAAATTTTCCACCAATTTTTTTTGGAGAATTTGGGCAAATTGTTGCAGTGTCCATGCTTGATGTCGTTGGAAGGCTTCATTCACCATTTCTCTGAAGGGATCAGAGGTCTTGATGTTGTTCACCATTTGAGGTCGTTTGGAGCGAAAAAGTGGATAGTCTGCGGGATCTGTTGTTATCCACCTAAGCCTCTTGTAGCCTGACCTCATCCTCGGGATCATACACTCTCAAAACAAACTGCTCTGAGACCACTGATCCAAAACTCAGGGGTTTTGGTTGAACGATATTTCAAGAACACAAAAATAACACAATTATAATAATGTTATCTCTGGGAAGAGATGTCTTATTGCCCACAAGATTACAAATACAAACATATGCTTATCTCTGGGAAAAGATGTTTGATCTCCTTCTCGAGCTATATCTTTATTTATACATATTTTGAAGGCAGGAGGAGGATGTGGAAGGTCACCAATCTCGAGGGAGATGAAGTGGTTTGACTTTCACGATTTACAACAACACAAAATTTGAGAAATTACTATTTTTAGAAACTTTCTATATTTTTAGACAACATTATTACAATTAAAATTTAGGGTACTTTCGTTGAATTTTCGGAGGTCAAAAATTACCAAGCATAGCTTTATGCCATCTCATCGCGTTTTCCTCGTTCTTAACTTTCCAACGGTTCAAACGAAACTATGATTCAAAAGTTATAATTCTTATAAATTCTACCACCAATTTAAATAAAACCGTCCCCTAAAATATTACCCAAATCAATAATAAAACTCTAAACATTGATAATTTCCTATTTAATTTTTTAAAATCACTTGGGATTTTGTTGAGCCTCCTCTCCATCTAAACAAATTCTCAATTTCAAAATAATAATTACAAGACTTCACCACGTTGTGACCTTTTCAATATATAAAATAGATTTCCAAAAAAAAAAAAAAAAACACATTGAAAGTTTTGAAATTATATTTCCACTCATTCTACTTCCAAGATCATGATCTCTAATAAGAAAAAAAAACACGTGGACCTATTAAAGTAGTCAACTTCGATTTAGACATTAAAACCGCCATATTCTCTTACCAAATAATTTAAACTGCATTTAGTTAAGATAAAACATTTACCCTTAAAAAAAAATCAAATAAATCTTGCCTTCCATTTAATAATAATAATAATAATAATAATAATAATAATAATAATAATAATAATAATATCAATTATCTTTTAATACATATAATTATACATCCATGCCCCTATCAAATTTATGTTAAGTTTACATATAAATTTAAAAGTGCAACCGCAAGTCGTGAATGGGAATCTTGTGATGGTGAGACCCATTATATTACAGTATAAACATCAATAAATCATTAATTCAACCCTCTACTAAAATTTTTAGATAAATTAAGTTATTATTTATTTAGATTTATTAATTTAACTCTTTACATATTAATTATATTTTAAGGTTTCAAATTAAATAGGTTTTTATTCATTTTATTTATAGTAATATTTAAAAAATAAATTTTTATTGAGGAAAATTTAATTTAAAAATTGGATAAAATAATTTTAAGATTTTAACATTAAAGTCAGTGGATTGTATTATCATACATCAATTAATAAAAATGTGTGTAAATTAAAGTTCTTATCCTTTTTTTAATTACTTCCCACAAAGCTTTGAATATGACCCTCACAATTATATCTCTTAGAACCATCACAATTCAATTTTGAGTATGAAATTAGCATCTCTAAATTAAAAAAAAAAATTAATATTCAATTTACGTATAAGTTGTTTTTTATGTTAAACATTAAAATTAATTGGAATGAGAAGAGATAACTTTCGATTAGATTTCTCGACTTAAGGTCAAATTTCTCTCTTAAAACATATGGAATGAAAATGGAATACTTTTAATATCCACAATGTAGAGGTCTTTATTATGCTCTACAATGTAACTTATAACACGTGAGACCATCTCGTACTTCCTGTATGTAGAAAGCATCTAACTATACTTAAAATATAAGTTATACATACATTATCCCCAGTAGGATTTGAACTTGTGATCTCCTATTCAAAAACACAAGTTCTTCACTATTAAACCCACTCGAATGCATAAAAACTTAAAGTAACATATGTTTGAATTGTAAACCAAAACAAAACAAAACCTTAATCATTATTTTTATTTATTTATTTATTTTTTCAAAATATATTCTCAACAATGTTCGCAGTGTTAATTTTATTGAAATAAAATAATTTTATTTCTTTTATCGTATTGTCAATCTTGAGTTTATTTTTATTATTTTTTAAATAAAATTTTTATTGCGTTTGAAATTATTTTAAGATAATTATTATAAATAATAATTATTTTTATAAATAGTTTTTATGTTTTTATTAATAATTACCTAATATCAAGGTAAGTAAAGGTTTCACAAATTATTATTTATAGGCTCCACTAAATTTATGTCATTGACTCCATTAAATTCTTCAAAAGCAATATACATTGAAATAATTGTTTTGTATGTTTGTTACTTCTTTTTCTTACTAATGAAGATACTAGTTATTACGAATTTAATTAACAAACAATTTATACGAATTCTTGTACTATCTCATTTATAATGTTAGATAGCATCATAGGCAAAGGGGAGAAAAAATAGCATGGGTGCCTACGTTGTAGATATTTGTTCCATCATATATAAACTTAACATTATTATGTTATATATATAATATGTTTAGTATAAAAATATTGTTTAATATTTTTGGATATTGAAACATTTATCTATATTTTGTTTATTATAATAATGTGTGCGTACACACATATACATAATGTGTGTGTGTGCGTCTATATATAATATGAAAATTTGACTTTTGAAACATGATAGTAACATTGTTGAGGTGCATTTTAAATTACTTTAATTGTAATTTCTTAGTTTATATTTCTCAATTTAAGAGTTGTTTATTAAACTTACTTATTCTAATAAATAACTTTATATGTGTGCTGTAATTTAAGAGTTCAAATTTATTAATGCACATTTTATATTTGTTTTTTATTATTCTTATAAATTTCGTAGTATAAGTTGTATATTTGTTTTCTATTACTCTTATAAATTTCAAAGTGTAAGTTGTAGCTAGCTCCCAACTTTTTAACATGCTCTTTACCATTTTTAAAGCTCTTGGTCATCATCGCTACTATGAAACTCAAAAGAATGAGGCTTTAATGTTTTAAATTGATGAAAGACATGCCCTTGTTGGTTCCAATTTTACAACACTTCACACTTTTCCTCATAACCATTAGAGTCTTTGTCATGTGGTGGTGGTGGTTGTTTTTATTATTAAAGTATTAGTGATATATAACTTAACGGACATGGTGAGTAAAACACTCTCTTGTGAGGAGCCTATAACCATCCCCGATGTGAAATATCTCACATCGATACTCGATTGTTATCTTCGTCGTGCCCCTAAACATTGTAGCCTATATTGAATATCTCACATCGATACTCGATTGTTATCTTCGTCGTGCCCCTAAACATTGTAGCCTATATTGCTCTATACTTTACTAAATTTCTTTTTAGAAGTATGCTGCATTTTTATGATAATTATAACATCAATAAAATACCATCCCGACTATATATATTCAATGCCCTAAATTTATAAGAAGTGTAACATCAAATATTTCATGTCTAAACTTTTCAAATCTATATTGAATCCAAATTTTTAGACGATAATTGGTAAAAAAAAAGTTGAAACGATAGTGTTGGCAAATGAAATTAGATGTCGCATTGGATACAACCCTAAATTTTACAAGTCCCTCCTCTCCCCATGAACAAATTCTCAATTATACATCAATACTTATAGGTACTTCACCATGTTGTGACCTTTTTAATAGACATAATATATTTAAAATAATAAAAAGAAGCACCTCGAAATTGTGAATGTTTTACCGACTAAAGAAACATAAATATGGTACTGACACACATTTTGATTCCAAGATGAAGAAGATCTCTAAAAGCCTAATTGTCTCACCTAAAAACTAGCAATTGCCCCAAAAAGAAAGATGGAGGAATTGTATATTTTTGTTTTGCGATTATATCTAATATATATTATTAAATAATATATCAAATATATATAAATATTATTTTATATAATAAATAAATCATATGAATGGCAATGACCCTATAATTGTTGAGTTGTTCACACAACATTTGTTGACTTTTTTTTGCCTGACCCAACACTAACTTTGCCATTGTTAGTTGGCTAATAAAAAATATTACAAAGAGAAATTTATTAAGTATTTACAATCTAGAAGAAATAAGCATTCAAATTATGTAAATTTATGTAACAAGAATTAACAGTCATAACAACTAGCAAAATGTTAATTCCAAACTAAGATTAAGCACAAAGATGTAGCCACAATCATTGTACAACATGAATCATAAAAATGGTTGGACATTAAGTTTTTACTAACAATTACCCCAAAGGTGCAAGTTACGTTGGAAGGAATGAGTATTTTCTTTTCATTTATGGTTAATATAGATATTTGTTTATGAGCATGGACTTTATAAAAGTTAAAAAGTAAGTTGAATTAAAAGAGTGTTTATTTCATTTTTTATATTAAAATTTTAACATGTTATAAAATATTAACATATAAACTAATATAAAAAAAATTACCTATAATATTATTTTATATTTTAAGTATAGATATAGTAATGATATTAGAATTAGGTTATTGATAAGAATGATACAAGATTTAGATTACAGATTTAGGTTTTCACAGTGGTTATAATATGAAATTTAGGGAATGCTTCATTACAATGCAATAACATATAAGACGCCTTTGCATTGAGTGAGAGGGATCCTATAGGAAGCAAGGATTAATACCAAGAAATCAAACATAACAGGGACTTTCCTATGGTTATAATCACAATTTTTTACCCTCAAATTGATATGTTTTTGAAAACACACATATTTTTGATTGATTGGTTTAGCACATAAATATTCTTCCTCCAAAACCCCCAACAAAGCAAAAGTAGCAGCCTGGAAGGAGTGATATCTTAATAATTAATAACAAAAGTCCAAACGTAGAAGTCACTATTCTTCATTATTATTATTATTCTTTGTTTTATGTATTGCATTGTAATAAATATGGTTGAAATGTAGTGTATTTATATTTTTTGGTTGAATGTTTTATCATATATATTTAAAACACCGTGTTCGTTTATTACATCTTTTCAAAGTAACGTTTTGGTTGAATATATAATTTTTATTATTTTTTTAAATATATTGGATCAAACAAATCCCAAAAGCATTTGCTTATACATGCCTTGCACCTCTTCCCATAACCCATCTTGATTGCACAAAGCAACAAGAGAATTGAAATTGACTTGGTGAATGTGCCCTGATTAGTATTATTTAATAATTTTTTTAATTTAATCAAAATTTTCCCAAAGTAGAAGGAACTCTCTCCCATATAAGAATATTGATCAAGTATCAGAAAACATACAAACCATGAAAAGTATTCTAGATTATATAGTCCTTCTCACAAGACAACAATAACTTTACAAAATAGCTTGAAGTAAATCCCAATTATAGTCTCCTTCATAATTAATGTCATTTTATCTCAATATATTAAGGGAATTGGGGTTACATATGTTGTACATAGGATTAGGTTCCTTGAAATTGAATTTCCAATCACAATAATTATTTATGATAGGGTCTAATAGATTACCAATTTGTTTAGAGAATGTAAAGCTAAGATGGATGAGATAAATGATGTCCAAATCATGTTTCATGGTCTCTTAAGTGTTATCGATGTTGTTGGTGTGGATGCACATCAAAAAACAATAGAAAGGGGATTGTAAGATATGGACTCCACACTCTATGCAGTGCCACATCAAATCTTTTCGCTCCAACTAAAACACATAATAAAATTTAGTAATTACATAAAAGAACACAAACTGTAATATAATTTTACTTCCCTGTGTGGATCCTTCAAATTCAAAAGAAAAAACCTCTCATTTTTGATAATCCATCATCCCCCATTATACAAATTGTAAGAACACATTTAGGCTTGGAATCTGTTCACTTAAAAGATAAAAATTATTTTGAATTAGTTTGTTTAGTGGGAATGTGACTTTTTATCGGCCGGTTATATATTTATATATATATTTTTGATATGTCAACTCAAACAAAAGTAAAATTTATCTACTCATACTATTACACTCCTTGATTATCATTGTAGGTTATGCCTCTCGATATAATAAACTAAATAATTAAAACAAATATTTTATTGACATCATTGGAAAAAAAAAAAATACTCAATTTAAGAAAATTATTTACAATAATTAATATATCAAATTTAAGTTTATAATAAATAAAATTTAATGATGATGAAATAAATGTATCCAAAATTTTAATATACCTTAAAAATTACTATTGTAAATTGACCACATTTAATACAAAATTTAAAAAATATTTTATTTAATAAAATAAGAAAATTTAAATAAGAATAAATATTTTTAGCTGAAACAAAATCTGCCTGAAATTCCAATGTATCCTAACTAAAGGCTAATGAGATATTGATTAGATCAATAAATAAATACCAAATGTAATTGTGAAGATCCTAACAAAATAACTCACAACAACCAATTGAAAAGTTAAAGAGACCGTTTATGACTTATCAAAAAGACAGTAAATGTTGTCGTTTGTCACCCATTTTGAGGATTTTAACCTTGTCACTTAATTCCCAAATAGAGCCCTAAAACCAATCATAAACTATACTAACCAACTAAATGTGGGTCTCCCTTTACCCTTCTTGTCAATTCACAATAATGTAAAATCAAATTTACGTCAGCGAATGTATAATGAAACCCATGATGGAATCAATGAAAGTCACTTTCACGATATAATTATTAAACATAGGAAATAGACGTGAAGTGGCTCGCACTCCTAGAAAGAAATATGACCACATTATATATATGTCTTATCTAGACATGGAGATAATCGCATATTTGTAGTCTAATTAAAGCCTCGAGGGGATTTTTTAGTTCTCTGAAATCCTTGACTGAAATGGAATGCGGTTTCACTTAAGTGGAAATAACAATGATAAAAAGAATGGTGGTGGTGTTGTTCTTAGGCTTAAAGAAAATAATATAATAGAACTTGATCTGGCAACAATGTTAATGCTGTTGGATTAAAAGGTTGCTTTAGAAGGTTCAAACCCTAGACATGGTGATAACAAGGATTGCATGAAGGCAATGAAGAAGGCAAAGATCAATGGTGTGGCACAAAAGAGGTAGCCACAGAGAGGGCTTGGGCAGGAGCAGAAGAAGTGGCTGCAAGAAGATATGGTAATGGTGGTAGTTGTTGCATATATGAATAATCATATGGTGTATGTATGACTGTATGGATATGGAAGGCTGCCTAGGGCATATTATTTTCTTAGGCATCATCATCATCATCATCATCATCTATAATAGGCATGATCTAGATCGTGAAGACCCATATTCATCCCTAAAAAGGGACATCTTAGCAAATAGTAAGACTGGAGAGATTTTGTTAATAGGGTACTTCAATGCAAGAACAACAAATAAACAAGCAAACATTCTAGGAAGTAATAAGGAACTAGACATGAATCCTCTTTAGATGGTAGAAGAAGAAAATCAACAATGGAACAGGTCTTTAGATGATAGGCATGGGGTTATCATGTACTTTAGAGAAGAATTACTACGTTTATGTAGTATACATAACTTAATCATTTGTAATGGCATGGGGAAATGGGGAAAATCAGGAAATTACACATGTAAGACACATAAAGGGTAGAGTGTAATTGATTATGTTATATGCTCCCAAAATTCTTTACCTAGAATTGAAGAACTAGAAGTAGAAGAAGCTTGCATAGAACCTAAATGAGATCACAACTCAATTTTCATGAAACTTCAATTAAAAAGAGACAATCATCAAGATGAGCACATCAAGGTCAAACAAATTAAGTCATCACCTTCACGAAACATTCTCTTGATAGAGGAAAATTGGGAAACATTTAGAGCAGCATTGGAAAGCAAGATGTAGGAAGGAGGTAATAAGGTAACACATAACAATATCACAAAACACATAAAAAGTGATAGGCTAATGAGCATAATTCAAGATGCACTAAAAACATGTAAGAGAGCTAAAACTAAAAATAAGGGGAGAAATAGTTTCCTGACTAACCTATGGTATGATGAAGAATGCAAAGCAACACAAAGAGTGCTAAAATAACCAAAAGGGAGAACAATAACAAACAAAAAAGCATATGAGCAAATGGTAAGGATAAAGAACGCATAGTATACTATAACTAGGAGGAAAGAGCTAATTTACTTAGGAAAACATGAACCAAAAAGATTTTGGAGGGAACTTCACAAAGAAAAAAGATAAGTTGAAAATAACATAAGAGAAGGGTAGTGGTTGGAATACTCAGAATAACTATATGAGCATGAAGGAGAAAAAGATGCACCTCCCAAAATCAGTGTCAATAAAGAGCTTTTCAACATAGAAGACATCATGCAAGAGATTAAAAAGCTAGCAACGGGTAAAGCCTGAGCCATAGACAACTTATAGGAAAAACATTTAAGATGGGGGGCAGATATCATAAAACCTAAAATCAAAGAAAACTTTAATGAGGTCATATAAAAGGGCTTTACGATAGAGTGGACAAAAAGCTTAACCATACCCTTACTTAAGAGTGGAGATTTGAATAACCCCTCAAATTATCAAACTATCATGGCCAATACGCTCTTTGCAAAGCTATTTGGGAGTATGATAGAACATAGAATTAGTAGTTGGGTAGAAATAAAGGTTATTGGTCAAAGGGACAAGCAAGTTTTAGGCCCAAACATTCTACTATTAATCATTGTGTCACGCTTAGACATATAATTGAAAAGGTGTGGGATAAAAAAGGAGGATGCATATTGTTACTTCATAGACTTCAAAAAAGTATTTGACACAGTTTCAAGGAGTAAACTATGGGCCAGAATGGAGGAACTAGAGGTTTTAATGCACTACAGGGCAACAGTTCATAGGTTGTATGAACAAGTAAAGGATAAAATCAAAACTCAAATAGGGTTGTCTGAATGTTTTGGGAGTGACATCAACATCAAACAAGGTTACCCTCTATCCCCAACTTTATTTGGGATTTACATTGATAAGTTAGAGGATTGGGTAAACAAATTCAGAAAAAAGGGGGTCTACCTAACTAACTTTATGGTAAAACTTCTTCTCTATGCTGATGACTTAATCCTAATGGTAGTGATAATCCATGATTTAAGAGATCATCTCCGAGCTCTAGATCTATTTTATAAATAAGTAGGGATGCAGGTAAACACTGAGAAAACTAAAATTATGATTATTTTAGTGAAAATGAAAGCACAACACCTCAATTTTTAGTTTGCAGGAGGGTCTCTTAAGTTGGTGTCAAAATACAAATATCTCATCCTCAAATTTCATAATAAACTTAGATGAAACACTTGTACAATGAAAAGAATACAATGCAGGTGGGGAGATTTATATGCACTTTAGAGTAGATGCAAGAATGCAGAGTTATGGGACTAGAAGAAAACTAGGGTATTATTTGGGTTACTTTTCACATTAGTGGTATTATATGGTTGTGAGGTGTGGGGTAGTGGAACAATGAGCTCGAAATGGAGGAAAAATATTCAAAAATGGATAATCATAAACAATTTCAAAATCAAGGACTCAGTCCCATATGCAATCATTCTTGCCAAAGTAGGTACTTTCCTTCTAGAGGTAACCGCTATGACCAAGTTATTATGTTACTTGAAAAAAATGGAAAACATGAAGTCGAAAAGATGGCCCAAGGTAGTAAGAGAAGAAGAGTTGCATAGGAGGAAGTACACTTAGATGAGGCAAAAACAAAGGTGGATGAATATATGGGATATCAACCTAACTGAATGCTAAAGACATAAAAAATTACATGAATGAAAAATTTAGAATGGCAATGTGGAGGGAGGGGACACACAAGAAAAGACAACATTGTATCTCAATGTTCAATCTGAACTACGAACATAATGAAAAGACATATATAAGGGCTAAAATTAGTTGGAGGGAAAAGATCAGCATTGTTCAATTAAGAACTAGCACTCATAGACTTCGATGCGAGATAGGGAGATGGACAACCCCTAAGGAATAGTGGGATGAGAGGGTTTGTGTTTGTTGCATTATAGGGGTAGTTGAAACAGAGGATTACTTCATCTTTGAGTGTCCTTTGTACGTGGACATATGATCCAATTATGTGGAAAATTTAAGAGTTGGTTGTAGGGTAAATGTATTTGAGGAAAAAAAATTAAAATAGTTAAGGGAGATGCTAACTCAATTCAATAAGAGGCAGAGCAACATTCTAAAAGATACTTCAGATCCTAGGAATCTTTGACCGATTGAAGCATTCAGTATAATAGGTGGTCCGATAGATTGTTTGGTCTCATGGACGTAATTAAAACTATTTCATTTCATTTCATCAATCTAAATGGTTGTCTGCATATTCATCCAATAGAAATATGTTTGGTTTGCAGCAAGTTGCTTGTTCGAATCATGAGAGAAACATTTTAAGCATCAAACTTGTGGCTCAATTAGTGCATTCTTATGCTTCGCTACTTCAAAAATATCAATTTTTCAACATGGAGGATCATCCACCTATTTATCCCTATGGTTATCGTCAGTTGTAAAGCATCCATAAAGAGGCAAAATCCTTCATTTATGATGGGTAAAGAAACAATAACATGGTCGATGAAACTCCTAACTATTAGTCGACATAAATGGTGTCATGCACTACCAAACCATTTTGCACCACCACTTTCCCAAACTACCACTATTCAAAACCAGGTTGTTTACAATAGAATATGTCATTTTGTCTCTTTGTGAGATGAATATGCAAGGCCCTGCCCACTATATAAGCCTTCATCCTAATAATTGGAAACATCGGCAAAAAGACACGTAAAAATTTTATTTATGCAAGGGTAGTTACCAATGGGAAACTTAAACTTGTCTTAATCCTTCCCATTGAAGAGCAAAAATTAAATAAATCATGGCTAAAATCATTCTCTTTTAATACATATAATTAAACATCCATGATTCCTATCAAATATACGTTAATAATCACATATAAGTTTAAAATATTTGTGTTGGAGAGGTAGACATGACACAATCATTTATTGTAAAGTATGTCCTTTTTGTGAGGCCATTTCCTAACCTCATAATCAATGCACATGCCAAAACTAGTAAATGGGAACCACCTAGTTACACTGTAGACAACAACAAATTATTAATTCAACTCTCTATCATACTATTAAATCTCAATGTTTCAGATAAAGTAGATTATTATTCATTATTGTCTTTTTTGTATGTATTAATATAAATATATATATATATATATATATATATATATATATATATATATATATAGATTGAACAAAGTAATTTTACATTTTTGATATTAAGGTCGATGGATTTTAAAGATATACATTAATTGAGAAAGTATAAATAAAATAGGTTTTTTTCTTTTTTAATCCCTACTAAGATAAAGTATTAATAGTTTCATTTTTCAAATATTTTTTCATTCAACTAATCAAAAAATTTAAAACATATATAATCTTAACAGTTATAAAATTTGTTATATAAATATTGGCATATTCTTAAAAGGTTATTTGAGAATATTCCTCTATATTTAATATAATTATGAAAACATTTTATTTAAAAACTATAAATTTGGAGTGACAAATAACTGCCAAAAGATTACGATCTAATGCTACAAGTGAACCTTTCTTAATACCTTAAGCACTGTCAACATAAATTGAGCCCATATCACAATTACTCTCCTTAGACGTAATTACGTCTCATCAATTGTGTGCCAAATCAGTCAAAGGAATTATGTATTTATATGGTATATCCACTCAATTGTCAATCAACATTTAATAGCTTACAATTTTGTCAGATTTGAACTCCGTTAATGATTACGTTATGTCGTATTTCCTCCATGTGTATTATTGTGTCAAATTATTTATGGGTCTTAGCATCTTAGTTATCTAAATTTCTAGACATTTATTTGATAAACTCTTTCATTCTGGACATCTCTATGCTTGTATTAGTTTGTGCCAAAAACATTGATATTAATGTGCATAATTTGATTCTACACTAACAATGCCTTCATCTACATTCAAACCTGCCATTAATATGTGTTGATATTACTATCATTCTTGTGTCTTCAAGTCATTTATTATGATCCTAACATCTCTTTCCCATATCATCATCCTCATGTGCCTAACACTGTTAATCCTCTATCTTATCTACAAGAAATATATTTTAACATTCATTCACCCTTGTGTCATAAATTCCACTATATCCATTTTTCATGCATGCCTAAGACTATGTTCAACCCTCTATACAGTGTTAGTATGAACTAATCAATTTTAAGGCTTTGGCTAGTTCATTATTAGTCTATGCTAAAGTAGCTACTATAGGTTTCATTCAAAGTAAATAATTTATTGATTGTAATTAATGAAAAAGTTTGAATTGACATATTAAAATAACAATTTTAATTTTTGGCATGTAAAAAATTAAGAATATTATTTTTAAAAATTATGTTAACACTCCATTCCTAACACTTTTGTCTATGTAAACCTTAAATTCCTAAAATAAATATTGTGGATTAAATTTAAATCGCAACAACTAGTTACATAGTGTAAAATCTATATTTTCAAGTTCAAATTGATTTATAGTTATCAACAAAAAATATTTCATTTGAATTCAATGAAACAAACATGGAATACAACATACTATCCAAATTATTAAAGCAATCTTACAATACAAATTTACATGCAAACTCACACATAAATAATTCTCAATATAAAGGTAGGGACTAGCCGCTATGTGGCCCTTGTTTCATTACTTCACAAATAAATTTTGAATATAACCATGAATATGATGTCTTTCAAATCCATCATAATATAATTTTGAGCATGAACTTTAAGTCTCTAGATAAAGTAATAAAATTTAAGATTCAATTGACATGTGCTTTGTCAAACATTGCATATCTTGTAACTATAGATCTATATATGACAACCTTGAATTACAACCTTGAGCATCACCATATTTTGTTTTTTTAAATAATACAACCTTGAGCCTCATTAAATTTTGTTTTTTCAAGGAATACATATCCTTTAATTTTACACTGCCAAACATTAACATTTGTTGGAGTGAGGAGAAATAACCTTTGATCAGACTTATCAACTTGAGGTCAAATTTATCTATTAATACATATGGAATAGAAATGGAATAATTTTAAGTTTTACGATGTTGGGGGCCTTGGTTATGGTTTACAAGGTGTCTTAAAACACATGAGACCACCCTATACTCCCAATATGTTGGAGGCATCTAGTTATACTTCAAATATGAGGTGTACATACCTTAACCCTTGCAAAATTTAAACGTGTGACCTCCCTTTCAAGAGCACAAGTTCTTTACCACTAGGCCAACTTGAGTATATACAAAATTGAAGTAACATTTGTTTGAAATGTAAATAAAATAAAAATAAAACATTAAGCATATTATAACATATTAAATTTCTATATATTTTTTCATATTTTATTAAAATTTGACCTTAAATGAAATGGTTGGTAGTTTGATTAGTAAGGATGATGGTATGCCATAATTGTTATACCATCCACTAAAGTATAAATATCCAATGATACCTTAAAAAGTAACCATCAATGATCAGGGTGAAATGTAAAAATAGGTGAAAGCTAGGGTTTAAGCTAGCTAAGTCAAAGTGACTGTAGGTTAGGTTTGGCTAGGGATCACTGGGTCAAAAGGTCCCAAGGGGGTCCTAAGGTGGTCTATGGGAATTATGAAATTTAGAATCATGGTGTGTATATGTCTAGTGTCTACATTTTGCCCCTTTTTATTATGTACCTTGAATCAACAAGATATAAAAAAAAAATGGATTGCTAGGTCAAAGGTCTGTTGATTGCCCTGAGTATGGCAGGAGGTGTTCCCCCTCAAATTGAGAGTCGATGATGTAAAGTAGAATCAAGTCCATGTTTGACAAGGTTGGTTAAGGTGATGACAAAGGTGGATGTCATGATGATAGATGAGAGGTTGGGCACTAAAGTGCACACAGGTGCACAAAGTGTGACAAGAAGGTGTGATAGCCAAGACCATACAAAGATAAGGTTGCCATAGTTGATAATAATAAAGTTCAATGTTAAGGGTCAAGTGACCAATGTACTACATGACTACAATTAGGCATGGTGACAGGGTACACCTATTAGTCTCCTAACAAGTTCAGTGCTTCTGAGGGTATCCAAGATAGGAAGTGCTCTCATGGAAAACATAAATAGGTCAAGTGTCATAGGCATCTGATATAGTAAGTTCTAATAATAAAAACATAAGCAGGTCAGGTAAGTATGAGGTGGTGCAAATTAAAAAAAGGTCAACATGGCAATATTATCATTGTGGTCAAAGGAATAGGCAAATAGTGTCATAAAATGCATGCTAGTGGGGCCAAAATGGGCCAATGATGAGGTGGTGAGGTGGTCAAAATGGGTGGAGAAGGTGGTATCTATGGGTCGGTAAGACTAGGTTGGTTTTTGTAAAAGGGGTTTTGTGAAGCTGGAAGTAACAAAACGGGACATCCTAACCATCGACAGTCAGGGTGACCATTGACGGTCAAAGTGGAAACCCTAAAAATCCATGATGTAAAAGTGAAAAATAGAATCACTTTTCATTCACTTTGATGGTTTCTTGATTTGAATTTGGGATTTATTTTTTAGCATTAAGTGGTGAGGGTATTTGATGTGGGTGATTGACTACTAAGTTATAGGGTGGATCGAGAGGACCAATCAGGATGCAGGGAACACATGGGCATGAACGAGGATGGGTGGGTCTGCACTTGACTCCATGGTGGAGGTCATGAAATGAGGTAAGGGGTGTCTTGAATTTGATAGCTAAGATTTATTTGTGCCATTACATTGGGTTAGGAGGTTAGGGTAAGGTAAAATGGGTGGTTTTTGATAGGTATGCCCTATGTATGATTTTTGGTGGGTTTAAGTAAAGTCAGTAATTTAAAGGGTGGCTAGGTTATTAGGGGTGGGTAGAGTGATTAGGGTAGCTAAGTAGATAGATTAGCTACTGGTTGGGTATATTTTAGGGGTAACTAAGGTTGGGTGTTCTAGCCTTAGAACACCCATAGTGACCATCGATAGTTAGGGCTGACCATCGATGGTTGACACCCTAGAAGATAAGGGATCCCAACCATTGGTGGTTGCCATGACCTTCAACAGTCAAGGGAGTGGGGAAGGTAGGTTTAAAAAAAAAGATATAGGCATAATGTTAAAATGTTAGAAGGGGTGTGGGGTAGCAAAAATATGAAGTGTAAGTTAGGCTCGTGCAAATGTCAAGTAGGAGTAATGCATTGATAAAGGGTTTTAGTGCCAAGTGTAGGCTTGGATGGTTGAAATTTTTTATGTTGGGGTAGGTGTTGGTTTGCCAAGTTAGGGTAGGCATCAAGAGAGAGGTTTAGGTGCTTATTGGAAAATAAAGTTAGGTATCAATTTGACAGGATAACATAAATATCAAAAATTTTAGAAGGTGAGGGTCATGAGAGATAGGGTGGTTTAGGTAATGGGTGCAAGTTAGAGTAGGATAGGTTGCATCAAGTTGGTGTAGGTTTGTAAAGAGGTCAATTTGGAAATTAGTAATGCTAACACATGCTGACCTTGATTTTTATAGGCATGAAATCAGATACAGATGAGGGATTGGGTCCCTAAGATTTTTATGGAGATTCAACAGGGGATGACCCCAGTCGATTAGGCTGATATGGAGGAAGTGGGGTTGGGAGGCATGAGGCACTTCCAATATGTGCCCCATGATGCATCCATGGTCTTATCACTCATCGAGAGATGGGATCCCACTATGAACAACTTTCTACTTTTGACTGATAAGATGATCATCTTGCCTGAGGATGTGCATATGATTACTTGACTTCTTCTCCACTATGATCCAATATACCACATAGAGCGAGAAGAGCGAGATGATCATATTGAGATGATATACAGAGATGAGTGTGACTAAGTTAGATGGCATGTTGGAGGATTCAAATATAGTGCTTCATATCAGAGGGCTCCAGATGAGAGGAGACTCATGACCATGCTCATGATTGTTGTGACATGTTTTGGGCTTCCTGAATTTAGTAATGGGGGATTCCCCTACTTGATATTAGGGGTTTTGGTTGAGCTATTACTAAGTTGAATGGTATTTGGTTAGATTCCTATCCTACTAGTTCAGATCTATAGGGAGTTGTGGGGTTTTAGGGCCCACAAGAGGTATGACATCAGTGTCGAGTTGGTTCTGCATTATTGGGCTTATGAGCACATTTGGGTGTTGAGGCCAATCAGATTATCATGGGTAGGGTACACATAGATAGAGTTTCCCATCAGTTTCATGTGATGGAGGGGTGATTTTTCTGCATCAGGTGCAAGAGGTGGTGCATATGACATGGAGTGGTTCACAGGTGCACTAGTAGTCAGAGACATCACATGAAGGTTGTATATATAGTTTCCAGTATGGCTAGGTTACTAGAGGTAGACACTCTCACTATAGAGTTATAGATGGATATTTTTCAAGTGAGATGGGGAGGTGGCATTGATCCCATTTGATAGGGTACATCGATAGTTTGATCTAGTATAGGGCATTCTAGGACCTTTCCCTAGTTATAGGATAGAGGATTGATTGCAAGGGCACATATAGGTGATGCCAAGTTTTTAGATGGGTACATGGCATGTTAGTAGCCCATATATGTAGCTACATATATTGGTAGAGATGATAGAGGTGTAAGGATGATGGTCATGGATCTAGCTGGCCATGATGGATAGGCAAGAGCAGCTCTAGTTTGCTGCATAGGGATAGGTATAGGTATTACAGGGATAGGTGGCCACATTTTAGGGCCAAATTATCACACTATAGGGTTAGGTTATGACATTATAGGGTCATCTTGCTATTGTCACAGGGGAGAGGGATTAGGCTGGACCTCTCTAGGCTTGGTGACCCAGGAGAGAGACTTTTTGAGGTAGAGAGAGGAAGAAAAGCAACAGGATAGGCAACACCACTCGACTTTACCCTTAAAAATGATACCTAGATATGGTGGAGGAACTACAATAATTTGAGGCTATGGTTTTGGCATAGTGCCCAAATGAGCTCTGATGGGGTGAGTATAGAGCTAGCTTAGCAGGTGGGATGCTTTTGGTGACCCCAGGTCAATGGGAAGGGTTTATATCTGGATAGATTTGTATATCATATTAATTCTAGCTTATGAGTCAATGCGATGAGATGTACATTTTTGAGAGAGTCTCTATCTATCTACATGTACACATCATTATGATTATTTGACTCATGAGTTTATATATGTGTGATCATTATTTTTGCTCATGCTTATGGTGTATGATTTGTATTTGGTGTTCAATGCTTTGGATGTGATGTTTACATTGGTTATGGATTATGCGTATGCTATGGTGGTGTAGACATTGGTATATGCTTAGAGAGGCATGAGATGGTTTTTGACTTATAGTTATGCTTCATGATTGCTTATGACATGATAACTTTAAATGAGTACATGGAATTCATTATATTTAGACATGTGGCAGAGAGTGGTTGATTATTCTAATTGTTTATGGATGTGATTATGCTTATTGTAATTTATGAATGTGGTCATGCTTATTGTTATGTTGTGATTACGGTTATGCTTAGGATTATTCTCTATTTGTCAATTTGGCTTAAGGTAAATGAATCAACAATACTAGATGAGAAACTAAAGAATATAATTAACATATAATCATCATCATAAAAATATCAACTAGTCATGATAGGGTAAGAAGAGGGCATGATGCTTCTTCGTTGACAAGGACTGAAAGAAAACCAAAGTTGGATTGGCTTACTAAACATAAGCCCTTTGAATGCTTTGCATGAGTGTTCATTAGTTAGTTAAAAGGTGTCTTGACCACATAATATCAAGAAGCGAAAGAATCCCTTGCATATAGTGTGAAGGGGAAATGGGTGAAAATTAAACCCTATTGTGAGAGTAGTATGCCTCTTCTGTAGGTGTCCAAAGAACTAGGATAAACAAGCCTATGCCATGTAAAGTGTAGATTGATCAATGTGAGAAGTATACCTATGAAAACTGATTATGGCTTCCACCTTATTATGTTGCTTGAGAGCCAATTATGGCTTTCAAAATTAGTTTGCTTTTGCTATGATTTTGATAATGGGTCTTTTGATAATTGTTGTATATAGGAAGCTGATAGATAGTGGAAACTTCCATGAAATTGATGTGATTTTGACAAAATTGTTACTCAACCATCCTTCAAGGGAGTGGTCCAAGTTTATTTGTTTTGTTCAATGTTTTTTGATAGTTGTCCTTCAAGGGAGCAGTCCACCTTATGTTTTGGAAATTTCAAATAAATTTTCAACAACTTCCTTAAAGGGAGCAGTCTATGAGTTCTAGGAATGACCCATGATTGCTAGTGATAGGAACTTTGTTATTTTTCTCGGCATAGACTTGCTTAGGCTGGCTTAGCGGTTCACCTTTATGAAGGCAAAACTAGAAGCACAAGAAGGTTGATTAGGTGTGAAAAGGTTTAGGTGAAAATGATCATGGAAATCCATTTTGTAAAGGGGTTAAAAGTACCATGGGAACCATGCCATGGGTAGAGCTATGATACCCATTATTTAAGATAAGGATATGCCGATGATAACTAATCACATGAATCAGTAGCCCCAAAAATAGGGAGATAGAATGTAGGTAGATATCAAGGGATGAGCTTGAGTTAGACAAAAGGTGAGTTTGATACTTCCTAACAAAAGAACATACATAGATGCAAAGCATTGAGGAACTCAGGTTCTGGGTGACCTTCAAAAGAAGACAACTGGTAAGCTCCCAATCCATACTTATGGGTTATGATATAGGGTCAAGGACAATTGAAAGCAAACTTACCCCATTTGCTTTTTTACATATTAGTGACATGTTAATTTTCCTTTAGGATGAGGTTTCTGATATTGAATTATCATACTTTAAGGTGCTTATTATAGGCATGCTTTTTGTACTCTTGATAGATATGAATATGGGTAAGGGTTGTTAGATGATGATCATAAAGTAGCTCGAGCTAGGCTAAATAGTGTTGATGATAATCATCCTTTGAAATAAGCTCTTGCAAATATATGTGAAGAGATGTGATTTAGACTTCAAGAATCAAGATGGCCTTTGCTCCAAACACAATAGAAAAGGGTGTAGCACCTATGGGGGTTCTAACGCTAGTATGATATGCCCAAAAAATGAAGGGGATGTGCAGATGCCAATCCCAACTAGATGTGTTGACCATTTTCGTTAGCATGTTATTAAAGGTTTTGTTAGAAGCTTCTACCTATCCATTTGGTTGGGGGTGATAGGGAGAGGAGAAGCTTAACTTAATGCCGAATGCATCACATAGGCCCTGGCCTTGCTTGTTCTTAAATGATATACCATTTTTGGTGATAATCTTGTGAAGAACATATAAGCGACAGATAATATGATTGTTGATAAAGTCGACAATCTTGTCTGATTTAGTCAAGACTAGAGGAATAGCCTCTACCCACTTGGTAAAATACTCAGTCATGGTGATAATAGAATGGTGTCACTACGAGGAATGAGGGTTAATCTCACCAATGAGGTCTAGACCTCATTGTGAGAAGGGAAAGAAATTGGTAGAAATACGAAGGTTATGGCTAGGTGAGTGATGCAAATTAGCCTATTGTTGATATTTAACACACTTTTTCAAATAATCACAATAATATTGGTTGAAGTTAGGTCAAAAGTAACCAAGATAAAGGATGTGCTTAGCTACAGCAAGACCACTAAAGTGTGTTTCATACATTTCATCGTGTATTTTATTGATAGTGTGAGAGGTTTTGTGACTTCACAGGAAATGTAAGAGGAGATCATCAGAGTTGTGCTTATAAAATATTCCTCCCATAATGGTATAATGGGAGGTGTTTTGGATAAATGCTCTTTGAGAATTCCTAGAAAGGCTAGAGGGAACTACACCAAGGTTAAGGTTGTCAAAGGTTTATTGTTACCAAAGGTCAGTTTATGTCTCCTCCACATTAAAAATGGTGGGAGAATCTAGTTTAACATAGGAAGGTTGGGTAAGCCTTTGGATAATGACAAATACCTTAGAGTTTGAGGGTGCAGGCAATATCTGAGAAGCAAGGGAAGCCATGGTGTTGATGAACATATTATTAGATTATGGGGTCAACTGGATATGGTAGTGCTCAAATGATGTTAAGAGTTCATCGACTAGCTATTTGTATTGTTGAAAAACATCATTCTTACAGTATTAAGAGCCATTGATTTAATTGACCATAAGCTGAGAGTCACCAAATAAATTGATTATTTTGACTCCTAGGGCTAAGGTAGTCTGAAGGCCTATCACTAGGGCTTCATACTCAACCATGTTGTTGGTAAACTCAAAATCAAGCTTGAAAGATAAAGGTAGATGTTCACCATCAAAAGGGATAAGGATGATACCAGATCCTCCACCACATTGACACTTTGATCCATCGAAGAACATGGTGACTTGATAGGTAAAATCCATTTGAGAGAGGGTCATGATGGACTCATCAGGGAACTCAAGAGGAAGGGGTTGAATGTCTGCTATAGGTGCCTTAGCCAATTGATCGACAATGACTTGCCCTTTAATTGATTTTTAATTAAGGAACTCAAGGTCAAACTCTGATAAGAGCATGAGCCACTTGGCCATATACTAGTTTTTGTATGGCTTCGAGTGCATATACTTGAGTGGGTCAGTGCTAGTTATAATGTAGGTTTTATGGTTAAAAATGTAGTGAAAAAGTTTGGTGGCCATGAAGACTAAAGCTAAGAAAAATTTCTCAGTATGGGTATATTGAGTCTCGTACTCTATAAGTGTGCCACTGATGTAGTATATGGCTTGTTCTCTGTGTTGTTCATCTTGGTGAGCTAGCATTTCCCCTAGTGAATGGTCAATGACAGAGGTGTATAGGTAGAAAGGTTGGTCATCCTTGCAGGGGGTGAGGATAAGTGGAGACAAGAGGTTCCTTTTGAGTGAATCAAAGGCTTTTTGATAGTTGTTATTCCTCTTGAAAGAGACATCCTTCTTCAAGAGGTTGTGAAAGGATTGACACCAATCTAAAATTTGGCAGATGAAATGATGAATGGATTGAAATTTTCCCTATAAGTTATGGAGTTGCTTAAGGTTGGTTAGAAGAAGCATGTCAAGGATAGCCTTGGTTTTGGTGGGATCGACTTCAATTATTTGAAGGGAGATAATGAATCCAAGAAGCTTTCTTGATAATACCCCAAAAATGAACTTTTTAAGGTTTAGGCAAACATGATAATGGATGAGGCATTCAAAGATGATATTAAGAATAGCCAAGTGATCTTTTTAGAGCGGCTCTAGCCAATGCACAAGGATATATATAAGTATTATAGGGACATGTGGCCACACTAGATGGCCAAATTATCACATTACAGGGTTAGGTTATGACCTTATAAGGTTAACTTGCTAGTATCACAAGTGAGAGGGATTAGGCTAGGACCTCTCTAGGCTTGGTGACCCAGGAGAGGGACTTTCTAAGGTAGAGAGGATGAGGAGTAGTATCAGGATAGGCAATGCCACTTGGCTTTACCCTTACAACACAATACCTAGTAATGATGGAGGAGCTATGGTATTATGAGGTTATTGTTTTGGCAGAATGTCAAAATGAGCTCTAATGGGGTGTGTATAGAGCTAGTTTAGTAGGTGGGATGGTTTTGGTGAACCCAGGTCAGTGGGAAGTGTCTATATCTAAATAGACTAGGAAAAGTGGTGGATCAACAAGTATAGTAGGTGGGAAAGCACCAGGATCCAATAGTGCTCCATGAGGTAGTGGTGACCCTAGGGCATAGATATAGCTAGATTATGACATTTTATATATCATATTGATTCTGACCTACGAGCTAATGTGATGAGATGTACATTTTTTAGAGAGAGTCTGTTTATCTACATGTACACATTATTATGATTATTTGAATCATGATTTTATATTTGTGTGATCATTATTTATGCTCATGCTCATGGTGTATGATTTATATTTGGTGTTCATTGTTTATGATGTGATGTTTACATTGCTTATAGATTATGCGTATGTTATGGTGGTGTAGACATTGGTATATGCTTAGATAGGTGTGAGATGGTTTTTGGCTTATGGTTATGCTTCGTGATTGATTATAACATGCCAACTGTAAATGAGTACTTGGAATTGATTATATTTAGACATGTGATGGAGAGTGGTTGATTATTTTAATTGCTTATGGATGTGATTATTCTTATTGTAATTTATGAATATGGTCATGCTTATTGTTATGTTGTAATTAAGATTATGCTCTATTTGTCAATTTGGCATAAGGTAAACAACTCAACAATACTAGATGAGAGACTAAAGAATATAATCAAGAGATAATCATCATCATGAAAATATCAACTAGTCACGATACGGTAAGAAGAGGGCATGATGCTTCTTCATTGACAAGGACCAAAAGAAAACCAAAGTTGGATTGGCTTACTGAACATAAGCCCTTTGAATGCTTTGCATGAGCATTCATTAGTTGGTTAATAGATGTCTTGACCACATAATATCAAGTGAAAGAATCCCTTACATATAGTGTGAAGGGGAGATGGGTGAAAATGAAACCCCATTGTGATACTAGTATGCCTCTTCTGTAGGTGTCCAAAGAATCAGGATAAATAAGCCTATGCCATGTAAAGTGTAGACTGATCAATGTAGGAAGTCTACCTATGGAAACCGATTATGGCTTCCACCTTATTATGTTGCTTGAGAGTCGATTGTGGATTTTAAAATTAGTTTGCTTTTGCTATGATTTTGATAATGGGTCTTTTGTTGATTTTTGTATATGGGAAGTTAATTGATATGAGAAGCTTTCATGAAATTTATGTGCTTTTGACAAAATGTGTTACTCAACCATACTTCAAGGGAGTGGTCTAAGTTTATTTGTTTTTTCAATGATTTTTTATAGATGTCCTTCAAGGGAGCAGTCCACCTTACGTTATGGAAATTTTAAATATTTTTTCAATAGTTGTCCTTTAAAGAAGCAATTTGTGAGTGCTAGGAATGACCCATGATTGCTAGTGATAAGAACTTTATTATGGTTTGGTGTCATATTATAAGAACACACATGTTGGTCATTGTACCAGATGAGTTTAGAATCAAGAGGGTCAAAGGTTATGATGGGAGGTAGGGATAGATAAGAGGTCTATAAGAGCCTATAGAGAATAGTCGAGTAAGATTTGCCTAAAGGTGGTAAAGGTGTGGCAGTCTTTGCTATGATGATTGAGGTAGGAGGTTTCTTGGAAATAGGTTTGGTGGTATTTATTTTGGGTAGGGTGGTGTGTTTGGTCAACAACTTTGGTTTAGGCAAGGAGATTGATGAGCTAGAGGTGGAAGATTGCAAGGTAGGTAGCTTAGGTATTTTTGGTGCGGTAAAAAAAGGTGCATTAGAGAGCAACTGTGAAAGTGTAACCAAAAGAGGTAGTGGGGTTTTAGTAGAGGTGATTGGCTTCTTGCCCAAAGTAGAGGGATGACGCCCCAAAATGGAGGGTAAGGTTGAGGGAGGTAAAATTTGGGCCTTCCATCCTTTGTGTGGCTTCGCATCTTTGGTTGCTTTGGTCTAGTGTTTGATTACTGGTTTTGGTGAGGTGAACTCCACATTCATCAAGGGGTGACTAAGGCTTGGTGTAGGAAGGATACCAAGGTTTTTGATTATTTTGGTAGGTTTTCTTTGAGAAGGTGACTTAGTTGCTTAGGGTCTAGGTGCCTTGGATGGTTGAGGACTTGTTAGATTTATTGGTTTGATTGGGAGGGTAGAAGATCAGATGGCAGAAGTGGTGGGTTGTTATACTAAAGACATGGTTGAAGGTTCTTGTTTAGTGATATAAGGTAGCCCTAATTACTACCAAAAGGTGGCTCAATCCATGTCAGGGTCAGAGATAAATTCCAATTTCTGCACTACCCTAGATAATGGTTTGTAGGTTGGCTTAATCTCCTGAATGGTAGACTTGAAAGATAAGCCCCTAGGTGGATACACAGTGATGGTAACCTCATCGTCTTCCTCAATCAAAGGATGCAAGGTTGAGATAGGTGATTCCTTAGTGGGAGGAGTAGACATGGGGGTTTCCTCCTCGAGAATGATTACTGAAGGGGGAGTGGTTTGCTTAGTAGTTAAAGGTGAGGTGGTGATGGTTGGTCATTCTGGTATATCAGTTAAAAGGGAGGCTAGTAGAGTTACTACCTCAATAATTTGAAGGAGAGATGATGGTAGTCCCTCAATTTGAGTGTCTAAAAGAAGGGAAGGTGAGTCCATTATCTCAATAGACACTGGAGAATTGAAAGATTGGATACTAGATGGTTCGATAATGACTTCATCAAGGAACATGCTAACTATATGGGTATCATGAGAACACTCGATGTTGTTGCTCTCATTCTTGGTAGGAGTATGGTTTGGGAAAGGTTTCTTGAATATATCAAGGTATTGATTTGATGGTGCATTGGGGTTGTCTAATGTAAGCTCCCCTTATCAATGAGGGATTAGATAAGCCTCTTGAAGGAGTTACACCTACTAACATCATGCCTTATCACTTAGTGGAAGTCACATAGATCATTCTCATTGTGCCAACTAGGTGTAGTGTGAGAAGAGTCAAATTATTGGGGTGGCTTGATAGGAGGAAGTTTAATGATATTGGCTTTCAATAATTTCTCCAAGAAAGAAGTATAGTTTTCTTCGAGTGGAGTGAATTACTTCTAGTTGTTTCAGGTTTGGCTCCTTGGGTTTTACTTTGAGGAACTAGAGGAATTAAATTGGTTGACAGAAGGCTAAGGAGCAGCTTTTAGGACCACCACATTCATGGTTCCCTTGATTTTGGTGTTGGTATTGGACTGATTGCTTGATTTGGAGGAAGAGGTCTCATTGGTTTTATAAGTTGAGTTTTTGTTTTTGAGATTTAGCTTACCCTCATCAATGGCTCGATTCTCTAACTTATGTGCCATGGTAAAAGCTTCATCGAATGTTTAGAAGGTTTGGACACATAATGTAGAGGAGATATGCTTGGCACATGCCTGCACAAAGAGCTCTATGAGTTTGGGTTGAGGCAAGGAAAATGAAATTTGGTTAATCAAGATCCTCTAACAAGCCATAAAATTTACAATGTATTCATCCTCAAAATACTCGATAGAGTAGAGGTCGGTGATAGAAATTTTTTTGGAGATATTTATCAAAAAATGGTCCAAGAAGGTTTGAGCTTGTTGGGTGAAAAATAAAAGGGAGTGCTTAGGTATGACACTATACCAATCTAATGTTAGACTAGTTTGAGACATGGGGAAGGTACGGAGGAAAAGGACATCGTCGTAGGTGATGAAATAATGAGCATGCCTAAATTCCCTAAGGTGTTATTAGGGATCCTCATTACTTTGAAATTTATAAAACTTAAGAAGTTCCCATTAGGAAGAATATGGCCTAATAGGTACAAAATGATGGATGGGCTCATTACAAATTTGGTCATATGACAAGATGTTGTGAGCACCTGAGATAGATGACTCTAAGGTGATCATCTTGTCCATAAGCATCTTCATTAGGTTAGCTTGGGGTTGTTTACCTGAAGGGTTATAAGAGTACTATTGGGATAGTTGGGAAGCATACTGATCGTGGGTAGAAGGTTGGGAGGCTACCATATATCGGTAAGTGGATGCCAATAGTTGGGTGGAGGATACATAAGGGTAGGTAGAGGTAGGTGGTTTGGTAGTGGTTACATGCCCGTGTAGATTAGGGATGTAGCTAAAGGTTAGTCTAAAGGGTGCTTGTTGGATAGGAATGGTAGTTAGGTTGGTGACTGTTGGAAGGGTGGTGACCCTTGTACTAATTAGTGGAAAGGTAGAGGGTATGGACACCAAAAGGCTTTGAAACAAAGTAATGGTTGATGAGTTAGAGGTAGTTAAAGGAAGGTTAGTAGTGCTAGAGGTAGGAACTTCTATTACAAAGGAGTGGTTGGTAGGAGTAGAAGGTATAAGGGCAGTGGTAGTTTGATTTGGTTGGTTTTCAATAGTAGGCTCAAAGGGGTTGTTAGTTGATGAGGAAGCTTGGGTAGTCAATGGTTGGGTAGTAACTATGGAAATGGAGGTACTCCCCATGAGATGGAAAGGCATGCCATAAGGTGGATCTATGAATGGATTCAAAGTTGGGATACAATAAGATGTGGTTATAAGGTAATGTTGTAAGGACACGAGATTGTTATCTAAGAAAGTGGAAAAATTTGCATCTCCTTAAGGAACCTCCTGAGGGAAGGTAGGAATTTATAAGGGGTGAGGAGAGTCTACTAGTTCAGGAACATAGTCCATGGATGAAGAGGTAGGTTGGCTTGGTGATGGGTTTTGCCCCACAAGGTCTATTCGCTGTAGGTGAGTGAGAACCATACGAGAAAGGGGAGATGGAAAATACAAATAACCTCACTATTCAAACAAAGAAAAGATAAGAAAATGATCAAAGAAATCAAATCACACTCAAAAATATATGTTAAGTCCTAGAGTTTTAATTAATCTCGTTTTTGGCTTATGCTTTAACAAAATGTGTGACTGAGATTGGTTTGTAGATTGGGTAATAAAAAGGAAGTCTAAGGTTAGTTTCAAGTTATGTTTAGGCACTCAAAAAGAATCTATATTGGAAGCAATATATGGATTGGTATTGGGGCCTACCCCTTCACTTCACACACCATAATGATAAGGGTATCAAGTGCTTAGCCAATATATACTGATATCTAGAGATTATACTCAACCAGAGAGCTAAGTTGTTCCTCCCCTTGGTAATGACCTCCAAATAGGATCATCGAGAAAGGGTAAGCTTACCGCTAGGTGATGAAAATCCTAGTTGAGCATTGTCTCAAATTTTTTTGGTGTTTAATTTGTGAAACTGGTGCAGTTTAGTGTATGCAACAAAGAGTGAAGCTACAATAGATTACTTTGCCTTTAAGTTAAGCTATATGAACTAAATTTTCAAGTAGTTGATGTATGCACTTGATTTTAAGCCAAAAAAAACTTTTGATTTCATTAATGAGAATAGGATAGAGAGAGAATGCAAGAAAATAAGAACCCAAGTAAGGACACAAGGGTTCCACTAGGCATGCTAGAATATTTCAATGAATTTCTTGCTTATTATTGGAAAGAGGGAAAAGAAGAAACTAAGTGCAGATATGGTTGAAAAATTTGTTTGATTCTGCACGCATTAAATTAGAAGATTGTGAAGAGCTCATCTTTGGCTTGGGAGGATGACCTACAGATAATAAAACATTAAATCAAACTTGTTTGTTAGATAGATAGTTGAGTAGATTGCCTAGCGATAGCTAGATCCTAGAAGTGAGAGCTTCCTTAAGCGCTGCCAATCCACATGTTTTAAACAATTAAGATTATTAACATAATAGAAGGTACTTGCATCAATAATCAAAAGGTACTAAAATTAAACACAAGAATGTTTGCTTAGGAAATAGATAAGAAATGACTAAATTAGTGATAAACTAATTAATACTAGTGCTAGAGGGTTGGGGTTTGCTTCAGAAAATCAGATAGGGGTCTATGGATAGGTAGGAACACAAAAAATTAGGTTTGATTAGGTGGAAGTAGGTGGAATTAGCTTGCTATTTTTCACTACCATAATGATCTTTGGTAGTTGGGTTGACCGTCGACGGTTACTGTGTTTAGATCTAGGTTGATAAAAGGGTTGATTGTTGAGATCCAAAAGATGGATTTTAAAAGATGGTTAAGGTTTGTATTGATTGCAAAATGGGAATAAAGTAAATGAACACTGAGAAATAAGTACCCATATTACCATAAGTTGATTGGGTGGATAGTTGAGGAAGTTGACATGTTGGTGGAATCTAACTTGATTCTAACAGAGTAATGATAACTAAAAACTTGGTAGAGAGACGTCGATAAATTGACTCTCTGATATGATTTTTGGATTGTTGATGGTGATTGATCTGAAAGAAAGAAACTTAAAGATGCACAAAGCTCTTGATAATTACGACAGATCCATTTCACCTCTTTATTCCTCTCTCTTATAGGTAAGGCAAGAGAGTTACAATAGCACATGAATTGAGCCTCCTAAATTTAACTCGTTCATGCAATGGCTCACAACAAGAATTAGATGGGTTATTTTTAGAAAATTAGGGTGGGAGATTTTTCATGTTGGTGGTTGAGGAGGTGGACCCTGATTGTCAATGGTTAGGGTGACCATCGACGTTCAACCTGACTATCAATGATCGAGGGTGAAAGGTAAAAATTGGTGAAAGCCAGGATTTAAGATAATTAAGTCAAACTGACTATGGGTTAGGTCTAGGTATGGATTGGAGGGTCAAATGGTGCCAAGGGGGTCCTAAGGTGGTCTAGGGGAATTATGATATTTAGAATCATGGTGTGCAAATTTCTAGTGTCTACAGATTGCCTTTGTTCTCTAGATTTTCTCTCCAATATTGATGACAACATCACCCAGAATAAATTTGATAAACACTATAGCTCTCAAAGAGAACATGAGAGAATGAATGTCAATGAGGGAGGAGATGAAGAATAAAAACACTTAGCATCATTCTCATTGTCACCAAGTTAGTCCAATTAAATGAAAACAATGACATGACCAACTAAGGGTTTTCAACACCTTTTGACAAAACTAACAAACACAAGCAAATTAAGAAACAATAATTATTTCAAGGATAAAACAATTTCAAATATTTTGAAATAGAGTCTCGAGACCCTCTAAATGATGTAATTCATTTGACCAGATCTTAACCATTAATTCAGATGAACCATTCATTTATCTATAAACAAGAAAAAATAATTTTCCTTTAGGATGAGGTTTCTGATATTGAATTATCATACTTTAAGGTGCTTATTATAGGCATGCTTGATGCACTCTTGATAGATATGAATATGGGTAAGGGTTATTCGATGATGATCATAAAGTAGCTCGAGCTGGGCTAAATAGTGTTGATGATAATCATCCTTTGAAATAATCTCTTGCAAATACATGCGAAGAGATGTGATTTAGACTTCAAGAATCAAGATGGCCTTTGCTCCAAACACAATAGAAAAGGGTGTAGCACCTATGGGGGTTCTAATGCTAGTATGATATGCCAAAAAAATGAAGGGGATGTGCAGATGCATCATTCTCATTGTCACCAAGTTAGTCCAATTAAATGAAAACAATGACATGACCAACTAAGGGTTTTTAACACCTTTTAAAAAAACTAACAAACACAAGCAAATTAAGAAACAATAATTATTTCAAGGATAAAATAATTTCAAATCTTTTGAAATAGAGTCTCGAGACCCTCTAAATGAAGTAATTCATTTCACCAGATCTTATCCATTAATTCAGATGAACCATTCATTTATCTATAAACAAGAAAAATAATTCAAAAAAAATTGATTGATATGCTAAGAGGCATTCTACAATGGTAGCAGGGGGGTTGATGGTGAGTTTTAATCTCAATGAGTCTATTTAATTTTAATTTTGAATATAAATTTGATGTGTATTTGACTATCACTTAGAATTTTTTCCTTTTTCTTGGAGAAGTCAATCGAAAACTTTAATATTTTTTCCATATAATGGAGTTTGGAGCCCCCTTTTTACTAGATTTTTTTTCGAAACTTGACACATAGGTGTAGTTAGATTGAATTTTTTTGTAAATAATTAGTGAAAAAATGTAAAAAAAAGGTAATAGAGTTATTAATAACTGTGGTATGTTAAAAATCCAAGATAAGGGCCTTGATATTGATATCTCTTGGTATTTTTCATATAGATGTATTTAAGATGTTTGTACTAGTTTATTGATATTTTAAATTTCAATAGATTTTATAATCAAATAAAATATATTATTTTAATTAAAATATATATTCATATAATGTAATTTACTAATACTACAAAGCATCAAGATTATTTGAGTATCGACATTGTCTAGATTTATGACTTGATCGAAATAATGAGCAGATTAAATAAATTGGGTTCTTGATGTCATCCTACTAGCACATTGTCTACCTCCCTTGAATCCCCCATGCTTCATTTCCCTCTTCATCTAGCCCCTTTGCGAAGATAGTTCATCTGAATCCCTTTGTTATTGCCCTTGTCCAACTGATCAATGTGGATGCAAGGGTTTAGTGGTTTCATCGATAGATGAATTTGGGGGCACTCTAGGGCTGCCCTAGGGTTATTTTAGGAGCAAATTGATAGGTCTCCTGGTGATATAGATTACATATCCTCTCCTATTATTGGTTTTAGATCTACAAGTCAAGCCCTACAAGAGTTTGGGAAGGATAGGCCCAAAACCTTTGCTCAAGTAGTTTCTCAAGGGGAGTTGGTTGCATCTCCTATTTTTAAGACCTTGGCAGTGGAAAAAAATACATCAGTCATGTCTTTTGAGAATGGCACTCTGGAGGAGGTTCTTAGAAATGAGGTTTGGTTTGCCAATCAAGGCTTAAATTATAATTTGACATTTTTTGGCTAAGCCTTCCTACCCTTCACTAGTGGATCTTAGAATTGTGGCTACCTTTCTTAGTAAAAAATTTAGAGATCTACCCATACACCATAGGCTTATTTATTTTAGTTTTGGATGGCTTGGCATATCATGATAAGGTGGCTTTGGCAAAACTTTGGTCTTAGGATAGACATCTACTTTTGAAACCTTGGTACCTGTCCTTTAATCCTCTCCTAAAAAATCTTACTGTCAAGCCTACCTGGGTTCGATTGCCCTACCTTCTACTCCAACTTTGGGCCTAATCCAACCTTATGGCTATTGGTGGGTCTCTTGGGAAATTGCTAGTAATTGACGCTTCTACCTCTAGCTTTTCCAGCACCACCTACACATGGATTTTGTTAGTATAGATTTACCTAAGGATCTACCTAATACCATTGAATTAAGGGTTAATGAATGGCATTAGACTCAAACCCTTGAATATGGGGGTTCACATTTTAGATGTCATAGGTGACTTTTGCATGGCCATTTGGATTATTCTTGCTCTTAATCCAAGTGTGAAGTAGACTCTTTTTAGTGTAAGGATGCAGTTGTTGATCACCTAATAGTTTCTCATGTGATTCCTACTCTTATTTTTTTAAGTGATGGTGATGTTGGTTCTTCGGGCTCATGAATCGAATGTGGTGAGTTCATCTTCATCTATTATTGAGTAATGTAGTGTGTCTAAGAGAGATGAATCTCTAGGTGTTTTTAAATCAACAAGTAAGGATGACATCTTAGGTGTATTTCTAGACGATGATCCTGCATCTTCTAATGTGGATTCTGGTAGAGTGTGTGTTCTATATGAGTGGATTGTAGTTTAGAATAATGAAAAGGATGGTTGGTCTTAGATTATCCTTTTATGATTCTTTGATCTCACAATAAAAGAGGGAATGAGAGGCCTTTATGTTTGTATAGTCGTTTCAGTCACTATCCTGGTCGGTTGGTTTTTTATTATCTTGGGCTTTCTTGGATTCCCCTTGGGATTGTTTTTTCTCCCCTTAGTGTATTTGGGCTGGTTTAACCTAGGTTTGGAAATAATGTTCCCTCATGGATTTTTATCCAAGGAAAATGGGTGTTATTTTTGTTTAATTCTTATTGTGGGTGAGGGACCCTTAAACCCTTAATTATCTATAAAAAATACTAAAAAGTAATTATAATTTTCATTTTTTTTTACATTTTAAAATAATTTCAAACTTTATCCTATGGAGTGCATAAGGCCTTCATCTGATTCTTTAAAATTGGAGGTAAGGTGTAGGACCCATCGTAGAACTAGGATGTTTGTATATTGTATTAAACCAAATTCGCCCAAACTAAATACAAATAGTAATAATTGAATAAAGAGGTAATCCTCCTTACAAAAATTAAAAACATTGATTTGTGTGAGAACTTATGAAATTTTTATTTGTTAGAGTTTCATGTCGACCTTACTATGTTTTGATTTCTTGCTTTTTTTATCAATCATACCATGCCTATAAGAGTTACAAAGTTAATCATGAATTTATTGTGTGTAACTCACCCTACTTTGTGTGTATTTTTGATATACAATATCCTTTATCTAATCTATTGTATATATTGTTGTGATCAACATAAAGGATGGCACTGAAGCGAGCTAGGAAAATTGTGCCTAGAGTTTGTAATGAATTATAACTTTTGAATCTCCCTCTTAGTATGATGTTTGCTTATAACTTAATGTCATTGATAATATTTGTAAGTGGTATGAAAATTATTGTGTTATAGCTTATTATGTCGATCTTATCCCCTCTGAGGAGTATCTCAATGCATGATTTTGACACCAGTGGGAGCCCTCAAGTATACATGTCAATGTCATTTGGAACCTCACCAAAGGTTCTTTCTTTTCTTCTTTGAGGATCCATCTCAAGTCCATGCCCTCCTTACTGAATCGAGTTGTTGGTCCCTAAGGAGTATTACTATGATTTTATCCCCATGGACCCATACCTTTAAGGTTTTTGATTAGTCATCCCTTCAAGTGTCGATTTGGATTAAACCCCCAAGCCTCCCACTTCCTCTATGGGCATTTCTCAAGGAAACTATTAAACCCATAGGGCATGTTTTGTATCATCAACAAAATAGGTATTCAAAGTATGTATATGTCAAAGTTAACTTGACTAAGGATTTGAAATAATCCATCAATATTCAAGTGGACCTAGAATTATAGGCATACAAATTCTATCCTCAAGAGGTTGGATTATTTTATGCTTTTCAAGAAACAAATCTTCTCTTTTGATCTTTCTGATGGGCATCCTATCTTTTTGCATTTTGAATATGTTCTATCAAACCATAATCCCATCACTTGTAGAATGAAATGGAGTGATAATCACTTCAAAGCACCATGCAATCAATTTTTTTTAACACGTCCCTCCTTTACCATGAGGGTAACATCCCTCTTATTGATAGAGTTTTGAATTTTGTACCACATCCACCTTATGCTCATAGCTATATTGAGTGGTGGTATGAGGCCATAATCCCCACCACCACCTTTCTTTGCCATTATGGTAAACAAATATTGCAAGTTCAAAATGGATGGATGGTGTTGTCCTTAAAGAATTTTAGAGAATCTCTTCTCTCCTTAAGTGTAATACATTTGATTTGTAATTACAAACCATGCTAGTTTATATCAAGAAACAAATAAAAATTGTAGACATCCATATAGCTAAAGGGATGCACATTCGCATTCGCCTTCATTAGCTCAAACTTGGGGATAAGGCCTCTACAAGATTTTTTAAATCTCTCATATCCAAGCAAGTTTGAGACCAAATCACGGCCATCAAATAAATGCAACAAAGACTTTTTTTAGAAAAAAAAGGGGTAAAAACTTTATTAAACTTAAAACATCAAATTATAAAAGCGTCTAAATAGCCCACAAGACAAGCAAACCTAAAACAACAGCCTCAAACCTCAACTCCACCAATATCTCCTACAAGAATGGGTTCTAGTTCCTGACATAAATCACCAGGAAGTTGCTCCCATTCATCCACCTTACGGCCTTCTCCCTCTTCTGATGCCCATTTAGCCAAACAATCAGCCACCCTATTCCACTCCTGTGGAATGTGGGCATAGGATACCGACTCCATGCAAGAACTCACCTGTAAAATTTGCTGCACTATCGTGGCCAACTGCCAGCTCACATCAAAAAATTTCCTTTCCAGGATCAAGTTAATCAGGACCTGAGAATCAGATTCGCAGATCACCCTCCTCCAACCCAAAGCATAAGCTCTCCTCAAAGCATATAGGATAGCCAAACCTTCCATCTTATTAACCATCTGCACTCCCTGATATGCCAAGAAAATAAAAACCACATATCCCAAAAAATCCCTAGCAATCCCACCAATCCCAACCGCCCCTGGGTTGCCCCTAGACGACCCATCCATATTAATTTTCAAAATCCCAGTAGGTGGAGGCATCCACTTCCCCAACCGTTGAACTTTCCACTACCCCGTGTACCACGTCTGACACAAGCTGAGATCAGAGATAACTCTCTTATGCCAAATCATTCTAGCACCTTAGCGTCCCCTTTATTCAATGGTAGCATAACCTCGCTCTTCGCTTCAAAAGATTCCTAAATCATTCCCTTAATTTTTCTCCAGACTTGTTGAGTCGCCAATTTTCACCCCTTAAAAATCCTCTGGTTTCTTTCCAGCCAAACTTGCCAGAGCAAAAAAATAGGGCCAGTGTACCACACATCCTGCAAGAAGGAAGTCGAAGAAGGGGGACGACACACTCTAGATCAAAAGTCTGCCAAAGAGACAACGTGGATGCACTGACACCGCCATGCGTCCCACCATAAGTTCCATAGTTGAAGAGTGAAGGGACAGTGAAAGAAAATGTGAGAGGAGTCTTCCTCCTCTCTATTGCAGAGCACACACCTCGAAGGACCAACAAATCCCCACTTCTGAATATTGTCCCATGTCAAACATCTGTTCCACACTAAAGTCCATGTAAAACAGTTACACTTCAGCCATGAGAAACCATTCCAAACTTTCTTCCACCACTGAACTTCCCCTCTATCCTCATACTGCTAAGAAATCAACTCCTGATAGCCATAGGACACCGTATACTTCCCCTTGGGGTTCGGGGACTAGGCTAACACATCATTGTCCATAAGTGCATTGCAACTACCTTGGGACAGAATATTATGTAGGTCCATGCACTCTGCCTCCAAACCAAGAATCGGCCACTCTTTCGAGGACTTCCATCTGGCAACTACCACCTGCCCCTGAAAGGAAAGGGATTTAAAGTTGCACACCCTTTTCCAGCTAGCTTCACAAAACCTTTGGGCCAGAGTACTCAGTTGAGGATACTGGATAATTATAGGAGGGAAACCGTCCCATGATTCATGCCAAAATTGGACCTCCACCCCACTCTTGCATATCCAAAAAATACCCATCTTAATTAGCGTGGCTCCTTTCTCTAGAGTCACCCAAATCACCCAGCCTTTACCAACCAAATCATACCTTGGAATATCCCTCCTGAGAATCCCAAAAAAATACTTATGGGACAACACTCTAGCCCACAACCGATCTTGCTCCACGCACCAATGCCAATATAGTTTGGTAGCCAAAGCAATACTAGATAACACAGATTGTCGTAATCCCAGCCTACCAAACCTCTTTGGGTTGCAAACCATCTCCCAATTAATTAGGCTCCACTTGGTCGAATATAAATTCCCAGCCCATAAAAATTGTCTTGTTAAGGAGTCCAAGTCCTTAACAAAGCTCATCGATGCCACCTGGATCATACACCTGTAGATAAGAAGAGCCCGCACCACTGATTGAATTAGTTGAACTCGACTCGCAAATGATAACCAACGGTGGTTCCAATGATTCATCTTGTCCCAAAATTTGTCTAAGATTGCCCGCCATGACTCCTTAGCCAGCCGGCCAACAGAGATAGGAATCTTGAGATAAAGCAATGGGAGGCTCCCAATTTGGAACCTGAGAATAAGAGCCACTCTTCTCTGTATGGCCGGAAGAGTGTTAAAGAAAAAAATAGATGATTTGCCCTCATTAATTACCTGTATAGAGGCAATAAGGTAAACATCCAAGCTCTTGCATATGTTAGATGCCTCCCTAATAGTAGCCCTGCCCATCAAAGCCACATCATCCACAAATTGGAGATGGGATTGTACAGGGATTTCCTGTCCCCACTACCAACTCTGAATAGCACCATCATCCACATTTATTTTGATCAATCGACCCAAGCCTTCTGCCAAAAGAAGAAACAAGTAAGGAGAAAGAGGGTCACCTTGCCTCAATCCACAAGAAGCCCCAAAGAGATTAGAGTGCTCACCATTAATTAGAACTGAAAAGGAGGTCGAGTTCACACAACTCTAAACCCAACGAATCCAATCCTCTACAAAACCAAAGGCACCCAAGACCTTCTGGAGGAAGGACCACCGAACTCTATCATAGGCCTTTGACATTTACAGCTTGATAAACATCACCTTCTCATTGGACTGGGTCATGGAATGTATAGTCTAAGTAGCCATCACCACCCCATCCAAAATCTGTCAGCCCTCTACAAAGCCACCTTGCTCCTCTGAGATAAGCGTAGGCAGCCACTTTTTTAACCTCTCAGTGATCAGCTTAAAAATAATTTTATAAGTGACATTGCAGAGAGAAATGGGCCTAAAAAGACTCAGCCTATCAACCCCTGCACCCTTAGGAATGAGAGCTAGGAAGGTGGAGTTCAAAGCCCAAAGCATTTGCTTGTTCCTCTGGGATTATTGAACAACAGTCAGGAGGTCAAATTTAATAATTTCCCAAAATTCCTAGAAGAACTCAATCGGGAAGCCATCTAGACCAAGCGCCTTTCCTTTCTGCATCATAAAGACTATCCTCCTTAACTCCTCCAAGGATATATTCCTCATCAAATGCTCATTCATATCCCTGGTCACCAAAGAGGGAATACAAGACACGATCTGGACCTCTTCAGCCGAGTCCCCCTGTGATTCTTCCTTGAATAACAAAGCAAAATACTGCACTACCTTATTAATGATACCCTGTGTAGAAGAAACAGTCTCCCCGATGTCCAACACCAAAGAAGTAATCCCCATGCCATGCTATCTAGCCCTAATTGAATTGAAGAAGAAGGCTGTGTTCTTATCCCCTTCTCTAAGCCATTCGATCCGGGCCTTTCGTTTCCAAAAGATTTCCTCTCTTAGTTCCCATTCTTCCAAATCTTTTAAGGCCCTGGCTTCCTCCCTCAGCAAAACCTCAGTCATTCCCTCATCCCGAATGGTTCTGACAATGACATTCAGCTCCATCTGCGCCTCATTTTTCTTTTGGAAAATGTTCTCAAAACTTTGTCGGTTCCACTTTTTGAGCTAGTACTTGAAAAAATGGAGAAGCTTAACAAAAGTATACATTGTTGTTCCCACAGTAGGCTTGCCCCTCCTCCACCAATCTGCCACTCATCCAAACAGGTCTGGGTCCCTGCACCACATAAGCTGAAACTTGAAAGGTGCCTTTAGAGGCTCACAGGTAGAAGAAATGACCAATTTTATTGGCCAACGGTCTGAGCGCCTCCAATCAAGAATCTCAAGGTAGGAAGACCACGAACCCCCCACCTAATAACAGGAGGTCATGAATCTCTCTATACGCTCTGTAATGCACCTGTCCCCCACTCTTTGATTATTCCAGGTAAAGCATCCATTAACTGGCTTGATATCCACCAAATTGAGTGCCTCAATATTATCCTGGAGTAGGAGAGAAGAAGGTTCTAGCCGTGCATTACCTCCTCTCTTCTCCATTAAATCAAGAATAACATTAAATTCTCTCGCCACAATCCAAGGCAAATAGGGAAATAGTTGACGAAAAAAGTGGATGTTTTTCCAAACAAGAAGTTTACCTTAGAAATCTGTAGGAGCATAAACATTGGAAAAAAGGACTGATTCACCTGACTCAATACATGAAGCCACCATAGATAAAGAGGATTTAAAGGAAATCCAGAACACAGGTTGGATCTTGTGTGGATTCTAGAAACAAGCCACGCCCCCCAAAGATCCATGAGCTCCAATGCACTGCCATAAACCATACCTCCATAACTTAGGTGCAATACTCATCATATCATCCACAAAAACCTTTGTTTCTTGAAGAAAGAGAATATCAGGTACTTGACATCTAACTAATTCCGTAACAACCTTTTGTCTAGGACCGTTGTTCAGTCCCCTTACATTCCACGAGATAATGAACATTTCAGAGGAGTTAAGAAGTGCGAGTCTATGGTCTTAACTACACTAGACGCCACCAAGGTCTCCCCAATCATCTTGAATCTGTTCATGTCCTTCTTGCGCCCCACTTTAGCACTTTTTTCTGACGTCCCCTTCTTTCCCTACCTCAAGAGAATACCCAGGTGAGGAGAAGATTTTCCTTTCTTATCTACTTCTATCCCCACGACCCTTGCCAAAGGGTACAGGTCCTCTCCATTCTATTCCAGGTCCCTATCTGTCGCCTCCCCCCAAATTCCTTTGTCTACCCCTCAATAGCCATGGGTAAGGCTGACTCTTCCTGAAGAACCACTGGAAGATAGGCTGAATTAATCTCTGGTACTAAACATCCCACGAACTGCTCCACACTCATTAATCCTGAAATTACTTCTTGCTGGCCCAATCCGTCCAAGATTTCAAACCTATTGAAAGAGTCATCATCCTGCCTCTCCCTAAGGGTCCTCTTCTGGCCCCTATTATGGCTTTGATCTTTCACCTGTACAAAACCTTCAGCATCCCTACTCTCCCCAACCCTCGATTTCTTCCCTTTATCGGCACTGAAAATGCTGCTAGGTGGCAGTTGGGGATGTTGCTCCATTGGCTTAGCCTTCAGACATCTACGCACAAAGTGTCTATACTCATGGCAAAGGTGACACCTGAAGGGAAGGGTCTCATAGTCTAATTGTTGCACCCAGGAGTATGAACCCGCACTCATCTCCAGTGCATCAGACAATGGTTTGCTCAAATCAATTTCCACACAAATTCAGGCAAAAGTCATGAATTTCTTACCTAAAGTCTGAGTTGAAGACCCCACCAGCCTTCCAAGCGTTGAAGCTAACATTAGGAGAACATCCTCATGATAGCATTCAATAGGAAGTTTGGGGAGCCTAACCCATACCAGAACTCGAGTTGGTAATTCCTCAGAAGGGTTAAACCCAACATGCCAAGGTTTAACAAAAAGTCTAACCTAATTGTAAAAGTATGGCCCTCCCTCAAAAACCCTGTTGCAGTCAGCCAGGCATACAAACGTGACCATGAAGTAGTTATTTGCCAATAACATGACCTCCATTTCTCCCTCTGGCTCCCACACTCTCCTGGCCCAACCCTCTAGAAATTGAAGGGAAACTTTCAGACCCAAAAACTTGCAATACAAAGAATGCTTAGAATAATATTCCACATCCTCTAAAATCATATCGAAAGGAATTACCAGTTTAGGTCATTCCTTGCATTTCTCCAGGCAACCATTAATCTTCATAATCCTGGATCCCCCAGGCAAGCTCCATTCCATTGCTCCTAGATTTTGGGAAGAATACTCCTGACCTACTATTTTACCTTGCTGCTCCTGCCTGTTCATGCCCACAGGTGCACTAAAACTTTTTCCAAACGTAGTTTTTTAAGGCTCCTATTGAGCCATGATCACGCCCTCTTTGGTCCAGCGTGATCCTGTGATGCCTCTACTCGACACCTCAGCCCTTTGTCACTCCCTCGCTCTCCCAAACTACACCTGCGCACACCAAGCCACCACTTTAAACAAGCTAGGGCACGACTGCCCTAGCTCGGCCACGACCTGCACATGCTATAGCCCGTCATTCTCCCCTCTCCCACCTCAGAAGATCCGAAAGTGGTTTCAATGCAACAAAGACTTACTAATCTCTTTGACATCTCATTTGATTTTGGAACCACTATAAACAATTATTCTAGTCCTTAGAAGAAATATATTTTGTTTTTTCAAGGAATACATATCCTTTAATTTTACACTGCCAAACATTAACATTAGTTGGAGTGAGGAGAAATAAAATTTGATTAGACTTATCAACTTGAGGTCAAATTTATCTATTAATACATATGTAATGGAAATGGAATACTTTTAAGGTTTACGATGTTGGGGGCCTTGGTTATGGTTTGCAAGGTGTCTTATAACACATGAGACCACCCCGTGCTCCCAATATGTCAGAGGGACTTAGTTATACTTCAAATACGAGGTGTACATACCTTAGCCCTTGAAAAATTTAAACTTGTGACCTCCCTTTCAAGAGCACAAGTTATTTACCATTAGGCCAACTCAGGTATGTAGAGAATTGAAGTAACATTTGTTTGAAATGTAAATCTAAACAAAATAAAACCTTAAGCATGTTATAACATAGTAAATTTTTATCTATTTTTTCATATTTTATTAAAATTTTACCTTGTATGAAAGGGTTGGTAGTTTGATTAGTAAGGAAGATGGTATGTCATAATTGTTATACCATCCAATAAAGTATAAATCTCCAAAGATACCTAAAATAAAATGATTGAGGCTAGATTGAGTGAGGTAAATTTTACTCCTTAATTCTTAATACTAAGTCATATATAATTAGTTATTATACTTGAATTTGGATGTTTATCCTTTGTTAAAAAAATTAAGCTTAAAAATATGCCTCAATAAATAAAAATCACATGTGCACAAACACACACACATACATATATACATACCATCACACATTACAACACGATCATAAGAGCAGGGAAAACACTAGGGAACAAATCTTGGAGAGGAGGGAATAAAAACACACACCAAAAAACAACCTATACAACTAAAATACCATAATATAATATTGCACCTTAATAAACATTCAATAGGGGAAGCCATAGAGAAAAGAGCATATAAAACTAAGACTAGAAAGTGTACCAATAAACCATACAAACTATAAAACTAGTTACAAAAATTGAACAAATTGACCACCAACACCTCAGACTAATATACATTGGTATTAAAGTCCTTCATCTAAGCATCCTTTGGCATAAAGGTTCTAAATAATCCAATGATTTTCATAACCCTAAAAATAGTAGGGTTTTGTGTGTTGATAATCATGGTGACAACAGACACTCCCATAACTAAGCACTCTTGAGAGAGTCTTACCCCTTCGATAACCAAATTCTTCAAAACCCCTCCTTTCAACACTAGATACTTGAAGGATTTGAATTTTTTCTAACCAAAGGGTCATCCAAATACTCCAATGAGTATGCAATAAAATCAAATATTTCATTAAGGCAACAAATGCAAATAAGGGTTAAAAGAACATAACTTTGAGTTTTAATAACAATTAGGCTATTCAATTTAGCTTTAACTTCCACACGAGAGGGTGACAAGATGAAGAAAAAATTTCATCCAACTTATCTAGATCATCCAATTTACCTTTAAAGGAGAGAAATTTGGATGAAATCTCACTTCACAGAGGCACCAACTCCATTTTAAAAGTGCACTTCTTTTGGTTTTGGATAGATTAGGTAAAAGACTCATTTCTAACCAGCTCAAGAACTGGCATGTCTGAATTTTATCTAAAAGTAGCTTTCATTTCCTTTGTTCTCTAGATTTTCTCTCCATTATTGATGACAACATCACTCAAAACAAATTTGATAAACACTATAGCTCTAAAAGAGGACAAGAGAGAATGAATGTCAATGAGGGAGGAGATGAAGAATCAAAACACTTAACATCATTGTCATCCTCACCAAGTCATTCCAATTAAATGGAAAAAATGACATGATTGACTGAGTGCTTTTAACACCTTTTGAAAAAAACTAACAAACACAAGCAAATTAAGAAACACCAATTCTTTCAAGGACAAACCAATTTCAAATCTTTTGAAATCAGAGTCTCGAGACCCTCCAAATGATGTAAGTCATTTGACCATATTATAACACTATTCCCTAGTATAATTGTTTCTATGTTAAGAATAAATTTAGATGAACCATTGATTTCTCTATAAACAAGAAAAAATAATTTAAATAAATTGATTTTTATGCCAAGAGGCATTCTACAATGGCAGCAGGGGGTGTTGATGGTGAGTTATAATCTCAATGAGTGTATTTAATTTTAATTTTGACTATAAATTTGATGTCTATTTGACTATCACTTAGAAGTTATTCATTTTTTCTTGGAGAAGTCAATCAAAAACTTTAATATTTTGGCCATACAATGGAGTTTGGACGCCCCTTTTTTTTTGGAAATATTTTTTTTGAAACTTGACACATAGGTGTAGGTAGATTGAAAAAATTGTCAACAATTAGTGAAAAAATTGTAAAAAAAAAGGTAATAAATTTATTAATAATTGTGGTATGTTAAAAATCCAAGATAAGGGCCTTGATATTGATATCTCTTAGCATTTTTCATATAAATATATTTAAGATATTTGTACTATTTTATTGATATTTTTAATTTCAATAGATTTTATAATCAAATAAAATGTATTATTTTAATTAAAAATTTATTTGTACAATGTAATTTAATAATACTAAAAAGCATCAAGATTATTTTAGTATCGACATTATCTACATTTATGACTTGACTAAAAAAATAAGTGTATTAAATAAATTGAGTTTTTGGTGTCATCCTACTGGCACGTTGTCTACCTCCCTTGAATTTCCCATGCTTCATTTACCTCTTTGACTAGTCTTTTTAGGAAGATGCTTCTTTCGACTCCCTCTGTTGTTGCCCTTGTGCAACTGATCAATGTAGATGCAAGGGTTTAGTGGTTTCATTCATGGATGAATTTGGGGGCACTCTAAGGCCACCCTAGGGTTATTTTGAGAGCAGAGTGACAGGTCTCTTGGTGCTCTAGATTTTCTCTCCTCTCCTATTGTTGGCCTTGGATCTACAAGTCAAGCCTTAAAAGAGTTTGGGAAGGATAGGCCCAAAACCTTCACCCAAGAAATTTCTCAAGGGAGTTGGTTATGTTTCCTATTTTTAAGACCCTGGTAGTGGAAAAAAATACACCATTGGTATCTTTTGAGAATGACACTTTGGAATGGGTTCTTAGAAATGAGGTTTGGTTTGCCAATCAAGGCTTAATTTGTAGATTTAATAGTTTTTGGCCAAGCCTTCGTACCCTTCACTAGTGGATCTCATAATCATGGTAAATTTTCTTAGAAGAAAATTTAGAGATATACCCATGTGCCATAAACTTATTTAATGTAGTTTTTGATAGCTTGGTAGATCATAATAATTTGGCTCTGACAAAACCTTGGTCTTAGGATCAACATCTTCTCCTTTTGAAACCCTGGTACCTATCCTTTAATCCTCTACTCAAAAATATTACTATTAGGCCTACTTGGGTCCAGGTGCCCTACCTTCTGATCTAGTTTTGGGCCCAATCCAACCTTATGGCTATTGGTGGGTCTCTTGGAAAATTAATAACAATTGACGCTTCTACCTCTAGATTTTCTGTCACCACCTACATGTGGATTTTATTAGTATAGATTTACCTAAGGATCTACATGCTACCATTAAATTAAGGGTTAATGAATGGCGTTGGATTCAAACCCTTGACTATGGGGGTTCACCGTTTAGATGTTATAGGTGCTATGTGCATGGCCATTTGGATTCTTCTTTCTCTTTAGCCAAGTATAAATTGGACTCTTCTTGGTGGAAGGATGTAGTTGTTGATCACCTAATTGTTTCTCATGTGATTCCTTTTCCTATTTTTGTAAGTGATGGTGTTGTTCGTTCTCACAAAGTGGTTCTTCGAGCTCATGAATCGAGTGGGGTGAGTTCATCTTCATCTGTTATTGAGTGATGCAATGCATCTAAGAGAGATGAAGCTCTAGTTGTTTTCAAATTAACAAGTAAGGATGACATCTTAGGTGTGTTTCTAGATGGTAATCCTTCATCTTATAATGTGGATTTTCCTAGAGCGCATGTTATAGATTAGTGGATTGTAGTTCAAAAGAATAAAAAGAGTGGTTGGTCTCGGATTCACCTTCTATGATTCTTTGTTCTCACAATAAAAGAGGGAAAGAGAAGCCTTTAAGTTTGTATAGTTATTTCAGTCACTAGCCTATTTGGTTGGTTTTTTATTATCTTGGGATTTTTTAGATTCCCCTTGGGGTTGTTTATTCTCCCTTTAGTGGATTTGGGCTGGTATAACCTAGGATTGGAAACAACGTTCCCTCATGGATTTTTATTCAAGGCAAATAGGTGTTGCTTTTGTTTAATTATTATTATGGGTGAGGGACCCTTAAACCCTTGATTATCTATAAAAATTACTAAAAAGTAATTATAATTTTCATTTTTTTTAATATTTTAAAATAATTTCAAACTTTATCCTATGGAGTACATAAGGCCTTCATTTGATTCTTGAAAATTAGATGTAAGGTGTAGGGCCCATCGTAGAACTAGGATGTTTGTATATTGTATTAAACCAAATTTGCCCAAACTAAATACAAATATTAATAATTGAATAAGGAGGTGGTCATCCTTCCCAAAATTAGAAACATTGATTTGGGTGAGAATTTATGAAAATCTGCTTTGCTAGAGTTTCATGTCGGCCTTACTATGTTTTGATTTCTTGCCTTCTTTGTCAGTCACACCATACCTACAAGAGTTCCAAAGTTAATCATGCATTTATTGCATGTAGCTCACCTCACTTTGGGTTTATTTTTGATAAATAATATCCTTTATCTAATCTATTATCTCTATTGTTGTGATCAACATGAAGGATGGAACCAAAGCGAACTAAAAAAATTGTGCCTAGAGTTTATAATGAGGTATAACTTCTGAATCTCCGTCTTAGTATGATGTCTACTTATAGCTTGATGTCATTGATAATGTTTATAAGTGGTATGAAAAGTATTCTGTTATAGCTTACTATGTCAGTTGTATCCCCTCTAAGGAGTCTCTCAATGCCTAGTTTCGACACCAGTGGGAGCCCTTAAGAATCCATGTCAATGGCATTTGAAACCTCACCAAAAGGGTTCTTTGTTTTCTTCTTTGAGGAGCTAAGTTTAGTTCAGTTTGGATTGAAATCCCAATCCCCCCACTTCCTCAATGGGAATTTCTCCAAGAAATTGTTAAACCCATAGGGCATATTTTGTGCAATAAGAAAAATAAGTTTTATTTTACATGCCATAATAAACATGTATGTGTCAGGTTGACTTGACTAAGGATTTGAAAGAATCCATCTATATTCAAGTGGACCTAGAATGATAGGCATAAAAATTCATATACTTAACTCTTGTGAGGTGGCCAAAACCCTCTATTCAATAAATGCCCTATGTTAAACCCAAGGTGGTAGAAAATAATAACCATTTGATGATGGTGACTAATAAAAATTCTTCCATCGGTAACAAAAGTTCCTAGCCAATCATTTCCCCTAATCTAAAACCTTCTTATGAGGTGTGAAAAACAATCCTCCCCTCGAGCTTATTAGTGTTCCAACAACCTCCCAAAGCCAAGTCTCACAATTTCTTCAACCAGATATGAGTTCATTTATTATTGGGACATGATCTAAAAGTGGTTCTACTTTTAGGTAGTCACATAACCCACCTCATGGTGGTGGTGACTTTTTGTGTGAGGACAATGGGGTTAAATGCCATTCCATCTCACTTGAGGATTTCATGTTACCAAACCAGCAAACTCTCTTTCAAAATAATTTTACAGCTCTTGAATATATTTAAGATGGTTAGGGTGGACTCATCATGGATGATACTCCTAAATGATGTTTTATCTTGGAATGTTTGAGATCTCACAAAGTCCTTTCATAAATTATATATGCGAGATTATTATCAATAGTTGGGAGCTCTATATTTTTTTAATCTACAAGAAGTTAAAATTTTAGGGTTTATTTTACAAACTACTATGAAATGTATTTGGCGTGAGGTAACTCACTTCTCCACTTTGCATGAAGAGGCTCATGGTGACACTAGTATCTTGGTTTTATCAAAACAATTTACCTTAATTATTGCCTCGAGGAGAGATACATCAAATTAGATTATTTGGCTTTTCCTCATTATTAATGGTCATTCATTATGGGTCCTCAATATTTGCACTCCAAACTATGGTCATGATAGAACAATTTTATGGTGATATTAGGCTGCCAATCTACCCCTCACCACTTGGATTGTGTGTAAAGAATTTAATATGATTGAGAGTCATGAAGACAAGGTTGGTACCCTCTTGATGCGATGGTGCAAGGAAAATGTCTGACATGGATTTATTTTAAATATCGATGGAATCTTTTGGACCCTCTCCACCGAAAACATCCATTAACTATACAAGTTCAGTCTTGTTGACTAAAAATTATATAATGCTCCTTTATCTCTGAACGAGCTCTTTCATGTATTGCAGTGTATAAGTAATGATTAAACTCCAGACATTAATGACTTCCCTTTTAAATTCTATAGATCTGCTTGAGATTTTGTTAGGCCTCCCTTACTACAAATTTACAAAGAAGTTTTTAAGGACCTAAAGGTTACAAGTCCCTCCTCTCCACCTAAATAGATTCTCAATTTCAAAACAATAGTTACAGGGCTTCACCACATTGTGATCTTTTCAATTTATAAAATAAATTTCCCCCAAAAAATAGCACATCAAAAGTGATGAAATCATATTTCCACTCATTCTACTTCCACGATCATGGAGATATCTGATAGGGAAAAAACACGTGGACCTATTAAAGTAGTCAACTTCTATTTAGGCATATAAAATAGCCATATTCTCTTAACAAATAATTTATAGGGCATTTATTAAGATAAAACATTTACCCTTAAAACAAGGGCCATGTAATGGCTAGTCCTTGCCTTTGTATTGCAATTAGGAAGTTAAAATACATGAAGATATAAAGATGATTGTATAGGAGGGTCATTTGCAATAAGCACATTGTGTAGGCTAAACAATTAAAGTTTTAAATGACCATGGTGTTTTCTTAATACTTTCCATTGAATGATCAAGAATTGAATTAACTATGTTTTATTTTTAAACATGCAATGAACAGGGCACATGTTCTTTTTACGGATCTGCAATAATTTCTTAGTTAGATTATGTGATTAAGTTGACCATTGTTGATTTTTTTTGTAACTAGTAAATGATTGGTGTCTTACCTAGAAAATGTAGTTAAATTGCTCAATGTTGGAAATATTTATTTGTACCCTATAAACTATAAATTTTAAATTATAATGGCATCAAAGAGAAACACATAGTAATTAACAAAATAATCTCAAAACTTTATAATACACTTAATCATTTATTTTAATTAAATTTGTTTAAAGAATGATATCTTATATAATATTAGGTATATTATTTCATACTTCCAAATGATAAACTTATGGTAACTGCTAGACACCACATATATCTTAGAGTTGCATTTGGTACTGCCCTTATGTAGGAGATTCATGCCGTATCTTCTTCTTCAACATTGCTCATAAATGTGATATAGATAAATGAAAAAGGGTTTTCAGTAAAAATTCCATCAAAATGAAATTAATGATAGTTTTGGATCCACCTTGTTTGAATCAAATGGTCAATGCAGTAGAAGTGGTTGAATTGGAAGTCACCAAGTGCATCATGTTTGAAATTTATTCCAATAATGGTATGAAGAAGATAAAAAATTGTCCACATTAAAATTAGCACAAAGTCTGTGATATGTGTAATTCCACCATGACATCATGGGTTTTGAATGTTTTGTTGATTTGGTAGATAAATTCAATACTATCCATTAGTACTAGGCAAAAACCATTGACCACTGGGGAATGAAACCAAATTGGGCCATAAAAACTTTGACAAAAATATGCTTCACTGCAGATCCTTGATTACAGAAATCCGGTCTTCATCATAAGGTGGATGGAAAATGTTACAGATTTTGTTAGATTTACGGATACATTGATGGCCTTCGCCAACCTACAATTTTGATCTGCATTTGGTTAACATGATCTTAAATTCCCCCTACCGTCGAATAAAAGTTTAGTAGGAAATCATTATTTCAGCCACTCAAGGGGATTGAATGTACTTATGAGCATAAACAAAAATGGAAAGGTGAAGAGTTTTTAGCATGACAATGCCAACTACAGGGTCATGTATTTGGTGATGACACTTATGGAGAGAAACATAATGTTCGCATTTTAGTTGGATAAGTGTCCACCCTGAGAGTTTGTGAATGATGCAATAGTAGGATGGGTAAAATATTAATAATCAATTAATTAAATTGTCTTTACAACTATTTGTTTCTAACAATTGTATAACTTATGGGTTAAGTGCCAATTTTACCAGAATATGATGCACACTTATCTTTTAGTTATATAAATTCATAAGTTTTTAATTATAATATTAATATAAATAGAATATTCCATGAGAACAAGTAATAGAATATTCTTTAATATTTGGTGTTAAACTTTAGAATGCATACAATATTATATTATTTTAAAGCTTTTTATTAGTCACAATACAAAAAATATTTATTCAATTGATTCCTTTAGTACTCTGCAGGGCAGGGACTAAATATGTTAGGTAGTTATCGATGGGAAACTAAAACTTGTTTTATTCATTCATTGAAGAGGAAAAAAATCAAAAAAATCTTGCCTTTACCTTTAAAAAAAAATTATCTTTTAATATATATAATTATACATCCATGTCCTTCTCAAATTTAGGTTAAATTCATATATAAGTTTAAAATTGCAACTTTATTGCAATGAAAAGGTGTAGATAGGGCACAACCACAACCATGAATGGAACCTTCTGATGGTTAGACCAATTATATTACATTATAAATATTAATAAATCATTAATTAAACCTTCCGTCATACCAATTAGGTTCCAAATTTTTAAATAAGGTAGGTTATTATTTATTTTGGATCATTAATTCAAATCTCTACCATACTAATTATATTTTAAAGTTTTAAATAAAGTTAATTATTATTCATTTTATCTATATCAATATTTTAAAAATAAATTTTTATTGATGAAAAATTAATTTAAAGATTGGATAAAGTATTTTTACGACTTTGACATTAGTGGTAGTGGATTGTATTGTTATAAATCAACTAATAAAAATGCATGTAAAGTAGGTTTCCTTCCCCTTTTTTCATTACTTCACACATAAGCTTTGAATATGACCCTCACTATCATGTCTCTCAGAGCCAACACAATTGAACTTTGAGTATGAAATTTATGTCTCTAAATAAAGCAAGAAAATTTAATATTTAATTGACATGTGTTTTGTTGAACATTACATATATTATTACTTGAAATTTATATATAACAACCTCGAATCCCAAAAAGAGCATGCTTAGATTGTGCAATAGTGATTCTAGAGTTAGACTAATAAATTTCAATCCCGAGGAAGTAATACAACAAGCTTAAGTCAGTGATTGAGAACCTATCAGACCAAACAATTTTCACTGCTGTTATGGTGGTTGTAGAACTGTCTTTGATCAATAAGTCATCCACATAGAGAGCCATAATCAACAATGAATCATCCTACCATAATATGTAGACATTCAAATCAGAATGACATCTAGTGAACCCAACCAAAAGAAGAAAGGAGTCCATCTTGGCATACCAATCTTGAGGAGCTTGTTTGAGACCATATATACATTTTAAAAGTTTACAAACTAAGGAAAAATCTTCCACAAATCATTATGGTTTCTCCATATATATTTCTTTTTTGAGGTCACTATGGAGAAAGTCACCCTTCAAATCTATCTGATGAACATGCAATGATGTGTTGCAATAGTAATAAGAGTGAGTCAGATTGAGTTTATTTTAGCAACTAGGATGAATGTCTCAATATAGTCAATTTCAGGGCCTTGAGAAAAACCTTTTGCTACCAAACATGCTTTGAGCTTATCTACAAACCCATCTATTACAAACTGTATCATAACCATTACACTTTTTGTATCATGGTGGTGGTGGTGACTATTTTCATTACTAAAGTATTAACAATACATAACATACATGGTGACTAAAACACCCCCCTGTGAGAAGCCTATAACCATCCCCGATGTGAAACATCTCATGTTGATACTCAATTGTTATCTTTATCATGCCCCTAAACATTATAACCTATATTATCCTATACTTTGTTAAATTTACTTTTAGAAGTACGCTACATTTATACTATAATAATGACATCAATAAAATACCATCCCAACTACATATATTCAATTCCTTAAATTTATAAGTAATGCAACATCATATATTTCATGTCAAAACTTTTCAAACCTATATTTAATCCAAATTTCTAAGGGATGATTGACACTAACAAAATTGAAACAATAATGTTGAAAGATGAAATTAAATGTCACATTCAATGTGGCCCTAAAGTTTACAAGTCCCTCCTCCCCCAGAAGAGATTCTCAATTATAGATATTTCACCACATTGTGACCTTTTTAATATATAAAATATACTAACAATCAAAACAAGAAAGCACGTGGAAAGTTGTGAAAGTATTGTCGACTAAAGAAACATAAATATGGCACCGACACACATTATAATTAGAAGATCAAGGTCTCTCATAGCCTAATAATCTCACTTATAAATAATTGGAAACGTCGACAAAAAGATAGGATTTATTCAACTATAACCATTTGGATAATGGTTGTCTTTTGTGTACCTTATAAGTGCAGAGTATCATGTCTTTGTTCTTCTTGTGTGTGGTTTTTGATATGGTATGCACCTTGACTTAGCCAAAATCTTCTAATTAGAATGTCTTCTTTGCATACTAGTTTTCTGGAAATAGGAGATTCGAAACTTACCTATAAATAATTGTGCCTAGAGTTTATAATGAGGTATAACTTTTGACTCTCCCTCTTAGTATGATGTTTGCTTATAGCTTGATGTCATTGATAATGTTTGTAAGTGGTATGAAAAGTATTATGTTATAGCTTACTATGTCGGTTGAATCCCCTCTAAGGAGTCTCTCAATGCCTAGTTTTGACACCAGTGGGAGCCCTCAGGAATCCATGTCAATGGCATTTGAATCCTCACTAAAAAGGTTATTTCTTTTTTTCTTTGAGGAGCCATCCCAAGTCTATGCCCTCCTTGCTAATTTGAGTTGTTGGTCCCTGAGGAAAACTCTTATGATTTTATCCCCATGGACTCATACCTTTAAAGTTTTTGATTAGGCATCCCTTCGGGTGTCAGTTTGGATTGAACTCCCAAGCCTCCCACTTCTTATATGGGCATTTCTTAAGGAAATTGTTAAACCCATAGGGCATGTTTTGTGTCATAAGCAAAATAGGTTTTATTTTACATGCCATAATAAACATGTATGTGTTGAGGTTGACTTGAATAAATATTTGAAAGAATCCATCGATATTCAAGTGGACCTAGAATGCTAGGCATAAAAATTCATATACTTAACTCTTGTGAGGCGGCCAAAACCCTTTACTCAACAAATGCCCTCTGATAAACCCAAGGTGGTGGAGAATAACATCCATTTGATGATGGCGACTAATAAAAAGACTTCCATCGGTAACAAAAGTTCCCAGCCAATCATTTTCCCTAATCCAAAACATTCTTATGAGGTGTCCAAAACAATCCTCCCCTCGAGCCTATTAGTGTTCCAAGAACCTCCCAAAGTTAACTATCACAAGTTATTCAACCAGACATGAGTTCATTTATTATTGGGCCATGATCTACAAGTCATTCTACTTCCAGGTAGTCATGCAACCCACCTTATGGTGGTGGTGACTCTCCCTGAGAGGAAAATGGGGTCAAATGCCGCTCCATCTCACTTGAGGATTTCATGTTACCAAACCAACAAACTCTTTTTCAAAATAGTTTTACGGCTCTTTAATATATTTAAGATGGTTAGGGGGAACTCATCATGGATGATATTCCCAAATGAATGCCTTGTCATGGAATGTTTGAGATCTCACAAAGTCCTTTCATAAATTATTTATGTGACCTTATTATCAATAGTTGGGAGCTCTATGTTTTTTTTATCTACAAGAAGTTAAAATTTCTAGGTTTATTTTACAAACTACTATGAAATGTATTTGGTTTGAGGTAAGTCACTTCTCCACTTTGCATGAAGAGGCTCATGGTGACACTAGAATCTTGGTTTTCCCAAAAAATTCTGACTTAATTATTGCCTCGAGGAGAGATACATCACATTAGATATTTTGTCTTCTCCTCATTATTAATGGTCATTCATTATGGGTCCTCAATATTTACACCCCAAATTATGGTCATGACAGAACAATTTTATGGCGATGTTAGTCTGCCAATCTACCCCTCACCATTTGTCTTGTGTGTAAAGACTTTACTATGATTGAGAATGTTGAAGACAAGGTTGGTACCGTCTCGATGTGATGGTGCAAGGAAAATGTGGGACATGGTTTTATTTTAAATATCGATGGAGTCTTTTGGACCCTCTCCACCAAAAACATCCATTAACTACACTCCTTCATTTATGTGGTCCAACTATCATGTAGGCGCCAATAGGATCCTCAAGAGGTTGGATTATTTTATGCTTTTTGAGTAACACATCTTCTCTTTTGATATTTATTATGGGCAACCTATCTTTGTGCATTTTGAATATGTTCTACCAAACCACAATCTTATCACTTGTAGAGTGAAGTGGAATGATAATCACTTCAAAGTACCACACAATCTATTCTTTCTTAACACATCCCTCCTCTACCATGATGGCACCATCCCTCTCATTAATAGAGTTTATAATCTTTTGCTACATCCACCTTATGCTTCCATCTAGATTGAGTGGTGGAATGAGGCCATCATCCCCACCACTACCTTTCTTTTCGATTATGGTAAACAAACATTACAAGTTAAAAATGGATGGATGGTGTTATCCTCAAATAATTCCAAAGAAACTCTTCTCTCCTTAAGTGCAATCCATTTGATTTATAATTACAAACCATGCTAGTTTGTATCAAGCACCAAATAAAAATTGTAGACATTCATACAGCTAAAGGGGTACATATTTGCATTCACCTTCATTGGCTCAAACTTGGGGGCAAAGCCTCCAAATGATTTTTTAAATCTCTCATATCCAAGCAAGTTTGAGATCAGATCACGACCATTAAGTCAATGTAACAAAGACTTACTAATCTCTTTGACATCTCATTTTATTTTGCAAACCACTATAAACTATTATTCCAGGCCTTAGAAGAAACATTGGAGAGAGCTCAAGCCTTGTAAAAATGTTTGGATGTTGTCCTTGCAAGTTCGGTCTTGTTGACTAAAAATTATATAATGCTCCTTTATCTCTTAATGAGATATTTCATGTATTACAGTGTATAAGTAATGATAAAACTCCAGACATTAATGACTTCCCTTTTAAATTCTATAGATCTACTTGAGATTTTGTTAGGCCTTCCTTACTACAAATTTACAAAGAAGCTTTTAAGGACATAAAGGTTACAAGTCTCTTCTCTCCACCTAAATAGATTCTCAATTTCAAAACAATAGTTATAGGGCTTCACCACATTGTGATCTTTTCAATATATAAAATAAATTTCCCAAAAAAAATAGCACATCGAAAGTTATGAAATTATATTGCCACTCATTCTACTTCCAAGATCACGTGGACGTAATAAAGTAGTCAACTTCTATTTAGGGTTATAAAATAGCCATATTCTCTTAACAAATAATTTATAGGGCAATTATTAAGATAAAACATTTACCCTTGAAACAAGAGCTGTGTAATGGCTAGTCCCTACCTTTGTATTGCAATTAGGAAGTTGAAATAGATGAATATATAAAGACGATTGTATAGGAGGGTCATTTGCAATAAGCACATTGTGTAGCCTAAATTATTAAAGTTTCAAATGATCATCATGTTTTTTTAATACTTTCCATTGAATGATCGAGAATTGAATTAATTAAGTCTTATTTTTAAACAACACTGAATAGGGCACATGTTCCTTTTACGGATCTGCAATAACTTTCTTAGCTAGATTGTGTGATTAAGTTGACCATTATTGATATTTTTTTTGTAACTAGTAAATGATTTGTGATTGGTGTCTTATCTAGAAAATGTAGTTAAATTGCTCAATGTTGGAAATATTTATTTGTACCCTATAAACTATAAATTTTAAATTATAATGGCCTCCAAGAGAAAGACATAGTAATTAACAAAATAATCTCATAACTTTATAATACACATAATCATTTATTTTAATTAAATTTGTTTAAAGAATGATATCTTATATAATTTTAGGGATACTATTTCTTACTTTCAAATGATAAACTTATGGTAACTGCTAGAGACCACATATATCTTGGAGATGCATTTGATACATCCCTTATGTATTAGATTTATGCCATATCTTCTTCTTCAACATCGCTCGAAAATGTGATATAGATAAATGAAAGAGGGTTTTCAGTCGAAATTCCATCGAAATGAATTTAATGATAGTTTTGGATCCACCTTGTTTGAATAAAATGGTTAATGTAGTAGAAGTGGTCGAATTGGAAGTCATCAAGTGAATCATGTTTTAGATTTGTTCCAATAATGGTATGAAGAGGATAAAAAATCATCCATATTAAAATTAGCACAAAGTCTATGATATGTGTAATTCCATCATGATGTCACTGGCTTTGAATGTTGTGTTGGTTTGGCAGATAAATTCATGACTATTCATTAATACTAGGAAAAAACTATTGACCACTGGGGAATGAAACCAAATCAGTTATCTATGTCTTTGATGCATGGTGAAACATCAATGATGTGAGTAACTATTAGACTTGGTCTCTTTCAATTGGCGCTCCATTCATTATTCATAATGAAAACAATGTTGTTGCATTTCTTATTGCTAATAGTAGATAGGATATGTTCCAATGCTTACAAAATTATACATGATCGTTCTTGGCCTTCATAGAATCAAATGAAAACACATATTTTCTCTGCTTGTTCGTATCCACATCGAATGATCCCTCAGAGGGAGAGATAATGTGCACTGCCAATTACTTCCACCTCATGTTGCAAAATGTTGTGTTGCATCTGTAACTTGGTAAGAACCTCATCATCTCCAATTTTGATTCTAAATCTATATGGTCTACAATTATGAATGGATAGGCAAAGTATATGTATGTGCAAGGCAAAGGAGATTTTATTCTGCACGACCATCTGAACAACACCATCTAGTCTAGTGAAGATTTCCTCATCGATATGCTTATGCTGGGCCATAAAAACCTTGACAAAAATATGCTTCACTGTAGATCCTCGATTACAAAAATTTGGTCTTCATCACAGGGTGGACAAAAATTTATATAGATGTTGTTATATTTATGGATACATTGATGGCCTTTACCAACTGGTAATTTTGATCCGCATATGGTTAACATGATCTTGAATGCCATCATGCCATCAAATAGAAGTTTAATAGGAAATAGTTATTTCGACCACTCAACGGGATTGAATGTACTTATGAGCATAGACAAAAATGGAAAGGTGATGAGTTTTTAGCATGGCGATGCCAAATACGGGGTCATGTCTTTGGTGGTGACACTTATGGTGAGCAACATAATGTTCACATTTCAGTTAGATATGTGTCCTTCCTGAGAGTTTGTGAATGATGCAATAGTGGGGCAATTAAAATATTAATAATCAATTAATTAAATTGTCTTTATGATTATTTGTTTCTAACAATTGCATAACTTATGGATTAAGTGCCAATTTTACTGGAATATGATGTACACTTATCTACACTTGTCTTTTAGTTATATAAATTCATAAGTTTTTAATTATAATATTGATATAAATAAAATATTTCATGAGAACAAGCAGTGGAATATTCTTTAATATTTGGTGTTAAACTTTGGAATACATACAATATTATATTATTTTAAAACTTTTTATTGATCACAATAAAAAAATTATTTATTCAATAGATTATTTTAGTACCCTACAGGACATGGACTAAATATGTTAGGTAGTTATCGATGGGAAACTAAAACTTGTTTTATTCATTTATTGAAGAGGAAAAAGATCAAAACAATCTTGCCTTTACCTTTAAAAAAACAATTATCTTTTAATATATATAATTATACATCCATATCCTTCTCAAATTTAGGTTAAATAAATATATAAGTTTAAAATTGCAACTTTATTGCAATGGAAAGGTGTAGATATGGCACAACCATGAATGGAACCTTGTGATGGTGAGACCCATTATATTACATTATAAATATTAATAAATCATTAATTCAATCTTCCATCATACCAATTAGATTCTAAAGTTATAAATAAGGTAGGTTATTATTTATTTCGGCTCATTAATTCAAATCTCTACCATACTAATTATATTTTAAAGTTTCAAATAAAGTTAAAAATTATTCATTTTATTTATATCAATATTTTAAATATAAATTTTTATTGATAAAAATTAATTTAAAGATTGGATAAAGTATTTTTACGACTTTGACATTAGGGTTAGTGGATGGTATTGTTATATATCAACAAATAAAAATGTGTGTAAAGTAGGTTTCCTTCCCCTTTTTTCATTACCTCACACATAAGATTTGAATATGACCCTCACTATCATGTCTCTTAGAGCCATCACAATTGAAATTTGAGTATGAAATTTATGTCTCTAAATAAAGCAAGAAAATTTAAGATTCAATTAACATTTGTTTTGTTGAACATTACATAACGTATTAATATAGATCTATATATAGCATCCTCGAATCACAACAAGAGCATACAAATCAAAAGCATACTTATATTGTGTAATAGTGATTCTAGAGTCAGAGTGGTAAATTTCAATCATGAGAAAGTAATACAACAACCCTAAGTCAGTCATTGAGAACCTATCAGACCAAACAATTTTCACTATTGTTATGGTGGTTATAGAACTCTCTTTGATCAATAAGTCATCCACATAGAGAGCCAGAATCAATAGTGAATCATCCTACCATAATATGTAGACATTCAAATCAGAATGACATCTAGTGAACCCAACCAAAAGAAGAAAGGAGTCCATATTGGCATACCAAGCTTGAGGAGATTGTTTGAGACCACAGATAGATTTTAAAAGTTTACAAACTAAGGAAGAATCTTCCACAAATCATTGTGGTTGCTCCGTATATATTTCTTCTTTGAAGTCATTGTGGAGAAAGGCACTATTCACATCCATCTGATGAACATCATAGTGATGTGTTACAAAAATAACAAAAGTGAGTCAGATTAAATTTATTTTAGCAACTGGGATGAATGTATCGATATAGTCAATGTCAGGGACTTGAGAAAAACCTTTTGCTACCAAACGTGCTTTGAACTTATCTACGAACCCATCTGTTACAAACTGTATCATAACCATTACAATTTTTGTATCATGGTGGTGTGGTTGTTTTCATTACTGAAGTATTAGCAATACATAACTTAGCAGACATGGTAACTAAAACACCCACTTGTGAGGAGACTATAACCATATTCGATATGAAACATCCCATGTTGATACTCGATTGTTGTCCTTATTGTGCTCCTAAATGTTATAACCTATCTTATCCTATACTTTGTTAAATTTACTTTTAGAAGTACCTTACATTTCTATAATAATGATGACATCAATAAAACACCATCCCAACTACATATATTCAATTCCTAAAATTTATAAGTAATGCAACATCAAATATTTCATGTCAAAACTTTTCAAACCTATATTTAATCCAAATTTCTAAGGGATGATCGACACTAACAAAATTGAAACAATAATGTTGACAGATGTCACGTTCGATGCGGCCATAAATTTTATAAGTCCCTCCTCTCCCATGAAGAGATTCTCAATTATAGATTCTTCACCACATTCTGACCTTTTTAATATATAAAATATATTAACAATCAAAACAAGGAAGCACATCGAAAGTTCTGAAAGTATTATCAACTAATGAAACGTAAATATAGCACCGACACACATTCTAATTCCAACATCAAGGTCTTTCATACCCTAATAATCTCACCTATATATAATTGGAAATTCGGCAAAAAGACACATAGATCTATCAAACTAGTCAACTTCTATTTAAGCAAGGGTAATTATCGATGAGAAACTTAAACTTGTCTTATGCATTCCCATTCATCATTGTCTTTTTGTATGTGTGTGTGTGTGTGTGTGTGTGTGTGTGTGTGTGTGTGTATATATATATATGTATATAAGTTGAATAAAGTAATTTTACATTTTTAATATTAAGGTCAATGGGTTTTAATGATATATATTAATTGAAAAAAGTGTAAGTAAAACATGTTTTTTTTTTTTTTAAATTTTTTGATTAAATTAAGATATTAATGGTTTCATTTTTCAAATATTTTTTTCCATTCAATCGATCAAAAAATTAAAAATATATATAGTCTTTACAATTATAAAGTTTGTCATATAAATATTGACATATTTTTAAAGGGTAATTTAAGAATATTCATCTATATTTAATATAATTATAAAAACATATTATTTAAGAACTATAAATTTGAAATAATGAATAATTGCAGAAGGATTATAATTTAAAGTTACAATTAAATATGGGTCATAGTTTTTCAACCGTTCTGACATTTTCTACTGCTCTTGGAGCCCTTTCTTCTCATCGTATTTGGTTCAATTCAAGACTGTCTTGATGTGGCTTTGATTTCATTCTCTCCCTCTAATAATGAGGAATGAGTGCTTCATCAAGCTCTTGGTGGATAAAGTTGGTACTTTCGTAAAGGTTGATGTTGTTTCCTGGAGCCTCATCTCGGTCTGCATTTGTGTTTTCATTAACCTTTCCAAGCCACTCCCCTTTTCGGTTAATATGTTTTCTTCACGAGGCTCATGGACTCAACATCTCAATTATGAAGGCCTTCCCTTCCATTACTTCCGTTACCACCCCCATGGTCATTGCATCGCTGGATGTCCCTCTCAGCCCCATCAATGTCCTCAACAAGTCTAGAAGAGAAAAGAAGGGGAGCTTGACCCATTTTTCAAGTGGCACAATCACACAAAGTTTTACTGCCCCCCTTTCTCTCACTCGATGATGATGAACATTGTTGTGGGATGTCCTAAGCCTACTCCCCCTTCCCCCCTCTTAGCTTGTTAAGCCCTCCCCTTCCCCACCCCGAGCCTTCCATTCCATGGAAGATCCCTTGAAAAAAAATTGACCCCCCATTCAATCCCTCCTCGAACAAACCCTCTTTTGTCTCCCCCATCCAAGCCTGGTAAGCGACACGTGGATGTTGGAGTCCTTTTAAAGAAGAAAGGTCATAGATTGGAGGCAAAATTACTGAGGGTAGAAGCACACTCTCTCATATCCAATGGATCTCTATGGACCCTAGAAGACCTCTTTTTTAAACGAGGGTGATAAGTAGTATTGTCTTGTGGATAAGCCCCTCTGATGGATAGTTTACAGAGACTGGTCTTTAGGGATGTATTATTATACTTCCTTTTTTCGGTGTTTGGCTATTCAGTTATTTGTATCCTCTTTTTTTGTTACCTCTCTCATTTGATTCTCTATGGTTTTTGTGTCCCATTTTTCTTGTTCTTTTAGGACGTGTGTGCTTCTGCTCTTTTTATTTCTTCTTCCTTCTATTTTTCTATGAATAATGGGCCCCCATTTGTGTCCCATACCGGTTCATAGCTTCAATCAAAAGTGTTTTACCTAATCTAATAATAAAAAAATCTAATTAGGATAAATCAAGATGTGTGTGTGTGTGTGTGTGTGTGTGTGTGTGTGTGTGTGTGTGTGTGTGTGTGTGTGTGTGTGTGTGTGTGTGTGTGTGTGTGTATTCGTAATTAGTCATTCAATGCTTCACCTGAGTACTCTCAACATAAATTTATCCCATATCACAATCACTCTCCACAAATGAAATTACATCTCCTTATTTGTGTGCCAAATCGATCAAGGGGATTATGGATTTTCATGGTATATTCATTCAGCTGTCAATCAACATTTAGTTACTTACAATTTTGTCAGATTTGAGCTCCATCAATGATTATGTTATGTCATATTTCCTCTGTGTGTTTGGTTTTGTTAAATTGTTTGTGGGTTTTAACATCTTGGTTATATGAATTTTTAGACATCTATTTGATAATTTCTTTCATTCCAGACATCTCTATGCTTGTATTAATTTGTGCCATAAATGTTGATATTAATGTGCACAGTTTGATTCTACACTAACAATGCCTTCATCCATATTTAAACCTGCCATCAACATGTGTTGATATTACTACCATTTTTGTGTCTTCAAGTCATGCATTATGATCCTATCATCTCTTGCCCAGATCATCATCCTCATGTGCCTAACACTACCAATCCTCTATCTTGTCTATAAGAAATATATTTGAACATTAATTCACCCTTAAATTACATTCTACCATCTCCATTTTTTATGCATGCTTAAGACTTTATTCAACCCTCTGTACAGTGTCAATATTAACTGATCAATTTTTAGGCTTTGGCTAGTTCATTATTAGTCTCTACTAAAGTGGGTACTATAGGTTTCATTCAAAGTAAATAATTTCTTGATCGTAATTAATCAAAAAGTTGGAATTGACATATTAATATAACAATTTTAATGTTTGACATGTAAAAAATTAAGAATATTAATTTTTAAAATTATTTTAACACTCCATTCCTAGCACTTTTAACTTTGTAACCCTTAAATTCGTAAAAGAACTATTGTTGATTAAATTTAAATTACAATAAGTAGTTACACAGTATTAAATTTATATTTTCTAGTTCAAATTGATTTATCCTTATCAACAATTTTTTTTTCTTTTGAATTCAATGAAACAAATATGAAATACAACATATTGTCCAAATTATTAAAGCAAGCTTACAATACAAATTTACATGCTAACTCACATACAAACAATTCTCAAAACAAAGGCAGGGACTAGCCGCTATGTGGCCTTTGTTTCAATAATTCATAAATAAATTTTGAATATAACCCTCAATATGATGTCTTTCAAATCTATCATAATCTAATTTTGATTATGAACTTTATGTCTCTAAATAAAGTAAGAAAATTTGAGATTCAATTGACGTGTGCTTTGTCAAACATTGCATATCTTATAACTATAGATTTATATATGACAACCTTGAATTACAACCTTGAGCCTCACCATATTTTGTTATTTCAAAGAATACAACTTTGAGCCTCACTATATTTTATTTTTTCAAGGAATATATATCCTTTAATTTTACATTGCCAAACATTAACATTAGTTGGAGTGAGAAGAAATAACCTTTGATTAGACTTATCAACTTGAGGTCAAATCTATCTATTAATACATATGGAATGAAAATGGAATCGTTTTAAGGTCTACGATGTTGGGGGCCTTGGCTATGGTTTACAAGATGGCTTACAATACATGAGACCACCCAGTACTCCCAATATGTAGGAGGTACCTAGTTATACTTCAAATACGAGTTGTACATACCTTAACCCTTGCAAAATTCAAACTTGTGACTTCCCTATCAAGAGCACAAGCTCTTTAACAATAGGCCAACTCGAGTATATAGATAATTGAAGTAACATTTGTTTGAAATGTAAACCAAAACAAAATAAAACCTTAAAGCATGTTAAACATAATAAATTTTTATCTATTTTTCATATTATCTTAAAATTTGACCTTGTATGAAAGGGTTAGTAATTTGATTAGTAAGGATGATGGTATGTCATAATTGTGATACCATCCACTAAAGTATAAATCTCCAAAAGGCTAGATTAAGTGTGGTAAATTTTACTCCTCAATTCTTAACACTAAGTCAAATATAGTTAGTTATTACACTTGAATTTGGATTTTATTTTTTGTTAAAAAAAATAAGCTTACAAAGGAATACATGTCCTTTAATTTTAAATTGCTAGACATTAAAATTAGTTTGAGTGAGGAGAAATAACCTTTGATTCAACTCATCAATTTGAAGTCAATTTTTTCTATTAATATATATGAAATGGAAATGAATCTTTTTAAGGTCTATGATGTCAAAGGCAAATCAATTTCAAATCTTTTGAAAGCATAGTCTCGAGACCCTCCAAATGATGTAAATCATTTGACCAAATCCTAACACTATTCCCTAGTATAGTTGTTGCTATGTTAAGAAGAAAGTCAGATGAACCATTGATTTTTCGATAAACAAGTAAAAAATATTTAAATATTAATTGTTACGCCAAGAGGCATTCTAAAATGGTAGAAGGGGGATTGGTGGTGAGTTGTAATCTCAACGAGTGTGTTTAATTTTAAATTTGTCCATAGATTTGACATCCAATTGACTATCACTTTGAAGTTTTTCCTTTTTTCTTAGAGAATTCGATCGAAAACTTTAATATTTTGGCCATACAATGGAGTTTGGAGCCCCCTTCTTTTTTCTAGAAACATTTTTTTGAATTTTGACACATAAGTGTAGTTAGATTGAAAAAAATTGTCAACAATTAGTGAAAATTTTACAAAAAAGGTAATAGAGTTATTAATAATTGTGGTATGTTAAAAATTGTTGTCTTGTTAGGATTTTGGTTTGATGGTCATCCTACCTTTCCGTCTTCAATTCCAATCAAAATTAGAACACTAGATTTGACATAGAGCCTCTTTGCCATCTGCACAACCCATATTCACTTCTAGAATTGCTATTAGATTCCAAGCGTGTCAATTTTCATCACTTTTGCTTATCATATTGTTCATTGCTTGTTAAAAGTTTTGTTTAATGCTTGTTTATTGTTTTTAGCCACTAGGGCAGATATGAATTTATTATATTGAACCGATATGTGCTAGATCTCCCTTGCAAATAATTTTACCATTTTCTTAGTGTCATGATACCATAGTGTCACAATTGGGTAACACAATTGGAAGCAACAACATTATGAAAGGTACATGAAATTGGAAGGTGCACAATGATTAGGAAAGGTGCTTAAAATTGGAAAGGTTTGAAAAAAGTGAAATTTCCTTTTCCTGAATTTGAACTTACAAATGCTTCACTTGATAATTGTGAATGGCTTGAGAATGGAACATGTAAGTAAAGAAATGGTGTTGAACACACCCATATACAAGATTACTTAGAGATCCAAGGATCCTTCAACATCAAATATGCAACATTATAGTTGATTTTTGTGCATTTATGGATACATTTACTCTAATACGCAACAATTGTAGAAGTGTTTTTAGTATTTTGGTTTTAGTCTCCTCGTATATTGTAAGTTACCTTGCCAACCATAACCAAAACTCTCGACATCGTGGACTTTAAAAAGATTCATTTCCATTTCATATATATTAATAGAAAAATTTGACTTCAAATTGATGAATCAAAGGTTATTTCTCCTCACTCCAACTAATTTTAATGTCGAATAATGTAAAATTAAAGGACATGCATTCCTTGAAAAAAATAAGATATACAATGTTCGACAAAATACACATCAATTGAATCTTAAATTTTCTTACTTTATATAAAGACATAAAATTCATACTCAAAATTGGATTATGATGAATCTTAAAGATATCATAATGAAAATTGTATTCAAAACTTACTTTTCAAATAATAAAAAAAGGAAGAAATCTCACTTTACATACAATTTTTTTATTAAAATACGACATTACAATTCATCAATCTTAATATCAGTAATGTAAAATTACTTTATTCAATCATTAAAACTTATATATATATGACAACAATAAACAATAATTTGCTTTATCTAAAACCTTAAAATATAATTAATATAATAAAATAGTGTAACATGATAGACCTCACCACAAAAAAGTTCAGATTTACTGGTTGTGACATGTACATTGATTTATGAGGTTAGGATATAGCCTCACACAAAAAACATACTTATATGGGAAGTATTTTAAACTTATGTGGGATTTTTAACTTATATTTGATAGGGACCATGGATGTATATTCATATATATTAAAAGAGAACCGTTTTTTTAAAGGGCAAACCCAAGATTTATTTAATTTTTGTTCTACACGTGTCTACCGACGTTTAAGTTTCATATGTCAATGTCACTACCTTTTATGTCTCAATTCTTTGACTAGTTACTCTTGTGAACTTAAATATTTTTTAATAAGTGTTACCCCTCATGGAACCAATATTAAAAAATTTCATTTGTCAATGTTTTCCACACTAAAAGAAACCCATTAGGAATATCAATTCCCTGCTATTTTCGTTGAAAATAGTGTTAAAACTGGCAATAGTAGAACCTACTTGATAAAAAGAGTTGGAATAGTTTAAAATGTTTGTATGTTGGGGTAGTCATTGGTTAAACATTTTGTCAATAAAAATATATTATAATATTTAAATCAGTCAAAAAAGAATTAGAATATATTGTAATATTCAATTCATCGAAAAAAATGATCAAAATTTTCTTTACATTTTTTATATCTTGACCCTACAATTTACCACCTACTACCGGAATGATTTCACCACTACCAAATAATTGTATTTATTTGACAGAAGTCGTATTTATAAACTTCGAAGTCAAAATTGTTGGTTAATCTCTTTGAAAATTTGTGCGTGCTGATTAATCTCTTCTGTAATATTCCCCAACTTACAGACAATTTACTTAAAGAAGTAATCGATTTAACCGTTTTTTAATATTTTGAAAAATGCACTTAAATAGAAATTGACTACACGTGTCTACTGACGTTTCCTTGATTTTAAACTTGAAATGAGCATGTCGGTTGCATATTTAAGTTTCCTTAGTCGTCAATACTCTTCAAAAATTTTAAGAATAAAAATAAAAGTTACTAATACAATTAGATTGGACATTAGAATGTTTTGGTCCATGCGTTCAAATGTTCAATCCCTATTACCTTTTTCTCCACTTGTACATTTGTATATATTTGACAATTTTTAGGATATTATTTATCTTATATTATTCTTCAAGTGTTTTGTTTTTAGATGTTTTTAATATTCATCAATTTTAGTTTTTACATCTTGCATGTATATCTTTTGAGATGTTTGTACCTATTCTAGGCAAATATATTTAGTAGTTATAATCTATCTTTGAATATGTTTCTTTTGTTTTTGTGGATCTTTCTACCTTACTCTGATTCCCTGTGCCTCTAATTTTGCACATCACTATTTTCCATGGTTAGCCATTACACACATCATATCTTAAATAATTCTATATATATAAATCATTCCTAGTCATTTACCAAGTGAGAATCAGAGTCTTCCATAAGCTAGAGTTTTCTATAATAAAAATTCTTTGCTACACTTGAAAAGGAGTTTGTGCTCTAAGCTTTTATTAATCATTCTTTACTTTAAACTATTGTGTATCATCTACTTGTATCAAAAGAGGGTTAGGCAACTCTTTATGTAGTTAAATCATCATTTCTATAGAAAAGGAGTTTGAATCCTTGCTCGATATTCCATTTACACTACACAAGAACTATGTAATATTTGATTCTAACATGCGAGATACATAGTTACAACTCCCTTGAGGTTGCTTGACATAACTCTTTAATATTGGTTGCCGAAAATTAGGTCAAAAGACAAAGAAGCCTTGAAAATTTGAAAAATAAAACAAACAAATAAAAAAATAAGACTTCCTTCAACTAAGTTTGCGCCTCATCCCCATTTTTCCCATCTACCTTTGCTCCTAATCACAAACCCATTGTTTGCTTTGATTCTCGCACTCATAAAAAAATTAAAATCTCTTGTTCTATAGTGAATCATAAAGAAACAACACATGCCCTTGGCCTGGTAGGCTACTGCAAATATCCAATATTTGCATTCCCAACCCAAAAATAGGGAGAACAAACCTCATTGAAGAGAAAGGACTATAGAAAAACAAAATTGGTCAAATTTTATTCTTCGTATTCCTTTCCCTATAGACCCTCATGTCTGCTAGAGATGTAACAAGGATTAGGCACCCGTTCCAATGAACACAATGTACATAAATGTGTTCCTTGATTTTGCAAAAATCCAATGAAGAACAATTAATGATAAAAACAACATTGACCCACATCAAGAAATTAAGGAAATTATAGGATTTAAAGAAGTGGGTGTTGTGGCTTTTATTTTCCCCTTCTTCGAGTCCCTATTAATCATACTTTCCAAATCTAATCATAGTTTGAAACTGCATTTGTCAATGCTTGGACTGGTATCATTTCTTTCTCATCTTTGTCTACTAACCCACTTCATCCACGATTCCATCCAAAGCCTAGTTATGACATGCTTATAATTTGCAAGATGCTATGGCATGCTTAAAGTTTTGTTTTGTTTTAGTCTACATTTCAAACAAATGTTACTTTAACTCTTTATACCCTTGAGTTGGTTTAATGGCCAATAAATTTTACTCTTGAAGGGGAGGTCAGAAGTTCAAACCCTACAGGATGTAAGGTAGCACACCTCTCATTTGAAGAACAACTAGGTGCCTCCTATATACTGGGAGTAAGAGGTGGTCTCATGTATTTTAAGCTACCTTACAAATCATAACGAAGGCCCTTGACATCATGGACCTTAAACAAATTCTATTTCTATTTCATATATATTAAGAAACAAATTTGACCTCAAATCGATAAATCTAATCAAAATTTATTTCTTGCCATTCCAACTATTTTTATTGCAATTCGAGGTTATCATATATAGGTCTCTAGTTACAAGATATGTAATGTTCAACAAAGCACACATGAATTAGGCCTCAAAGTTAGATCACTTGGTCTTCGCAGCATGCAAAGGTAGTCCTAGTCATAGGTTCACTTTTCGACTTACCTATGGTGTCTGGAGAGGGCTCATTTTACACCACCCAAAGGTTATAAAGAGGCTAACCTTATGTTAATTGGGCAAAACCTTAATTCTTCTATGCAAAAAAAAAAAAACAAAGCAAACGTCAATTAAATCTTAAATTTTCTTACTTTTTTCAAAGACATAAAATTCATACTCAAAATTTGATTATGATGACTCTGAAAAACATGATAATGAAAGTCGTATTCAAAACTTACGTGTGAAATAATGAAAAATAAAAAGAACCCCACTTTACATACACTTTTATTAATTAATGTATGGTAATGAAATTCATTAACTTTAATGTCAAAATTATATAATTATTTTATCCAAATTTTCATTTTTTATCAATAATGAAAAACAAAACAAAATAAACAAGATAATGACAATAAATAATAATCTTCTTCATCTAAAATCTTGAAATACAATTGGTATGATAAACAGTGGAATTTATAATTTGTTCTTGTCTATAATATAACAGAGTGGGTCTCACCATCGCAAGGTTCCCATTCACTGATTGTGGCATGTGCATGGATTTTAATAAGTGGTGGTGGCCTCACAAGCTATTTTAATTGTAATAGGGTTGCACTTTTGAACTCTTATGTGATTTTTAACTTATTTTTTATTGGGACCATGGAGGTACAATTAAATATATTAAATGGTTTTTAAAATAAAAATAAAAATAAACAATAAATAAAAACAAATTAGTTTTGCATTTCAATGCGAATGAAAAAGAGATAAGATCAAGTTTCCCATCAACTACTATCCTTAAAATTTATCTTAATAAATGCCTTCTAAATCTAAATTATTTGCTTTGAGAATACGACAGTTTTATATACCTAAATATAAGTTGCTTATAGTTAATAGGTCCACGTGTTTTTGTTGCCCGACGGTTTCAATTATTTTTAGGTGAGATTATGAGACTCTAAACATCGATGTGAAATTGACTTGTAAACTTTAGGACCACATCGATTACACCATTTTACCTCATCTACTGATAACATTGTTTCAACTTTCTTTGTGTTAATTGTCCCTTGGATATTTGGATTAAATATGGGTTTGAAAAGCACTATATGAAATATTTATTGTTACATTTGTTATAAATTTGAACAATTAAATAGGGTGATATTTTATTGACATCATAGTTATCGTAAAAATATAATATATTTTTATAAAAAAAATTAATAGAGAAAAGCTCATTATAAGTTACATTGTTCAATGATGTGACAAGGATAACTTTTAAAGTGAAAAACCTAAACTAAAGAGTTACAATTAAAATAATTTAAAATGTATGATCAATTTTGAAAAACACCTATATCTCAAAAGTTTATTCTCCAAGAATTTTAACAATAGAAATAGAAGTTACTAATATAATTAGGTTGGAGATTAAAAGACTTTGTAGGATACGTTTAAGATGGTACTTGGTCCATAGGATTAAATGTACAATCTCTATTAATTTTTTTTACACTGGGTACACTCATATATATTTGGCAATTTTTAGGACACTCTTTGCCTCACATTACTTTTTCTCAAACGTCTTGTCTTTAAATGTCTTTAATATTCACCAATTTCAACATTTGTGTCTTGTTTACATACTTTTTGAGATGCTTGCACCCATTTTAGATAAACATATTCTTTAGGACACTCCTTTGTCTCACATTACTCTTTTTTAAATACATAGAGATGTCACCCATTCCAAGCCCAACCAAGCCCCACATTCAAGCACACCAACCGTTAATTGGGATTGAAAATGGTTAAAGTTGGTTGTGTACTCTGGGTAATTTTGAGAGTATAGATTGGCCTCTATCCATTGTAACTTATACTGAATGGAAATCTGAGCTCAACATGCGCTCTGGTTAACCCTCCCCAATTCAAAATGGGCCTCGACAAATTATTGTGCAACTCTCGTGAATGATCTTATGGGCAAGATTGATGGGGTTTGTTTTCTCTCAGTGAAAAACCAACTGAACAAAGCAAGTAAATAACAAAACCTACTATGTTTTGGAAACACTGGACACCGATGCACAGTTCTTCAGTCACAAGCTTCAATTAAAATGTTGATCTATGAACATCAGTGATGTGACCAATGAGAAGCCCATCAAGATGCTTTCAAGAGTAGAACTACATCCTCAATGGCTCATGAAGGTACCAACAGGTGGAAGGGAGAGAATAACTAGTTGTGGCACCCATCCCCATATGACCAACCCCTTAGCTCTCTCTATAAATCCTTCCATTACGCGCCACAAAAATTCTTTACTATGTTCCCATGTGTAGATGAGGTAGCTTCCGAGGAAAGTTTAATGGACCAAATAAAAACCTGCTCACTAGCTTCCAATCCCCTTACCAAAGCCATCGTTTACTCTTGTGAAAGAAACACCAGGCTCCCAAATGAAATGTACACAAATGTCCACGGGCATTGAGAACCCAGCCACTGCGACATCTTATTCTCAATAATATCTGCCAAAACATCACCTAAAAAATAATACAATGAACCTCTGTTATCCAATCAAGGTCAATGGATAATAAACAAATATTGTCATAGGAATAGAGGTTCATTCACCTAGACGTGGCATATAGGAATTGACAATATGCAGTCTTGATGTGTCCTTGCTTTATGTATTGCAGTTATTTTCATTTATTCTCATTCAGGGGGTAATATTCATTACATCAACAATTTGCCCTTTAATAATATGTAAATGATCTCAGCCAATGAAAACAAAAATAAATATGTTTTTTCCTATTTTCTGTTAACAATTGTGCAACTCAACTTTTGGAAAAATGTAATTTTTTTATACACGAAAAATAATGCATTCTGATTGGTCCAACAAACACAGTTTAATTGAAGGTTAAAGTAAATTGAATGCTTTAGTATACCCTCAAGGCTAATAAGACAAGTCTTAGTTTCCCATGATTTATTTAGTTGTTGCTCTTCAATGGGAATGAATAAGACAAGTTTAAGTTTCCCATCAATAACTGCCCTTAATATTTTGATAAATAGTTGAATAGAAGTTGACTCCACATGTCTTTATGTTGACATTTCCTTGATTTTAGACTAGGAATGAGCGTGTCGGTGCCATACTTTCATAAATTTTGATTTGCTTTTTTTATTTTTTAGAAATATGTTTTATATATTAAAAAGGTCACAACATGGTGGAGTACTTATAAATATTGATGTGAAATGGAGAATATTCATGGGAGAGAAAGATTGCATCGAATGCACCATATAATTTCATTTATTTTTTATTTGATAAGGTAAATATTTTTAAGGTTGGAGTTATAAATTGGTTTAACATTTTTTATTGGAGATATGAATCAATACTGAATCATAAAAGGGGTCCAATCCTTGACAACAATAAAGTGCTAAACAACAAGAAATAAAAACAACCACCATGAACCAAACCAGAAGGCACATCAGAGCCAAAACAGTAAGTTATGAAGCCTAAAAAGGTGATCCTCTCAAAATAGAAGAACTTCATCAAAGCTTTAACCAAAACCGACCAGCATGAGATCAAAGCGGGAACCATCTGAAAGATCTATAATATAAGTGAAACAATCCTTAGTTGCATGCGAGGGCAAGTCTTCTTTCACATTATATAATATAAGATATCTTGAAGCATTATAAGATATCAAGTCTTCTTGGATGGAGATTATTATTTATCAAAAATCCATCTAGAGGGTGGTGAGCTACATGCAATAAATGCATGATTAGTTTTGAAACTTTCACAGATGCGGTGTGACTGACAAAAAATGTAAGAAATCAAAACATAGCAAGGTCGACATGAAAATCTAACAAAGCAAGTTTTCATAAATTCTCACCTAAATCAATTTTTTTAATTTGGGAAGGAGGACTACCTCTTTATTCAATTTTGACTATTTCTATTTAGTCAGGGTAAATTTGGTTTTAAACAATATACAAACATCCTAGTTCTACGATGACCCCCACACCTTACGTCAAATTTTAAAGATTTAGATAAAGGCATTATGCACTCCGTAGGATAATGTTTGAAATTATTTTAAAATAAAAAAAATGAAAATGAAAATTACTTTTTAGTATTATTAAATTACATTGTATAAATACAAATTTTAATTAAAATAATATCTTAAATTTAATTACAAACTATTAAAATTAAAACTATCAACAAACTAGTACAAATATATTAAATACATCTATTTGAAAAATGCTAAGAGATATCAATATCAAGGCCTTTATCTTGGATTTTTAACATACCATAAATATTAATCACTCTATTACCTTTTTTTGTAATTTTTTCATTGATTGTTGACAAATTTTTTCAATCTAATTACACCTATGTGTCAAGTTTCAAAAAAATATTTATAGGAAAAAGGGGGCTCCAAACTCCATCGTATGGCCAAGATATTACAGTTTTTGATTGACTTCTCCAAGAAAAAAGGAAAAACTTCTAAATGAGTTAAATGGACGTCAAATTTATGGTCAGAATTAAAAATAAACACACTCTTTGAGATTACAACTCACCACTAACTTCCCCACTGCCATTGTAGAATGCTTCACGGCATAACAATTAATATTTAAATTATTTTTCTTGTTTATAGAGAAATCAATAGTTCCCCTGACTTTCTTCTTCTCATAACAAAAACTATAGTCACATGATTTACATCATTTAGAGGGTCTCGAACAAAAGATTTGAAATTGGTTTGTCCTTGAAATAATTGTTGTTTCTTAATACTCGTGTTTGTTTGGTTTTTTAAAAACTGTTAAAAACTCTCTGTTGGTCATGTCATTATTGTCATTTATTTGGATTAAGTTGGTGCTGATGACAACGATGGTAAGTGTTTTGATTCTTCATCTCTTCCCTTGTTGACATTCATTCTCTCCTTTTATTTCTTCATAATAGAGATAATGAAATCCCATCAGAGAAGCATAGGTGTTCCCATGGTAGATTTTCAAAGGCCATTATCGAATGAAGTTCTTTAGAAAATATTCAACTTGTCCTCCTTGAGAGCTATAGTGTTTATCAAGTCGTTTTTGAGTGATGTTGTCATCAATAATGGAGAGAAAAATTGGAGAACTGATGCAATGAGATCCACTTTCAAAAAAAATTCATACATGTTAGTGCTTGAGCCAGTTAGAAATGATTTTCTCACCTAGGCTATCCAAAACCAAAGCAAGGGCACTTTTAAAACATAGATGGTGGCTCTGGAAAGTGAGCTTTCATCCAAAATTCTCTCCTTTGAAGGTAAATTTGATGCTTTGGATAAGTTGGTTGAAAATTTTATTTCATCTTATTACCCTCTTGTGTGTAAGTTAAAGCTAAATTGAATAGCCTGGTAATTGTTATTCAAACTCACAATTATGTTCCTTCAGACCTTGTTTGTAGTTGTTGCCTTGATGAGATATTTGATTTTCTTGCATACTCATTAGTTAGGGAAAAACTCAAATCCTTCAAGTATCTAGTGTTGAAACAAAGGGTTTTGAATAATTTGGTTATCGAAGAGGTAACACTCTCTCAATAGTGCTTAGCTATGGGAGTGTCAGTTATCACCATGATTATCAACACATAAAACTCTGCTATTTTTGGTTGAGGAAATCATTGGCTTTTTTAGAATCTTATGTTGAAGGATGCCTTGGTGAAGGAATTTAATACTAATGTTTCTTACTTTGGGGTGTTGGTGGTTAGCTTATTTATTTATTGAAACTGGTTTTATAGTTTGTATGGTTTATTGGCGGGCTATTTAGTCTTAGTTTTATATGCTCTTTTCTGCATGGCTTCCCTTATTGAACGTTGATTAAGGTGCAATATTATATTATGGTATTTTAGTTGTATAGGTGTTTCTTAAGTGTAAGTGTGTGTGTGTGTGTGTGTGTGTGTGTGTGTGTGTGAGAGAGAGAGAGAGAGAGAGAGAGAGAGAGAGAGAGAGAGAGAGAGAGAGAGAGAGAGAGAGAGAGAGAGAGAGAGAGAGAGAGAGAGAGAGAGAGAGAGAGAGAGAGAGAGAGAGAGAGATTTTAATTTATTGAGGTAAATTTCTAAGCTCAATTTTTTTTATTATCAAAAGATAAACACCATAATTTAAGTGTAATAACTATATTTAACTTAGTGCTAAGAATTGAGGAGCAAAATTTACCTCACTCAATCTATCCTCATTCATTTAATTTTAGGTATCTTTGGAGATTTATACTTTAGTGGATGGTATAACAATTATGACATACCATCATCTTTACCAATCAAAATACCAACCTTTTCATATAAGGTCAAATTTTAATTTAATATGAAAAAATAGAGACAAAAATTTATTATGTTATAACATGCTTAAGGTTTTGTTTTATTTTGGTTTACATTTCAAATAAATGTTATTTCAACTCTCTATACATTCGAGTTGGCCTAATGGTGAATAACTTGTGTTCTTGAAATGGAGGTCACAAGTTCAAATTCAATAAGGGATAAGGTACGTACACCTCATATTTGAAGTACAACTATGTGCCTCCTACATATTGAGATTACGAGGTGGTCTCATGTGTTGTAAGCCACCTTACAAATCATAACCAAGACCCTTAACATCATAAACCTTAAAGGGATTCCATTTCCATTCCATATATATTAATAAAGAAATTCGACCTCAAGTTAATAAGTCTAATCAAAAGTTATTTCTCCTCACACTAACTAATATTAATATTTGGGAGTAAAATTAAAGGATATGTATTCCTTGAAATTGACTTGTAAACTTTAGGACCACATCGATTACACCATTTTACCTCATCTACTAATAGCATTGTTTCAACTTTCTGTGTGTTAATTGTTTCTTGGAAATTTGGATTAAATATGGGTTTGAAAATCACTACATGAAATATTTATTGTTACATTTGTTATAAATTTGAACAATTAAATAGGGTGATATTTTATGGACATCATAGTTATCATATAAATGTAATATATTTTTATAAAAAAAAATTTAGAGAAAAATTCATTAGAGGTTACATTGATCAGTGATGTGAAAAGGACAACTCTTAAACTGAAAAACCTAAATTAAAGAATCACAATTAAAATAATTTAAAATGTATGATCAGTTTTTAAAAACACCTATATCTCAAAAGTTTATTCTCCAAAAATTTTAACAATAGAAATAGTAGTTACTAATATAATTACGCTGGACATTAAAAGACTTTGTAAGATACATTTAAGATGGTACTTGGTCCATAGGATTAAATGTACAATCTCTATTAATTTTTTTTACACTTGGTACACTCATATTTATTTGGCAATTTTTAGGACACTCTTTGCCTCACATTATATTTTTTTCAAACGTTTGTCTTTAAATGTCTTTAATATTCACCAATTTCAACATTTGTGTCTTGTTTACATACTTTTTGAGATGCTTGCACCCATTTTAGATAAACATATTCTTTAAGACACTCCTTTGTCTCACATTACTCTTTTTCAAATACATAGAGATGTCACCCATTCCAAGCCCAACCAAGCCCCACATTCAAGCACACCAACCGTTAATTGGGATTGAAAATGGTTAAAGTTGGTTGTGTACCCTGGGTAATTTTGAGAGTATAGATTGGCCTCTATCCATTGTAACTTATACTGAATGGAAATATGAGCTCAACATCCGCTCTAGTTAACCCTCCCCAATTCAAAATGGGCCTCGACAAATTATTGTGCAACTCCCGCAAATGATCTTATGGGCAAGATTGATGGGGTTTGTTTTCTCTCAGTGAAAAACCAACTGAACAAAGCAAATAAATAACAAAACCTAACATGTTTTGGAAACACTGGACAACAATGCACAATTCTTCAGTCACAAACTTACAATTAAAATGTTGATCTTCGAACATCAGCCATGTGACCAATGGGAAGCCCATCGAGATGCTTTAAAGAGTAGAACTACATCCATAGTGGCTCATGAAGGTACCAATAGATGGATGGGAGAGAATAACTAGTTTTGGCACCCATCCCCATATGACCAACCCCTTAGCTCTCTCTATAAATCCTTCCATTACGCGCCACAAAAATTCTTTACTATGTTCCCATGTGTAGATGAGGTAGCTTCCGAGGAAAGTTTAATGGACCAAATAAAAACCTGCTCACTAGCTTCCAAGCCCCTTACCAAATCCATGGTTTACTCTTGTGAAAGAAACACTAGGCTCCCAAATGAAATGTACACAAGCGTCCATGAGTGTTGAGAACCCAGCCACTGCGACAACTTATTCTCGCTAATATCTGCCAAAACATCACCTAAAAAATAATACAATGAACCTCTATCATCTAATCAAGGTCAATGGAGAATAAACAAATATTGTCATAGGAATAGAGGTTCATTCGCCTAGACATGGCATATAGGAATTGACAACATGCAGTCTTGATGTGTCCTTGCTTTATGTATTGCAATTATTTTCATTTATTCTCATTCAAGTCGGTAATATTCATACATCACCAATTTACCCTTTAATAAAATGTAAATGATCTCAGCGAATGAAAACAAAAATAAATATGTTTTTTCCTATTTTTTATTAACAGTTGTGCAACTCAAATTTTAGAAAAATATAATTTTTTTATACATGAAAAATAATACATTTTGATTGGTCCAACAAACACAATTTAATTGAAGGTTAAAGTAAATTGAATGCTTTAGTATACCCTCCAGGGCTAATAAGACAAGTTTTAGTTTCCCATGATTTTTTAGTTTTTGCTCTTCAATGGGAATGAATAAGACAAGTTTAAGTTTCCCATCGATAATTGCCCTTAATATTTTGATAAACAATTAAATAGAAGTTGACTCCACATGTCTTTATGTTGACATTTCCTTGATTTTAGACTAGGAATGAGCGTGTCGGTGCCATACTTTCATAAATTTTGATTTGCTTTTTTTATTTTTTAGAAATATGTTTTATATATTAAAAAGGTCACAACATGGTGGAGTACTTATAAATATTGATGTGAAATGGAGATTATTCATGTGAGAGAAAGATTGCATCGAATGCACCATATAATTTCATTTACTTTTTATTTGATAAGGTAAATATTTTTAAGGTTGGAGTTATAAATTGGTTTAACATTTTTTATTGGAGATATGAATCAATACTGAATCATAAAATGGGTCCAATCCTTGACAACAAGAAATAAAAACAACCACCATGAACCAAACCAAAAGGCACATCAGAGCCAAAACAGTAAGTTATGAAGCCTAAAAAGGTGACCCTCTCAAAATAGAAGAACTTCAACAAAGCTTTAACCAAAACCGACCAGCATGAGATCGAAGCGGGAACCATCTGAAAGATCTATAATATAAGCGAAATAGTCCTCAGTTGCATGCGAGGGCAAGTCTTCTTTCACGTTATATAATATAAGATATCTTGAAGCATTATAAGATATCAAGTCTTCTTGGATGGAGATTATTATTTATCAAAAATCCATCTAGAGGGTGGTGAGCTACATGCAATAAATGCATGATTAGTTTTGAAACTTTCACAGATGTGGTGTGACTGACAAAAAATGTAAGAAATCAAAACATAGCAAGGTCGACATGAAAATATAACAAAGTAAGTTTTCATAAATTCTCACCTAAATCAATTTTTTTAATTTGGGAAGGAGGACTACCTATTTATTAAATTATGACTATTTCTATTTAGTTGGGGTGAATTTGGTTTTAAACAATATACAAACATCCTAGTTTTACGATCGCCCCCACACCTTACGCCCAATTTTAAAGATTTAGATAAAGGCATTATGCACTCCGTAGGATAATGTTTGAAATTATTTTAAAATAAAAAAAATGAAAATGAAAATTACTTTTTAGTATTATTAAATTACATTGTATAAATACAATTTTGAATTAAAATAATATCTTAAATTTAATTACAAACTATTAAAATTAAAAATATCAACAAACTAGTACAAATATATTAAATACATCTATTTGAAAAATGCTAAGAGATATCAATATCAAGGCCCTTGTATTTTTAACATACCATAAATATTAATCACTCTATTACCTTTTTTTGTAATTTTTTCATTGATTGTTGACAATTTTTTTCAATCTAACTACACCTATGTGTCAAGTTTCAAAAAAATATTTATAGGAGAAAGGGGGCTCCAAACTCCATCGTATGGCCAAGACATTACAATTTTTGATTGACTTCTCCAAGAAAAAAGGAAAAACTTCTAAATGAGTTAAATGGACGTCAAATTTATGGTCAAAATTAAAAATAAACGCACTCTTTGAGATTACAACTCACCACTAACTTCCCAACTGCCATTGTAGAATGCTTCATGGCATAACAATTAATATTTAAATTATTTTTCTTGTTTATAGAGAAATCAATAGTTCCCCTGACTTTCTTCTTCTCATAAAAAAAACTATACTAGGGAATAGTGTTAAGATCTGGTCACATGATTTACATCATTTGGAGGGTCTCGAACAAACGATTTGAAATTGGTTTGTCCTTGAAATAATTGTTATTTCTTAATACTCGTGTTTGTTTGGTTTTTTAAAAAGTGATAAAAACTCTCTGTTGGTCATGTCATTATTGTCATTTATTTGGATTAAGTTGATGATGATGACAACGATGGTAAATGTTTTGATTCTTCATCTCTTCCCTTGTTGACATTCATTCTCTCCTTTTATTTATTCATAATAGAGATAATGAAATCCCATCAGAGAAGCATAGGTATTCCCATGGTAGATTTTCAAAGGCCATTATCGAATGAAGTTCGTTAGAAAATATTCAACTTGTCCTCTTTGAGAGCTATAGTGTTTATCAAGTTTGTTTTGAGTGATGTTGTCATCAATAATGGAGAGAAAATTTGGAGAATTGAGGTAATGAGATCCACTTTTAGACAAAATTTATACATGTTATTACTTGAACCAGTTAGAAATGACTTTCTCACCTAGGCTATCCAAAACCAAAGGAAGGGCACTTTTAAGACAGAGATGGTGGCTCTGGAAAGTGAGCTTTCATCCAAAATTCTCTCCTTTGAAGGTAAATTGGACGCTTTGGATAAGTTGGTTGAAAATTTTATTTCATCTTATTACCCTCTTGTGTGGAATTTGAAGCTAAATTGAATAGCCTAACAATTATTATTCAAACTCACAATAATGTTCTTTTAGACCTTGTTTGTAGTTGTTGCCTTGATGAGATATTTAATTTTTTTGCATACTCACTAGTTAGGAAAAAACTCAAATCCTTCAAGTATCTGGTGTTGAAACAAAGGGCTTTGAATAATTTGGTTATCGAAGAGGTAACTCTCTCTCAATAGTGCTTAGCTATGGGAGTGGCAGTTATCAACATGATTATCAACACACAAAACCCTACTATTTTTAGGGTTGTGGAAATCATTGGATTTTTTAGAATCTTTATGTCAAAGGATGCCTAGGTGAAGGACTTTAATACCAATGTTTCTTACTCTGGGGTGTTGGTGGTTAGCTTATTCATTTTTTGTAACTGGTTTTATAATTTGTATGGTTTGTTGGCAAGCTTTTTAGTCTTAGTTTTATGTGCTCTTTTTTGTATGGCTTCCCTTATTGAACGTTGATTAAGGTGCAATATTATATTATGGTATTTTAGTTGTATAGGTGTTTTTTATGTGTGTGTTTCTCTTCCCTCCTCTCCAAGATTTCTCCCTAGTTTTTCTCCTACTCTTATGATCATGTTGTAGTGGATGATGGTCTCTGTGTGTGTGTGTGTGTGTGTGTGTGTGAGTGAGTGTGTGTGTGTGTGTGTGTGTGTGTGTGTGTGTGTGTGTGTGTGTGAGAGAGAGAGAGAGAGAGAGAGAGAGAGAGAGAGAGAGAGAGAGAGAGAGAGAGAGAGAGAGAGAGAAGTGTAATAACTATATTTAACTTAGTGCTAAGAATCGAGGAGCAAAATTTACCTCACTCAATCTAACCTCATTCATTTTATTTTAGGTATCTTTGGAGATTTATACTTTAGTGGATGGTATAACAATTATGACATACCATCATCTTTACTAATCAAACTACCAACCCTTTCATATCAGGTCAAATTTTAATTTAATATGAAAAAAATAGAGACAAAAATTAATTATGTTATAACATGCGTAAGGTTTTGTTTTGTTTTGGTTTACATTTCAAATAAATGTTATTTCAACTCTCTATACATTTGAGTTGGCCTAATGGTGAATAACTTATGTTTTTAAAAGGGAGGTCACAAGTTCAAATTTTATAAGGGATAAGGTATGTACACCTTGTATTTGAAGTACAACTACGTGCCTCCTACATATTGAGATTACGAGGTGGTCTCATGTGTTGTAAGCTACCTTACAAATCATAACCAAGGCCCTTATCATCATGAACCTTAAAGGGATTCTATTTCCATTGCATATGTATTAATTGAGAAATTCGACCTCAAGTTGATAAATCTAGTCAAAAGTTATTTCTCCTCACACTAAACGAAAATCATATTCAAAATTAAATTATAATAAATTTGAAAGATATAATAATAAAAGTCATATTCAAAACTTGTTTTTAAAGTAATAAAAAAAAAAGCCACTTTACTTTCACTTTTTCAATTGATGTATGGCATTAAAATTCATCAACCTTACTATCAAATGTGTGGAATTACGTTGTTCAATCCAAACAATAATGAATAATAATATATAATAATCTACTTTATCTGAAACCTTGGGAGGATATAATAAGTATGATAGAGAGTTGATTTTAAGGTTAGGAAATGGCCTCACACAAAGGACATACTTTACAATGAGTGATTGTGCCTTGTCTACGTCTCCGCCACAAGTATTTTAAACTTATATGGGAAGTATTTTAATTTATATGAGAATTTTAACTTATGTTTGATAGGGACCATGGATGTTTATTCATATATATTAAAAGAGAACTCATTTTGTTTTAAAGGCAAACCGAGGATTTATTTAATTTTTGCTCTTCAATGGGAAGGAATAAGACGAGTTTAAGTTTCCCATCGATAACTACCTTTGCTTAAATAGAAGTTTACTAATTTAATAGATCCACGTGTCTTTTTTGCCGACGTTTCCAATTATTTATAGGTGAGATTATTAGGGTATGAGAGACCTTGATCTTGGAATTAGAATGTGTGTCGGTGTCATATTTACGTTTCATTAGTTAACGATACTTTCACAACTTTCAACGTGCATTTTTTTTTTTTTTAAAAATAAATTTTATATATTAAAAAGGTCACAACATGGCGAAGTACTTAATATTGCATCCAATGGGACATCTAACATCATTTCTCAACATGATTGTTTGGAATTTGTTTGTACCATTTATTTTTAATTTATGTAAAAGATATGGAGAGAGATCATTTTGAGATATATATATGATTTCGAATTTATCTAATATTTGAAATATGATATTTCGAGAATAATATCTATCGATATATGCTATATAGATTTATCTAAGATATATATGTTAGTTTTTTATTTGAAATTATATATAAGATTAACTAATATGGTTAATGACTTGTTATTTCTAAATTTGAGTTGAAAATGGTTGTACTATGCAAAAATACGAAATTTAGGATTTTTTTATGAATGGTCAAGCGACTGCGACCAAGGTAATAGGGAGGAATGATGTGGATAAGTCTATTAAGGCTTCGACATCGTGGAATACCTGTGATGGAAAGACAGGGGGGGTTTGGTAGGCTCAACGAGCAATCCATTGATGATGGAGGCATTTATTATGGATAACGCTGCATATCTAGGGTTGACATCTAAGGCAATCCTCTTTGGTTAGCGCTCAAGGTGGGCAGGCATGGGACAGATGATAAGAATGGGCTCCCTTGAGGCAGAAGCAACTCATTTGGAGGCATCAAAAAATCCAGGTGTGAAGATTGTTGTGCAGTTAAAAACCATCCCTTCCATCTCTTTTGCCGATGAGGCGCTTCAAGAAGTGCTAAAAAATGAGAAATGGTCAATGGATAGAGGTGTGATTTGCATATTTGACTATTCCTGGATATCCTTGGCTTCCCTCCACAAGTGGATTTCTGATATATTGTGACCATTAATGGTGGGTAGCTTGGAAATCTATCCCTGTGCTAGGGGGTTTTTAATCATGGTTTTGATCTCCTTGATGACCAAAATAAGATTTGCAGAGATAGTTTTAAGACTTGGAATCAGTTATTTCTCATCATGAAGCTCTGGTTTCCATCATTTAATCCTCTCACAGAATCACTCTGCTCACGGCCCATCTGGGTTTGTTTGTTGCACCTTTCCCTCCAATTCTGGTCTGAAACATGCCTCTCATCAATTGGTAATGCTCTAGGCGAGATGATGGTAGTAGACATTGCTACTACAAACTTTGCTCATATTACATTTGCACATATTTTACCCTGCTTGGACATTGCTCATGATCTCCCTACTGCTATTGAATTAAAAGTCAAGGAGCATCCCTGGTCTCAGACCCTAGATTATGAGGGGGTTCCTTTCCATTGCTGATAGTGCTTTGAGACTGGTTAGGTGGTTGAGAATTGTCGAAGTATCAAATGAAATGTGGATTTGGAGGCCGTTGGGGTGTTATACACTAAATATGATATTGCTTGACACCCATCAAACATTGCTCTATCTATGGAAGCTCGTGTGTCAAGCAGATTGAACAATTTTTTGGAAGAAGTAGAAAGGGTGATGTCTTACTGAATCATTCCCCATGCCACCTGGTGGGGATGGTGAAGATAGGAGGTAATGGGGGGAGCTTACCTGTGGCTGGGTGCACAACCCTTTATACTTGAATGCATTGATCCTTTTGGCTAGTATGGTGCTCAGGTTCAGTTTCTTTGGGAGTGGGTAGTTTGCAACCTGGTTTGCCTGGGTTGTGCCCATGATGGTGGGATTTTATTTTGCTAATTTGTTTCATTGCTTTGGGTAGTGTGGGCCTTTTTGATTTGTTTTTGGGGCTTTGTGTTACATGCTCCACTTTTGTTTTTCCGTTTCCTTTGGTTTTTGGTTCCATCTTGCTACAGATAGTGTAATTTTGTTTTCTTGTTTAATAAAACAAGAGAGGGACCCCCCAACCCTTACATCATTTATATATAAAAAATATTAACTAATATAATATTTAAATTACTATTATTTAAATTATATTATTTGTTTTGATTCATATTTTGTTTTACACATTTAATAATTATGCATAGAACGTTTATCTATCATTTATAACAATAATTATGAGAATTAAAAATTACTTAAAAAACTTACGTTCATTCCAAATTCATTTATAATAATTTTCACGTAAAAAATATATAATATATATATATAATTTATATAATACATTAAATAATAACCATAATAAATAAAACTGATCATAACTATATTTTCGTGTTTGCTTAGTATGTGTCCTAATCTACTACAGTGAAATTTATGCATAAAACAATTCCACATACATATTTAAAAATAAACTTAATGTTTTTCAATCTAGCTTTTCAACATATGTGAATATCTTTGTTCACTGTCAGGGTTTGAAATACTTGTCATATGATACTATTTAAATTTTTCTTGTCTTAGGTATTCAATCAACATGGAATACATTTTCAAACTATCTATAATAAGATTAACTTGATATGAAACCATTGGTGGAGAAGGGATTGGAGGAATATTTTCTTGGATAGGATATGGCACTCTAGGGAGTATAAATGGAGAGAACATCAAATTGATTTCACACAAAATAATTTATTTTCTATTTAAGAAAAACATGATGATTTTTTAGAACAACTAAAAACAAGTGTCGTGATGTGGTTGTAGTACCTGTCCCAATATATAATTCTGATTATTTTATCTTGTCGCCAAATCCTCCACCAACACCTTTGCCAATGCTAATGCCACTACTAATTCCTTCTCCACATTCTTTGCGGCTTTCAACATCTCCAACAAGCAGAAAGATACCCATAAATGTCTTCAAAGGTTGAAAAAGATTTTCATTGTTATTTGGAAAACTGCTTTAAACTTAAAAGTTTTTCAAAGGTTGAAATTTATTTGATTGTTATTGGGACCTATTAACAGAGGAGGAGAGCACTCCTCAAAGTTTAAAATATTTTCAATGATTGAAAAGAGTATTAGCTCATCCCTAAAATAAAAATAGTGTAGATATGCTAAATTTAAAAAGTATATTGAATGATGCGAAGGAGGAGAAGGAATTGTTTCTCTACCACCATAGTGAGAAATTGAAAAATGCTATGCCCACAGTAACACAAGGGCCCCGTTTCATATATTAATATCAACGGTAGCTAAATAAATAAAAAAATACTACGCCAACAAATGATGATGCAAATTTACAAACGAAACTGCCCAAAAATGTTGTAGATTTAGGCAATGGATTTCAAAATCATTACTTAAGTTTTCGAAACATGTTCATATTTCAGTGCAAAATGCAAATCCAATGTCAATTTAATGTGCATATTTCTAAAGTGACACATAACACAATCATACATTATCAAAAAACATGAATTATCATATTCTTATCCTGTACAATAGAAGGGCATAAGCCAAATAATACATATATACACAATATCCAAAAAAATGTCATAGCCATTCACAGACGCGACAGGAATGTTATTAAGGATGACGATGGAAAGGAAAACACAGCAGCCACAGATATGTAGACACCTAACCAAAATAAGTTTTCACAACCCTGAATAAATGTCTACAACTTGCATTTTTATTACCTTATATTAATATTTATATTACCTATTTTGATCCGCTGCAACTCTTAAACCAATTCACTGATTAATAGCAACTGAGGGAAATAATAATATTAGCAATGTTAACTAAACTTTACAAATTTTTTGGACTTATAGCAGGCAGCCGCTTTTGATTGGGAGTCAAAGGAAGTTGAAAAAAGATTAATATGCTCATGCCTTCACAATAGTACTGAGCAGGCACTAAGAATATAATATGCATCAAAGAAGAAATATGTATAACGCAAATTGTTAGTGATTTGAATTTGTACGAGAAGACTACAATATATTTTCATATATGGATGACAATGAATGATTTATATTATTTATGAATATCAAAAAATTGTACAGAAAAAGGTTTAATCAAAAAGTAAAGCACAAAGAATGTCAATCAATGTACTTCCTCCACATGTTCGCTGCTCCAAGATCAAGGCATGAATCACATTATAGTAAACAATAGAATATATTGGGCGCTGGTATCAGATTTTTTGATCGTCTGTCATGAATTTACTAGTGTTTAATTGTAGTTGCTCACACTATTATATGAAAAAAAAAAAAAAAATTAATTAATTTGGTTGATTTTTTAAGTTTTTTTTTTTAAAGATATATTTATTTAATATATTAATAATTTGGTGTATAATTTGAGTTGATGTATAACTTTGTGGTTCAGATAATTATAGTTTTAACAGTGTCCAATAGTTTAATTGATATTTTAACATTTGTTTTATAGTTTTAAGAGTTGTCTCAATAATATATTCAACATAGTTAATATTAGAAGAGATTTATATAAATATGTAACAAACTATTTGTCTAAACTTAACATTTTATATATATGAGTGGTTCCTTTAACATGTCTACGCTTAACATGCCACCTACCCCTTTCACAATTCTATGATTTCTATCTTACTCAAATCATGCAATTAAGTTGCCCAAAATTAACCTTAAACACAATTAATGATGATTAATAATAATTAATAGGTAAATTAGGCTAATTTATTGTTTAGATGAAAATTGGTTAGGACTGTACTCATGAAAACACCTTTGGCTTAAATAAATGAAATCACAATAAAAATCGTGGTAATATTTAAAAAAAATATAGTGCATCATAAAAATGACTTCTAAATGAAAATTTAAAAAAAAAAAAAAAAAAAAATTGCTTTTATGGTGGGCCTTACCCCTTCTTTCAATTTTTTAAGAATTGAATGAAGATTATGCATTATGCTTTAAATTTTAAAATTATTATAAAATATAAAAAAATTACTTTGAATAGTGTAATTACTTTTTAATATTATTAAATAGATTATATAAATATAAATTTTAATTACAATTGTCACAATTAGTGCTCTCAAATACTTTAATGAGACTTGAACTTGGATGGAACTTGAAACAATCAAGCCACTTTACCAACTCACCCACATCTCAATGATGACTTACCACAATTATTAATAATTCTATTATTATTTTTTAAAATTTTTTTAGTCTAATTACACTATTGTGTCAAGATTAAAACATATTTCCAAAACAAATGTACTCTAAATTTTTTCGTATAATCAAACTATTATGATTTTTCAATTAACTTCTCCAAAAAAACACTTTTAAAATGATATTAAAAAACATCAAATTTATAATCGAAATTAAAAATAACCTACTCACAAACATTACAATATATCACCAAACCCCATTACTATTGTAAGTTGCTTCTTATAACATAATAATCAATATTTAAAATATTTTTTCAAGCTCAGAGATAAATCAATGGTCCATCTGATTTTCTTGTTAACAAAGCATCAACTACAACTATATTAGGGAACAGTGTTAGGATATTGAGACTCTAGATTTAAATAAAAGATTTGAAATTGGTTTCTTGTTGAAATGATTGTTGTTTCTTAATGCTCGTGTTTGTTTGGTTTTTAAAAAGGCGTTAAAAACTCTCCCTTCTTACGTAGGTTTATCAAATCTGTTTTGAGTGATCTTGTCATTAATAAGATAATGAGTATTTATATTTATATTTTAATTTATGAGGATATATTTATAAGATTATTTTTTAAATTAAAAAATATATATTTTATTTTAAATATATGATTAATTGATTATATTTGATTTAGTATTAAAAATTAAGTAATGAAATTTATCTAATTCAAAATTAACTTTAATTATTTTATTTTAGATATTTTTGAAGGTTTATATTTTAATAGATGGTATAACAATTATGATATATTATTATATTTATTAATTAAATTGTAATTTTATTTATATAAAGTTTAATTTTAATTTAATATAAAAAAAATAGAGAGAAAAAATTGTTATGTTATAATATGTTCAAGATTTTATTTTGTTTTGGTCTACACTTCAAACAAATGTTATTTAAACTCTTTATACATTTGAGTTGGTTTAATGGTGAAAATTTTGTACTGTTGAAAAGGAGGTCACAAGTTTAAATTATGTAGGGGGTAATGTATGTATATTTCGTATTTGAAGTCCAACTAAATACTTCTTATATACAGAGAGTACGAAGTGGTATCATATGTTGTAAGATATCTTGCCAACCATAACCAAAACTCCCAACATCATGGACTTTAAAAGGATTCATTTCCATTTCATATGTATTAATAGAAAAATTTGACTTCAAATGAATGAGTTGAATCAAAGATTATTTCTCCTCACTCCAACTAATTTTAATGTCTAGCAATGTAAAATTAAAAGACATGTATTTTTTCAAAAAAACAAGATATACAATATTCGACAAAAAACACATCAATTAAATCTTAAATTTTCTTGCTTTATATAAAAACATAAAATTTATATTCAAAATTGGATTATGATGAATTAAAAAACATCATAATGAAAATGATATTCAAAACTTCAAAACTTATTTGTGAAGTAATGGAAAAATGGAAAAAAACAAAAAAACTCACTTTACTTACATTTTTTCAATTAAAGTATGACATTGCAATCCATCAACCTTAATATCAGTAATGTAAAATTACTTTATTTAATCATTAAAACCTATATATAATCAAAATGGCAACAATAAACAATAATTTACTTTATCTAAAACCTTAAAATATAATTAATACAATAAAATAATGTAACATGGTAGACCTCACCATCAAAAAGTTCACATTTACTGGTTGTGACATGTGCATTGATTTATGAGGTTAGGAAATAGCCTCACACAAAAGACATACTTAACAATAACTAATTGTGGCCTCTCTACCTCTCTAACACAAGTATTTTAAATTTATATGGGAAGTATTTTAAACTTATGTGGGATTTTTAACTTATATTTGATAGGGACCATGGATGTATAATTTTATATATTAAAAGAAAATCATTTTTTTTTAAAGGCAACTTCAGGATTTATTTAATTTTTTGTTCTTCAATGGGAATGACTAAGACAAGTTTAAGTTTCCTATCGATAGTTACTTTTAATATTTTGATAAATGCTTAAATCAAAGTTGACTTAGACACGTGTTTTTATGTCATCGTTTTGTTGATTTTAGACTTAGAATGAGCGTGTCGATGCCATATTTAGGTTTCTTTAGTCGGCAATACTTTCCAAGAATTTTAACAATAAAAATAGAAGTTACTACCACAATTAGATTGGACATTAGAGGATTTTATAAGACACATTTAAGATGGTACTTGGTCTATACAATTAATTGTTCAACTTCTATTACCTTTTTTTTCACCTTGTACACTCATATATATTTGGTAATTTTTAGGACACTATTTACCCCACATTACTCTTTTTCAAGCACCTTATCTTTAGATGTCTTCAATATTCATCAACTTCAGTTTTTACATCTTGCTTGCATATCTTCTGAGATGCTTGTACCCATTCTAGGCAAACATATTTAGTAGCTATAATCTATCACTGAATTTGTCCCCTTTATTTTTGTAGGTCCTTCTACTTTGGCCCGATTGCCTGTGCCTCTAATTTTGCATATCATTAATTTCCATGGTTGGCCATTACGCACATCATATCCTAAAAAAATCTATATATACAAATCATTCTTAGTCATTTACCAAGTGAGAATCGAAGTCTTCCATAAGCTAGAGTTTTCTATTAATAAAAATTCTTTGCTACACTTTAAGAGGAGCCTGCGCGCTAAGCTTTTGTTAGTCATTATTTACTTCAAACTATTGTGTATCATCCACTTGTATCAAAAGAGGGTTAGGAAACTCTTCATGTAGTTACATCATCATTTCTATAGAAAAGGAGGTTGAAATCCTTGCTCGACATTCCATTTACACTACACAAGAACTATATAATATTTGATTCTAACATGTGAGATGCATAGTTACAACTCCTTTGAGGTTGCTTGACCTAACTCTTCAATGTTGGTTATCGAAAATTAGGTCAAGAGAGGAAGAAGCTTTGAAAATTTGAAAAACAAAATAAACAAACAAAAAAATAAGCCTTGCTTCAACTAGGATTGCTCCTCATCCCCATTTTTCCCATCTACCTCTGCTCCTAATCACAAACCCATTGTTTGCTTTAATTCCCCCACTCATAAAAAAGTTCAAATCTCTTGTTCTATAGTGAATCATAAAGAAACAACACATGCCCTTGGCTTGGTAGGTTACTGTAAATATCCAATATTTGCATTCCCAACCCAAAAATAGGGAGAAAATCATTAAAGAAAAAGGACTCTAGAAAAACAAAACCGATCGTATTTTATTTTTTGTATTCCTTTCCCTGTAGACCTTCATGTCTGCTAGAGATGTAACAAGGATTAAGCCCCTGTTCCAATGAACATAATATACACAAATTTGTTCCTTGAGTTTGTAAAAATCTAAAGAAGAACAATCAATGATCAAAACAACATTGACCCACACCAAGAAATTGAGGAAATTATTGGATTTAAAGAAGTGGGCTTCGTGGCTTTTCTTTTCCCCTTATTTGAGTCCTTATTAATCATACTTTCCAAATCTAATCGTAGTTTGAAACTGCATTTGTCATTGCTTGTAGTGGCATCATTTATTTCTCGTCTTTGTCTACTAACCCACTTCACCCATGATCCCATCCAAACCGCAGTTATGGCATGCTTAAAATTTACAATATGCTATGGCAAGCTTAAGGTTTTGTTTTGTTTTAGTCTACATTTCAAACAAATGTTACTTTAACTCTTTATACCCTTGAGTTGGTTTAATGGTGAATAAATTGTACTCTTGAAAGGGAGGTCACAAGTTCAAACCATGTTGGATGTAAAGTATGCACACCTTATATTTGAAGAACAACTAGGTGCCTCCTATGTACTGGGGGTACGAGGTGGTCTCATTTGTTGTAAGCTACCTTGCAAATCATAACGAAGGCCCTTGGCATCGTGGACCTTAAAAAGATTATATTTCTATTCCATATGTATTAAGTAATAAATTTGACCTTAAATTGATAAATATAATCAAAATTTATTTCTTCTTACTCCAACCATTTTTATTGTAATTCAAGATTGTCATAAATATATCTCTAGTTATAAGATATGTAGTGTTCAACAAAGCACACATGACTCAGGTCTCGAAGTTAGGTTACTTGGTCTTGGGTTCAATTCTTGACTTACCAATGGTGTTCGGAGAGGGCTCATTTCACAGCTCCCAAAGGTTATAGGGAGGCTTACCTTGTATTAATTGGGAAAAACCTTAATTATTTTATGCAAAAAAATAAAAGAAAACAAATCTCAACTGAATCTTAAATTTTCTTACTTTTTAGAGAGACAAAGTTCATACTCGAAGTTTGATTGTGATGGCTCTAAAAGACATGATAATGAAGGTCGTATTCAAAACTTATATGTTAAATAATGAAAAAGAAAAAGAACCCTACTTTACATACACTTTTATTAATTAATGTATGATAATAAAATTCACTAACTTATTTTTATTTTTATTCCAATAATTAAAAATAAAATAAAATAAACAAAATAATGAAAATAAATAATAATGTGCTTCATCTAAAATCTTAAAATACAATTGGTATGATAAATAGTGGAATTTATAATTTGTTGTTGTCAATAGTATAACAAAGTGGGTCTCACCATGGCAAGGTTCCCATTTAGTAATTGTGGCATGTGCATGAATTATGAGACTAGGAAATGGCCTCACAAAAAGGACCATGGATGTACAATTAAATATATTAAATGGCCTCTCAAGCTGTTTTCATTGTAATAGGGTTGCAATTTTAAACTTGTATGTGATTTTTAACTTATATTTGATTGGGATCATACATGTACAATTAAATATATTAAATGATTTTTTATTATTAAAAAAAAGAGCAAATTAGTTTTGCACCTCAATATGAATGAAAAAGACATAAGATCAAGTTTCCCATCAATAATTACCCTTAATATTTATCTTAATAAATGCCGTTTAATTCTAAATTATTTTTTTTGAGAATACGACCATTTTATATACCTAAATATAAGTTGACTACTTTAATAGGTCCACGTGTTTTTGTTGCCCGACGGTTTCAATTATTTTTAGGTGACATTATGAGACTCTAAATTGACTTGTGAACTTTAGAACCACATCGATTACACCATTTAACCTCATCTATTGATAACGTTGTTTCGACTTTCTTTTGTTACATTTGTTAGAAATTTGGATTAAATATGGGTTTGAAAAGCACTATATTAAATATTTATTGTTACATTTGTAATAAATTTGGACAATTAAATGCGATGATATTTTATTGACACCATAGTTATCATAGAAATGTAGCATATTTTTATAAAAATAATTTACAAAGAAAAGATTATTATAAGTTATATTATTCAGTGATGTGACGAGGACAACTCTTAAATTGAAAAATTTAAATTAAAGAATTAGAATTAAAATAATTTAAAATATATGACCAGTTTTGAAAAACACCTATATTTCAAAAGTTTATTCTCTACAAATTTTACAAATAAAAATAGAAGTTACTAATACAATAAGGTTGGACATTAGAAGATTTTGTAAGACGCATTTAAGAAGGTACTTAGCCCATAGGATTAAATGTGTAACCTCTATTACTTTGTTTTAAACTTTGTACATTCATATATATTTGGCAATTTTTACGAAACTCCTTGCCTCACATTACTCTTTTTCAAGTGTCTTGTCTTTAAATGTCTTCAATATTCATCAATTTCAGCATTTGCGTCTTGTTTACATATTTTTTGAGATGCTTGAACTCATTTTGAACAAACATATTCAATAGGGTAAGTGCACAAAGTTGGGAGGACAAAAACCGATGGGCACGATTTTTCTAAAATTTTAGAAATCTGAACTTATGTAGATAATTTGAGATATATACCTTCCACATTTAAAGATGGTCTAAGAACATGAAATGTAGTATTTCGAGTCTAGTTTCCAAAACACTAATTTTTTATAAAAATAGTTAAGTATATCTAGGGAAAACATCTAATATTTGAAGATGAACACCTATTTTCTAAAGAAAATAGAGTGGATAGATGGTCGTGCGTTGCACTATTTTTTGAACAATGTTTAATATTGTTTGAAATTCTTTGATGATCATTTATATAAGATATTCTAGTTTGTGACCTATATTTTTTTATATTTTTTAAATGAATACCTTTTTTTATGAATTTTACAAGTAAACAGATCCTGAAAACTGACAAAAAATGGATAGCTACCTGTGCGGTGCGCCGAACTACCTCAAAAAAATGAAAATCAATTTTTTTTTAATGTGTAGATATAACTTGTTTTGCACTTGGGTCAACGACAAACAAATTACATGACCATGTATAGGCATGTATGTTTGTGACATGTAATGGCTTAAAAAAAGTATAGTTAGAAATCAACATAGTTTAAAACCTTAAATTAGTCGAAGAATTATAAAAATCATATTTTTGGAAAGATGAGAGCGTGCTCATCTTGATGGTATTAATTTTTTGAATTTTACCATTGAAATTCATAATGTATTTGGTGATTGAAGTTCAATTTTGTTATTTTTATCAACACTCTTAGACTTAACTATAGATTGACAGGCCCAAGCCTTTGGCTTAGGAATCTAAGTCATTCCTGAGCCAAAAGGCTAGGTTTTTTAATTAAAATAGCACGATCACGTTATTAAACACATTAATAATGTGATCACGTTAATAACATGATTACATTAATAACGCAATCATGTTATATATTCATACACTCGAAGACGCATGTTTGCTCTTGAGCTCAAATTTTATATGTGTTCTTATATGGTATTGAGCTCCCTAATAGTGGTGTTCTTTCATGTGATATGGGAAAGGTCCCTAACCTTGGATAATGTATTAGGGTGTCATGGTATCCCATTAGACTTCAAAAATTTTACGACCATTTTAATATGTTGACTTGATTCCCTATAATTACTTGGTTTTAAGGTGTAACTTGTTATAGATTTTACGATATAACTAATTTTATCACGAGATGTCATACAATGTATTTTTTAAACCTATGGCCAAAACTTAGCCTTTAGAGTACCAATCTAGCTATGCATTTGAAGTAAATTGGGGCTATTTCAAACCCCTTCAACCTAATTACATGACTACAAAATGTGATCTTTGGGGGTTCATCGACTCTAATTTCATTAGCTCGAATGAAGCAAAGAAGTATTATTTATTTATATGCAAGTTTTACATGTATAGAATGTGGTTTTGAGCTCGATAAATTTAAAGTCATTAGCCAATGAATACAAATTCTAAGTAGTTCAATTATGGAGGTAATTAGGGTCAAAATGAGCCACATGAACCTATTTGAATCATATATGATGTGATTTAGAGAGAAATTAACCCTAATGTCACGTAATAAATATTTAATCAGAGAGTTGATTCATTTAGTCAAGGAAACAACTGAGGCCAATTTGAACCCCTTGAAGAACAAGATATGATTTAGGGTAAAATTAAATTCGATTATATCATGAATTGAACCAATTAGTCAGTTTGTGTAATTAGGGGTGTGATTTGGGCAAAATTGAGCCCCTAAACCAAATTTATAGCTCAATAAATTGTATATTGTATGCAAAAGGTATGGCTTAACTGAACCTACTTTATCAAAAATACAAACATGAAGGCTATTGTCATAAATAGGTGAATAAGCAACTAAAATTTTCTTCAATTACCTTAGTGATTGACACTATATATGATATCTTAAACCATATACCATTTACCTTAAACCCTAATCCGTAAGCCCTAAACCCCAAACCTTTTAAATTGTAGACCTTACACCCTAAAATAACTAATTTAGCCCCAATTAACATCCTTTATATAGTAATAATTAAGTTTACAGGGATCATCTTGGTCAAAATTGCATCACTCATTACTGCAATTGACTTAATTGGCTCAAATTGTTATGATGTAGGGGTTAATTGAGCCCAAAATCACATTATTTATTCACAGATCTAGGTTTAAGGAGCTCAAATTTACCCTAATTGCCTTCACAATTGTACCTTATATACCCTAAAACCAATACCCTAAACCCTATGCCCAAAAGTTCCTAATCCTTAAACTCTAAACCATAAATATAAACTCTTTAAACCCTGAACCAATCTTTTTAGCCCAAATTAACATCATTTAGATTAAGAATTAAGTTCACAGGGCTCAGTTTGGCCTAACTCACATGAATGATTACCCCTTTTGACTAATTCCTTTAATCTACATGATGACATGGGCTTTAATGACAACCGAAAAACACATTGTATAAACACAAATAGGTCCAAGTGATTCAAATTATCCTCAATTATCTTTGCAATTGAACCCTATGTACCCTAAACCTTATAGGTCTTAAACCCCAAGCCCTAAACCATAAACCCTATACCCTATATTTTAAACCCTAAACCAATCAGTTTATCACTAATTAACATCATTTAGAGTAATAGTTAGGTATATACATTACAAGTAATTTGGCCTGAATTATATTTTTCATTATCCCAATTGACTAATTACTGAGCAATCTACGATGATGTGGAGGCTAATTGAGCCCAAAAACATAGTAGACCCTATGTACACCCTAAACCATATATACATTAAACCTTAAGCCCTAAACCATAAATCCTAAACATTATACCCTAAATTATAAACCATAAACTTTCCCTATTTATCAATCGATTTAGCCTCAATTAACATCTTTTGTAATAAGAATTAGTTTCACATGTCATAAAGCAATTAGACCTTATATACACCCTTAAACCTAAACCCTATGCCCTAATCCCCAATCCCTAAGTTCCCTAAAACATAAATTGTAAGCCCTATGCCCTAATCCTTAATCCTTAAACCCTATGCACTAATGCCCTAATCCCTAATTAGGGTCAAAATGAGGAACATGAACTTATTTTAAATCGTATATGTTATGATTTGGAGTGAAATTAATTCTAATGTCATGTCCTATATAATTAACCGTTTAAGGAGTTAATTGATGTAATCAAGGAGGCATTTGAGTCCTATTTGAACCCCTTCAAGTGAAAGATGTTATTTGGAGCAAAATTAAGGTCAATTTTGTCATAGATTGATCCAATTAGTCAATTTGTGCAATTAGGAACGTGATTTGGCCAAAGCCTAAAAATTAATTAGGTAATACTAACACTGTAAAGAATGTTGAATATAGTCTTAAGCATGCATGAAAAATGGAGATGGTAGAATTTAATGAAGTAAGGATGAATGAATGTTCAAATATATTTCTTGTAGACAAGATAGAGGATTGGCAGTGTTAGATACATGAGGTTGATGATCGAGGCAAGAGATGACAAGGTCATAATGCACGACTTGAAGACACAAAAATTATAGTAATATCAACACATGTTTATGGCGAGTTTGAATGTGGATGAAGGCATTGTTAGTGTAGAATCAAACTTCATTAATATCAACATTTATGGCACAAACTAATACAAGCATAGAGATGTTTGAAATGAAAGAGATTATCAAATAAATGTCTAAAAATTCATAGTCAAGATGCTAAGACCCACAAATGATTTGACATAGCCAAAAACAAAGAGGAAATAAAACATAACGTAATCATTGACATAGCTCAAATCTAACAAAATTGTAAGTGATTAAATGTTGATTGATAGTTGAATGAATACACCATAAAAATGCATAATGCCTAATTTATGTTGAGAATACTTAGGTGAAACATCGAATGACTATTTGTTGATATATATATATATATAAATATCGGTATCCATTATTCAAATTTGGAAAAAGATACAACCAGAAAAACCTTACAATAGGAAGAGCAGTAATGTAAAGAGGGTCTGGGGGACCCATATATATATATATATATATATATATATATATATATATTAAAAATAAAATATTGGTATCCATTATTCAAATTTTGAAAAAGATACAACCAGAAAAGCCTTCCAATAGGAAGAGCAGTAATGTAAAGAGGGTCTGGGGGACCCTAATCCCAAACATGCCAAATATGGCACAAAGATTATCCAAAATCATTCAATGAAGGGAGGCATATAGCCTTGACCAAACTTCATTATATAGTTATATTACCAATAACAAAAAAAAGGTAGAGTAAACATATACATAATAACACATGTGTCATGAAGAATACACATGTTGTGAGTCTAATATTATATGAGGGAAAAATCCCTCATAGAGTGTGGCATATATCCTTCCTTAACCAACAAATATATCTTACCTTCCATGTAGTGGTAAGCATCCTTCACCATTTTTTTGGTCAAGGCATTGTGTTCTCTATAGACATGTGCGATAGTGAAGGATTGGATAAGTGCAACAAGAGACTTTGATTTTTGTAATAGGTGTCTAAGCATAATATGCTTGGATTGTGCATTCCCAACCATACACTCAATTGCTAAATTTGAATCTGAATGTACAGCTATGGAGGTAATCCCCCATTCGTGAGCAATGGAGAGAGCAGTAATGATTGCTTGAAGCTCTGCATAGTTTTTGGTGTTTTGAATGGTACCCTACCTATAGGAGATCTCACAGTCCCTGAAGTGTATTACCCCACTAGCCCCACTGTGCCTTGGGTTTCCCATCGAGGCACCATCACAAAAGTAGTGTGGCTGCATATAATCCATATACAAACCCATTACCTTCTATTGGGTCTTATGTGGCTTATATATAGGAGGAAACAAAGAGTATATAAATCTGTATAGTGTAGTATAAATGTTTGGCTTTTTGTTTGAAAATATAGCTTCATTATTAGTAAGCCATATATTACAACAAATTTGAAGTGGAAGATTGATTTTTTATTTAGAAATGCCTTTGTTCCTAGACCAATCATTCCATGCTTTAATCAAGGATCCACCCCTCCAAGAAAGCTTAGATCACTGAGTTTTGGTAGTATCCCAAACAATCATAGTGAAGTTGCAATGGAAAAAAAAGTGTGTGCCTGTTTCAACATCCTCTCCATATAGGGAGAAAATATTTGGCCCATGCCAACCCCTTCACATCAAATTGTTTGAAGTTAGAATTTTGTTATGGAGAGCTAGATAGAAATGTAGTTTTATTTTTGGTGGAGCACAGAGCCTCCAAATGCCCTTCCACCACCATGGAACCTCATCATTACCCTATTGATTCCAAAGAGCTTTATATCCCAATTTTACTTGATAATTTCCACCATCATAATTATATGACCAATGTAAAAAGTATTCCTTTTCAGTGAGGGAAATGGAATTGGATATCAAACAAAGTCTGTATCTATTCCAAATTAATGCTTCATGACCATCAAGACCCAAACCTTCAGCAGTCTTACAACCTGAGGTCCACCAGCTAATCAAACTATTTTCAAAAGCATCAGCTAGAGAATGAACATTTTTATTATGTAGGGATTCCTTCATGGCATTCGTAAACTTGTACTCACCAGGAATACCAATAACTACATCCTAGACTATATTTACCTTTGTACCATCCCTGAGATCCCATACTAGGGAAGACTCAATAATGATTATGCTCTGTATAATAGCCTTCCATAAAAGCGATCCCCCTATGCATTTCTTAGGCTGCACCCAAATTTAGTCTAGCATAGAAAAAGGCTTTATGTATTTTTGGAAAAGAATTTGTTGCCACATTCCCTGTTTACTAATAGTATTTAAGCCCCTTTGGCAACTAACACCTTGGAGAAGGTAGGTAAGTCCTTTAGACCCCAACGACCCTCAGATTTTGGTTGGGCTATCAAGCTCCATTTGGTCAATGGAATACTTTTTTTCCCCTTATTTCTAGCCCATAGAAAATGCAAGCAAATCCTTTTTATATTTTAGATATTCATTTTTGGAAGGTATGTCAAGGATAACTAGTAAATTAGAATAGCCTTAAGCACACTCTTAATCAGAACTAATTTCCCTAACTTGATACCTCTTTAACTTTTTTTCAAATAAATTAAAATATAAATAAACTCGTATATATAACTTAAATACATTTATTTGAAAAAAATTTAAAGAGGTATCAATATCAAAGCTCTTTTCTTAGATTTTAACTTATCACAATTATTTATAATTTTATTATTATTTTTTTAAATTTTGTTAGTCTAACAACATTAATATGTTAAGTTAAAAAAATTATTCTAAAAAAAAAAGAGCGTTTTAAATTTTATTGTATGATTAAAATGTTACGATTTTTAATTGATTTTTTTTTAAAAAATGTCAAATTTACGATCCGAATAAAAAATAAACACACTTACAAATATTACAACTCACCACCAAATCTTCATTGCTAATATAAATTATTTCTCAATGTAATAATCACTATTTAAATTATTTTTTTAAAATTATAAAAAAATCAATGGTTCATCTGAGATTTTGGGTAACATAACAACTCCTATACTAGGGAATAGTGTTAGGATATAGTCAAATGATTTACAACATTAAGAGGGTCTTGGGACTCTAAATTTAAATAAAAGATTTGAAATTGGTTTCTTCCTGAAATAATTGTTTCTTCTTAATGCTCGTATTTGTTTGGCTTTTCAATAGGCGTAACTCTCTCAGATGATCATGTAATTGTAATCATTTATTTTGATTCAGTTGGCAAGTGTTTTGATTGAGAGAAAGGTGTTCCCATGGTATATTTCTCAAATCTGTTTTGATTGATGTTGTCATTGATATGTATATGTATGCATAGGTTGATTTGATTTATTGAGGCATATTGCTAAGGTTAATTTTTTTTAAATTGTGAAAGGATAAAATTTTTAAAATCAAAGGTATATGTATATTTAATTGATTATGTTCGATTTAGTTTTAATAATTAAATAGTAAAATTTATGTAATTTGAATTTAATTTTAATCATTTTATTTTAGATATTTTTGGAGGTTTGTATTTTAGCAGATGGTTAATTTTTATGATATATTATCATTTTTTTTAATTAAATAATAATCTCTTTTATATAAAGTTTAATTTTAATTTAACAAAAGAAATAGAGAAAAAATTGCGATGCTATAACATGTTTAAGATTTTGTTTTGTTTTGATCTAGATTTGAAATAAATATTATTTTAGTTCTCTATATATTTAAGTTGGTTTAATGGTGAAAAACTTGTACTCTTGAAAATGAGGTTACAAATTTAAATTTTGACATTGTACAAATTTGATTTCAAGTCGATAAATTCAATCAAAATTTATTTCTCCTCACTCCAACTAATTTTAATATATAGCAATGTAATTATAATTACGAGATATGTAATGTTTGACAAAACACACATCAATTGAATCTTAAATTTTATGAGTTTATACATAAACACAAAATTTATACTCAAAGTTAAATTGTAATAGATCTGACAGATATCATAATAAGCATCATATTCAAACCCTGTTTGTGAAATAATGAAAAAAAAAAAAGAACCCATTTTACTTATACTTTTTTCAATTAATACATAACATTATAATCCATCAATCTTGATATTAAAAATGTAAAATTACTTTGTTCAATTTTTAAATATAGAAAATAACAATAATCTATTTTATTTGAAACTTTAGAATATATTTGTATGATAAAAAATTGAATTAATAATTTATTATTATTTATAATATAATATGATGAACGTCATCATTAAAAAGTTCACATTTACTAGTTGTGACGTGCATTGATTTATGAGGTAAGGAAATACCTCACACAATAGACATACTTTACAATAAGCGATTGTGGCCTCACACAAGTATTTTAAATTTATATAGGAAGTATTTTAAACTTATGTGAGTTTTTTAACTTATATTTGATAGGGACCATGGATGTATATTCATATATATTAAAAGAGAACCGACTTGTTTGAAAGGTAAACCAAGGATTTATTTAATTTTTGTTTTTCAATGGGAAGGAATAAGACAAGTTTAAGTTTCTCATTGATAGCCACACTTAATATTTTGATAAACATTTAAATAGAAGTTGAGTACATGTATCTTTTTGTCGAAGTTGATTACATTTAATCTCATCTCTGAATATTCTTATTTTCGGTTAGATCTTTTGTGTTAGAGTGAATCAATCATTAAAAAACAACACATGGCCATGCCCTCGCACGGTATTGTAAATATCCAATATCTACATTCCCAACTTAAAAGAAGCAGGGAGAAAAAAACTTCACCGAAGAAGAAGGGCTATAGAAAGAAAAACCAAATATTATGTTCTTCATATTCTTTTCTTTGTAGACCTTCAGATCTGCTAGTTATGTGACAAGAATTGGCCCTGTTCCAACAAATGTAGATAAAATCTAGAGGAACATTTGAAAACGAAAGTTGTTACATCCCAATTTCTCTCTAAATAAATTTATTTGAATATTTATGAATTTTTATGGTTGGTAATTTGATTTGAGTATTATTTAACTAAGGTATGATTTATGTGTTGTGATGAGACATCTGAATATTACTTTGATTTTATGATTGTATTGCTATGTGTTAGTTGTATTGTATATTCTTTACATTATAATCATGTTGATTTATTATTTCTGCAGTATTTTATGATATATGTCACGATATTATAAATTAACTACATTTTTGTCATGAGTTGGACGCATGAGAGATTCATCTCTCAAAACATGATGGAGGGAGAGCATCATCGAAAAAGGTGACGTAGATGGAAGTGTTGGGGGATGACAGAGGAATGACTAAAACCCTACACATACCATGTTAAATAATACAAATTCTATGCACAGTTTGAATGGTTAGCGTTACAGTTTTTACGATTGTTTGCATTTATGTAATTGTTTATGCATACTAGTATGTTAGCACAATTTAATGCTTATGTGAAATTAATCTCGTGTGATTGTGTCGTTATACTATGCGATTATGTCATGTTATTGTATTCATGATCATTAATATTTTGTGAAAATATCGATAAGATATCTTTATGATACTTCGGGAATGCCAATTACTATTAAAAAATATAAATAATTTACGTAACATGATTTACTATTTTTGGATAAAAAATATTATTGACATTATATTTGCTAATAAGTCATTATAATTATTTATTGATTATCTATTATTAAGTCATATTATTAATAAGAATAGGAAAAACAAATAAAACAATTGTGTTATTAGTAAATGTGTTGTATTATATTATAATAATACAAATATAGTAAAAAAACTAAACTTGGCGATTTAATAAAAAATAATAATAAGAAGAAAAACACGAAAAGCAAATAAAGTGAATTGGAATAAAAGAATGAATGACAAGCTAAAAAAATGATGAGTTTTAAAGTTTTAAAGAAAACTCATAATTTATGAAAAAAAAAAAAAAAAAAAAAGGTAGGGTGAGGCGCAACATAAGAAAAAAAGAAGGGAATAAGGGAAGAAAAAAGAAAAAACATTGAGGAAGAGCATAATACCCGCTGAGCAAAGGACTTCGAGATTGCATCGTCCCAGATTAAATGCTTTCACAAAGTACGTAGCGTCTTGAATTTTTTAAAAACTAACATATAATGATATAAAATCTGTATATCAGTGCTTACTCAGATCTGTCTATTGAATTAAAAAAAATTGTCCTATAAATATATATATATTAGTTTTGTGTATATCTTACATAATATAAAGTCTGAGTGGGATGAACCGACTTAGGAGTTTTGAGTATATAAAATGAACTGGTTTAAATATATAGCGCTCCATAAACTGTGTATACCCATGAAAGCATACAGCTATGTAAGTACAACGATGTAAATTCATAATAACGATATGAGCTACGACTATTATAGCGATCCAAATTATGCAACTTGTATTAAGTGAACTGTATATTAAAATACATGACTTGTATTAAAATAAGTACACTATGTAGCGATCTGAGCAAAATAACTTTGTATATGCAAAGAACAGTATGTTTAATGATGAAACCGATGATAGCATATGTATGGACTATGTGCTTTTGAAATAACGAATTGTATCTTAGATATATAACAAACTATATAGCGAGTTATATATACAACGAATTATATCTTTATATACAATGAATTATATATAGCGAATTATATCTTTAGATATAATTAAAGTCATTTGGATATATATTTTGTTATTATTTATATCTTTAGATATGTAGCTTATATTCAGGATGTACATAATCCACTACGAGAATTATTGAAGAGTAAAGTAGATTTTTACATTGCAGATTGGATGTAAATTTATTCCACTAGTAACATTCAAATAAATATAATTAGGATGCAGCGTAACTATCCTAATAATCATATATCTAAGTATCCATCTATTAAGTATTAAAAAAATCATATCTTAATAGTTGGGATGTTATCTATATTGATCAGTGCTAATAGCAGTTAAATATATGTGGAATGCTTACAAATTATATACCATCGAGTTCTAGGTAGATCGCAGTGCTGATAGAACTATTATGCAGTGTTGATAACATTATTATCTTGCCTTTGCCTTACATACCACATGATACATAATTATATTATTAGAGCAACATAATCACATGCTTATATCATAATCAAAATATACGAACCATATACAGGGTATTGAACATGTCAGTAGCACTATGCAGAGAGGAATTTTGGTAGCAAATATATTTTTTCGCCAAGTGATTTTCAAGTAGTGGGTATTCAGTGCTTGGAAGGTATTATACCTAGTTGAGTCTAGGTTATTCTATCAGAATTTTGAGTTTTAAATTGAGGGTTTTGCACATAATTTGTTATCTTTAGTGGATTATTGGATAAGTTGGTTTTGAGTATTAGATTATGTTAAAACTTGTAATTTGTTGATAGTGTATTGTGAATAATTGGATTTTGAAATCAACCACTATTATGTTAGGCATAATATCTTGTGTTCAAAATCAGTTCTTTGGGGAACCATTCAATGGGATCTTGGCTTGAATGGCATTTCAAGCGAATGTTAGCCTGCTATTTTAATTAACCCTAAGCGGGCATGGTATGAGATGAATGTTAGGTTATATTCACAATTTTTATAAACTGCAAGCTTAAATTAAATCAGCTGAGTCAATGTCAATGGTGGGTTGTCTTTTATTGCTTTTAATCATTTTGAAGAATACCTTTGTTCTTCTTGAGACAGTCAAGGTTGACTTTTTATTTTAAGTCCGTGTATTAATGATTGCCGGTGCATTTTGACTTTTAGACCGACTTAATGTTATTTGATTGACTTGAGTTGCCTTTACATCTTTGATCTATTCAGAGGTGTTATAATGAAATATGCCCTCTACTTGTCTTATATCTATTAGAAGGTGTTAGCCATCATGAAATGTATCATATGTTTGTCATAAATGGTTCATGACATGGAAATAATTGAATAGGAACAAGGGTTTGAAAAATGTTAAAGTCTAGTGATAGACCTTGATTGTTAACTTGTGAATAAAAAATAGAAGTTACTACTATTGTGACACAATAATATTTATTTATTGTTTGATTATTTATATGCGGTACATGTTTTGAATATAATTAGGATGTACAAGTGCTAATGAAAAATATTGATATGAAGACCTAGATACTCATATGCATATACAACATATAGAGATGTGACTATATCAATATATAAATAATAATAAGTCATAAGATTTCAAGGGATAAAAAAACTATTATTATACAAATACAGTCTCCTAAAAACATAACAAGATGAAAAAATGAAAGATTATGTTCATATGAGAGGTGAATTGGTTTATGAGTTATTGATTCTCTGAAATTATTATGACTATTGAAATTGAGTAGTGTGTACATAAAAATGATGATCTCTGATATAATTGTATCTATTTATGAAATTTAGAAAATAATAGTCTAATACATATTATATCTAGATGATATGAAATGTACTTGTTATGCCTATTATTTATATAGTGGAGATTCATTAATACGTTTGATGGACTAAAAATATATATTTTGATTATTCTTGTGCTTAGCATATTTTATACCTGCTAGTAGGGAGTATTGTGTATTAATCTGTTAGTTATATATAAGTTAACTAAAACTCACATTATTGGTACTGAATAAGTAATTATAGAGATAGAATCCAAAGTTGAGTTAGAAAGAAAGAATACAATATCAAACTTTTTCAAGAGCATCTTTCCTTTAAGTACGACTCAAAAACATGATTTTGCCTTAATTTGGTGCTCCAAGTCTTTGTCAATGATGAATGGCTTGTTCCTCCATCATCTCTCAATACACCAATGAACTAGGCTTATGAAATTGATCAAATGTATGCCAATAATTGAAGCTATCCTATTTAAAACTAAGCATAATAACAGTATACAATAATAGTTTGTGAAGATAATTTTGCATAATAAATTTACACTAAACAAGCTTGAAAAGATGAGTGAGGACCCTTGTATTTATAGATTTTAGAGTTACAATGATTTACATTTAAATAAAGACAGATAAAAACAAACAATACATAAATGTAATTTAACTTAAAATCAAGATATGAATAATTATGATTTAAGTAGAAACAAGAATGTACAAAAGCAAAATCAAGAACAATTTAATAAACAACATGAAAAAAAGATATAAATAATCAAGATCCATGGGTACTATCAAGATGTACTTGGTAAACAAAATAGAAGAAAAAGTCAAATATAATTCAACACAAATCAATCCTATCTAAAAATCTTGACTAGAAGTGGGTAGAGAATGCATTTGAACTCAAAATAACAAAGCGAAACAAGACAAGACAAAACAATAACACCAAAGACCAAGAAGACCTAGAAGAAATAACAAAAGAATAAAATAGAACAAAAACAAAACTATAAATAAAATAACAACGCAAAAATAAATAAATGGAGAGATAAGAAAAAACAACAAAATAATAGTAAAAATCAAATAAACATACACAAACAAGAGTTAGTCACAACGTTAGTGCAAGCAAAAAATAATTTTTCATTAAGTGTAATAGAGGTGTTACTCTCTGCAACAATGAGAGTAGTAAAATAGAATAAGAACAAAGAGATAATGTTGCCTCCAACTAATGGCGAAACAACAAGACAAAATAAAATGGGAGGAAAAAGAAGAAAAGGAAGGGGTGGCCGAGTTGATTCTAGATGTACGAGACAAGTGGGTGTTGCCTACATAGTTCCATGGACGCAAGGTTCAGCATGAATTTCAGACCAAATGTAGTTCTCCTAGGAAATGAGATAGAAGAAAAGTGATAATAAGAACACATGATTGATGTTGTAGAGGAAATAAGAAAATGGGCTCACAAAATGGTGAGAGTGTTCAAATGATTACTTGAAAAAATGACAAGAGCATGGGATCAGAATAAATAAAAGGTGTAAGACAATGTTTTTGTTTGTTTTATCAATCTTTTTTAATGTTTTTATGTTTTTCAGATAAGCAAAAAAATTAAAATATTAACAAAAGGTCTGGGGAACTACCTAGTTGAGGAGATGCACTTTCACAAATAAGAGTTAAAATAAAAGTTAAACCTACTGCAACGGGGATTGTGAATATAAACAATGGCAAAAAGATTCAACTAATCAAGGAGATGCTCATCCAAGAGTAGGAGTTCTAGTAACAACTCAAGTTGATTGTAATGGTCCATGCTCGTAAAATTGTGAGATCATGATCTTGCCAAGGCAACAATGCCTACCAAACAACAATAGAATGAGAATAAAACAATATACAGTGTGAGATAAATCTAGAGTACCATTCAGTAAGTAAAAACCATGCACTGATGTGTCTATGTTCACTTGTTTATAAGAAGAAGATGCACAACACTGTCTAGGCTGAACTACTTTGTATAACTAGTATTAAATGTGTCTAGAATGCCTATGAGTCATAATCAGGATCATAATTGGTTAAGGGATAGAATAGTCCAGGTTACAATGGTCCAGGTTATGAAAAAAATATGGTTCTAAGCAGAATGGTCTAGGATAAAACAAGACAACAATGAATATGGTCTAGAAGAGGATGGTCTAGGGTGGGATAAAAGAGTTTAGTTGGAATATAAATGATCCAAAATGCCAATGATCCAAAATTTCACCAGTCCAGAGTCATAAAATAATATGGTTCTCATGAGAATGGTCCAGGTTAGGTTAAAATGAATATGGTCTAAGATAGGACGGTCGAAAATATAATAGTGGGTTAAAATGACTTAAACACAACTTTTCCCCAAGTAAGGGGTCTTGTAGACAATGGTTTAAATGACTATCAAGTGTAGAACCACTTGAGATGTACAATGTTCATGGGCTCTGGGAGTTCTTTGCCACCTAGGGTAGCCAGCTGATATGCCCCTGATCCATAATTTTTTGTGGTAATATATGGGCCTAGTCAATTAAGTTGGAATTTACCTTTCTTCTTGCATTCAAATTTTTTGTTCTTTTGATTCTCTTTCAAGACCAAATCACTAATTTCAAACTACTGAGGGAGAATGCACTAGTTGTAGCTTCTACATAATCTATTATGATAGGCTTGTAAGTTATCTAGGATAACCAACCACTTATCATCAAGGAGTTCTAGCTCATACAACTAGGGGACTATATAATCTTTGTCATCTTCAATATTCTCCAAAGATACTCGTAGTGAAGACAGATTGATCTCAATTGAGATAATAGCTTCTATGTCATAAATAAGGGAGTATGGAGTGGCTCCTATGGGGGTTTGACAATAAGTCCAAAGGGAAAGAAAAATTTGCAAGTACAAATTATGACCAATGTCATTAATAATCTTCTTTAGTATTGCAACAATGGTTTTGTTCAATGCCTCAGCTTGACAGTTGCCTTGCAAGTTATATGGTGTGGACTTCTTGTGCTTGATTTTAAATTTTACACAAAGAGTTTTAACATCTTTGTTTACAAATGATCCACCATTATCGGATATAATACGAACAGGATACCATATCGATAGATGAGATGGTAATGTATAAACTTGGATATCTACTTCTCGGTGATGTAAGTGGGAGGAATGAACTCAATCCACTTAGAAAAATACTTGGTAGTAGTGAGAATATGTTTATGGCCATTTGAAGATGTGGGGTTAATTTTTCTAATGAGATTGAGGCCCCATGTAGAAAATGGCCATGGTGTAGTAATCGGCTATAGTGGCAAGGAAGGTGTGCGTATCAAATTATCATGTTATTGACAAGTAACACACTTCCTTACATAATTACAAGCATCTATCTTAATTTTGGGCCAATAGTAACCTATTTTGAGGATATTTTTAGCTAAGACTACACCGGTGGTGTGGGCCCCACACATTCTTTCATGAACCTCCTTAAGCACTAACTTGGATTCACCTGAAGATAAACAAAAAAGAAGTGTTCCATCATAGCTTTTATGATAAATCATGTTTTCAAAGAGGGTATAACAAGCTATGCAATGAAGGAATTTTTTTTGATGATTATTGGAAAGGTTGGGTGGAAAAACTTGATCGTGAAAATAATTATAAATATATTAAAACCAAGGCATTTCAGGTGGGGGATTGGGACCAACAATGGTGCATACCCTTTCTAAATATAGCAAGACATGAGTAGTCTAGAGAAGATTTTTAATGATAAATTAATACTCTTTAGCATTCCTATCAATCTGTATCATGGACCTAATTATTTCCAATATATTGGCAAATCTATTATTAGCCCATGGTATCTATTCAAATGGTAGGAATTTGAAATGAGTCTTGAGATTATCCATAATATGCTTGTAGGGTAAAAGCTTGTCATTTATAGTATGATACTGATTTGTGGTTTGACTGATAATCAACTGGGAATCCCCATAGGCCATTAAATGTTAGATATCCCACTATACTATAAGATGAAGTCCTATAATAAGTGCCTCATACTTGACCATATTGTTAGTACAATGAAAATTTATATGAAATGCCTTAAGAATCATATCCCCTTGTGGTGTAATCAACAAAATACTAGCTCTAGATCCTTGATAAGTGAAGGAGCCATCAAAGTATAGTTTCCATTGTTTATGTTCATGTAGTACCTCTTCCACTATCATAAAATAATCATCTGGAAAATTGAATCTGGATGGTTGAGTGTCTATAATAGGGGCTTTTGCAAGTTGATCAACAATAACCTACCCATTGATGACCTTTTGATTATAATACTCAACATCAAATTCGTTTAAGATCATGACCCATTTGGCCATGCAGCCTGTGAGAGCTAATTTGGATAATAAAAAATTGACTTTAGCAATAACAATGGTTTTGTTATTCAACATATAGTGTTACATCTTTTGGGAGGTGAATGCTATAGCTAAACATGACTTCTCAATAGGCACATAATTATGTTCATAAGCCACTAGTGTGTGACTCAAATAATAAATCGCATGCTCCTTGCCCTGATCATCATGTTGGGCTAAGAGTGCCCCCAGTTCATGTTTAGTAGATGAAATGTAAAGAAGCAATGGTTATCTAGGTGTTGACGGTCTCAAACTGGTGGGTTGGCGAAGTATGTTATGAGTTTCATAAATGTTAATTAACACTCATGATCCCATTCAAACATGACCCCTTTCTTCAAGATATGTGTAAATGGGTGGCACTTATCTGTCAATGTCAAATGAACTTACAAATAGACTGGATCTTTCCTCTTAGGCTATAGAGATATTTGTGATTAGAAGGTGGAGGTATTTCAATAATAGACTTGACCTTAATAGGCTCTACTTCGATCCCTCATTGCAATATAATAAATCCTAGTAGTTTTCCTAAAGTGATACCAAAGTTACACTTCTTAGGATTCAAACAAACTTTTTACTCATGGAGTCTCTCAAAGATTCTCCATAAAACGTCAGGATGTCTGACACATGGTCTTAATTTAGCTAGAATGTCATTAACATAGTCTTCAACAATACTATGTATCATGTCATGAAAAATGACAATCATATCACATTGATAAGTGGCTCAAGCATTCTTGAAGCCAAATGGAATGACTTGATAATAGAATGTTCCCCACAGTGTGGTGAACATAGTCTTGTGTTGGTCTTCTTGAGTTATCTTAATCTAATTGTATCCAAAAAATATATTCATGAGGGACAACATCTCGTATCCAATAGTAGATTCAACAATCGTGTCGATGTTGGGTAGAAGAAAATCATCTTTGGGGCATGCCTTATTGATATATTTAAAGTCATTAAAAAGATGTATACCATCTGGTTTTTTGTTGACTAGGGCTATGTTTATATTCATTCAGAATAGTCCTGTAGTCTCATGAAGCCTACTCCTAATAATTTCTCTAATTATGCCTTTATCAAAAGAGTGATGCATGGATGCATCTTCTTCAATTTTTATTTGACTAGTTTAGCATCTGAATGGACAACAAGTTGATGCATAACCAAGTCAAGGTCTAAGCCTGGCATGTTGGAGGAAGCCCATGCAAAAATATCACTAAAATCTCTCGAAATGGTGATAATAAGATAATTCTCATCATTAGTGATGGAGGTTATAAGATAAACAATTTTGGGATCATCATATGTTCCCAGGTTCACTTTAGTAGTGTTTTCTATAACGAGTGTATAACCATCTTCTAGAATAGTAGGCAACATTTGATCCTGATCTTTTACTTCTTCTATAGTTTCTAGTTCTTCTTCCCAAATCTTTGGATAATGTGATGAATCTAAATCTATTGATTCAGGTAATGGCTAACTAGAAGATATCTTAGGAAAGTTAAAAGCAAGGGGCTCAAAGACTTTTTGTTTTGACATAGTGCTGGAAATGCTTATGGAGCTAGGACTTGATGGAAATTTCACATCCTTTTGAGCTGATCAAACTTCACCATCTAAGAGTGCCTAAAACAAGTTTCCACTAAATGGCTTATCTTTTTCTTTACTATTTCCCTGATCAATAAGTGCTTCAAAGAGGTTTTCACCCAAGGATCTCGATGTTTTATCTTTTTCATGACCAAGAGATTTTCCCTACTCTCCAAAGTAGGTAGAATGATCTAAGTAAAAATTAAAGCCTTGTTTATGATCAATAATTATCAATCCATCTATGAGGTCCATGTACTCTACAATAGATTCTTCAATTTGGAATTCATCAAGGCATATGACCAAATTTTACTGGTCCTAATCAATGAGTTCAGGATGGCAAAGACAAAGGGAACAATGGGGTGTGATAGTCATAATAAAGTTTGAATCAAATAAGTTGGTGTCAGCAAGCTCATTGTAAATATTATAATGGGATGCTACATCATTTCTAGGAGTCTCATCAGTAGTCATTTCAGAAGTATCACTATCGAAAGTCATGAGGTCACCCCTAAGTAGCATAAATTTGAGACCTTGATTCATGTTAGGTTTACCAACTGATAAAGGTTCTAGGATTCCTTGTTCTTGTGGTTTGAGGCCCTTTCCTTTATAATCAAAATTATCCATAATCAGATTGGGGATAGGATATTTTAGATTCTAAAAACAATCAACAATGCCTTTAGAATATAACCAATCTCCTTAAATGAAAGAATCTTGATCTTGATTTGGTGAAGTAATGGGTATGAATACCATCGGTGGTTTCTATGTATCTTTATTACTTTTCCAAATCATGTTGGGTATGCAAGGGTTTTTGGAAAGTTTGGGTTTTCCAAAATATTTTGGAGACTTGGGCAATTTAGCGATGTAGAAGGCATATTTAAGACGGTATGTAGAAATGCCTATATATTCTATAATAACCTATTTTGCTAGGGTTGTGCGAAATGGATCAGTTTAAGTGGAAGTAAGGTCACTAGGGTTGATATAATTAGATTTTGGTAGATGTGAAACTATTTCCTTGTTCTTATTCATAATGAATTTAGAACCAGGATAATAGTTATAATTATGAAATTCAACCTCTAGGTGTTTGCAATACTAGTAAGGTTGTAGATCAACAAGAATGGTAGCTTCAATCCCATCATGGGGGAACTTAAGGCACTAATGCAAAGTGTATGGGACAACCTATACTTCATAGATCCAAGGATGGCCAAGAAGTATGTTATAAGGTAATTCAATATCCACAATATGTAACAAGGTATAATGGGACATAGACCCAACAATGATTGGTAAACATATAGTACCGAAAGACTCCCTTTCAATGTTATAATATGCCTTGATTATAATGATCACTGAATGGATGTCCTTCACTGTATAACCTAATCACTATATCAGCTTGAGGGACACTATGTTCATCCCTAAACCATTGCTTATAAGAACCAATTTGATTTTATGGTTTTCAATGATGACCTCAATTTATAAGGGATTGTTATGAATAGGATCAAGAGTAGACATGTCTCTTTGATCAAATTTAACCTATCAAAATAAAGACAAATTTCCTACAAGTGTTTGGACATAATTCATGGTTAATGTCCTGGAGGACAGTCGATTGTTGAAGAAGGTCATTAAAAATAGTTTTATGGACTTTAGATGTATGTAAAAGATCTAAAATAAAAAATTTCATAGGGGTTTTACTCAGTTAGTCTAAGGTACCATAAGGTTTTTTAACAATAAGATGAGACAGTTTAGCCTTGGTTGGTACAATGCTCAACTTTGGATCCAAAGGCAAAATGTTTACATTGGTTCTAATGTTAGAAGAGGGAAAAGGGCTCTGAAGGATAAATCATTAGTGTCTAGTTGTGATTATGCAATCTAGAGGTGGTAAGGAGCCATTATAATTAGAAAATAAAGACAAAGGGACTTGGAGGGTGACTCACGGGCATCTAGTTGTGTTGGTGTAATTTTGAGTCAACGATGAGTTATTATAATTAGAAGGGGGTATATAAATAATAACCCATGGAAATCGAGGCATAATAGAATTGCTTTTACTCAATGTGGTGTTACTTGAAGGAGAGGGTGTTGAACCTATAATAATGGGTCTAGTACTTCAAGTAATACATGATGGTTCATGAGCTTTAACAGTGATAGTGGTAATGTGGTTCATAAAAATATGCCCCACGGTATTGTCGTAATCATAAGGCATGTTGTTGTAACCTAGGTTATTATCATGGGTATAATGATCCTGATTATGATCATGCTAATTATGATTTTAGCCTTGGTTTTATTGTTTTTTATTCTATCTTTGGTTATGATTATTTCTTGCTGGTTGTTAATTATGTGGAGGAAATAGATATTTGTAAAATCCCATATCCTGGTGATTTTAGCTTTACCACTTTCAATCAAATATTTAATGACATGTCACAATTAAACACATCGATAAGAACCATGACCAACAACACGATGGAAGTTACAAAATTCATCTACGTAATACCAATCAGGTTTGGGTTGATCTTCAGGAAATGGCCTTAGTATAGGCCACACAATCAAATTAGCTACTATGAACTTTTAGAATATGGCCTCAACATACTCTCTTAATTTGCTAAAGACTCTATATTTATTATTGAATACCTTTTTTGGAGGGACTCTTTGCAAAGTAACTGATGGATAAGGTGCAATTAATTGCACATTTGGAGCTGGCAAAACTTCTAATGTTTGTACATGTCTAGATTTAGTTACTCCATTTCCTACCATGTTCTTATTATTATTAAATCCCTTGTGTTTCTTTGTTACAACTTGAACATGTGATTAGTTCTAATTTGATGTTTGACCTGTGATTAAATCTTGACAAGGCCTTTAGTGATAAGGACCTTCTCAATTACACACCCTTGTTTATAATTTTTTCAAATGTGTTTATGCAAGTGATTCATGAATTATGCACCTTATTAGGATGTAAGTTCTATGTAAAAATATCAGCTAACTATTTATCTGGAAAATTATGTTGAAAGCATCTAGCTAATGCTCTCCACTACAATAGATACACTGTGAAGATATCTCCATCTCGATGTTTGGCCTTGCATAAATTGACCACAATCACCTCATGTTCAATATTATAAGAAAAGTGGTTGACAATTTTTTCATATAGATCATTCCAATATGTCATCGATCCCTTGGGTAACTTAAGAAATCAGTCTAAAACTTGTCCCACTAAAATTTTGAGAAAAAAGTGAAGCAAATAAATGTTGTTATAAGGTACTTCTTGGCACAACACAAAAAATGCATGAATATGTTCACTATGGTCACCCTTCCCTTTGTATTTATCAAATTTGGGTGCCTCAAAATGAGTTGGAAAGGGGACTTGGAGAATACTCAAGTCAAATGGATATGGACATATCTCGTCAAACTTATATTTCTTGATTCGATTTCCCATCTCCAATCGTGACATAATTTCCTTTATCGAATTCCACTATTGCATGTTTGGTGTATTAGAAGGTGGGATATAATTCTATTTGGGTGGTATGTGCCCCTATTGCATTGATTTATTAGGGATATACACCCTACGATCTATAACTTTATTTTGGTTTACTCCTTGAGTCAAGATAGTGAACTATTGATTCTTGGGTTCATAAAAATGCCCTAAAATTTGTCATCATGAATTGTAAGTGTTTTTTTAATTTTGAGGAGTCTATGGTCAATTCACCAAAGTACGCATTGGTTGAGAAGAACTTACCAAAGTGTTTTGAATAATCTCCTTAATACGTGATACTTTTTCATTTCTTAAGTATGTGAAGGAACAAGAGGCTCTTGGTGATTGAAAAATGTATGCTTCATGTCTAGAAAATCATGTTGCGGAACCTGTTGAGGCTTGTTTTGTTCAATTTAGATATCATTATCCATCATAGGTGTGTTCTCAACTAAAGTATGCTACATTGGTTCTACCACATGCCCTTGTTCTTTGGAAGCATTGTTGTGTATTGAAGTGACACCTAAAGAGTCAGTCAAGTCAGTGATAAGCTGGTTTGTGTATCATTGATTTATATTCTTAGTCTTGGTGGAAAGATCTTGATCATTAGGTGTTGAATCTATGAATGCTTCCTTCCCTTTGATAGAAGAATTAATGTTGGATTTTACAATATGAGTGAGGGATTGTTCTTATTTTTATTATTTTACCCTAACCAAGGTATGTAATTGTTCCATAGGAAAGTTTGATGGCAATCTAGCACCTGATTCAATCAACCTTAGGATTGCTTCATCTTTGTCCTCTAGCGGTTGATGTTTAAAATAGTCTTCCTCAGATCTTACAGTTGTGGGAATATCTTCAAACATGAAAAAATTATCTTGTCCATCATAAAAATGCTCTTCCTCCTAGCTAAGATCGTAAGAGACCCCATTACAAGTATACTTTTGTGTCATGTCTATAAGATTGTTCTCTAAATTTGTTAATATTTGAAATGTATTTTGCAAACATCAAAAAGGTGTGTTTTGATTTCTTCAAACGAGTGATAAGGTAGAAAAGAGACTATAATAATAAAAGAAGTAGCATAGTACCACATAATTAGAAGAAATGGTTATGAATTTACTCAACTTTGGTATGTTGAAATCGTCAAATTAAAAGAGAGTATGATAACTCTTGAAACCCAAAGTGCAAGATAACATGATGATCTTAGGTCAAAATATATGTCAATATTATAAAATATAGGTACAACTTCGATGACTTTCAACTAGAAAATTAGAAGAGAGTCTTTCTAATGAAGAAGGTAGCAATACGAACCAAAAAGCTCAAGATGTTAAAACACACAAGAACTCTTAAGTATAGAACTAAAACCAAATAGGCAACATAACATCACCACATAGTAATAGGAATTAAAATGGTCCTAGAACTTAGAGCATGAGCAAACGCAAGATAACCTAAGTTCACAATGATAAAAAAAGATAATGAGTCTATATAACAACCTTCAACCCAAATGGGAAATCTTATCCAAGTTAACTCAAACCAAGTGTAAACAATGAACCGATTAAAACCTTGGCCTAAAACTTATAAAGGTGAGATTATGAATTTGAGTTAAAAATGGACTTGAAGATTTTTACAAAAATAGTCTAGACTCAAATGGGTAGCATAACAATGTTTTTTAGGAAAGATAAACATAATATGTTAAATGATGATTTGAATAAGGCAAGAAATGATTTTGATTTAGTCAGGGTAACACCTCCTTGTTCAAAAATGATGGATAATAAAGGTGTTTGGTTGTGACGCATTTTGGTTTTCAAACAAGTTTTAGAATCAATAAGACCAAGCAAGTGAAGGATAAAAAAAGACAAAATACAACTAAGTATAACGTCCAAAAGTCTTAAAACTAATAAGGTTATATCATATCATTAAATTCTATCTATATACGTGCTCTTGAGAGGATTTTAAGTGTTAATCCAAAAATGAAAGTGCATGAATAAGTAGGCATTTTACATCCCCTTCTCCCAATAGATTGTACAGTGACATAAAACTTTGAGCTACTCACCCTGTATCAATAATATGTCTATGGTAAATGGGGTTATTTTAAAACTAAGTTTTTGTATGTCTAGATGGTCCCAGATGTAGATAATAGTAGAGATGCCTCACATTAATTAGATCTACATTAATTGACTTGTTATGAAGAGTTCTTGTCTTTTTCACAACTACTACATCCATCATTTTCTCAGTGTAGTGTGATGTCCAAATTACCCCTATGGTCTGAGCTGGAGTACCACTAATGGAGTTTACTTAACTGCTTAAGAAAACATCCTAGCGGGTCACCCTCGATTTGTATACCCTGTCATGGAGACAGGTTGAAATGATGTTGAGAGATGAATTCTTGGGTCAATTTCCTATAAAAGAGATTGGTGTTGGTTGGTTCATAGAGAATCGATGCTGATTTACTTAGAATCGATATCAATTGCCTGTAAAAATGTAAGAAAAACACATTTTTTCATTAAAAAAATTATTAGCACAAATAAGTATAAAAACTCAAAAAACCTCTAGTTCCTATAATAAAAAGATTAAATAGAGAGCACACAAGCTTTGAAATACAGAATAACCATTGGAAGGTTTCAAGAAAAACCCAAAAATCCACCTTTAGTCATGTTCTGTGCTTCACACAAGGACTGATGCTGGTTAGTATAGGATCAATGTCAATCAAGGTATTTCAATGTCAATCACTATGTAAAATATGTGTCTTCAAAAAGAACTAAAACGCATGAAAAATTAAGACAAAACTTGAATTTTAGAGACTTTTAAGGGTGTTCTAGAAGATCTAAGAGTGCCAAATTAGTCTCCTTGCTTAAATGGGATGCGTGGTCCCACCAGGGATGCCAAGATGTAGAGATGGAATCTAAAGTGATTTAGATTATGCATTAGTCAAGAAAACTCAAAATAAGAATTAAAAACATAACTCACAAAGCCAAATCCCTCAATGGGGTTTTACAAATGAAAATTAAGAGTTATTTAAAGAAGGAATACAACTTCAAACCTTCCTAAGAGTATCCCTCCTCCAAGTGCCAATCAAAAACATGTTTTTCCCCTAATTTGGTGCTCCAAGTCTTTATCGATGATGAAAGGCTTGTTCCTCCATCATCTCTCAATGCACCAATGAAGTAGGCTTATGAAATTAATCAAATGTATGCTAATAGTTGAAGCTATCCTATTGAAAATTAAGCATAATAACACTACACAAAAATAGCATGTGAAGATAATTCTGCATAATAATGTTATACCAAAGAAGCTTAAAAAGATAAGTGAGGACATTTGTATTTATATATTTTTATAAATGATTAGAATCAACCATGATCGTCCATCTTGAGATCAAGATGTGTAACCATCAATCAATTCAATTTTGGAGGCTTGATTTATAAATATCCCCATTAATATTTGGAAGAAAGGGGCATTAATGAGGCATGGGAGGGCTTAAACCTGATATTTGTTACATTTATGACTTATGGCTGCCACCCCATTGATGATGTCACTAGATGATGCAGATCTTAGAAATATTTAATTAATAGATTTTCATTAACTTCAATAGGTTTTCTACTTAAGCTTTGAAATTGGTTTAATTTGGTTAAGTGGGGTTAATTAAATTTTATCCAATTCCATTGAAATTGGTTGCTCACTTAATAAAACAGGTCAAAATATCAAATTACTAAGTCATAATTTGACTGGAGTATAATTAGAAGAAGGTGTTAGTTGCATATGGACCAACACCGCATTTAGAGCATTATCAACATGAAATAACACATGTACATATTGTGTGCTTCTAAATTAGAAAAAATCAATGGTTCAGAGTGTTAAATTGCATTTTTATCCCTTTGACTCAAAATAATTTTAAAAAAGTTAATAATCACATAAAATACATTACCCCATTCAGGGATACATTAGCCTAAATCAACACTTGTATATGACAAGCTTAAATCATTTAGCACGTTTTAGTGATTTTAGTCCAAATTATGCATTGTCAAAGAATTTCGAGTAAGATTGACAATTTCAACATAATGGTGTTACGAATTAGATGTCTACAATAGTGAGACAAACTTTACTAGCTTACTAGTATCATCAATGCTAGATGAAGGTAATCTAATCAAGTGGTGTGTATGCAATTGACTGATCCTAAAGATAAAAAACTATTAAAAACTTTGGTCAAAGTAATGCTAGTTAGACATTGTCATTATATATATATATGATTTAAATGTATGTGAAATATCATGTTAGAATGGATTTATTTATGGTACACTTCATGTTCTTAGAAATCATACAACACATGGGTACTAGCTTGTCTCTCTAGATTCCTGCACCATCACTATCTACTCATCCATGAAGGGAGGGTCATTCCTTGATGGGGGATTGTGTAGAGGATCAATGGTCCATAGTTAGTGTGAAAAATTACTCGGATGATGCTCTCCCTCCTCATAATGGTTTTTATTTGGAGACTACAATTGAGATTGCCATAGATATTGGAGTTTGGGGAACTCATTCTCTGTAGAGCCTTGTATCTTGGACATTGTATTGTATTTATTATTATTGAAACATTATACTTGATGAGATGTATTTATTTACTTATTGTACCATAACAATAGTGGTTTCATGTTTGTATCATCCATGGCAAGATATTTGTAATTACTTTCTATATTCAATTATGTTTTGTTTATATGATGCTAGTGATCAATAATAAGTAGATGTTTTGTTTCATGTGTGTTTCCCCTCCCTAAGTGCCTTAGGAAAAGTGTTGTTTTCATTTTTATTTTCCTTGTTTCTTCAAAAGGAGGTTTTCAGAAAGGGACAACCTTGTATCAGTTTCATATCAGTTGGAAAAGAAAGACATGTGACCCTGTATGCCCAATGGATTAGACAAGACAACTAATCTGTTGCTTAATAGGCATGCAATCCTAGGAGGTCACTAGAAATGTTAGAAAAAATTGGACTACATATGAAACTTTTACCTAAATGTATGAGGTAACTCTCTTAGACCTTTTAGGAACCTTCTACCCCAATGACTAATCTCTTTGTGGTCTTGAATTGATGATGCAGTGTAGTATTCTGGGAGGTCCTAGAGTGGTGTGAGAAGTTGAGTAGAGTTCTGGTTGAGTGAGTGATATAATGGTAGAAGAAGAAGACAAACCTCATGACCCTACCACATGTCACTTGCAAGCTTTTTAAACACTTTAAATAAGTTTTAAGGTGATTTTGGTGATTTTGAGAAGCAAGCCTAGAAACAGGTCTAGAACTAAAAGTGAACGATCCAACAAGTTTCCATAGTGTTTGAGAATATAAGGGAATAAAATAGGTTTTTACAAAGTCTCAAATATTCTAATGAGTAAAAAATGAGGCCTAGATAAGCTATTATGCTCAAAATAACTCCAAAAGTGCATTAGATGACTTAAGTGTCCTAAAAATAGAATGTTCAAGTGAAAAAGTGACTTTTTGAAGAAATCAAATTGGTTTGAATTCCTCCCACTTACATATGGTGATTTTCACCCTTTTATATATGTTCAAGTTCATTTGAGATCATTTGGAGTGGAGGGAAGTAATTTGAGAGTAAAATGATGCAGTTTGGAGCCTTTTGGAGCTTTGGTAGAACGGGTTTTTGGAGGATTTGATTTATGTATGGGCTCATATATCATATGTATGAATCCATGGTGTTCATAATATCCTCTTATATGCCACTAAAATAATATTCTATCATAGGAAATAGCATAGGTAAGGGAAACCTATTGGCTGCAAACTAGGCATGAAGCAGGGTTTTTACCATTAATGGAGGTCCAAGTATTTCATAAGGTTTATAGAAGGAATAAAAAGTCATTTAAAACCTAAATTTTTTTTCCCAAGTGTTGGATTACATAGACTAACTTCTAGTTCTTCACACTAAGAAAAAACCATTTTGGGTAGTTTGGGACAGCTCTAAGAGAACCTCAGATTTTCACTCGATATGATCAGGAAAAAGAGAGTTGGAATAGAATATTTTGGGAAGTGATAGGGACCTTAATGGATTTCAAATTTTTGGCATTGTTTTTTTGGTTCATCTCCCCATCTTTATGAATAATTACTAACAGTTTAGGGGTGTCTAGATGGCCTACTCATCCAAACAGGGCTCAAGTTTTCCCTTGTTCTTCAATTAAGATTTCAATGAAAAATAATAGTTTTATAGGGGTAATTTTAGGGTTAAATATGACATATTCTAATTTTTTTAATTATATAGTTCATTGCAGGAAGGTACTTATGACATAAAATAAGTTTTCCTTGTTATCCTTATGAAATGGTCATTTGATCAATTTTAGAGAAAAACATGTGTTATAGGGATAACGTACCTCATCCTCCTTATGAAACATAAAATTACACAATTTATATTGCTCATAAATTCTTAATATATCATTTAATCCTTTATAGGCCAAACAGTCAAGTTGCTTGTTGGAGCTCCAATGGAGTTGTAGGCAAGTTTATCAACTACGTAGTTTTCCTTTCTTGTAGTGGGTTAAAAATAAAGAGGATATGATGTTTGAACTTATAAGATACCATGGGAATCATGTTTGAGTCCAAAAGTTCCAATCAAGTTGGAAGAAACCATCTTCAAAGTTGAATGACTGTGTTAAGGATAATTTCCCTAAAACACAAAACAAAGGTCCCAGGCACTTTTGTTGATGCCATGGAACATTGTTGCAAGGAGATTTGATGCATCCAAATAAACTAATATTATAGACCTATCATAAGGGAAGAGCCTTGAAAAAGTAACAGGGAGTGTGAAAAAAGGAGAGTATTGTTTGAGGGCCTCCACGTTTCACTTTTGTTCACTGTGATCACTCAGTGTATTCTACAAGATTTGAGTGTTAAATGACCTTCACACCCAAATATAGAAATTAAAGGTCTAAAATTTGGCATGGGACATCATGGTATCTTCCCCAAGGTGAGAAAAACTTGTCCCAAGATTTTTCATACATGTAAAGGAAAAAAAATCTATTTTGTAGTTTTCAAGGCCTAAAGAGCTAAGAGAAGCCTAGAATACTAGAAGAGAAGGGGGTAAAAATAGTATTTTATGAGGGAGTTAGGACCTAAAATTTGGAGGATAGTTTAGGGTATGGATGGTCCATATAAACCTCTCTCATTTTCCCTAGTTCACCCCTAAAATGCAAGAACCATCATCAAAGCAAAAATAGGGCAACAAGCTGGCACTTTTTTGTTTTTTTTTGTTTGAGAACATGGTGATGTTTTTATAATTTTTTCCAACTCTCCCAGGTCTTCCCCATTTATACCTATCCAATGAATCCAAAAATAGAGATAGGTGAGGCATAGAACTCATTTTAACCCCAAATACAAAATAGGGTCTTAGAAAGAGCATGTGAAAAGCCCTAAACTAGGGTTTTGAAGATTCTAAGAGTTTTAACCCTCCAAAATTTCCAAAATTTTGTAATATAATGTACTTCAAGGTGCTCTAAATGATTCAAGAGGTTTTGGGTTCATTGGAGGCCGTACAATATGGTTTATAGACCTAGGGTGTGCTTAAGGCCTAATTGAGGGGAGCCTAATGAAGGAAATGTGTTATTTGAGTTGAATCTGACCATGAAACTTGACACACACCTCAAAGGAAGTAGAGGAAAATGAGTTACATCTTCTCAAGTTCAAACCTTTATGAAGGTTGAAAAATGATAATGAGAACACAGTGATGCATAAAGGTTTCTTGGTCATGAATGGATGAGTAATCAATGATGATGTATAAAAATACATCATGATAAAAATCAAAACTTAAAGGAAACACAATTAAGGTCACTAAGGAGTGACAGGCTTGTTGCCATCCCCCAAGGTTTTCAAGCACAAGACCTAGGGTGAAAATTCATTTTAAAAGGAGATACTTAATGAGAAGAAGGGGAATGATCTCATGAGCATCATGATATAGGTTTTTAAACAATTAATTCTACTGTTAGGTACCTCATAGCATTCACATATATTGCTAACACGCAGGCATCCACGTGTTTCCCTTGAGGAGCTTGAGATGACATAAGGTAACATGAGTCAAATGAAGGTAAAATCAAGCAATGAAGAGTGGAATAATGGAAAGAGAATATCCATGAGAATTAAAAATAAAATTCATATTATTTTATCTCAATCCAATTCAAAGGAAATAAAAACTTAGTTGTGAATTTTGACCATGTAGGCACACGTCACTAGCTTTTGCCAGAATGGGCCTACAGGCCAAAATATGTAGGATCAAATCATAAAATTTGGTAGAGAGTCTAATTATTACCTATTATAAATATTAAATATAATTTTTAAATATTTTTACAATGATAACTATTTTCTGTTTTAGTACAGTCAATCCTATGTCAAATCATGATCAACATTGGAGGATGCCTTGGAAGAATTGACCATTTTGGGACATCTACATGTTGAGTCAAAGTATGAAATTTGTTATGTATGATATATATGACCTAAATAATTATAAAATATAATAATAAATGTCATATAAAAATTTAAATTTCTCACTCTTCGTACATAGTCCACAGGTACTCAAGAAGACAACCATTGGAGACCAAATGAAGTTTTGTCAGTTTTGGATGCCAAGAAGTAGTTTAAGCCTTGAATTTTTTTTTAAATGGTATAATAAATTTTTTAAAACCTATCTTGTCCTATGGGAGTGATCAAATTCAGAGTTTTCATGCAAAATTTTGAAGAAAGATAAGTTTTGGCACGAAGGAAACATGCAGGCAACTCGAGGTAACTTTTGGTAAAAAGGGTCTACATGACAGAGTACACATATAAATGACTTAAAATTTGGTATATTTTTAATCATGACCTATTATATCCATCCTTAATCTAGGTAATTTCATTTGATTAGTTTAAGTGCCTGTTGTTTATACATAGTTTACCATATGTCTCATAATGGCCACTATTCATGTAGGCACACTTTTTGGAGTTTTAAGAAGTGTTTGAGGTTTTAAAGATTATGAGACTATTTTATAAGAATTTTAATATATTTTAAATCCTATTAAACACCTTTAAATATTTTTCACAGTCTAACCTTCATGCAAACTCTAAAGGTAGACTCAAATCCCTGCAGGCAGTCACAAAGGCATAAAAGGCAAAGTTGAGTTTTGATAATTTAGAAAGGTATGATGAGGTGTTTCAGATTTCATGAAGATTTTTTAAATCAATTAATATCATTTGGAAATGTTAAATTGGTCATTTGGAGAAATTCAAGCGTTTTAGGCCTAAGACACCTAGTTTTAGCCCATCTTCAGATGCTCATTTCTTTCATACCATGAAGATTTGGGGCAAGTGATTCTATTATGTTTTGAGTAACCATATGTAATTGAAATTAATTATGGATTAATTTTGGTTAACTTCCTTATTTTTATGAACAATCATTAAGAGTGTAAGCATGTCCAAAATGCTTCCAAACACTGCAAACAATTATTTTTACGTGTGTATATTTTCACACCTTTTGCATGAGAGCCCAATATTTTTAGGGGTGTTGAATGGGTATATGTAACATAAATACATACATACATGCATACACATATATATATATATATATATGTAAATAATTTGTGTAATGGGTGTCTTCATTGTACGAACAATTATCTTGAAAGTGAACTTACTTAAGCTTGTAATAGAGATTTTTGACCAATGTTGTGTTTTTGGACTCATAAGTATATCAAATGACCTATAATTTATTTTAAACCACCTATAATGTGTAGAGGACTCCTTACAAATCTTGAATAACTTGTCTTGTAGAAGAATCTAGCATGTTTGGGTGCCTAGGAGGCCCAAAATAGTTCAAAATTACATATTTTTAAAGGTCTTCAAAGAAATAAATGCTATAAGACCATTAAAGGGGTATAATAGAACATAATACATCATTACATGACATTTATATCTCTTCACAATAGTTTATGTGGTGTCTTGCTAGGCAAAAGGGTCAAAAACCCAATTTTTGACATATTTGTGCATTGTTGCGGGTTTAATGGTGATTTCCACGATTGTTTCAGGTTTAATGGTGATTTACACCATTGTTTTAGGTATTTAATGTTTTTAAACTATTCATTTTATTCATCACACACATGCCATGGATGTTTGCAAGTCTTCTACAGGTCTAAAATTGGTCTTTAGGTTGCCAAATGACCTTGGGAGTAGTTTTCAAGGTAGTTGGTTGAGGGTAGCTCAAGCTTGTGACCTCCATCAAATAGGTCTATGGTATTTTTAGGTAACATTGAGTTTATTTCAGGTTGGAGGATCAAATTCAAGCTGAAAACAAAAAATAACCTCAAAAAGTAAACATTAAAGATAACCTCCATGGTCAGTTAAGCACAAAATACCAAGTTAGCTAACCTTTGGCCTAACATCTTCTAAAAGAGCAAGTGGAGGGGTGAATAGAAGTATATGGGAGGGGTATTTTGAGGTTAAAGAGTGAAAGTGGAGAATTTAATACATTTTCAAATTCTTGTAAGACTTTTTCTTCTTAATGGATCATGACATCATCATCCTCAACAAGTTTCTATCTTCTAACGTGTTTCTGAACCAATGGGAGGGTTTGAAGACTATTGGAGCTAATGGAGGTTAATTTTTTTAAGAAGGATTAGTTATAATTAACCCAAATGTGGTTGTGAATCCATGGAGGATGGTTGAATATCATTTGTTGAATTTTGTTTGTTTGTCTTTTCTCTCTCTCTTCCGCTTTTCTCCTATATCTCCCATTTCTCCCCCATTTTTGGAAAGATATTCTCATTTGACAAGGAGAAATACTATAAAAATTTGTAAGAAAGACCTTTTGAATCAATAAAGATCAAATTTTTCCTATCTCTTGCCTCTAAATTATGCTTAGCAAGCTTGTGCATGATTTCCTTGTGAAGAAGTGTTCTTCCATATCCATTGTTCTTTTTTGCCTATTTTTAGGTGTTTTCAAGTTAGTTGCAGGTCTGAAATTGAGCTCTTTCTGTCATTAATGGAGGCTTGGTGTGAATTTTAAAATTTCACTTTGCTTTATGTATTGTTTGGTGAGCCTAGTTTATGAAACACTTATACAAATTAGCTAGTTTGTGAGGTTGTGTGAGCAAGAATTATCTTATGCTAAATTAGTGTTTAATTCATGCTTATGTGAGTGTCAATCAATTTGGTGTGTCACCCATTTAACTCTCGTAGTTACCCTATACCTCGTCTCTATATAAACATTAATTTAGGTGATCTATCAAGAGGAATTTGACCTTCTCCGAAGGTTCAACCTCACTACAAGATACCCACAACCTGAGATTACTCCAATATTATAGCTGAGAGTGAGAGAGCCTGAAAAACTCTCCCTCAAAGGTGAAATTTTATGTTACAATAGTTCTTTTCACACCTTTGGACAAGGCACACATGCAAATAAAGAGTGATTTTGGTCACCCAAGTTCCTTAAAGCGGATGGGGGGAGAGTATACATGTATCCTTCATTTTGTGAAAAACAAACAATTTTGAAAGATCTAGCATAAAACAAAACACTTTAAAGAACATACAATCTAAGTGATTGTTTATTTTAATGCATCAAAGTGAATTGTTTTTTGAAGTTTGGCCCCTTGGCCTTAGTTAAAAACTTATAAAACTTTCACAAAACAACTACGCATAAAACACCTAGATTCCTTTTAAGCACCAAATGAAAGTATTTAAGACTTAACCATTTTCAAATTTATGCTTTTTTCCATCTTGTGACTTGTAATATTTAGAGGGTTTATGTCTACCTTGAAGCCCAAATACAAATGAGAAAACAAGATTTTAAAACTTGCTCTTGGTTCTCTATTTTCTTGACACCAAGATCGATGTCGGTCCATGTAGGGACTGATATCGATTAAAAGAGACCAATGTCAGTCGATTCATAGAGAATCAATGCTTATTTATGTGGAATCGATGTTGGTTGCCCATAAAAATGCAAGAAAAACATAAATTTTCACAAAAAAAATTGTTAGCACAAACAAGTATAAAAACTCAAAAACCCTTTGGTTCTTACAATGAAAAGATTTAATAGAGATCACACAAGCTTTAAAAATATAGAATAACCACTAGAAATTTTCAAGAAAAACCCAAAAATCCACCTTCCATCATGTTCTACCCTTCACACAGGGACCGATGCTGGTTAGGATAGGATTTATGTCAGTCAGGGTAGATCGATGTCAATCACTATGTAAACTGTGTGTCTTCAAAAAGAACAAAAACACATAAAAAATAAAGACAAAACTTGATTTTTAGAGACTTTTGAGGGTGTTTTACAAGATCTAAGAGTGCCAAATTAGTCTCTTTGCTTGTATGAGATGCATGGTCCCACCGGGCATCCCAAGATGTAGAGATGGAATCCCAAGTGAATTAGATCATGCATTAGTCAAGAAAACTCAAAATAAGCATAAAGAACATAACTCAAAAATCCAAATCCCTCAATGGAGTTTTGAAAATGAAAATTAAGAGTTATTGAAAGAAGGAATACAACTTCAAACCTTCCCAAGAGTATCCCTCCTCTAAGTGCGGATCAAAAACATGCTTTTCACCTAATTTGGTGCTGCAAGTCTTTGTCAATGATGAATGTATTTCTCCTCCATTGTCTCTCAATGCACCATTGAACTAGACTTATGAAATTGATCAAATGTATGCCAATATTTGAAGCTCTCTTATTGAAAATTAAGCATAATAACACTACACAAAAATAGCTTGTGAAGATAATTCTACATAATAAGTTTATACTAAAGAAGCTTGAAAAGATAAGTGAGGACCCTTGTATTTATAGATTTTTGGAAATTATTAGAATCAACCACGATCATCCATCTTGATATCAAGATGTGTGGTCATGGACCAATTCAATTTTGGAAGTTTAATACATAAATATTCCCATTAATATTTAGAATAAAGGGGCATTAATGAGGCATAAAAGGGCTTAAATCTGATATTTATTTTATTATGACTTATGGATGCCACCCTATTGATGATGTCACCATATGATGTATATATTAGAAATGAATTTCTAATTAATAGATCTTCAATAACTTCCCTGGATTTTTGACTTAAGCTTTTAATTTGGTTTAATTTGCTTAAATGGGGTTAATTAAATTTTATGCAATTCTTTGAAAATTGGTTGATCACCTAATCTAACTGGTTGAAATGTCAAATTACTGAGTCATAATTTGATTGGAGCATAATTAGAAGGTCTTAGTTGCATACAGACCAATACCGCATTTAGAGCATTATTGACTTAAAGTAACACATGCACATGTCGTGTGCTTCCAAATTAGAAGAATTTAGTGGTTCAGAGTGTTATATTGCATATTCATCCCTTTTGACTCAAAATAATTTTAGAAAAGTTAATAATCACATAAAATGCATTACCCCATTCAGGGATACATTAGCATAAATTGACACTTTTATATGACAAGCTCAAAGCATTAGCATGTTTTAGTTACTTTCGCCCAAATTATGCATTTTCACAAAATTTTGAGTAAGATTGACAATTTCAACATAATGGTGTTAGGAATTAGATCTCTACAGTAGTGAGACAAACTTCGTTAGCTTACTAGTATCATTAATGCTAGATGAAGGTAATCTAATCAAGTGGTGTATATGCAATTGACTGATCCTAGAGATCAATAACTATTAGTTTTTTTGGCTAAAGTAATGTTAGTTAGACATTATAATTATATATATGATTTACATGTATGTGCAATATCATGTTAGAATAGATTTATTTATGGTACACTTCATGTTTTTATAAATCATACAACACACAGGTACTAGCTTGTCTCTTTGGATTTTTACATCATCACTATATGCTCATCTATAAAGGGAGGGCCATTCCTTCATGGGGGATTATGCGGGGGATTGATGGTCCATGGTTGGTGTAGAAAAATACTCAGATGATGCTCTCCCTCCCCACAACGATAATTATTTGGAGACTACAATTGAGATTGCCATAGATACTGGAGTTTGGAGAACTCATGCTGTATGGAAGCTTGTATCTTAGACATTGTATTGTATCTATTATTATTAATACATTATCCCTGATGAGATGTAATTATATACTTATTTTACCATGACAATATTGGCTTCATGTTTGTGCCAGCCATAGATACATATTTATAATTACTTTCTATATTTAATTATATATTTTTTCATATGATGCTAGTGATCAGTAATAAGTAGATGTTACATGCTTATTTTATACTTAATATACTTAGTGTGTTTTAGTTGGATCACTAATTATATTCTCATGGTAAATTTTAATGAAAGAATACATTGATTATAAAAAAAAATTATGCTATTTTAAGTGGATCCTAGTGGAGATGTTATATGTGGTATCAGACTTATGGCTCGAACTCTAGAACCTAATGAGTCCACTCACATTTTTGTATCCTTCTATTTACCAAAAAAAGAATGGTGAAAGCTACAGTATCCATGGAGGTCCTTCAAATGTCAATGACAACCCTCCATTTGATCCTAATTGATTTGTTGCTGAGCAAGAAACAAAGTTGGATTAGATTCTCATAGCCATGAATGAAACTAAGACCAAATTTTAGCCCTATAATAGGGAGTTCATGGCCATGAAGAGGAATAACACTATGATGAACTTGAAGAGCTTCTTGCTGAGCAAGAAAACCCTTAGGATGCAAGAGCACAGGTAGCTGCAAAGTTGGCTAGAGATATGAAAAGGTGAACCACCTATGTTTGATGAAACTATTTTGGGTGACAGAATTGAAATAAGGTTGATGGAGATGGAGAAGTATCTTGAGATTTAGAATAACTTTGAGGTCATTAAATCAATATTTTATTAAGTGAGACTATATTTTATTTGATTAAATATGTCACTAGTTTACTCTTTCATGAAGAATTTAATAGAATTTAAAGGTGTAACAACAGGTTAATAGATGTACCAATTTACACTAGGAGTCTTATTGATCAAAATTTCAATAACATATATTGATGTTGTTTAACTTAAAAAATACATTGCCTTAAAATTAAAATTTCTCCCTTCGTGTTGATTATTACATCATTGGATAGGACATGTTGTATATTGCCAAATTAAAGGTTATAGAGAAACAATATAAATAAAATGGATATATCTTACTGAGATTTCAAGGCATTATTATATAATTTCTTGCTCCTAGAAATATGGAGTCAAGTCTTATCAAAATCTCTTCCTCTAATCCCTAGTCTTACTTCTACACCCTTATCTCTATGAGTTGTGAATTACAACTACTTTGCACACTCATTATTTAAATATTAAATAATAATAATAATATTCTTATGTTCACACTATGAACATATTTTCCCTGAAAGTCGCCCCCTTAGTGTGAACATGCGGTAAACTCTGTCTAGTAACTGCTTATGTTTTACATGGTTTTCTAAGAGAACCAACGACTCCAAAAATGGTTTTCTAGTGGAACCACCAAACACACTATAGATAGTTTTCTAAGAGAACCAACAACCCAAAAAATGGTTTATTAATGGAACCACCATCCACTCCATAGCAACGTACATGTTTTCCCACTCATTTTTACAAAAGGGAACAATATAAGAAATTATGCTCCTTACTATTAATAGGGAAAAATCATCTATTCTTATTACCACACATGTAGAAAGAAAAAGCATAAAAGATAGATGGTCATCATTATAATAAAGCAATCTCATTATTGGTGACTAATACGAGATGTTATTTGTCCTCCATCCTCCTTTTGCCTCCATCTTCTAGCAATTATTCATTATAGGAAGTATTCTTCATCTTCCTCTTTTTCAGGTTCTTCTTCAGTGACCTCCTCAGTAATTACATTGGTCTCATCCATTTTAAGCTTTCCTTTAATAATGTCCTTGGCATGAGTAATACAAAAAGAAGATTTATGTCCTTTTTTCTTGCAATAAAAGCATTCTAATTCCATTTTTCTTAATTGTCTTCTTTTGTTCATTTTTCCTTAGCTAGGAGTGCAGATATCATACCTTCAAGTGATTGTGTTGGCATTTTATTAAGAGTAAACACCACATTACTGTATTTTAGAGGTAGGTTATTTTATAAAATTGTTTTTACATCTTCATCATCCAGTTGAGCTTGAACTTCTGTTAATTATATCAGATTAGACCTTAGTTTATTAATGTGGCTTGACATTATTTCACTATCATTCATTCTCAGTTTAAATAACTGTAATTTTAGTGTGAATTTAACATTCACAGCCTTAACACCAAATGTTTGGCGTACTAGTTCCCAAATATATTTAGAGTTATTTTATAAGTCAACATAATGCAACTCAGTATCAGATAAAACAAGTCCAATAATGGATTTTGATTTGTCATCCATGGTTTGCCATTCAAGTAATTTTGCAGTATCAATTGGTTCTTTTTTTTTGCCACTCATAATCCCCCACAAGTTCTTGTTCCTTAATTGCATTTATATTTTCACCTTCCATGTGTAAAAATTTAATCCAGTGAACTTATTTAATGGAATTTCCATTATGGGTGTCGAACTCAGTAAAAAATGCACCCTTACAATAACACTCAAATTTTGATAACAAAAGACTTGACTCTGTTTGGAAATTTTTGATAATTTTGATTCTACTATTGATATTTAAAATATCAATTCTTATAAAACTTTGACATACATTAAAGACCCTTTTTACATAAAAAAACTATACATGTATTGACCATTTGAGATAAAAAAAAAGAAGAGGCTCTTTTTGACATAATGGACAAGACAGTCTAATAAACTCATATCAATTCAAATGACAAACTATTATATAGATATTGACTGACTCAGATGTAAAAATTATATTGCACCTATTTAACACTATTGACTGTGAAGTCAGATTTTGACACATTTATTAATAAGATATATATACTAATATGACTTAAAACTAAAGACTCAATTAAAAAAATTATTCTATACACTCAATGAACTGACCTTGAAAATAATGCATAGTTTGACAAGCTACGATAATATGGACTATGCATGGATTTTTATTGGTATTGGATGGCAAGTAATTCGATAGATGTTGATGCCATGTGAGCTAAGATTTTGACATTAGATGTTTCCTTTCAAAGTGATCTGGTGCAGTTGTGAAATGGAATCCATCGATTATGCTAAAATCACTATTGGAGTGTGGTCGATGTGAATGAAATAATAACACAATAGTATAGTTCATGGAATTATGATTGTGTGGAGAGATTACTGCATTACATCACAAAATGCTAACCATATATATATATATATATATATATATATATATATATATATGAATTCCAACATTTGTAGTTTCCCATATATACCTGATGGTAGTAGATTTTGGACAAATAACATAATAGTTATATTACTGATATTAATCTAATCGATGTACATGAAAAAAAATGCTAAAAGAGTTATGGCATGGTGCTTAGACTCTCATTATTTATTTGTATAGGATCATAGATGGCTTTGATACTACATATTGCCAAAATAGAGGTTTTAGAGAAACAATATAAATAAAATGGAGTATATCTTACTGAGATTTTGAGGCATTCTTATACAATTGCTTGCTCCTAGAAATACAAAGTCAAGTCTTATCAAAATATCTTCCTCTAATCCCTAGTATTACTCCCACACCCTTATCTCTACGAGTTGTTTACACACTCATGTATTGTTTAACTATTAAATAATAATATTAATAATAATATTCTAATGTTCACACTATGAACATATTTTACCTAACATTGTACCCATGTATGGATGACCTAGTGACATGTAGTATTGTACTGGTTAAGTGAAGTGTCTTTTGGACTAGTAGTGCCTCAGTGAAAAATCATGCTACACCATGATTGGAGTTGTGAGATTTAGGAGATCCTCCTATATGGTTTGATGACTATTTTAGGTCATAGACATCCATGATTCTTGGAATTATGTTTACCTATGAGGATGAATTATACATTTGATCAAATGATTTAATCTCTTAGGAATGTATTTTACAATTTGACTTCATCAAGGTCTTTCCTCCTCCTTTGCTAGGTAGGCATTGATTTTTTTTATACAAGTTGCACTGAAAATCAACTAGCCTCTATTAAATATGTTACGTCTTATTTGCCTAATAATCTATTTGATTGAATCATTTGATGTGTGGAACAACAAGATAATAGAAGGGAATTTTGGAAAGGATAAGGCATAATCATATGTGACATATTTTATGAAGTGATGAGGATGGATAGTTGATTCCATGATTTTTTTCTTAAAACATAAAATGTTGTGTGGTACATTGAGTGTGTACCCTTAGGAGCACTTGTACCCTCTTAGAGTTGTTAAAGCGTTGGTTTATTGAGTGTCTTAATGGTGATGGTTGTATACGATGTTTGGGTAGGTGAGTGCATAACATAGTTCATGATTCATGAACAAGAAATTCTCACAATATTTTTATCACTTATATAAAAACACCTCGAGAATGATTACATCCTTAGTTGGTAATCAAGTCACCTCTGCCACTTATGTTTTGTATTTTGAGTGCTCAAAAATCATGGGAGGCTTCTCACTTAAGAATATGTGCATTTTAGATAGAGTTTTGTGTGTTATGTACATTATTCCTAGGGGAGGGAATCCTTAAATATCGCTTATGGATTGGCACCCCATATGTTTACGTCGATTGGGAAGAGATGTCATATCACATAGCTAGCATAGAGGTGAGTTGTTACTCTCTCACCCTCCTTTGAAATCATTATAAGCCCACTAAGTAGATTCATATTTTTATGATGTTGATTAAGTGTTCCCTTAATCAAAAATTGTTTTTAAAATATTCCCTAGAGTTTGTGGGATAGTGTGTTCTTGTTGTTGTTGATAGAGAAGTTGTAAGAATAGAATGGATTGATGCATCTATGTGGTTAATATTCTTACTTTCGATTGTGGAAATAGGTTGTGATACTACACTTATAGGTTTGTTAAGCATGTAGTGATTTTGGCAACTTGGGTTGTGGTGTTTTCTTTGTACCATGTGAGGGTATTTAAGAGTTTTTTTGTTGAGATGTTAGTTCACTACTTTCCATTTATGAATTTTTAGAGTCACACTTTCTAGTGCTACTTTATCTAAACTTGTGAACTTTGACCATGTGGAGTGGCAAACTTTAAATTTATATTGGTTTTGAATTAATATTTATAAGTTGATTATAATCATTATGCTATGATTCACCCTTGATTAGATTGGTATTATTATCATCTTTCTTAAAATATATTGTTTTTGTTAGAATAAGTAATTAATCCTAGCTTATTTGTAATAAATGTCTCAAGGTAAGTTAAACATTTGTTTGACATTTAGCATAGGTTAGGTATTTTTGGATTTTATAGGTTAGGTATGCCTAACATAATTAGGTATATTTTAATCCTTATCACCTTTAGATTAGGAGATTTAATCATGATGTATAAATAAGCACATCTTAGAGTGTTTTTCAATAATGCAATTTCATTATGTGTCATTTGGTATCAGAGCAGGTAGGAAATTCCTGAAGAGGTTTTCGAAGCACTAGAGATTCGATGGAGATATAGAGTTAAGATTCATTTCATCCTTGGATGCATCACACTGCTCCAATATCTATCATCCCAAGCTGAAACACTACCAAAATTTCGACCAATTTTATGAAAGGAGAATATTTGTCTTGCAGGCATTTTTTTTTGTTTTGCAAAATTTCAGCCATATTTGTATTAAAATCTATGCATATTCATATTTTCATATTAAATAAAGTTAGCTAAGCGATGAAAATTTGTATTATTTGTCAGATCTAACATTAATATTAGATATTGATCCATTTTTTTTAAGATTGGCAATATTAATATCTTTTTGAAGCCATAGACTTTTTTTTTTTTTGGTATTGGCAAACCCAAATGTTGTTCCAAGTAAATCAAAGGGCCTGAATCAAATTCCCATGCCCAACACCTTCCACAAATCTGATATCATACGCAATTTCAACCAAATTCCAAAAAAAAAAATGGACAAGGAAAAACCCCCTGCCCCCTGAGTTCGGGTTGGAATTTTTTTTTGGTGGAGGGAGTTTCTTTAGTTATTTTTTCAAAAGTATATATTGTATTGGCCTTTGGATGAATTGTACTAGATTTTATTATGCTCTACAAGCTTCCCTCCCGAACATTAGGAATCTTCAATTGGATGAACTAGTACGCCAAGGCCTGCTCAAATATTTCTTGTTCGACGTCAAGTACTAGGCACATAAAATTTGCAAAAAGCTTGAGGAAGGCTACACTGTAGATGATGAACACAAAGAGAAATTCCCTCCAAATTTCCTGTATTTAACTACACAAGAATACTGAGCCCATCTTTTTGTAACATATCATCCTTGCAATTCTCCTTGTAGATGCATTTTTGGTGCTAACTGACGTCTCTTGGGGAGGTCATTTTTTTGTTATAATTGGTGAATTTTGAGCATTTTTAAGGGCTAAAAGGCTTAAAATTGCATTTGGATTCAAGGGCTATGCCCCTTGACCCTGGCCTTTACCACGATAAGGAGCGCGTTAGGGGCTGCCACCCCTAGACCCCCACGTCATGCCTATTGTACAGTACCTTTGGGTGTCATAGACCATGGGAATATTGTAGACTCTTCAGATGCATTTTTAATGAAAACTAACTTCCCATTTTCTCATTTTCCATTTCATTCTTGGATGCATTTTTGATAGAGTCTGACATCCTTTTATGTGTTGGTGTGCGATTTATTCTCTGTGTATGTGTTTTTGTAATTTTTGTCACTTACATTTTTTAAACACTCCTTTCATTTACACACTTAAACAACACATTTATGCTGTGTCATACACAACTTTATATTCATAATGTTTGGGTGAGGACCATGTTTTTTGCTCCTTGACACACAATTGCTTCGTGGTGATAATTACGCTACATGAAAAACAAAAGTACAAACACATTTTGAGTTTAAAGCTATTTGGTCAGTTGTAGAAGGCACATGGATCAAACATACCACAGATGTTGATCAACAACAAAAATATGACAAATATAATAAAAAGGCTAAGTTAATAATCATGTTTGGAGTTTTGAATGAGGTTCAACCTCATATCTATAGTTCTACAACTACAAAAGATGCTTGGGATAAGCTAAAAATAAAAATCAAATTTTGCATCTTCAGAGCCAATTGCATACTCTCAAACTCAAATTAGATGAAAAAGTAGAAGCATTCCTTAGAAGGGTTGTAACATTGTGGGGTTTGCTTCAATCTTTGGGCAAACTGATGACAGATGATTCTTTGGTCCCTATAGTCCTTAAAGCACTACCCATCACATATCGGATCTTTGTGACCACTTTGAATGTCATAGAACAAAAAACAACCTTTGAGGTGTTGGTAAGTTTATTGCAACAAGAGGAAGCTTTGCATAATTTAAAGGAAGTAGATGATAGGCATGCCCTCACAACAAATCAAAAGGGGAAGTGTCCAAAGCAATATCCCAAACCAAAATAATCAATAAAATCTATTAGGGAAAAATTCATGTTATTTAAAATCATGTCCAATTTATGAAAGACAGGGACATGACTTAAAACATTGTTGGTATAACACATTTCAAAAGGGTTCATCAAGCAAGCAACCCTCTTTCAACAAATCAACACAAACAGAAAAGAAGCAACCACAACAACAACATAGATGGAAATAAAAAAATTTCAAGCCTAACCAACATGGCAATGTTTCTGAAGAGTATGATTCTTCACATGAGGACTATGGTTTAGTTACTCAAACACATGAGTCTACCAATCATCCAAGTGCAATCTAGTATGTTGATTTTAGGGTAACCAGACACATGATAGAGAAAAAGGAATGGTTTTTTACTTTGACAAAAATAAAATCAAAGGGAAAATTTTCACTTGGAGATGATACCTCATATATAGTACAAGGTAGTGGTGACATCAAACTTCAACTTGGAAACAAAAATTGCATAATTTCAAATATTCTTTATGTTCTAGGACTTACAAAAAATATATTATTTGTTATTCAGCTTCTAAACTACAACCTCATGGTTGAATTTGATCGCCACAATGGTCAAAAAAATTTCCACATCAAAGACAAGTCTAGGAATTTTAAAGTGATTGCCAAGGCTTCCAACATTGGCAAAATGTTTCAGCGTAATTTTGTTCAACATGATCATCAAGCACTTGTGGTCAAAGATACATAGCTAAAACATTTATGACATAAAAGATATGGTTACTTGAGTTATGGTTGTTTATTACAATTGAAAAAATAAGATATGGTTTGTGGTCTTCCCAATATCAAGTAATCTTCTGATATATGTACTAGTTGCTTAGGAGGAAAACAAAGAAGAGCTCCCTTTAGAAAGATTGGGTATCGATCACTTGGTAAGTTGGACTTGGTGCACACTAATTTTTTAGACATTTTTCTCCCAGTCTTAGAGGGTACAAATACTTTCAAATTTTTGTTGGTGTTTACTCACAAAAAATGTGGGTATATTTATTGAAGACTAAGGATCAATCTTTTCAAGTCTTCAAAGAATTCAAGGCCATGGTTAAAAATGAAACTGGTATAAAAATCAAAACCCTCTGCTAAGATCGTGGGGGTGAATACACCAGTAAAGAACTCTTAGCCTATCTCATTGCAAATGGAATCAATCAATAATTGATAGCTCCATATTCACCTCAATAAAATGGAGTTTTAGAATGACATAATAGAGTCATTATATAAATGTTTTGTAGCATGGTTGAGGATGCAAATTTCCTAATACATATTGGTCATAATCTTGTCACACTGCATTTTACTTGTTGAATAGGTCACCCACCAAAGCTCTTAATGGAATCACACCACATGAAGCTTGGATAGGGAATAAACCAAAAGCAACTCACCTTTGAGTTTTTGGTTGTAAGACATACATGCTTGTTCTTAAGAAGAAAATAAATAAATTAGATAAGAAAACAAAAGAATGTATTTTTTTTAGATACAGTGCACAATCAAAGGCATATAGGCTCCTTGATCCAAAAATAACAAAGGTACTAATCAATAGAGATGTAGTGTTTAATGAAATGAGTGTAATTAATCCACCTTATACACATGAAAATGACATAGGTAAAAGTCATGTAATCTTTTTAGATAGTGATGGTGAAAGTGAATAGGAAGATAGTCAAACAGGACCTCCAACAGCACCATCTGTAACTCAGCATATGCCCAAGTGGTATACATGTACTATAAAAGATGCTAACTTGAATAGAGTACCAGATACATCCACTTCAAGATTGAGGACTCAAAGCATGCCTCAAGAAGAGGTTAATATGGCCCTTATGAGTATTGTTCAAGAAACATATGAGCCCTCTAGAGTAACAGAAGCCCTATAGTCTAAACTATGAAAAGATGCCATAGATGTAGAATATCAGTTACTGATGAAGAATAACACTTGGTAGTTTATTGATCTTCCACCAGGGAAGAAGCCTATTGGATGTAAATGGGTATTTAAGTCCAAGTACAAAGTAGATGGTAGTATTAATAAATACAAGGCAAGGCTTGTTGCAAAAGGGTATGCCCAAAAAGAATGCATTGACTCTAAGGAGACTTTTGCTCCCACAACTAAGAAAAAGACTATTAGAATGGTTTTTGCTATGGCTGCACAGTTTGGATGGAAAGTCCATCAAATGGACATAAAAAGTGACTTTCTCAATTGAGATTTGAAAGAAAAAGTATACATGACTCAACCTGAAGGATTTGTGGTACTTGATCAGCATAAAGTGTGTAGACTTATCAAGTCTCTATATGGAATAAAATAAGCTCCCTGAGCTTGGTACATCAAGATTGATGAGCATCTTGTAAAAATTGGATTTAATAAGAGTCCATATGATTCTAACCTCTACCTTAAAAAGTATGGGGGGAGGTTGTTAGAGTAATTGTTTATGTCGATGATCTAGTCATCACTATCTATATAATGAAGATGATCGATGCAACTAAGAATGATCTCAAGCGATCGTTTGACATGATAGATCTTGGACTGCTTCACTATTGTCCTAGTTTGGAGGTATGGTAGAAAGAACATTACATTTTTGTTTCATAAATAAAGTATACCAAGACATTACTTGAGAAATTTAGGATGATGGACTGTAAGCCTATTGTAACACATATAGAGACAAGACTTCAGTTGTCTCATACAAATCCATCACCAGAATTAAATGCAACTCTCTATCAATAATTGATTGGGAGTCTCATTTACTTGACATCTATTAGGCCAGATATTCGCTATGTTGTTAGCTATGTTTCTCAGTTTATGTAGGAACCAAAGATGACACATTGGAAAGAATCAAAGTGGTTATTAAGATACATCAGAGGTACAATTGAGTATGACCTAGAATACAAGAAGAATGATAAGTTCTTTTTGATAGGATACATAGATGTAGATCATGTAACTTCCATTGATGACAAGAAATCTACTTCAAGATTTGTGTTCTTTTTAGGATTTGGCCTGATTTTATGGGGAAGTAAGAAGCAAAATTGTGTTTCTATATCTTTCATAGAGGTAAAATATTTCACTATGGTAGGATTTGTTTGTGAAGTGATATAGATATGTTGCATTATTTTAGGACTTAGAGTTCTACAAACTCAACCTACAATCTTGCATTGTGATAATCAGGGTGTTCTACATCTTGTTCGCAATCCAGTGTTTTATGAGAGAACCAAGCTCATAGAGATTCAGATTCATTTCATATGTGAAGATGTTCAACAACACAACATACAACTCTAGTATTGCCCCACTCAGTATCAATCTGCAAATGTCTTTAAAAAGTCACTTACACGTGATAAGTTTGAGGCACTCAAAAAAATTCTCTTCTTCTCTTCAAGCTATGATAAATTAATGGGGGGAATGATAGAATAATTAATTAATCCTAGCTTTTTTGTAATAAATGTCTCAAGGTAATTTAAACATTTATTTGACATTTACCATAGGTTAGGTATTTTTGGATTTTATAGGTTAGGTATGCCTAACATAATTAGGTATATTTTAATCCTTATCACCTTTAAATTAGGAGATTTAATCTCACTTCTCTATGTATAAATAATCACCTCTTAAAGTGATTTTAAATAATGCAATTTCATTCTGCTTCAGTTTTGATGAGTCATTTATGTACCTTTCACCTAGAGCGAGTATGAAATAGGATGTGCGAATCATCTTGTTAGTCTAAGGGGTTGAGATAAGCCTATAACATGTTGTGTAACTAATCGAGCAAGTAGGGAGGAATTGTCCCACTTATTCCTTTTATAAGGTTGTAAGGATGATGTGATCCTTAACCTTTATTAGTTATGTTAATTTTAACATTAGTTTATCCTAATTATGAATATAATAGAGATGGGTTAATCTGTGAAATTTGATACTAGTTATGTTTGGCTAATGGTAACTTAAAGCAATTATGGAATGTTTGTATGGTTGTTCTTTTGATGGACATTGATACACATTGAATTATTTAGCATGTATCATTGCACTCTAGGATCTATTAGTATAGATTTGTGATTCATTGAACCATGTGCACATTTTGAAGATCATTAGGTCATAGAGACCTAAAGGAAGAGTTGTGAATTAGAAATGTGATTACTAAGAGATGGGAGTGGATTCTAATTAGTTTCACATTGATTTGGTAGTTACTGAGTTTGGATCTAAAAAAAGGGAGCTTGTCGAATTAAGGATTTGGCAAGGGGGACTATTCAAATTTAGTCATATGGCCATACATATGTATACTAAGGAATGTTTATTTATTAATTTTATTTACATTAGAAATGTATTATTTTTAGTTCCTATTCATCATCATACTTTTCAAGAGTTGTGTTGAGTAGAGGCGGTATTAACATGTCATACTTATCAGTAGCTATGCAGAGTAGCGATGGTATTGAATTATACATATCATTCTTGCCAGGCTCTTTAAATACGTTTGTCAAGAATGAGAAAAACACTTTCTAAGTTAGAGAGATGTACAGAGGCACTGGGAGGATTTGTGAAACTCTCCCTCATCATTTATTATTATTTTTTGTGATGATTTCATATGTTTATGGTTGATTATTAAATTTGAGAAATCAAAAAAATTATCACTGACATGTGTGAGACCCTTTGAGATGTTAGAAGTGGTTAATCATGTAGTATACAGGGTTTCATTGCCACCAACCCTAGCTCTATTACATAATAAATTCAATGTTTCTTATCTTTAAAAGTATGTAGTTGATCCTTCACATGTATTGGATAGAATGCTTTGAGAGGTTTTGGATCTTAGGGTGGTCATGGTAGAACCAATTAGAGTAATTGACACTCATAAACTTCATTTGTATAACAAGGAGATGTCATAGTGCAAGGTCTTGTGGAAAAAATATGTTGAGGATAATGTTATATGGGAGGACTATGATAAGTTCTACATGCGATTTTCACACTTATTTTCTTGATTTGATGCTTCATACTTTTCTTTTTCTAAATAATGTTTTTAATTCAGAAGTTATGTTTGAATTAATGTCATCAAGATGATGATCAGCATTAGAGTGAAGGATGTTACATCTTGATTTTTCACTGAGTAAATTTAGTTGAATATTTATGCATTTTTATAGTTAGTAACTTGATTTGAGTATTATTTAACTAAGCTATGAGTTATATGTTGTTTTAGGACAATTAAATATTATTTTGATTTCATGCTTGTATTGATATGAGTTAGCTGTATTATATAATCTTTACATTGTGATCATGTTAATTTATTATTTCAGCAATATTTTAAAATATATATGTCATAATATTATGGACTAACTACCTTATTGTCATGAGTTGCACGTAAGAGAGATTCATTTCTCAGATCATGATAGAGGGAGAGCATCATCAGAGAGGGGGAGGTAGATGGAGGTGTTAGAGAATGATAGAGGAATCGCTAGAACCCTACACGCACTACATTAAATAGTACATATTATATGCATAGTCTTAATGGTTAGTGTTAGTAATTTTTTTATGATTGTTTTCATTTAAGTAATTAAACTTATGCATACTAGTTGTATGTTAGCATATTTAATGCTTGTGTGGAATTAATCTCATGTGATTGCATTATGGTATTATGTAATTATATCTTGTTATTATATTCATGATTATTAATATTTTTACGATAATATTGGTAGGTTATTTTTATAATACTTTGAGAATGCCAAATATTGTTGAAAAGACATAGATAATCTACATAATGTGATTTACCATTTTTAGATAAAATAATATTATTGACTTTATATTTGCTAGTAAGTCATTATGATTATTTATTATTAAGTCATATTATTTATAAGAATAGGAAAAACAAATAAAACAATTGTGTTATTAGTAAATGTGTTGTATTATATTATAATAAAACAATTAAAGCAGAATTTTTTTTGGCAGTTTAGGAAAAAAATAAAAATAAGAAGAAAAACACAGAAAGCAAATAAAGTGAATTGGAATAAAGAAAGAATGGCAAGCTAAAAAAAAGGAGAGTTTTAAAGCTTTAAAGAAAACTTAGAATTTATGAAAAAGGAAAAGAAGAAGAAAAGGTAGGATGAGGCACAACATAAGAAGAGAAGAAGCGAATAAGAGAAGAAAGTGTGGAGCATGGATTAGAGAAGGAAAAGAGAAGAAGCGTTGAGGAAGAGCATAATACCAGCGAAGCAAAGGACTTTGGGATTGCACCATACCAGATTAGACACTTTTATAAGGTAGATAGCGTCTTGAATTTCGCAAAAACTATCATATAATGATATAAAATCTGTATATCAATGCTTACTCAGATCTCTATATTGAATAAAAAAATCTCATTCTATAAATCTATATATTGGTTTGTGTATATTTTGCATAATATAAAGTCTGAGTGGAACGAATCAACTTAGGAGTTCTGAGTATCTTTAACTTTAATAGAACAATGATTATATTAATTAACGAACTGAGAGCAGTGAAGTCACAAAGTTTTATGGAAGGTGTATATACAATGAGTTGATTTAAATATATCTCACTCCATGAAATGTATAGACCCATGAAAGCATACAACTATGTAAGTACAATGATGTAAATTCATAATAACAATCTCAACTATGACTATTATAGTGATCCCAACTATGCGACCTATATTAAGAGAACTATGTATTAAAATATATGACTTGGTATTAAAATAAGTGCACTATGTAGCGATCTAAGCAAAATAGTTTTTTTATACAATGAAAAGTATGTTTAATGATGAAACCAATGATTACATATGTATGGACTATGTGCTTTTAAAACAATGAATTATATGTTAGATACATAGCAAACTATATAGTGATTTTTATATACAATGAATTATATCTTTAGATATACAATGAATTTTATCTTCAAGTATAGTTAAAATCATTTTGGTATATATTTTGTTATTATTTATATCTTTAGATATGTAGCTTATATTCGAGATGTACATAATCCACTATGAGAATTATTTAAGAGTAAAGTAGTTTTTTACATCGTAGATTGGAGTACTTATATATTCTTGTAGTGGATTTACATTTATTTCATTAGCAACATCCTAGATAAATAATCAGGATGTATCTTGACTATCCTAATAATATTATATCTAAGTATACATCTATTAAGTACTAAAAAAATCATATCTTAATAGTTGGGATGTTATTTGTATTGGTCAGTGTTGATAGCGGTTAAATATATGTGGAATGCTTAGAATTATATACTATCAAGTTCTAGGTATATTCCTAGTGCCGGTTGAACTATTATGTACTATTGATAACATTATTATCTTGCCTTTGCCTTTGCCTTACATACCACATAATACAAAATTATATTGTTAAATCAACATAATCAAAATATATGGACCATATATGGGATATCCAACATGTCAAAAGCACTATATAGAAGGGAATTTTGGTAGCAAATGTATTCTATGGCCAAGTGATTTTGAGGAAGTGGGTCTTCAACGCTTGGAAGGTATTATACCCAATTGAGTTTATGATCTTCTATCAAAATTTTGAGTTTTAAGTAAAGAGTTTTGCACAAAATTTGCCATTTTTAATGGATTATTAGATAAGTTGGTTTTGAGTATTAGATTATGTTAAATTTTTTAATTTACCGATAGTCTATTATGAATAATTAGATTTTGAAACTGGCCACTGTTATGTTAGGCACAATATCTTGTGTGCAGAATCAGTTCTTTGGAGAACGATTGAAAGGCTTCTTGGCTCAAATGGAATTTCAAGCAAATGTTAGCCTATTGTTTTAATTAACCCTGAGCGGGCATGGCATGAGGTGATTGTTAGGTTATATTTGTAATTTTTATAGACCTAAGATTAAATTAAATCAGTTGAGTCGATGTCAATGGTGGAATGTTCTTTATTGCTTTTAATTATTTTGAAGACTACCTTTGTTCTTATTAAGATCATCAAGGTTGACTCTGCATTTTAAATCTATGTATCAATGTTTGCTGGTACATTTCAACTTTTGAGCTGAGTTAATGCTATTTGATTGACTCAAGCTACTTTTGCATCTTTGATTTATTTAGAGATGCTTGTTATCATGAAATATGCCCTCTGATTGTCTTATATCTATTAGAAAGTGTTAGCCATCATGAAATGTATCCTTTGTCATAAATGGGTTCATGACTTAGAAATAATTGAATAGGATCAAGGGTTCAGAAAATGTTAAATTTTGATGATAGACCCTGATTGTTAATTTATGAATAGAAAATAGAAGTTATTATTCGTGTAATAAAATAATATTTATATATTATTTGAGAACTTATATGTGATACATGTTATGAATATGATTATGGTGTACAAGTGCTCATGAAAAGTATTGATATGGAGATCTAGATACTCATATGCATATAAAACATATAGAGATGTGACTATATCAGTATAAATAATAATAAGTTGTAAGATTTCGAGGGACAAGAAATTATTACTGTACGAATACAATCTCCTAAAAACATAGCAAGATGAAAAAGAATCAAAGATTATGTTTATACAAGAGATGACTTGGTTTATGAGTTATTGATTCTCTAAAATTATTATGACTGTTGAAATTGAGTAGTGTGTACATAAAAATGATGGTCTGTGATGTTAATATTTGTCATAGAATGTACAGTAATTGTATCTACTTATAAAATTTAAAAAAATACAATCTAATACATATTATTCCTGGATGGTATAAACTGTACTTGTTATGCGTATTATTTATCTAGTAAAGATTCATTCATATGTTTGACAGAGTAAATATATATTTTTTGATTATTCGTGTGCTTAACATGTTTTATGTCTGCTAGTAGGAAGTAATCTATATGAATCTATTGGTTATATATATGTTAACCAAACATTACATTGTTAGTACTGATTTAGTGAGACAAACTTCACTAGATTACTACAATCATCAATGCTAAATGAAAGTAATCTGACCAAGTGGTGTGTATGAAATTGACTAATGCTAGAGATCAATAACTATTGAAAATTTTGACCAAAGCAATGTTAGTTAGATATTGTAATTTCACATGTATGATTTATATGCATGTGTGATATCATGTTATAATGGAGTTACATATATGGTACACTTTATGTTATTCAAAATCATACAATACACGGGTACTAACTTGTCTCTCTAGATTATCATATTATCACTATCTACTCATCTATGAAGAGAGAGCCATTTCTTGATGGGAGATTATGTGCGAGATCGATGGTCTATGGTTGGTGTGGAAAAGCATTCAAATGATGCTCTCCCTCCCCACAATAATACTTAGTTGGAGACTGCACTTGAGATTGTCGTAGATACTGGAATTTAGAAAACTCATGCTCCACGGAGTCTCATATGCTATACATTATATTGTATTTATTATTATTGAAACATTATATCTAATGAGATGTAATTATAAACTTATTGTACCATGACAACAGTGCTTACATGTTTGTACCAGTTGTGACTGGATATTTGTAATTACTTTCTATATTCAGTTATATTTTGTTTCATATGATGCTAGTGATTAGTAACATATAGTTGTTGCATGCTTATTTTATAGTTAAAATACGTAGTGTGTTTCAGCTGGATAACTAATTAGATTCTCGTGGTGAATTCTATCGAAATAATGTGGTGATTAAATTTAAAAAAAAATGTTATTCTAAGTGCATTTTCATGGGGATGTTACAAAGGTTTTGAAACTAATGGATGGATGAAAATGAAGATTTCAAACTGAAATTAGGCAATAAAAAGAGAAACATGGTCCTTGAATGTGCAAAAATGAAAAAATACGAAGAAGAACAATCAATGATAAAAACAACATTGACCCACACCAAGAAATAGAAAAGAATACCATATTTAAAGAAGTGGGTCTTGTGGCTTTTCCTTTCCCCTTCTTTGAACCCCTCTTAATGATACTTTCCTAATATAATTCGAGTTTAAAACTTGCTTTTATCATTGCTTGGAGTGTTATCATTTCTTTCTCCTCTTTGTCTACCAACCCACTTCACCCATGATCCCATCCAAACTGCAATTATTTTTTTTCAATTTTTTCAATTGACGTATGGAAGAAAAAATCATGCTCATTTTGCATTTTTTTGGGCAGAGTTTTAAATATTTTCTCACTTTGTACTATCATTACCTTCAACAAATATTATTAAATTATAATTAATTTTTAACATTATTGAAAATTATAAATACTTTTTAATATTATTAAATTAAATTATAAAATATAAATTCTAATTAAAATAATATATTAGATTTAATTACAAATTATTAAAATTAAGTGTTAAAATATACTATTATAAATAAATTAGTATACATATATCTTAGTTAAATCTATGTAAAAGATAATGAGAAATATTTTTCTTGAAGTGTATATATAATTTTAGATTTGCGAAATATATGAAATATGACATCTCGAGAATGATATCTATTAGGGTGTTTTACATAAATTTATCTAATATATGTATGTTAGTTAATTTTATATATATATATATATATTTCAACTAATATAATATTTAAATTATTATTATTTTAGTTAAAAAATTTATTTTGGCTCATATTTTCTCTATTACACACATTTTATTTAGTACATACAATTATATATGGCAATCATGTATAAGACCTTTACCTATCATTTATAACAATAACTATGAGAATGGGGAGTCACTTTAGAAACTTGCATTATTTCAAATTCATCCATAATAAAATTTACTTGGCAAACATTTAAGTTTTATATATTTTTAATATGATACATCTAGTTCGAATGGGTCTAAAAAGTTTTGTTATTCAACATTTCTCATATAAATCATAGTAAAATATGGACACAATAAAAGAAATACAGATGCTTTAATAGTTGAGTGTGCTCAAAATTATATTACATATACAAAATATTTTGATTGTAATTTAATACAAACAATAGTACATAAATCCATGAATCATATGACGATCAAATTTAATTTACAAACCTAAGTATAGCTCTAGTTTTATTTTAGTTATAGATAAATAAATTTACGTAATTGCTTCAAAAAATGTTGTTTCTTCTTTTAAACTCTAGTTGTATGTTGACTTAATAAGAAAATAATAACACAGATATTAATGCACAAGAACAATAGTTTTTTTAGTATAGAAACGAATCTAGTTTTATAAGTACAATTTAATAGATTTAGAAATCTTGGATGCAACTCCATTCAAAATACACTTTGGAGTTTCAGATGGAAGTAGAATCGATTCATTATAAAGACATGTCAACATTGAAACTTAAATAAAAATAATCAATTTTACATCACATACCAAAAAATAAATTTCTTAGTTGGATTTGACGTTACATGGAGCAAATGAGAATAAAATTTAGTATTATGAATAATGATAATAGTATAACCTTATAAGTTTACAACATTAATATTTAGGGTGGGTTAAAATTTAAAAAATACATTTAAATTTTCTAACTTCTAATAATGTTCACTCATAAATTTATATTTTTAATAAAAATTGATTTAGTATAATAATATCGGTTAAAGCAGTCAATGAGATGTAGAAGGGTTGATAAAATGTGTTAGTTGTGCCCAGCGCCATCCAAGTTCGAATCTCAGGAGGTCGTTATAAGCTGGATGTGGTCGTTTGAGTTTACTTAGTGGTTTCAAGTGATCAAGGGGTAGCTGTTTATATTGGTTTAATAGTTCTCGGGGACTGGCCCCCCTGTTTGTGCCCAAAAATTAGTTTGTAGCTTCGGTAAAAAAAATGAATATCGATTAAAAAAATCGATCAGGGTACGACAAAATTATATTTTTAGTAAAAATTAATATGGTACAATAATGTTAGTAATTTTTTTAAATAAAGAAATTTTTAAGTGGCGATTAAATGGACATCAAATTTAAAATTAGAATTAAAAGTGAACACACTCACTACATTATAGCGCACCACCATTTATTATAGAAGTACTCTCGACTTAATTAAAAATAGAAATAAACTAATACAAATATCTTAAATACATCTATCTAAAAAACACAAAGAGATGTCAATATTAAAACCCTTATATTAGATTTTTTACATACCACAATTAGTAATAACTCTATTACCTTTTTTCACAAAATTTCCATTAACTATTGACAAATTTTGTTAGTCTAACTACATCAATATGTCAATCTTATAAAAATATTTCAAAAAAAAATGGTGCTCTAAACTCCATCATATGATCAATATATTATGATTTTTTAATTATTTTTAAAAAAAAATAAATTAAATGACAATTAAATGGATGTCAAATTTACAGTTAAAATTAAAAGTGAACACACTTACAGATATTACAACCTACCACCAAACTCCCAACTATTAACGTAAATTGCTTATCAACATAATAATCAATATTTAAATTATTTTTCTAAGTTTATAAAGAAATCAATGATCCCTGTGACATTCTAGCATAACAACCACCATACTAGGGAATTGTGTTTGGATCTGGTCAAATGATTTACATAATTCAGAGGGTCTTAAGACTAATTTTAAAATATTTGATAACTGCTCTTTCGTAGTGATAATTCAGACGGTCTTAAGACTAATTTTAAAATATTTGATAACTGCTCTTTCTTAATGATCATGGTTTTTTGCACTTCTCAAAAGGCGTTAAAAAACAACCGTCAGTCATGTAATTATTGTCAATTATTTTGATTCTCCATCTCGTCCCTCATCGACATTCATTCTCTCATTTTATTTCTTAATAATACAAAGTTCTTAATAGATTTTTAGTGGGACAAAGTTCTTAAGAAAATCTTCGACCTGTCCTCCCTAGGAGATTTAGAGTTTATCAAATCTCTTTTGAGTGATGGTGTCATCAATAATGGAGATATAAGTTGGATAAATGAGGTGTTGAGAGTCACTTTAAAAATAAAATAAAACATATATGTTAGTGTTTTAGGTAGTTAGAAAGGACTTTTTCATCTAAGTTACTCAAAATTAAAGGAAGAGCATTTTTAAAATGGAGATAATGGTTTTGGAAAGTGAGTTTTCATCTAAAATTTTCATTTTTGAAGGTAAATTAAAAGTTTTGGATAAGTTGGTTGAGATTTTGCCTTTTTCTTCAAGGGTTATATTAGTATTTGTTGTGTCTTTTTATATAAAAGTTAAAGCCAAATGAAATAGTTGAGTTGTTGTTAGAATTAATAGTTATACTCTTTTGACTCTTGTTTGTAGTAGTTGTTTTAATAAGATGTTTGATTTTTTTGCATTTTTGTTGGAGGATTTGGATGGCCCGTTGATTAGAATTTTTTTTAAATCCTTCAAAATGTCGTGCTCAAATGAGGGGTTTTGAAGAATTTAGTTATGGAAGGGGTAAGACTGTCAAAATTACTCAACTATGGGAGTATCCATTGTCAACATGATTGTCAATACACGAAACTAAATTGTTTTTAGGGATGTAAATCATTGGCTTGCTTAGAAGCCAAAGGATGCACAGTTGAAGGACTTTAATAACAACTTTTCTTAGTCGAAAGTGTTTGGTGCTCAGTTTGTTCAATTTTTGTAACTAGTTTTACAGTTTATGTCGTTTGTTGACAAGGTTTTTAGTATTAGTTTCATATGTTATTTTATTTATGGTTTCCTTTGTTGAATGGTGATTAAGGTGTAGTATTATATCATGATATTTTAGTCGCACAAATGTTATTTTGATTTGTCATTGTTGCCTCTTCTCAATAATTTCTTCCTTAGTTTTTGGTTGACTCTCATCAATTTGTTGTAATTGGTGAGAATATATATATATATATATATATATATATATATGTTGTTTTTTAATAAAGGATAGACATCCCAATTCAAATGTATGAATAATTGATCATCTTTGATTTTATTTTAAGTATCTTTTGAGATTTGTACTTTAGTGGATGGTACAACCATTATGACATACCATCATCCTTACTAATCAAACTACAACCTTTTTCATGTATAAGGTCAACTTTTAATTTAATATTAAAAAAATAGAGACAAAAATTTATTATGTTATAACATGCTTAACATTTTGTTTTGTTTTGGCCTACACTTCAAATAGATGTTATTTTAAATCTTTATACCCCTAAGTTGGTCTAATGTGAATAATTTGTGCTCTTGAAGGGGACATCACAAGATCAAATGTATAAGGTAAGGTATGTACATCTCGTATTTGAAATACAACTAGGTTTCTCCTATATACTGGAGTACGAGGTGTTCTCATGTGTTTTAAGCTACCTCACAAACCATAACTAAGGCCCTTGGCATCGTGGACCTTAAAAATGAGAAGTTGCTTGTTCATTGATAAAAACTTGCATTTTTGGACCTGTCATTGTAACTTGTCTAATGGATTGATCTTGAATCTTCCACTCGAGTACTCCGGGTTAAGATTAAAGGGATTAAATAGGTATGTGATGGATCTAATGATTCACAAAAATGACTTACAATTTTTATTTTATGAATTAGGCTAAAAATTGCATTTTTCTTATATTGGGAAGGGTGTTCTCTGAGGCCAAAATGGGTGGTGGGTTTGTCAATCAGGGTTGACAAGAGGCCAAGAACCTGGTCCTAGATGTTATCTATCCCCCCAGACATGTTTGTGGTATCAATTTTAACCCATAAATCATCAGATACAGAGTTTTGTATCCACAACTTCAACGTTGACAACATTGACAATTTTGACAACTTAAACTAGAGACCTAGAAACTTAATGAGTAAATCTATTGACCTATTGACAACTTTGACAACTTCGAATTTTTTTACAAATTTGAAAACTTTGGCCTATTGAACTATTGACCTATTAGGTGGCATTGAGTAATTGACCAATTGACCTATTGACCACTTTGACAACTTTGACAATTTGACATCTTTGGCAACTTTGACAACTTTGTCAACTTTGACCTATTGACTTATTGACAACTTTGAAATTTTAGACAACTTTGAAATTTTTTAAAACTTTGACCTATTTACCTATAGAACAAATAAAACCTGTCTATACCATGTTTTGGGTTAACAGACAGTTTTGGTTTTGTAACCTCACATTCCATTTGAGGTAGATGGTGAAGAGTATGAGTATTCAATATTTCCTTCTCTTGAGTTATATGGAGAATGTGGAGATGAAATACATATTAAAAATTAGATTTTAATCTTTTTATAACATACAGATGGACAAGAGTTTGTACTTGTTTCACTTTGATCATAGTTCTTTCCCATTGAAAGTCCACAGTCCTAAACTCAGAATTTGTATACTGTAATCTTTGTATTGCATCTTGTATTTGATTCAAAAAGTGATAGAGAAGGGTTTATGATGGTTATATAAGGTGGTGGTAAACTTATTTTTGTTTATAGAGTCCTTTGATGTTGAAAAACCTAGAGACCCTACATATCCCTATTTCTAACATACAGAATACAGTGTTGAATGACTGAGATTTTTTGTTGGTGAATGCCCTGAGGGTTGTTAGAAATTTCTCATTGAAGGAAAAAGTTGTAAGAATGTTAGACAGACCTAATCCAAGCATTATATCATCTTTAAAGTCATGGTTAGACATTATATGCAATTATTTTTAGTCTCAACATATACAATTGCTACAAACCCTGACTTTTAGGTTTTTGACCATAAGAAGAGATTCAACCATTCAAAATTCATAGAAAGTTGTAATATAGTGTGTATTAGGATATATTAATTAATTAAAGTTATTTCATACTTGTACCTTCTATATTCCATACTGTACTACCCTGTAGGTAGTCAACTAGCCTAAGAGACCTAGTGAGAAAGAGGCTAAAGAAGAAAGTTGAACTTAGGTGAAGAGTTGAGAACCAAAATTGATTAAAAAGAAGGATTGGCCAAAAGGGTGGTCAAATATAGTTTTGGTTTGGTCAAAGTGTCTCCATAATGGTCAAACCTTGGAGCTTTGTGCATTTGGAGGGCTAATTGGAGTGTCAAGTAAGCCTAGAGGTACAAGATTTTGCAAAGGAACCTAACCCAATATTTTATGTGAGGTAATGGCATGGAAAAAGGTCATCAAAAACCTAATTATTTAGATTTTGTGTATGGAACATAGCATGAGGTTTTCCCTAAAATAGGGCTACAAGCCAGACAAAGGCTAAAGAGAGAAATATGAGAAAAGACAAAAGAGAGAGGGGTTCAAAACTTGGAATTATGTTGTATGAGTAGGATAAGGAGTCCTAAGGTAGTAGATAAGTGAATACACAAGATTAGATAAAAATACCTTTGATCAAGATCCTAAACACTTGCAAGCTGTTGAGAAAGCTCTGCATCAAAAATGTAAAAAAAATTGGTACAAAGAGAAGAAGGCCATTAAGCCTAAGTGATAAGAGTGTCATTAATCATTTCCAATACACACAATGAAATTTAAAAACTTTAATTTAAAAAAATATGTAAGATCTGAGATTTATAGCATTAAAAAGAATAATTTTTTAATCTTCATTTATGCACGTACAACATTAAATACAAGATCCGATATAGATAATATTTTGGAAGATCAAAACAACACTATAAAATAACACACAATGAAATAAAAACTAAATATAAATTAGATAGATCAAGCCATGATAGGCATATAATATAAGCGCATACATGTCTAATGTCAATAATACATAGATTGGGTCGTGATAGCCATATAAAAAATTACATCTACCAACATAGTATCTAATGTTGACTGAATGTCATATGCATATATACAATGTCAAAAATGCATCAATTGCCATATAGGCATACAAAAAAGTGCATCTCATGTGTAAGACATCCTATTCATCAAATAGCCTCCCTCTCTTTGCCTTCCTTGAATAAGGCGCTCCATGGGATGCCCTACTAGTAGATGGAAATCCCTTTAATGCCTTGGATTGCTCTAAGGTCTGACTATGGGTCCTATGCTCATAGCTAGCTCGCAACTGAGCCTATTCAAATTCAAGAATTATTATGAAATTAACATAAAATACATTCAAATAATTGTTAAAAATTAATTTTAAACTACAATAAAAAAACATTTAAACATGTGCACTTACTGCAAGCTCACGATCTTACTCACTCTATTTTTATGCTCAATCAAGTCAATGGCAGGCTCAACTATCTGAATAGGCATCTCAAATATGAGAGGAATATGAGAATTTTCCCAAATCACCATCTGACTAGGACTATCAACTATCATAGGATAACCCTGCATACATAATACATAAACATAAGTTATATTTGCCCAAGTACACATGTACTAAAATTATTAAAACAAATCTATTTTTATAATTTAAACTTAAAATAACCAATATATATCTATGTCAGCACTTGTGCAGATGACATTGTAGCAGTAATGCCTATGTCTATCTCAACTCGTAGAGAGAAAGGAGTGTCAGTACCAGCCATCAACTGTTCATGTAAATACGATATCACTTAGTTTTATATAAAGTACATGTCAAATCTTATATATGGAAACCAAAATGATCAATAGAAGCACTTGTACATATAAAATATATGTCTATATAAGTACATGAATGCAATGACACATTATAGGAAAGAATAATACAAACATGCACATGAAAATACAGTTATATCTGAAATTATAAGCAATTTATTAAAGTGTTAGAGCAGCAACCTTGTACAAAAACCAAAAGTAGAGGATTAGAACTATGAAATGGAATATCTAATATACTAGTTTCTTTTTTTTCAAATTGATAAATATAAATATACTTAGGTCAAGATCTTCAATTTATGCTATATTACTGTTTGGACTATATTGGTTTTTGATTTATTACTTGTCTAAAAATAGGGGGTTAACTTAGGTCTAGACCCTCGTATCTAATTTTTTTGGATGAATTTTCAAGATTAACTTAGATTATTTAGGGATATTTCAAATTGTGTTTTAAAAATGCGGGCCTACATTTGATGGAGTAGAGTGATGAAGTATGATTGGCTTCCAAGGATTATAGAGAAATTAATGACTAATGATTTGGATGAATTTTTTTGGATGAATTTTCAAGATTAACTTAGATTATTTAGGGATATTTCAAATTGTGTTTTAAAAATGCGGGCCTACATTTGATGGAGTCGAGTGATGAAGTATGATTGGCTTCCAAGGATTATAAAGAAATTAATGACTAATGATTTGGACACACTATATATAATAGGGATACTCCGGATTGTGTAGGTGGGTATTTTTGTCCCATCGAGTAGATTCCTTTGCTTGACCTATTTACCAACTAGGATGTGTCATGTAAAACAGTTTAATTTTCCCACAAGTCCCTTGAGAGTGGACTATCACTTTCAAGGTTGTGATTAAGATACTAGGCTTGTCGGCTAAAGGTAAGGTTTTGGCCTTGATAGAGGATTGTGATAGAGGTAAGGTTTTTAATTGGGTGAAATAATTTAGTGTATAAGCACATGACCACTACACTCATCATGGGCTAAGTGTACGAGAACATGACCCCTTACTAGTGAGGGTTAGAGATTGGGATAGTGGGGGCTATTAGGTCTTTTAGTTGGATAGGTATGTCACCATTGAGAGACTTTCCATGAGTGGTGGACACACTGACAATGATATATTTGGTAGCTCTACTATATTAGGATATTTTAGGATAGTTTGTGAATGAGGTGGACACTCTACTACCATCGTGGGAAAAATTGGGAGAGTACTAATTGGATGAGTACATTTAGAAAAATATAATGTGTCTAGGTTGTAATTATGGTAGGATGCCAACATTAAGTACAACCACCACCATAATATGTAGATACTTAGATGTCAAAACAAGCATAGGATAGAGGGTGAGGACATGAAGTTTAGGGGGAAACAAAGGTGAGCATATACTTGTTAGAGAGGAACCAACATGATAGGAGGAGAATGCTAAGATGAGGTCTAATTAGGAATTATACCTATACTAACATGAAGTTACCCAAATAAAGTAGTGAATTGGTTTTTTTTAGTTACTCTCTATGTTACTTTGTAATTTATTACTCATTTGTTATTTATTTATGTGACTAGAGATCTAATGTCTTCTCTTGTTATATGGTTTTAGAGTGAATCACTTAGTGGTGGAGCATGATCAAAGAAACTTTGGTTAGGATTTTTTAGGTGAGGATTATTTGAGCCTAGATAATATTTTGGTAGATGCGGTTCTCCATGTGTGAATAAGCACTTGCATACATATGTTTTTCTCCCTACTTATCATTCATATGTGGCATTCCCTCATGATAAGAGAGAGATAGTTGGCTTAGAGGAAAATGTGGTTGGTTTAGAGTCTCAGGGGAATACTCTCAATGAGATTGTTAGGGCTAGGGAAGGTTAGGCTCCATCTAGCCAAAAATTAGTGGGAGGTACATCACCCACATAGGTATAAGCAAGAGACACAAAAGTATAGAAATTGTATCCCACATCATTCATCAACATGTATATGTAAATAGCTGCAGTCATAACAAATACAAAGAGCAAAACATATATGTAAATAATTTTTACCTTTGTATATGTAAACAGTGTCATCCTAACAAAAGCAGATGTAGTCGTGGATGATCCAACAACTGGATCTAAATATGAAAACAATGGTTGTGATAAATCAAATGTTGTAAATGCTAGTTGTGATGATGAAGGAACCGTCATCTCCTGCGACATAAAAAATGACATATATATTATATTAAATTTTTATGTAAATTAATTGTTAGCTTAAAAATTAAATTTACAAATATAACTTAAATTTAACATGACATTTATAAAAAATATACTTACATCTATGTGGTGACTGATGTTTGCATGCCAAATGTGTGTGCCAAAAACTCATCACTCATAAGAATATGATCTAAGTCATCTGAACCACTGATGACATCATCATCAGAAGGTCCCATGCACATAGATCCACATGAACTGCAAGGGTGGAGTCAAGGTCGGGTAGCCTATCGCATACCTGTAGCATCACTTTGCAAAATCCTACTCATATGTTGAACGAGTGTATTGGTGTGTGAACTAAGAGCATGGAGAGTATCTATCTCCATGACCCGCTGAACCACGAAGGGGATCTCAGGCTCAAAAGGTTTTTGGATATGAATATGTGTAAATCGATTAGGCATAAGATGTGCACCTGGTCGATCCTACACAGAGTCTTTTTCTTGACCCTAAAACTCACTAAAATAAAAATAATTGAGAGTCTGATTGAGGACAAACTCACAATAGAATTTCCTCAAAAAATATAATGGGACCTCATGGTTTTTACATGGTGGATAGTCAAAGACCATCCACCATGAATCCCAAAAATTGGTCATGATTAAGTTATGTACAGAACGATAGATAGGAAAATGTTTAGCAGTTACAAGAAAGGGGGCATTGGTGGTTGGGTTAATGAATAAGACACAAATGTTAGCTTTGAAAATTTCTAAATTCTTGACCTGAGGGGTTGACAACTTGTCAGAATAATAGGCCCTACAAGTATCCCTATATGAGGTCCATTAGTCAATTTGACCTAATAAGGTTTGTAGGGAATCGGTTAGCTGGGTGTGGTTGGGGTTGGTCAAATTGGGATCTCTCATTCTATTAACTAGGTCTTCAATTTCAAGTTTGTTTCTGATAATGTTGTCAATTAAAAACTCATGATTGCCAAGGGGTTTTGGGGAATTGTAGGAGGGTTAGGTGGAGGGATGGGAGGAAGAACAGGTTTTTGTGGAGGGTTAGGAAGAGGAGCAAGCTGAGGGTTTTTTGGAGGGTTAGCAGGGTTAGCAGGATAGTCTATTAGAAAAAAATTACAATTAAAAACATGGGTTACAGACTAAAAATTATGAAAAATTAGGATTAAATAGAGAAGATTTTGATGACTTGCCTCTCCTACATGGTGACATCATCGATCGGCAGGCCTATGGGGTGAATTTATCAGCTTCTTGGCACTTCCTAGCATTTTTTTCATTAAAACACGATCATGGAAATAGAGAGGAGGAGGAAACAAGAACGCAAAATGAAAAATTTTGCGTTCAAGTTTCTCAATTTTTTTTGTGACACAAGGAATGCGATCACGTTATTAATGCTATCACGTTCCATTTAATAACATAATCATGTTACTATTTAATATAACATGATCACATTATTAAATAACTCAATCACGTTATGGCTCCGTAATATTGAGCCTAGACTTAAGTAACACGATCGCGTTAATTAAATAACGTGATCGTGTTATGGTAAATGTCCACGGAATTGTTCTCCCAACTTCGTGCACTTACCCTTTGACAATGTAATAGAAAAATAATAGAGAAATAATAGTATAATATTATTTGTGAGATGGAAAAAAAATTGTGCACTGCTTGTATTTGTGTTCGGCTCTCTCATTTTTCAACAGTGCCCATTTTGACATGAAGTCTTGTTAGGCACAACATTGTTAGATGAAGATACAAATGCTTGATTAACACTAGCATATTCTAGATTATTGGAATATGTGAGTTGATTTTTCATAATGTGACCTTTGCACTTAAACACTTATTTTGAATTTGCAACTCTGCTATTAACTTTTCCATAATGATGATTTGATCATTTAGAGTCTCACAAGCACAAACCTCTAGTTCTTCAAATTGAACATGCATACATACATTATCAAGAGGAGATGTGGGAGGTGGAGGGGGTTGAGAAAGGATAGGTTGGTTGCCTTCTTTTGGCACTATAAGATGGTCTACATTACCTCTTGGAATAGTGATAGCATGGCCCTGGTTAGAGGAAAATTAACCATCAGAGCCTTGAGGGTTAGGAGGAGGAAGATATTATTTGTTAGCCATTTTAAATTTTTCAAAGAATAAAAAGAGAGACATACGAATGCACACCTTACCAGTATCAAGGGAAAGCTAAAATGCTAGTGTCAAGAAAAGCCATTAGATCCAGCTAGTTTCAAGAAAATATAAGTTCCATGTGGCAATCTTTGTTTTTCTTTACGTTTATTGATAAATACATATAGTGATAAACCTTGTTTAATACATTGGAGTGAAGTTTGTCGTGGAATTAAGTCTTTCCTTTGGTTTTTTTGAGCTAAACATAGGCACTATTTTGTATTTTCTTATATCATTGAAAATAGAAAGTAGAAGAGATGCAAAGGTGCTATAATGAACACACTCTTGAGATATCAGTGTGTCGATGTTCATTGTTTCCTTTTACAATATTATTCTCTATGATTTGTGTATTAATGAATCCCAAGCTATCTTTTGAGAAAGTGCTTGCGATTACCACATGAAACAAACAAGATAGGTACATGTTTTGGTTTGTGAACATCCTTGTCCAACCCAATACATTTTATGAATCAAATAACCACAAACATTAGAAAATAGGGAGATTTGTCTCAATTTTAAATATGATAGCTTGAGCTTCACCGAATGTGCCATTTACCAATCCAACGTTCACCCATAAATTAACAACCAGCATAAATCTTGCAAAGAAATCTCCATGCTTTCCCCTCTATTTCTTTGCCAAGTAACTCTGTTCAAAATTTTATAATGTAACCATCAATTTTCATTTGATCTTGTTATTATTGCTAATGTTTTTTTTTAAAATTTAATTTGCATTGTTTTTATTTTAAAAAAATTGTATTCATTTTAAGGGCTTTGCTCATTGCGCTTAACCCATCGCCTCCTTGTTGCCTTCATCATCACTCCTTTCATCATGTCTTCTTTGTTGCAGGTAATAGCAACCTCGAGTCCTCCAAGAGATGAACAGGGATTGGTGTGCCATGTGACGATTTTAAAGAGAAATGTGACGAATTTATGTTTGCAAAAATGTACATGCAAGGAGTTCGAGTTCAAGTGTCCATCGATCAGCATGCATCCAAAGCAAACTATTGACTAAATGAATTCAGTGGCTCAGATTAAAGATTGCATCAGTTAATTAATATCCACATTGTATGATGTATGATGTATATGTTTAGTGACTGTCATTAGCATTAATTACATATTTAGACCCAAAAAGAATATGCAGTAACCTGCCCATGAAAATGCCTCTGAAATTTAAAAGAATTATATAGATTGATGAAAATAAAAACGAAATGAAAGTAATGTGAAGATATTTTTTATTTTGTACAGAGCGGAAAACAATTACAAGTTGGGATTGTAAGGGAATGTGGAAGGGCATGCCCCTGAATTTGGAATTTGGAATTTGGAATTTGGATAGCCCTTTAATGTTTAGGGGAATTTGGAGGTTGAAACAGAACAAGAAGCAACCGCAGCCCTTGAACTCTCCTCGCTAGTTGGGAAAAAATATGGCCGATAGCGCTTCAATGTTTACTTAAGAAGGAGCCCAACAGCTGAGATACATGACACGTCTCAATGACTCTTCACACACTTTTTTCTCTGTTATTCTCCTCCTGTTAATGGTACTCTTCACATCGTTATCTTCTTCTTCAGCGTTCACCCAAAACGAAGAGGGGCTTAAAACAGAAGAAGAAGCAGCAACAGCAAATGATAGCTTAGCCATGACACTATTTAGATGATTGAATTTAATGCCCTGATCTCTAAATCCCTGAATCGAACCTACGCTCGCAGCGATAAATGCCTTGGAAATACTCATTTAACAAATGATTGAGATGTAAAACAGGCGATGCAATGCTAAAAGATGTATATCCAGAAAAGAGAATTTGGGATTGGAGTGATGATAATTAGGGAAGAGGATGAGGAATATGAAGGAGTGTATCCATATCAGCATAAGGTTGGATTTAACAAAAACTGCAGGCACTCGATACCAGTGGCAGCAATTATTATGGAGAAACGGAATCCGGGGAACGGTTTGGGGTTTGGGGATCAACTCCACCATGGGCGTTGCGCCCACAATTTCCGGTCAATTCACTTTAGCAAGTAAGGATTACATGTAATGTTGGGTCCATCCAAATGATTATGATTGGGTCATATGAACTTATCATGTATGTTAATGTTGAGAGAAGATTACAACACTTTTTCCACTGAAACAAGATTGGTGATAATGGTAACGTGGGTGGAGATGGAGGCCATTTCCTCTTCCTACTAGATAATAATAAATAATGAGCTACAATTAAAAGAGTCAAATTAATAAGACATGACATGTGAAAGAAACCAAGGGTCTCAATATAATTGAAAAGGGGGAGTATTTTTCCAAAAAATTGGATGCAATTTTTAAGAATTAGAATTGAGTCACAATATGAATTCAATAAACATGTTATGAAAATTTTGTGATCTAAAAATTTTTTATGTCCAATTAAAATATAAACCATTGACCGACATAAGATATATGTTTGACAATTTCAATTTACATGTTTCATAACCATTTTCTAATGTTTGAGAATCTATTTACTTGTCATGCCACCTATCAACGACATGCGAAACATGTCATCCACGGTTCATTCTACTACAATCAATCGCATGAAATAATGGGGTGCTCTATATCATACTCCCTTGTATCTAAACACTAATAATTTTATTTTATCCTATACCACCACATTTGTTTTTTCCATAGTTTCACTCACCAATTTTTTTGCTAGCCGCTTACATTTCTATTGTTAGAACTTTTTAAATGTGTTGAAGTGCAAGTTATTAGATTGCTAACCACTTTCAAGCATTGAATTTGCAAAGTGGGCAAAGCATTCAAGCAATTCAAATGAGTACAATGGCTGTCAACACAATTCCGGAAGTTTAGAAGGAACCCTCTTTGCTATTCAAATTTTTTTCCATTAATTTTGAGTAGAAGAACATTTGATGAGTAAGGGGAGTTGGTCACATGGATTGAGCTCCAAAAAGCAATTACAATTCAAAAAATGAAAAATCAAGCTCAAAAATAAAAATAAATATACCTCCCATCTCATACACTCATCTTTGTTTTTTTAGTGTTACCTCTCGTTTATATTTTTTAAGAGTATTATTCTCATTACTTGCACAGCATTCCTCATGCAAATATTTTTTTCATTTTATTAAAATTTATGAGATTTTATTAGCATATTGTTATATTTCATAGAATTGGTAGTATTATTGCTTTTTGTGAAATCATTTGCATGAGTAATATTAAGTTTAAGGATTTAGATCTCTTTGGTCTCTAAAAACATATATTTAACGATAAAAATTGAAATCAACATTAACACCAGAAATTCGTTTACCTAAAATAATAAACATTATTAAAAAAAACTTAAAATTCAACAATGAAAGTTTTAAAAAATATTTTATATACAATATCAATTATCAAAATAAAAAATAGTTCGTGTAAATTTATTGTTGAAAAATCGAGATTTTTTCCTCTTGATTTTAGAACAATACTTAAGATGTCACTTATCAATTAAAAAAATCAGAAACCCCTAACTAATATAGATTTATATTTTTTTCTATAATTTTTTTAGTTCAACTAAATCTATTTATTCCATGTCATATTCACATATTGTATGACAAGTGTATAATGAATATTATTTTATCGTAAAAAGAAATTTATAAACAAATGCAAATGTGAGTAGCATAAGGGAATAGTTTTTAGTTATAAAACTATATTGTGTTAGGATATTTTTATATTTATCATTAGCCTTGTATGTTACATTTATAAAATAAATAATTATAATCAACAAGTGTAATAATTATAAAATGAAAAATATAAAAGACTAATTTTGTCTTAAAAATACACTAAATGTGTTGCTCGATATTTTTTCTAACTTACGTTTAGTAACTAAAATACTAACTACCCCTCTCTAAAGTTTCATGACTATGATGAGTGTAATATTGACATGTCCTTCATATTTATGAAACACCCATTTACCCACCTGACATATTCTCATATTTGTGGATTTTGCTAGTTGGAACATACATGAAAGCATGTATAAAATTGCATAACAAAATTCATGATGAAGATGGGAAATATAAAGTTTTATTTTTTGTTAAGAAAATAAAATACATTGATTGATTTAAATTTAAACTTATGAAAATCTTGTCATATGAAAATAAAACACATAATCTCTAGATTCATGGTGAAGCAATTATCATACAAAATTATTACGAAAAAATATATTTAACTTGAAACATAATATTAGCTACATGTTTATGGGCTTGAGTGAAGGTTGATGGTGGTGTGTTTAACCACAACATCAAAACTAAATGGAAACTATATTAGTTGATAAAAATAAAAATAAAAATCATTTGAATAGTAAATAGTGAATAATAAATACTGAATAGTGAATAATGATTTTAATGAATAATGAATACTTAGTTAAGGAGGGGGAAATGTGTTGGAACCACAACAAAAAAACTAAAAATATATTATATGAATTGATGAAAATAAAATGAAATAGAAATGATGTGAATGTAATTTTATATTCTATACAAAGTAGAAAACAAGTATGCATTGGGATTGTATTGGAATTTGGAAGGGTATGACCTCGAACTCTCCTCTTTGGTTGGGGATAAGATATGGATAGCTCTTCAATGTTTAGTTAAGAAGGAGCCCAAAAAAAAAGATACATGACACGTCTCAATGACTCTTCAAACTCTTTCTTCTCCACTAATCTCCACCTGCTACTCACCACATCATTACTTCTTTTTCAACTTTCACATTTATTTATTATGGATGTCAGTTAGACTCTTTGTTGCATATAATTGTGTTGAAGATTGAACAACATTTTATTTTGGAGATAATAATGCATTTGTTGTAGACATGAACAACTTCCAATCCTAAATTTTGTGCTCAACATATTTAAAATTGAGTACATAGAAAAGTAATTTGGTAGAATAAAAAATAACATTTCAATGATAAATCATTTCAATTTTTCCACCATTCACAAACTCTTTTCATCACTTTTAATGTGTTGTGACCACTTTTTCTTTAAATCAATGTCGTCGACATGTCACATACTTAATCCATTGCATCATTGCATATATCACACTTTCTCAAGGAGAAGTGTGTTTGTGACATACCATGGGAACGCATTACATCTTAGAATGTCACTTCAATATAGAATTATAATTATTACAAACAATAATTCCAAAAAAAAATATATCTAATGAAATTTTTTCATGAAAAGTTTCAACTTAACATAAACTAATAATCTAAATAATAAATTAAAACAATCTAAATTTATTAAATTATAAATAAATTTATATTTTAAATTTAATAATTAATTTTAAACTTATTAATATAAATTTTAGTTACATTTATATTTATAAATTATATAATATAAATTTAAAAAATACATATTATTTTAAAATTTTTAAAAAAAAAAAAAAAAAATTATAACTATAAATATTTAAATGGTACCTAGATGGCAATGCTCTAGGATGGTTTTGTCTCTTAATTTATTTTGTTAGGCATCAATTTTCTATGTATGCAATCTATGTCTCCTCATGTCATTCACATAATCTCTCATTTTTTGATATTTTACGCGTGTCATTCTTACTACATTGACAATAAAAAATAATCCAAAAGAAATAAAATATAAAAACATTAATGGAAGAAGTGTAAATCCAAAGATCCAAGCATGAAAATGGGTTTGAAAATAAATCAAAACAAGAATTTTGGAAAGTTACAATGATATGCACTATGAAAACAGTGACTGCACATAAACATCAAATAAATTTTTTTGGAATTCTTGACAATCTCCACAAGTGGCTCAATTTATTTTGCATTTTTTGAACTGAGTAATTGACATCTTTTCTTTTACAAAATTCATTTATTTTTCTTTCATATCAAATTTCACTAAAATTCTCTATAGTTATTTCCTTATCGTCATTTTCATTATCATGAAGTTGTGTTCTATGGCATTGCCTAATCAAATATACAATTGCTCTAGCTTAAATTCTAACTACAATAACTCCTCAAAAATTCTTACCACATTTGCAGGTCACTTCCTCGTTGGTGGCCAATAGGTATTATTTGATAAACAATAAAATGCACACCATGTAAAAAAGGTAAACCAAAATTCTAATTTTCTCAAATCTTTCTCACATATTTTTCATAGAAATTCCTTTTTAATAATTATGAATTGGTGAGGCTTAAAATTTTAGGTAAGGTGAAATTTCACCAATAATGCAAAATCACCAAAGGCAAGTGCATGGTTCAAAAGAGCCAATTGAACAAACACCTTGACCATGGGTTCAACAATGTCGACAAATCCTCCACGTCCCTCATTTCATGATGGAAATCTCGTGAGGAAGCTTCCACGATTTTCCATATATTGCCCTAGCAACCAACTCTATTCAAGATTGTATGATGTAACAATTAGTTTTAATTTGATCTTGTTTTTGTTGTAAATGTTTTTTCTTAAAAATTATTCAAGACTTTTTTTTTAATTTTTTTCTTTCTTGTAAAAAAATCCATTAACAAAATTGCGGTAATAAAAAAAATCAATTCTTCTCATATCAATACTTATTTTTTTTACCTTCTCATGCTCAAGATGCTAAATTTGGGGAAAAAACTATGCCACAGAAAATTACTCAAATCAAAGCTCTGATACCACTTGTAATGAAATTAATTAGATGATTTGCACCAAAAAAATAATATATCACAGATTTAAGAATAGAATAAGTAGATCCGCAACAAGAATTGGTGAAAGAGCATAGTAATTGAATATTATGACTAAGACACTTTAAGGGGGAAACCTTCACAACAATGCAATAAGAACATAATTTGTAATATCATAATATAAGACTAACCACTACCTCCTATATATACTCTACCTATCCATGGTTATTCCATAGGTCCGCCATACTAATAACATTAATAAATGTAATAAGATAATATAAAGGTATGTAAGCCATGCATATCCCTAGGCGCACTATAGGTTAAGGGCATAGCATGAAGTGATCTCATTTTGTGTATAATATGCAGCCTATACTAAGAGGATTTGGGTACATAACTCCATTTTTGGCACTTCTAAGCTATACGTCTACACTATCAACCAATCGTGTAACAATCTCTTGCTCAACCACCTTATCTAAAACATTGTGTGTAAATTATAAAGCTAGTGCTATAGTGCCCTCAATTTTGATTATGTTGCATTGAGCATAATACCAATAGTCCCTCATTCTCCTGATGCTTCGCTTGATATGGTCTAATAATCTAGACATATTTTTCTCATAGATAGCCCTATATACCATAGGGTAGAATGTATCTATGATCCTTTGAATTTGATTTCCAAATTTTTATGTGAAGAATGTTGAATTCATCTCACACTATATTCTTAAGACATTTTGTGGAGGGTGTCCAATTTTCTCCATAGGAAGGGGGCACTATGGCAGTTATGGCATCCACTACATAAGACATTATGTATAAATTTTCATCATGCATATTGGTTGGGCTACCAATTTGATGTATTAAGTTGAAACTGATGATTTACCTAAGGTCAATGATTTTGTTTGCATTGACAATTATATTTAATAGCGGGACCCATATCCCATGAATGTATGAAATGTTGGGGAAGCCATATAATCGATTCAAAAATCCATAACAACTCTTATCCTTGGCCTGAAAGCAACTTTGGGAAGAAAGGAAATTGGACCTTTAATTGTAAAGTTGTTTAGGTAGTTGGCCCATTATTTTAATTTCCCAAAGATTGTATTTGCAGACAACCATGAATTTATCATGGCTTGGATATAGGTTATCTCTATGATCTAGGGAACCTTATAATATCTCTCAAAGGCATTGCCATCTATGTGGGCCACTAGGGTATTACTAAGCCTGAAGTGTAATATCTTGCCATATATAAATCTCTAGTTACAAGATATGCAATGTTCAACAAATCACATGTGAATTAGGTCACTTGCTCTTGACAACATGCATATGTAACTCTAGTCATGGGTTCAATTCTCAACTTATCCATGGTACCCGATGAAGGCCTATTTCACACCACTCAAAGGTTATAAGGGACTCACCTTGTGTTAAAACAAACAATGCACACACCAATTGTGATAGCTTTGAAACAATGCACACACCAATTGTGATAGCTTTGAAACAATGCACACATCAATTGAGCTAAACCTTGATTCCTCTATACAATAAATAAACAATGCACACATCAATTGTGATAGCTCTAAAAGACATGACAATGAAAATCATATTCAAAATCTATATATGAAATAATGAAAAAGAGAAAGAAACCCACTTTACATACACTTTTTAAATTAATATATAACAATAAAATCTGCTAAACTTAATTTTAAAATTATAAAATTAATTTATCTAATCTTTAAACTATTTTTTTCAATAAAAAAATATTTTATAAAAATTAATACAAGTAAAATAATTCGACAAAAAATAATAGTTTATTTTATTTGAAACCTTAAAATATAAATAGTATAGTATAGTAACATAGTGGGACTCACCAATATAAGATTCCCATTAAGTGATTGTGGCATATGCATGGATTATGAGGCCTCACACAATGGAGTTTATACTTCACAAATAAGTGGTTGTGGCCTCCCAAGCTGTTTTCACCGTAATAGAGTTAAGCAATTTTAAACTTATTTGATGTTCAATTAAATATATTAAAAGGAATTTGACTCTTGTTTTAAAGGCAAAGCCGAGATTTATTTGGTTTTTGCACTTCATTAGGAATGAAAAAGACAGGTTGAAGTTTCCCATCGACAACTACCCTTCATGTTTTATCTTAATAAATCTCGGCTTTGCCTTTAAAAATAAGACCGTTTTATATACCTAAATAGAAGTTGACTGCTTTAATAGGTCCACGTGTTCTTGCCCGACGGTTTCAATTACTTTTTTTTATATGTTTCCTCAGTCGGCAATATTTCCCTCCCTTTGGATGTGCTTCCTTTTTGATAGGAAATATATTTTATATATTAAAAATGTCACAACGTGGCGAAGTATCTAAGTATTGATATGAAATTGAGAATCTAGTTTGGTGGAAAGGAGGGATTTATAACCTTGAGGGCTGCATCGAATATATTATCGGAGTTCATTTATTAACATCATTATTTTAATAATATTTGGAGATTGCAAACTCAATTTAAGTATAACATTTGATAATAAGTTCAAAATATGAAGAATGAGAGGTAAGTTAAAATTGTTTAAATTGAATGTTGTTTTTATATAATATTTGATATGCTAGTGTTTGATTCAATTAGAAAGGATTTCTTCATCTAAGTTATCCAAAATCAAAGAAAGAACACTTAAAAAAAAGGAGACGATGGGTTTAGGAAGTGAGTTTTCATCTGAAATCCCCTTTTTTGAAGGTAAATTTGATGTTTTGGTTATTTTGGTTGAAATTTTGATATCATCTTCCTTGGATGTCATCAATGCCCTCTTGTATGGGAGTTAAAATTAAACTAAATAGCCCAATTTTATTAAAACTTATAGTTATGTTATTTTGACCCTTGTTTGTAGTTGTTGCCTTGATGAGATATTTGATTTTCTTGCATACTTGTTGGAGGATTTGGATGCCCTGTTGGTTAGGAAGAAATCTAAATCCCTTAAGTGTCGAGGGTTGAAATGAGGGGGTTTGAAGAATTTGGTAATGGAAGGTGTAAGACTTTCTCAACAGTGCTCAACTATGGGAGTGTCCCTTGTCAGCATGATTATCAACACACAAAACCCTTATGTATTTAGGGTTGTGGAAATCATTGGTTAGTTTAGAACCTTTATGCCGAACGATGCATAGTTGAAGGACTTTAATAACATTTCTTACTCTGGGATATTGGGTGGTCCGTTTTTTCAAATTTCGTAACTAGTTTTGTAGTTTGTATGGTTTGTTGATAGGGTTTGTAGAATCACTTTTATATGCTCTTTTCTCTATGGCTTCCTAGATTGAACATTGATTAAGGTGCAATATTGTATTGTGGTAATTTAGTTGTATAGGTGTTTTTTGGGTTTGTGTTGTTTTCTCTTCTCCAAGATGTCTTCCCTAGTTTTTGACTTGCTCTTATAAACATATTGTAATAGGTGAGGGACTATATGTGTGTGTGTGTGTGTGTGTGTGTTGTTGTTTTTTTCTCTTCTCCAAGATATCTTCCCTAGTTTTTGACTTGCTCTTATAAATGTATTGTAATAGGCAAGGGACTATATATATATATATATATATATATATATATATATATTATTGAGGCATATTTATCAGGTTAATTTTTTTTACTGATGACAACTTTTTATCAGAGCGTAGATCAATTTGGCACACAATCGAGGGCCCAGATCCCCATGTAATTTATTAACCACCTAAATACCACACGTATACCAAATACTATCAGATGTATACCAACTATTACCAAAAACAATCACCACTAGCCTTGAGAATAACCAACAACCATTAACAATCCCAAGAATACAACCAACGACCACAACCAACCTCATATGCCTTTCCAGAGATTTGAATTTGGGTGGGGCTTGAAACAACCAAGCCACTTAACCAACTCACACACATCTCATTGGCTAAGGTTAATTTTTTAATTCAAGGATAAACATCCTAATTCAAGTGAATGAATAATTTTTTATCTTTGACTTAGTGTTAAGAACTGAGTGTATTTCAACATTTCAGGTATAGAGTGACTGATCACCGTAAACATTGTCGATGTCATTTACCCATTTGGAAGATTGGTCACAATATAGTTTTTAGAGGAGACATTATTTGTAGGACATGGAACTCAAAATTGTTGACTATTCCCACCTTAGTTTTAATTGTTGATGTAACATGTTTGAATGTCGACAACCGTCAATGTTTTTTTAACATTAGAAACACAACATTTTTTTTCCTTTTTTTTAAACGTTTCAATTTCCCTTCAAAATTAGTCTTATCATAAACCTCTTATTTTCTATAACAATATATATTAAAACTAATGTTGAAACTCAGGGATATGGAAAAATCCCTTGTTTCTATTGGCCTCAAATACCTTGTTTCATTGAAACACTGACTTCAGGGTACACAGAGGGCACATGGCACTGTCAAGTGGCACGATCATGAAAGTGAGGATCTAAGATTAATGGTGAGAAATTTTAGGTTAAATTTAGGATAATTTTGAGGAGATTGATGATGTGTTTTTTTATAATTACTAGGGAACACAAGATGATGACAAAGTGTTTGATGTTTAGTATTTACATAGTGACCGTTAGAATTTAAATATCCAAATCAATGAGGGAAAACCAGTTTATAGTTTTTGAGCTATATCTTTTGATCCAAGATGAATTTCATGGTGGTGTAAAATTTTTTGTAAAGGACTCGAAGGCGCATCCATAAACTCTGGTTAGAAGGTTTGAATGTTTGTATAGTCAAAGTTATTCAGCTTCAAAGTTGATTGTGTGTTTAACCATGTTCTGCAAGTGACCTGAGAAGGATATTTGAGTTTTTATTGATATTATTTGATGTTTCAAGGTGAACTACCTATTTGAGAGTGTTATAGACTCCAGGAAGTCCATTTATGTGGATTTTGGATGTTTGACTAATCCATCTTTAGTGTGAACAATTGCTTTGAAGTTGACTATGTTTGTTGAATGCATTGGCAGATTAAGTGACCACATTACAGAAGTGTGTTGGAAGAGTTACTAAGAAAAAATGAATATGAAGATGTAAATGAATTCTCAAATGTTCATGAGAAGGTATTGGAGATCTTATGTTGCCTATATTTAGTTATGGAGAGTTAAAATAGCTTGACTACATTTTGACTATATATGACTAGTTTGGGTGGTCATTTTGAGTGAGTTGATTTGGGTGCTTATAGCCTATGTTGAAGTGTATCTGAGGTCCTGAAGGGTTCACCCATGTGATCTAATCATATGATTATGTGAGTTTCTTGAGTGTTTACTTTAGAAGTTTGAGACTATGTTTTCTGTGTATGAAGACCTAAAGAGCAAGGAGACCTTTTTGGTAGGTTTGAGTGTTGAGTTGATGTTATAGGTGGTATGAACCCATGAACAAGTTATCAAGGGTATATTAGAGATAGGTTCGATGTGTTTGAATCATTTTAATAGGATGAAGGTGGTCCAAGTAGTCTTAGATGTAATGTGTGAGTATGAAGGCCTAATTGTTTTAGGTCTCACCAAGACCTAATGGTGGTTTGGGGATAATAAGGTATTGGTAGACCTAAGGAGTGTGTTGTTCATATATATAATGTGTATGAGGACCTATTTCAAAGGTATAACAAGTATGGTAAGCACCAAATCCAACTAAGATGGATTAAAGGAAGAGAGTGGTATAAGTACAAGGTTTAATTGGAATAATTATGCTAGTTGAGAAAGTGTGAGTTGAGAGAGTGTGGAGTGAATCGAATAAGATAACCTTTGAAAGGGAAGGTACAGGTCATTAAGAACCAATAAAGAGTGAATAAGATCAATCATGCTTATATGATCAAGGTGATGAAGGTGAACACATAGGTCATTGGACCTAATGAGCCTAGAAGAGGTAGATTGAGCATGTAAGCCCTACAGGTTGATTGAGTGAGTGTGATTAGTGGATGGATCAAAGAGAAGAGCAGATTGAAGATTATGTACATGACTGAGAGGTAATGTTTTTGATGTTGTAACAGAGTTATTTTAGGTTTTCTAATTGTGTATATGCTAAGAAGTGAGGAGTGATCCAAAATGGTGTTTTGGATGCATTGCTTGTGTGTAGAAGTTTGTGAGAGTGTAAAGGGGAAATAAAGCAAGTAAGATAAGTCCATCATTAGGTGTAGAAGACATCAAATCATAGGTGAAGATAAAATCAAGGTATTTAAGTTGGTACTTGTTTGCCTAGGGGGTTGGTTCCTCCTTGAGGGATGGGTGCCTTACTAAATTAAGGGATGGGTGTTCCTTGATCAGTTGATGCTAGTCTAAATGTTGGATATTATTTTATAGAACTGTATTCCATCTTACAGGGTTCAGTGGGTTTTATCCCCCAAGAGGGTTTCTCACATATATCATGTGTTATTTGCTTGATCTTGTTATATCTTCCTTGTTCATTGCATTGGTTAAATTGTTTTCATCATGATTGTATGTGTTGAATGTTTAAGAGTTGGGAATTGAATTGGATTATCTAGCATCACTGATTCATCTCACCTCTTCATAATTGTACCTCTAATAACTTGGATCCATTTGTGACTATAGAATGTGTTTTTGGGTTGTCATTATACCCTAGATGTCATCGTGCAGATTGAGTGAATTAGTCAAATGGGGCAATCAGTTGTGTGATTTAAGCTAAACTGAGCCCTGTGGACTTAATTATTATTCTAAATGGTAATAATTTTGGATAAAATGATTGGTTCAACGTTTAAAGAGTTTATATTTATGGTTTAGAGTTTAGGGATTATGAACTTTAAGGATTAGGGCTTAGGGTATAGGTTTTGGGGTATATGAGGTACAATCGTGAAGGTAATTGGGTAAAATTTTAGCTCTTTATGTTGAGTTGTGGAGCTAAAAGCTTCAACTCTTTGCAAACAGAAGGAACAAGAAGGTTGTTGAGATCCAGGAGCACCGGCGTCGGCAGTAGGACCGACGTCGGTCGTGACCAGTGCAGAAGGCCACTGGCGACGACAGAGAGTCGGCTGACGTCGGCAGAACCAGACTAGCAGGGACCGACGTCGGTCGCCTGTGTGTTCCAGAACTGCTCGTTACACGGACAGTTAGTTAAGTGAACAAAGTGTTTGCATGTAAAGGCCAGTTAGAGTCTTTGGCTGCGAGGATAATTGTCTAAATTAAGAGTCTAAGTTAGTGTTTGAGTTAGGGATCTATTTATAGACCCATTGGCATGTATTGTATTAAGATATGAGATAGAAAGGAAGGCAAGTAAGTTGCTTCCATTGTAAGATCATTGAGTTGCAGGTTGTTGCAAGCTCATAGGAGATCTACATGTGAGTATGGTCTGTTGAATTGCAGGTTGCAGGTTCATGGGAGATCAACTTGAAGTATTTTTGAGTGCTTGGTGAACTGGCAGGGTTTTTACTGACTAGTTGGAGAGGTGAACACCAATTCTGCTTGTGAGTTGGTTGGTGGGACCGTTTTTTGTGTAGGAGAGTGTTGTGTGAGAAGAATTACTGTACACTTGAGGTGTGGCAAACCTCTGTAAGGTGAAAGAGTGTGGCGGCTCTTTGTTGTATTCTTTTTTGTAAAGTGTTAATACTAGATAGTGTATTGTCTCTCATATTCTGTGCTATTGGTGAATTCTAGCTACTTGTGTTTCTGGTTATTTCCGCATTTATAATTGCTTATATTTGGTAATCATATTGTGCTCTTTCTGAAGAGCAAGATCCAACAAGAGGAATCAGAACAGAGGTGTGTTTGTTCTTGGACTTCCCTGACACTTTAAACTTATATCTGTGAGTAAAGAATGTGATTTTAAGCTCAATTATCCCCCATATCATCACAAATTAAGCCAATTAAGTCAATTTTGGTTTAATGAGTGATGCAATTTTGACCAAGTTCATCCCTGTGAACCTAATTCTTACTATATATAAATGATGTTAATTAGGCTAAATTTATTAGTTTAAGGTCTATAATTTAAAGGGTTTGGAGTTTAGGGCTTATGGCTTAGGGTTAAAGTTAAATGGTATAGGGTTCAAGGTTTAATATATCGGATATAGGGTCTAATCAATATGGTAACTAAAGAACATTTGGGTTGTTTGTTCACCTATTTATGAAAATTACCTTCATGTTTGCCATGTACATGTTGCATACATGCTATATTATTGATTGAGACATAAATTTGGTTTAGGGGTTCAGTTTTGCCTAGATCACACCTCTAATTGCACAAATTGACAAATTGGATCATTTTATGATAGAATTAATCTTTTGTTTTTGCCCCAAATCATATCTTGCTCTTAAAGGGGTTCAAATTGGCCTCAAATGCCTCCTAGATTAAAAAAATCAACTAGCCTCCGCTTTGGTTAATTAGGTTGAAGGGGCTTGAAATAGCCCTAATTTACTTCAGATGTACAACTATATTGGTACTCTATAGGCTAAGTTTTGGTTGTAGGTTTAAAAAGTGCATTTTATGACATTTCATGATAAAATCAGTTATATCGTAAGGCATGTATGTTTGTGGCATGTAGTGGGCATTAGGGCATAGGGCTTACAATTTATGTTTTAGGGATTATGGCATAGGGTTTAGATTTAAGGACCTGTATATAATGTCTAATTGCTCTATGCCATGTTCAAACCTACTTCTTACTACAAAGGATGTTAATTGGGACTAAATCAATTAGTAAATAGGGAAATTTTATGGTTTATAATTTATGGTATAACGTTTATGGTATATGGTTTAGGGCTTAGGTTTTTATGTATATATGGTTTAGGGTACATAGGGTCAATCACAAAGATAATTGAGGACAATTTGAATCACTTAGACCCATTTGTGACTATAGAATGTGTTTTTAGGTTGTTATTATATCCCATGTCATCGTGTAGATTGAGTGAATTAGTCAAATGGGGTAATCAATCATGTGATTTAGGCCAAATTGAGCCTTGTGAACTTAATTATTAGTCTAAATGATGTTGATTTGGGCTAAAATGATTAGTTCAAGGTTTAAAGAGTTTATATATATGGTTTAGAGTTTAGGGATTAGGAACATTAGGGATTAGGGCTTAGCATATATAAGGTATAATTGTGATGGTGATTAGGGTAAATTTGAGCTCCTTGAACCTAGATCTATGAGTAAAAAATGTGATTTTGGGATCAATTAGCCCTCGTATTATCACATATTAAGCCTACAAAGTCAATTGTAGTAATGAGTGATGCGATTTTGACCAAGTTCATCTCTATGAACCTAATTATTACTATATATAAAGGAAGTTAATTGGGGCTAAATTTATTGGTTTAGGGACTACAATTTTAAGGGTTTGGGGTTTAGGGATTATGGCTTAGGGTTTAAGGTAAATGGTACATGGTTTAGGGTTTAAGTTAAATGGTACAAGCTTCAGGGTTTAAGATATCATATATAGGGTCCAATCACTAAGGTAATTAAGAAAGTTTGAGCTGCTTGTTCACCTATTTGTGATAATTACCTAAACATGTTTGGATTTATGATAAAAGTAGGGTTAGTTAAGTTATACATGTAATGTAATTGATTGAGTCATAAATTTGGTTTAGGGGATCAATTTTGCCCAAATCACGCCCCTAATTGCACAATTTGACTAATTGGATCAATTCGTGATAGAATCAAACTTTTAATTTTGCCCCAAATCATATCTTGCTCTTTAAGGGATTCAAATTGGCCTCTAATACCTCTTGGATTAAATGAATCAACTATTTGGTTAATTATATATGACATGACATTAGGATTAATTTCACTCCAAATCATATTGAATATAAAATTTAAAATACATTCATGTGGCTTATCTTGACCCTAATTACCTCCACAATTAAACTAATTGACATTTGCATTCATTAGCTGATGACTTCAAGTTTATTGAGCTCAAAACCACATTCTATACATGTAGAACTTGCATATAAATAAATTATGTTTCTTTGCTTCAATCGAGTTAATGAAATTGGAACTGATCAACCCCCAAATCACATTTTCTAGTCATGAAATTAGTTTGAAGGGGCTCAAAATAGCCCCAATTTATTTCAAATGCATAGCTAGATTGGTACTCCAAAGGCCAAGTTTTGGCCATAGGTTTAAAAAATGCATTTTATGACATCTCGTGATAAAATCAGTTATATGGCATGCATGTTTGCGACATGTATGTTTTTTCAATGTATATTCGAGACATCTTTGAACTTGACAAAAGACAACTTCTTAAATGCAAAATAGGGTACTAACTCATTGATATACCTTAAAAATAGATCTTTATAGAACTTCACTTACTGACTCAAACAATCTTATCAAAGACTCAGACAATACTACAAAGTTTGTAAAAAAATTTTACAAGTTTTAAACATCACCAATTATCCACAAAAACTTATTCAGTCTTATTTAACCAAATTCAACCTCTTTTAAGATTGTATACACTCTTGACCCAAAATACAATGACCCTTGATTTATTTGTTGGTGTTCCAAAACACTATTTGAATCTTGTAAAGACTTTAAATTCCTTTTCAAATACCAACTTTCAAATAACTAATCCTTAAAAATTTATAATATCATTAAACTCTCTTTCAAACCTAATACTCTAGGTCTGTTAGTACTCAGTTAGAGGATCTTGTACTCCAATTGATTTTTGGACAATATAATTTATTTAATCATGTAAAAAATGAAATCTAAATCAAATCTACTAAATTATGAGTAATTTGGATTAGTGGATCACCAAAAACCAACTTTTGACTTCTTGACCCTGTCTAGGATGAACTAGGATTGTCTGCATTGTAAGGAAGATTAGACTCATGTCAAATGAACAATAAATTGACTCATAGGTTAATACATCTCCAATTATTATTCAATGCTATCAAATCTTGACAAGAACATTGGACCCAAACAATAATCTTAATCAACCAAACTTTGTTCATAAAACTACTAGGCCTAATGGCTCCTTTAGTAGGTCAAAATTCAAATTCAAGTTTTAGAGTGTTATGAATATATAACATGATCACGTTATTAATGTGATTGTATTATTAAGTAACATGATGGCATTACTAATGCAGTTAATAATATGATCGTATTAATATCATGATTATGTTATTAATACGATCACCTTATTTGAATTTGAATTCAAATTTCATGCCTTTTGGCTCGAGAATGGATTGGATTCCCAAGCCAAAGGCTTGGCCCTGTCAATGTACAACTGAGTTTTGAGAGTTATAATAAAAAACAACAAAAATTCAACTTTGATTGTCAAATACACAAAGATTTTAGTGTGAAAATTCAAAAACTTAATACCATCATAATGATCACGCTTTCCTCTTTCCAAAAATATGATTTTTTATATTTTTTTGGACTAATTTGAGGTTTCAAACTATGTTGATTTCTAACTATATCTTTTTTAGGCCACTACATGCCGCAAACATACATGCCTATACATGTTCATATAATTTGTATTTCATTGATCCAAGTGAAAAACAAGTTATATGGTCATAAACCAGGCCTAATATTATACACATTGACAAATAAAATTGATTTTCATTTTTTTTGAGGTAGTTAGGTGCGTCACACGGATGGCTATCCATTTTTTTGTCAATTTTTGGGATCTCTTTACTTGTAAAATTCATTAAAAAAAGTATTCATTGAAAAAATATTAAAAATATAGGTCACAAACTATAAGATCTTATCTAAATTTTTTCCAAAAGGTTTCAAAGAATATTTTATGCCACTCAAATAATGGTGTGCCACATGACCATCTATCTACTCTATTTTCTGCTAAAAAAAGTTTTTCAAATTTTAGATGTTTGACCTATTTATACTTTATTATTTTTAAAAAAAATTAGTGTTTTAGAAACTAGACTTGAAATGCTACATTTCATGTTCTTACACCATCTTCAAATTTAGAGTGTAGATATCTAAAATTATCTATAGAAGTTTATATTTCTGAAATTTCAGGAAAATCATGTCTATGGGTAGGCCACTTTTTGTCCCTCAACTTTGTGCACTTACCCTCTATTAATACGTGAAGGGAGATCCATTCCCTGATGGGAGATTGTGCAGGAGATCATTGGTCCATAGTTGATGTGGAAAAACACTCGAATGATGCTCTTCCTCCCCAGAACAGTGCTTACTTAGAGACGATACTTGAGATTACCATAGATACTAGAGTTTTGGAAAACTCATTCTATGTGGAGCCATGTATCTTGCATTTGTACTTTGTATAATATCTACTATTGTAAACATTACTCTAATGCCCTGTAATTATTCACTATAATACTTTCACAACCGTGGTTAGAAGATTGTAAATACTATTTATACTCAGTGCGATGTAAATCATGTTAATAGATGATATATGTTATACTTCATTTACAGTTAACATTTAGAATATTTTATATATGATCTTTGCTCAAATTGTCACATCGTAATGTAATCTAATTTTAATATTTATGTAATAAAATAAAATAAAATTACACATGTCTAGTTAGATCCCAATGGGGATGCTTCAATTACTTTACCGCCACAATAACGATAACATTCCTTATATGGGTAATTGTAGGTATAATAGGGATGAGCATATTTAGAATATGCTTTGCATGCCATGCTATATTCTCTCATTTTTATACAATGAATGAATTTAACACTATTTTTGGAATAACAATTACACCTCCCATAAATTTATATGGACCGTTTATCACACTAGTATGTTGGGTGCAAAGGCATTAATCTTTGTAATCATATTTTAGAATTATATGATTAGTATCATATTTTATAATTTTTTAAAAAAATATTTATTACATGTAGGTTTTTGTAATTTAACAAGATCAATATTTTAAATTATATTTTATAGTTAAAATTACATGAAAGTTACATAATATAAGATATCTTAAAGCGTTTAAATAATAATTATATATTTTTAAAAGATAATAAAATATTACTACAAAATTAATGCAATTTAAAATAATTATTTACATTAATCAAAACAAATTAAAATTTAGTCATACTTTTTTTAAATTATTTATAATCAAAATAAAATAAAAAATACAATAAAAAATAATGAAACTTATAATACATTTAAAAAATCTTTAATTTATGAAAATAATAAAATAAAATAAAATCATTATCTTTTAAATTGTTTTATTTATTTATATAATTAATCCATAAATAAAAAGTTGGATCACTTAATCATTGTATTGAATTTTTAAAAAACATACAATAAATAATGTTTAAAAATATTATAAACAAAATCAGATCCTAAACAAAATCTTTTTATTATTAACATGAAAAAAATGAAAAGCTGAAAAAAAAAAAAAAAAAAATTATAAAATCAAATTTCATCAATATTTTTAACCGAGAAAAAAATGACTATCATCTGAAAATCTAGATTTACATATTTTTGAGCTGTCAAGATAGCTATATTATCATTGGCTATGTTATCTTTAACTATATTCTATATTATCAAATAACAATACTAATAGAATTTTAATGTAAAATGATTATCTTTTTTAGTTATATTTAAATATTCATCACAATAATAATTATATAAATTAGTAACATTAAATCTTATTATGGTTTCGACCAACAAAATGTATTAATTGGACATTTTACTTATATATTTTTTTGTGAATACTTCAACATTAGGTTGGAATCTAGATATTAATGTACAATAAATACAAGAAAACCACGTTTTACACACAATAGTAATAGAAGGAAAAAGTTTCTCTACTCATCAACGTTCCATGACATAATTGATCATTGGAGGCCAAGTCATTATAGTTGTTTTAATGTATAATTATATATATTCTTTTCAAGTTATATTATTATATATTATACACAATAGTAATATATATTAATAGTGATTAATTATATTAATATTTAATATTATTATATGTTACTATTTAGAATTATATATAGTTAGTTAAATTATTTCGAAAGGAATGTAATTTTTTTTTTTAGTAAAGTGGGATTTTGTAAAGTGAAATTTCAAAGTATGTTAGGTAGTAATGAAGAGGGGAGATGATAAAGTGTTTCATGTGATATCGTATATTAGAGAGCTTATATCATACACATGCTCTAACTTCAAGTAGTGATGCCATCTTTTATTGATTATTTTATATTTAATTACAAAAGACTTGATGTTCGATGTGTGGATTCGATATGCAAATCGAATCAACAATGCAATGACACTAATATGGGAGTAATACATTGGATTTATGTAGTTTATCTTCTTACTTTTGTTGTTGTTGAAATGAGTACAAAAGTTTTTGCAAAGTGGTTCATGATACAATGTAAATGTTATAGTAGAGGAGTTGTCAGTTAAGAGAAAGAATGGTTGCCTTTGTGGAGTGCTTGAGGTCCTTTAGTTTTATATGTTTTGTATCCTAAACCTTTGAATGTGATTTAGCATTAGTCTTTTGTACTAGGCATCAGGTTGTTACACCAAACCTTATCCTACTAAACAATCCCTTTTGGTGCTACTTGAACCTCTGGGCCAACTATTAGTTTTAGGTATTTTTAGAAGTTTATACTTTAGTGGATGGTATAACCATTATGATATACCATCATCCCTACTAATTAAACTACAACCTTTTTCATATAACATCTAATTTTAATTTAATATAAAAGAAATAGAGACAAAATTTTGCTATGTTATAACATACTTAAGGTTATAGTTTATTTTTTTCTACACTTCAAACAAATGTTACTTCAACTCTCTATACACCTAAGTTGGCCTAATGGTGAAGAACTCGTACTCTTGAAAAGGAGAGACTCACAAATTCAAAATTTGTAGGGATAAGGTATGCACACCTCATATTTGAAGTACAACTAGGTGCCTCCTATATACCAAGAGTATGAGGTGGTCTCATATACTGTAAGCTACCTTGCAAACCATAACCAAGGCCCCTGACATTGTGGACCTTAAAAGGATTCCATTTCCATTTGATATGTATTAATAGAGAAATATGATCTCAAGTCAATAAGTTTAATCAAAGGTTATTTCTCCTCACTCCAATTAGTTTTAATGTCTAGTAATGTAAAATTAAAAAATGTGTATTCAAAATATGATGAGGCTCAAGGTTGTCATAAATAGATCTCTAATTACAAAATATGCAATGTTCAACAAAACACACATCAATTGAATCTTAATATTTTTTAATTTATAAAGCTACATAAAGTTCATACTCAAAGTTAGATTATGATGGATCTGAAAGACATCATGGTGAGGGTCACATTCAAAGATTATTTATGAAGTAATAAAAAAAGGGAAGAATTTTAACTCACTTTACTTGCACTTTTCTCAATTGATGTATGACATTACAATCCATCAACCTTAATGTTAAAAGTGTAGAATTACTTTGTTCAATCTTTGAACTCTCTCTCTCTCTCTCTCTCTCTCTCTCTCTCTCTCTCTCTCTCTCTCTTACACATACATATAGGTGACGACTTTTGATTGGAGTGTGGAGCGGTTTGGGGTATAATGGGGGTCTAGATCCCCATATAATATATTAATCAATATATCAGATATTATTATATGTATAGTAACTATTTCTAACAATGGTCACCACTGGTCTTAAGAATAATCAATGGCCATTAACTGCCTCGAGAATTTAACTATTTTCAATAACGACTATTAACAATTCCGAGAGTGCAACCTATGGCCACAACCAATCTCAGATGCCTTCCCTGAGATTTGAACTTGGGTGGGACTTGAAACAACTAAACCACTTAACCAACTCACCCACATTTTATTGGCAAAAAAAAAGTTGGATAACATGGTTTATTTAATTGGAGCTAGAACCATATGTAAAGAGTAGCTCTAACCATAGAATGTGGCTTGTCTCATTGCATTGAACACTTAATTTATGCCACCTACCAACCTCTATCGTATTGAACACCAAACTTATTAATCTACTGCATCAAGAATCCTTACAATTAACTCCTAGAATCTCATATGAAAATGACGTTATAAAAGTTGTCAACTTAAAAAATAGATTCCAATACCTTTCACTTCTAACATTAAATTTACACACTACTAAGCTTTCCACACCAAATCATTATACATATTAATACAAACAAAATAACAATAATAAACAATAATCTACTTTATCTATAACCTTAAAATATAATTATTATAATAGAGAGTTGAATTAATAATTTATTATTGTTTATAACGTAACATGTGGACCTCACCATCACAAGGTTCCCATTTATTGGTTGTGGCATGTGCATTGATTATGAGGTTTCACACAAAGGACATACTTTACAATAAGTGATTCTGCCTTGTCTACCTCTCCAACACGAGTATTTTAAACTTATATGGGAAGCATTTTAAATTTATGTGAGATTTTTAACTTATATTTGATAGGGACTATGGATGCATAATTATATATATTAAAAGAGAACCAATTTTTAAAAAAGGCAAACCAAGGATTTATTTAATTCTTGCTTTTCAATAGGAATGAATAAGACAAGTTTAAGTTTCCCATCGATAGCTTTTCTTAATATTTTGATAAACGCTTAAATAAAAATTGACTTAGACACATGTTTTTTTGCCGACATTTTTTTGATTTTAGATTTAGAGTGAGTGTGTCGATGTCATATTTAAGTTTTTTTAAGAAGTGGTTTTATGGGAAGGGGTTTCCTAAATTTTCTTAAGGATTAGTGCAAAGGGAATTTAAGAGTATATATAGTAAAAGTGGTTTCATAGAATAAAATTTTTGAGTGTTTGTTGTTATTTTATAAGAGATAATATTTAAAATTATTATATTTTTATTTATAATTAAAATTTACATAAATTTTGTTCATTCGTATATTTATAACTCATAGAATATCTTCCTACAAAATAGAAGCACATATGGAGAACTCCCAACCCCTCCTTTTTTCAATCCATCAAACTTCCTCCCTAAAAAAGAGTAAGCGCTTCACTTTTAGGAAAAAATTCTAAAATTTTCTTATACCATATATTTCATTTTTCATAAGGGCACTCGCTCATTAAAAATAAAAACAACAACCCCCTCCATAAAACTCCTCCTTTAATCGATAATACTTTCACAACTCTCGATATGCCATAAATATTGATGTGAAATGGAGACTATTCATGGGAGAGAAGGGATTTGTAAACTTTGGGATCGCATCAAATGCACCATCTAATCTGATCTGTTAATATTGAATCTCACCCGTTAATATTGTTGTTTCAACTTGGTTTGTACCAATCATCTTTTAGAAATTTGGATTAAATATTGAGATGAAATATTCGTTGTTATAAGTTTGGGCAAATAAATATATTTAGTTGTTATGGTATTTTATTCATCTCATAGCTAATAGCAAAAATCTAGTGTACTTTTATAAATAAATTTTTTAAAAAATAGATTAATATAGGCTACAACGTTTAGGCATGTGATAAGGACAACTTTTAAAGTAATAAATTTAAATTAAAAATATATAATTAAAAATGTATGATTAGTTTTGAAAAACATTTGTATTTTAAAAGTTTATTTTCTAACCATTTTTGTAATAGAAATAAAAGTTACTAATTTAATTAGATTGGATATTAGAAGATTTTGTAAGACACATTTAAGAAAGTACTTGGCCCATGGGATTAAATGTACAACTTTTATTACCTTTTTTTTACATTTGGTACACTCGTATATGTTTGGTAATTTTTAGGATACTACATGTTTTACATTACTCTTTTTCAAATGTTTTGTCTTTAGATGTCTTCAATATTCCTCAATTTCAGCTTTTGCGTCTTGTTTGAATATCTTCTAAGATGTTTACATCCATTTTAGACAGACATATTCAGTTGCCACAATCTACCGTTGAATCTCTCATTTTTGTTTTTATGGGTCCTTCTACCTTGCCCTGATTACTTATACCTCTAATTTCACATATCATTGCTTTCCATTGTTGGCCATTTCGCATATCATATCCTAAATAATTATATATATGTACGAATAATTCCTAGTCATTTACCGATTAAGAATCAAAGAATCTTTCATAAGTTAAAGTTTTCTATTAATAAAAATTCTTTGCTACACTCAAGGAGTTTGCACATTGAGCTTTTATCGGCTATTCTTTACTTCAAACTATTGTGACATCATCCACTTGTATCAAAAGCAGATTAAGTAACTCTTCATATAATTATATCATCATTTCATTTACATTCTACAAAAACTACGTAATGTTTGATTCTAACATGTGAGATATATAATTACAACTCCTTTGAGATTATTTGATGTAACTTTTTAATGTTGATTGTAGAAAATTAAATAAAAAAAAAAAAAACCTTAAAAATTCGAAAAACAAAACAAACAAACAAACAAACCTACCTTTCTTTAACTAAATTTATGTTCCATCTACGTTTTCCCCATTTACCTCTACTCCTAATCACAAACCCACTATCTACTTCAATTCTTTCATTCATAAAAGAATCTCTTATTTTACAATAAATCATAAAGAAACAACACACACCCATACCTTAACAAGGTGTTACAAATATCCAATATCTACATTCCCAACCCAAAAAAAAAGGGGGAAAAAAAACTTCAGTGAAAAAAAGGGGCTATAAATAAGTAAAACATGTACCCTATTCTTCATATTCCTTTACCGATAAACCCTCATGTCCGCTAGCTATGTGACAAGAATCGAACACCCATCCCAACAAACACAATGTAGATAAAACCCAGATACACATTTGAAAACGAAGGTGTTGAAACTAATAGGGAGATGAAAATGAAGATTTCAAACTTGGATTACACCATAATGGGGAAAATCTAGTTCTTTGGTGACCATAATGGGGAAAATCTAGTTCTTTGGTGTGTAAAAATCTAAAGAAGAACAATCAATAATAAAAACAACATTGACCCACATCAAGAAATAGAACAAATTATCGGATTTAAAGAAGTGGGTGTTGTGGTTTTTATTTTTCCTTTTTTTTACTCCCTTTTACAATGGAGTTTTTATGCGGGGGACTACTGCCTTCGTCAATATGAGAAAGAGGGTTTTATGAAAAAAATTTGTAAAATTTTATTGTTTATTGATAATATTTATGAAAATTTCTGAGTAACACTAAACAAATTTTTTTCCAGATCAAACAAGCGGTGAGGGACAAAAAAATTATTTTACCTATTCCTAAAATTTTGCAGATTCTTCTGCCAATGGTATTCCTTGCATGCTCTTTCCTCCAACATTTTCCCTCCAAATAGTAAATTTAAACAGCTATAATTCTATAACAAGTATAAAAATTTTAACATAAAACCAAACCATAAATTTAAGCCCTTATAATTTCTCAACAACATCAACTAAAAAATATTTAACAAACCCCCAACATAAAACCGAAACTTTAATCATACTTTTCAAATCTAATCTTAATTTAACTTGAAGTGGTATCATTTCTTTCTCATCTTTGTCTATCAACCCACTTCATCCATGATCCCATCCAAACCCCAGTTTTTTTTTTTCAATTTTTTCGGTTGACATATGGAAGCAAAATTCATGTTGTTTTCCATTTTTTTGGCCAGCGTTTTAAATATTTTGCTCACTTTGTACTATTATAATCTTCAACAAACATTATTAAATTGTAATTACTTTTTCACATTATTTTAAATTATAAATACAAATTTAAATTAAAATAATATGTTAAATTTAATTATAAACTATTAAAATTAAATATAACTATATAATTTTATAAATAAATTATTATATATTTTAATTAAATTTATGTAGAAGACGTTGAAAAATACTATACTTAAAGTGTATATATAATTTTGGATTTATAAAATATATCAAATATAATATATTGAAAATGATATTTATCAAAATATTTTACATAAATTTAAAATATTTTACATAGATTTATCTGACATTAACATATATATATATATATATATATATATATATATATGTATGTATGTATGTGTGTGTATATATATATATATATATATATATATATATATATATATATATATATATATATATATATAATGAAATAATTTTAACTAATATAATACTTAAATTATTATTATTCTAATTATATTGTTTGTATTGATTTGTATTTTCTTTGTTACACACATTTTCTCTGGTACATTCGGTTGCATTTGACAATCATGTATAAGACCTTTGTCTTCCATTTAAAACAATAACTATGAGAATGGAGAGTCACTTTAGAAACTTGCGTTCATTCCAAATTCATCCATAATAAACGTCACTTAGTTATCATTTAAGTTTTATATTTTTTAACTATGATACATTTAGTTCAAATGATCTAAAAAGTTTTGTTATTCGAAAATTTTCATATAAATCATAATAAAATATGGAAACACTAAAAGAAATACATATGTTTTAATAGTTCAGTGTACTCAAAATTTCACTTTAGATATAAAAAACATTTTGATTGTAATTTAATACAAACAATGGTACATAAATCCATGACTCATACGACGATCAAATTTAGTTTACAAACCTAAACATAGCTCTAGTTTTATTTTATTTATAAATAAATAAATTTACAAAAACTATTGTCACTTAGGGCTACTACAACATAATTTACATCTCCATAAAATGAATTATTTCTTCTCTTAAACTCTAGTTGTACATTGACCTAAGGAAAAGAAACATAACAAGGTTATTAATGCATGAGACCAATAGTTTTTTAACATAAAAATGAACCTATTTTTTAAGTACCATTTAATAGATTTGGAGATCCTGGATGCAACACAACTCAAAATACTCTTTGAATTTTTATATGGAAGTAGAATTGACTCATTGTAAAGATACGTCAACACTGAAATTTAAATAAAAATAATCAATTTTACACACATATTGAAAAATAATTTTCTTGGTTAGACTTAGTGCTACGAGGAGCAAATGAGAATGTAATTTAGTATGATAGATAATCAAAATGGTATAATCTTATAAGTTTACAATATTAACATGCCAAAGAACAAAAAAACTATGTGTGACGGTGGAAGGTGGGTTAAAATTTTAAAAATGCATTTAATGTTCTCAACTTATAATAATATTTGCTCATAAAATTATATTTAAATTAATAAAATTTAATATGGTATAATAATGTCGTCCAGGTCATTTTTTTTGAACGATGGAGTTTAGTGGACTGCGGGTGCGAGTTAGGGCCTGCGTGCCCTAGCTGGCTTTGTCTGCCGCTGGTGGCTGTTTAGTGCGCACGAGGGGGGGGATTATTGTGTTCGTAGGGGTCTGGAGGGGGTTGGACAGGGGTTTGATCCCCTCCTTGTTGCGGCTGGGCATTTTTTTGGCCTTTATTTGGCGCGTGGGCATCTTGGACGGGGGGTGCGTGGCAGTTTGGGCAGTTGGACCGACTGCCTTGCTTCTTTCCTTTTGCTTATTGGTGCTTGAGCTCGTTTTGCCATGGAGAATCAGGGTCTTTCTTCTTCCCTGGATTTTGAGATGGTAGATCCATCCTCTTTGTTGCATGCCAGTAACAAGGATCGGACTGAGTTTCCCCTTTTTGGAGAGGGTACCTCCTCATCAAAAGGGTCGTTTCGAATTAAAAAAGTAAATAGATGTTTGGAGAGATCGGAAAATAGACCGGTTTTGGTTATTCAACCTGAGCAAGTTTCAGAGGATGTTGATTACTAGTGCAAACATGCTCTTATTTGCAAATTTTTGGGCTTTCGTCTTTCTCTTCTTGTGTTGGAATCCTGGGCACGTCAGGTTTGGAACCCTGAAGGAGATATGGAGATTCTTTTAGCGGCTAATAACTATTTTTTGGTTATTTTTTCAAGTATGTCAGACAGGAATAGGGCTTTTGAAGGTGGCCCTTATTTCTTTAACTAGGTTGGGCTCTTCATCAAGCCTTGGCATATGGGCTTCAACTCTGCTGAAGAGATCCCTTCGCAGGTCACTGTGTGGGTTCATTTGCCGAGGCTTCCGTTGGAATTCTGGAAGGAAGATATCCTTCACTCAATTTCTTTTCTTCTTGGGAAACCTGTTGGATCGGCGTCACAGACTCAAGAGCATAAGGTAATTTCTTTTGCTCGTATTTGTGTTGAAGTTGATTTGAATAATCCATTACTATACTCTATGGAAATTTGCATGGGTTCTTCTTCCCGGGTCCAACAACTAGATTACGAAACCCTTCCATTCAGATGCAGGATTTGCTATGAATATGGTCATCTACACCACAGTTGTCCCAGATTGAAATCTTCCCCCTTGTCTGCCTCTTGACCTCCTAGGATGGACAAGGGGAAAGCTCCAGTGTCTGATGGCCCTGTTGATAAGGAGGGATTTATCTCGATTAAATCTCATAATAAAGGCAAAGGCAAGAAGAGATCCTGGAGTGATAGACAAAATGAGGGCACATTTAATAGGTTTGAGGTTCTGGATAGCGTAGTCCAAGAAGATGGTATTCCAGTTGAGCTTTCTTATGGGGGTAAGAGTTAGGTAGAGATTCAGGAGGTGGAAGCAATGAAGGAGGCACTAATTTTATCGTTAGGAGGTCAACAGGTCTGTCAGCGGGCTTTGGACTTGCCTTATCAAGTCCAAAATATTGGTGGCATCCAGGAGTCACAGATTTCGGTGGGTACTGCTGGGTTGGCTCCTTGTCCCCAAGTTACAAAGGGATCCGAGGATCTTGTGAAGGGTGCTAAGGCTCCTCCTGCCTTAGGCTTGCAACAAAAAGCTTTTAAAAAGGGGCCCCTGGATAAACAGTCAAGGAGCAAAAGGAAGACTGATCAAGAGAAGGTTAAGATTATGGGTGATACATTGGTTGAGTTTGGGTCTGTGAAACCCATTGATTCCCACTTCTCCCACCTCCCTAAATGATAGTTTTATCATGGAATGTAAGGGGGTTGAACAACGTCCCTAAATAAAAGGCTATTCGTAGATTAATCGAGTCTCAGGATTCGAATGTGGTCTTTATGCAAGAAACCAAGCTTACAGTGGATGGTTTGAATAATTGTGCTCAGCGTATCTGGCCCCAAGGCTATTGGTAGGGGGTGGGGGCATTGGGCAATTCTGGGGGGTGGCTTGCTTCTGGAACCCGAGGAAAGTCTCCCCCTTATGGTGGGTTTCTAGTCGGTCTTCCATCTCTATGGTTGCCTCCAATTTTGAAACTGGTGAAAGATGTCTTTTCTCCAATATTTATGCTCCTACTGATCTTCTAGGAAAGACACTTCTCTGGGTTCATATCAAGTATGTCCGTTCTCTGGACCTATTTCTCCCATGGATTTTGGCTAGTGACTTTAATGTTGTTCTTAGTATGGATGAAAAATGAGGAGGGGTAGCCAGGCTTGACCCTTCTTCTCTTTTGTTTAGAGATAATATTGGCTTCCTGAACCTGGTTGACGTGAAGCCAAGCAATGGAGTTTTTACTTGGAATAATAGGAGGTGTGGTGATGAGGCTATCTCAGAACAACTTGACAGATTTCTAGTCTCTTGTTATTGGATGAGCAACAGGTGGACTCCCAGTTCTAAAATTTTGGATTGGAGGGGATCCGACCACTGGCCTACCAAACTCTGTGTCTCCTCTTATGGGGTCACTAAAAACCCTTCTTTCAAATTTCAATTGATGTGGTTACAAGATCAATCTCTTCAGGATCTTGTGATGCATTGGTGGTACGAAGGGCTTCCTACCCATGGGAGGGCTATGCACACTTTTAGTAAACGGCTTCAACATGTGAAATATAGGCTTAAGAGGTGGAATAAACAATGTTTTGGGAACCTGCATGCTCAGAAGCTTTCTGCTCAGTCCAAGCTAGATAGTGTAACTCGTCAGATTCGTGACCATGGAATGTCCTTTGACCTTTTGAATGCTGAGTCCTTTGCCCTTAGGGGCTTAGAAGAGTGGGAGCTTTGGGAGGATATTTTTTGGAAGCAAAAATATCATATTGAATGGCTTTAGGAGGGGGATAGGAACACGACTTTTTTTCATAACTCAGTTAAGGCCCGTAGGCAGGGGAATTCTATTTCCACTCTTGTCTTGAGTGATGGGACTCAAATCTCGTCCTGCGGTGAAATTTCTAGGGAAGTTGTCAACTATTTTTCTCATCTTTTTAATAGGAAGGATATTGATGCTAGATCTGAGGAGAGGGCTATTTTGGATTATATTCCTTGCTTGGTCTCGAATGAGATGAACGAGGCTCTTTTGGGTCCAATCTTGTTACCAGAATTGGAGAAAGTTGTGTTTAGTATGAAAAAAGGTAAAGCTCCTGGCCCAGATGGGTTTTCGATTAAGTTCTTCCAGGAATTTTGGGAAATAATAAAGTTTGATCTCCTTCAGGTGGTTCAGGAATCTCTTAGGAATAAACAAATGCTTAAGTCTTTGAATTTTACTTTTCTGGCTCTCATACCTAAGAAGGAGGGGGCTAATCGGATGGATCATTTCAGGCCTATTGCTTTATGCAATGTTGTCTACAAGATCATCTCCAAGTTGATTGATGAGAGACTCAAACCTCTCCTTGGTGCTTTGATTTCTGTTGAGCAGGGAGGTTTTGTGGACGGGAGACAAATCTTGGATGGTGTCGTGATTGCTACGGAGGTTATTCACTCTATGGCTTCCTCTAAGGAGAAGGCAATGTTATTTAAGCTTGACATGGTTAAAGCTCATGATCAGGTGAGCTAGGAGTTCCTTTAGAATATCCTCTTGGCCTTTGGCTTTAAAGAGGAATGGGTGAGTTGGGTTCTCAGTTGTGTGACCTCATCCTTCTTCTCTGTTCTCATCAATGGGGAATCTTCAGATTGGTTTAGTGCTTCTCGGGGACTTCAGCAAGGAGACCCTATGTCCCCTTATCTTTTCATTATCATGGCGGAGGGTCTTGGTAGATTTATTAAATCTCAGGTGCGGAAGGGTCTTATTCATGGCTGGAGCTGGAACAATGATCTCCTTCCTTGTTCTCATCTTCAATTTGTGGATGATACTGGACTGATGGGCTTGGCTAGAATTAGTGAGGCAATGAATTTTAGGAGAACTTTAGACATCTACTTGAAAGCTTTTGGTCAGAGTATTAATGATGATAAATCTTCCATTTATTTCTTTAATACTCCTCAACTCATTCAGAACAGGATTGCCAGGATTCTTAGATTCCAAATTGGCACTCTTCCCCTGATGTACCTAGGGATTCCTTTTGCTCTGGGACCTCAGCGTAGAGATTATTGGCAGGGGATTTTGGATAAGTTCCAGAGTAAGGTTAGTCATTGGACTTACAGATGGCTCTCTTCTGCTGGTAGAGTGATCCTCCTAAAAGCTGTGGTGCAGTCTCTCCCTATTTATAGGTGTTGTGTACAGATTCCTCCTGCCTCCTTTGTGAAGGATTTTGATGCTCTTTCCCAGAAATTCCTTTGGTCAGGTAATCTCCTTTCCTCGAAGTGGAGTTTAGTCAAGTGGGAGTCTCTCTGTAGGCCGAAGCATGCTGGGGGCCTTGGCCTTAGGTCTATGGCTCTTGTGGTTACAGCTTTGGCGGCTAAGTTGTACTGGAGATGGTGCAATAACCAGGATTAGGATTGGGCCAAGATTCTTGCTTTCAAGTATATTCCTGGGGTTGAGAGCGAGGATGTGTCATGGATTGCTTTGTTGGGCAAAGGTTCTTGCATTTGGGATACTCTTAAGAAGGGAGCTTAGCTTGTTCAGAATGGGCTCTTCTAGATATGTAATAATGGCTCTAATTCCCTTTTTTGGCTGGACTCTTGGGATGATCACCCTCCCATTCTCTCTAGTCTTCCTCAGCTTCTGCCTTTGTGCTAGCTGTTCTCTAATGCTGGTTGGATTAAGGTGGAGCATTTTCAAATAGTTAAGCACATTGGTCAATTGGAGTTGTTTTGCTGGAAGGATCCGCAGGAGTGCCCTGTGGGTGGTTCTGATGAGGACCGTGTTGCTTTGTGTAAGGTCTTGGAGGGCAGTCTTTGCAGCTCTCTGAACGAGAGGGACAAGTTGGCTTGGAGTCCTAGCCCAAAAGGTAATTATACTGTTGCTCAAGGTTATACTGTACTTGATAGGAATTTACAGGGTCCTGCTAAAGTGCCCTAGTGGAGGAAGGTTTGGAACAACTTTTCTTGGCCTAAGTGTAACTTCTTTTTATGGTTGGTTGCCCAGAGGAAATGTCTCACCTAGGAGAATCTTCATAAACGAGGGTTTCAGGGACCTTCCATTTGTTTTCTTTGTTTGTGTAGTGAAGAATGTTCTTCCCACTTTTTCTTTCACTGCCCCTTTTCTCGAGAGATTTGGCACAGATGGTGGGAGGCTTGGCATCATGGGTGCATTCATGCTTCCTCCCTTATTGAGTTTTAGGAGAGCTTGGGCAAGCCTCCTGTGAAGATGCCTTTTCTCCAGGTGGCCTAGACCATTGGACCTATTTTCATTCTTTGGAACCTTTGGCTGGAACAGAACCACAGAGTTTTTTGTGATTCCAGATTAGATAGTGGTCAACTGTGGACGAAGATTATCAGCAGACTTCAGGAGAATATTTTTGCTAAATGTGATATGTCTAAAAGTATTGATCTTGGGGATGTTGCGGTGGTGCAGGATCTTAGCCTGGGTGATAATAGTAGGGGTTGCATTGCTGGTATTATGCCTCGTCGAGTGAAGAAACGGGTCTGTCGTGATGGGAAGTGGGCGCCTCCTCCAGATGGGGTCTTGAAGATTAATATTGAGGGATCTTCTCATGGAAATCTCGGGCATGCTGGTATTGGTAGAGGTAAAAATGGTGATGTTGTTTTTTGCTTCTCTGTCTACAAAGGGCATTACTCTAATAACCTAATGGAGGCCCTTGATATTAAGATTGTTGTTGAGCGGGGTTGCTCTCTTGGCTGGAGGAGGATTATCTATGAGTCCGACTCTCAGATTGTTCTAGATATGTTGAAGAACCAGAGATTGGATGGTGTTAGTTGGCATTTAGCTTCGATGGTCAAACAGATTTTAAGTGTTTGCATCTCCTTGGAATCTGTCTCCTGTCACATCCCTAGGGAATGGAATAGCATCGCTGACTGCTTGGCGAAGTGGGCCTCGGAGAAAGGGGATGGTTGGGACATCAGTGATAGGGATGAGTTACCTTCTAATTATCTAAGAATTTTGGAGAGAGCTTTATTGGAAGACAGAACTATGTAGTGTTGTTGTTTGGTTTGTTGGCGGTTCTCCTTTTTATTGAGCTTGTGGTTCTTGCCTTGTATCTCGTTTTGGATTGAATAAAGTTTTTTTCCCTTTTTAAAATAATAATAATAATAATGTCGTCCAGGTTTTAAGTTGTAATAGTATCTATTCGTAAAATTATATTTTTGGTAAAAGTTAATATGGTATAATAATGTTGATGATTTTTAAAAAATAGAAATAAACTAATACATATATCTTAAATACATTTATCTAAAAAACATAAAGGGATATCAATATTAAGGTCTTCATATTAGATTTTTTACATGTACCACGAATATTAATAAATTTATTATCCTTTTTTTCAAAATTTCCATTAACTAATGATAATTTTTTTTTACTCTAATTACATTAATGTGTCGATTTAAAAAAAAAAAATCTTAATAAAAAAGGGTGATCCAAACTCTATCGTATGGTCAAGATGTTTCGATTTTTTAATTATTTTTTCCAATAATTTTTTTTTTTAAATTTTTTAAATGACAGTCAAATAGATGCTAAATTCATAATCAAAATTATCTGTGAACGCACACACAAACGTTACAACCTACCAATAAACTCTAACTATCATTGTAAAATACTTCTTAACGTAATAATCAATATTTAAATTATTTTTTTCAAATTTATAGATAAATCAATGGTTCATCTCACATTCTTGTTAAATAACAACCACCATACTAGGGAATTGTGTTTGGATTGGGTCAAATGATTTACATAATTCAGAGGGTCTCGAGACTCTAATTTTAAAAGATTTGATATTAGTTTGTCTTTGAAATAATTGCTCTTTCTCAATGATCATGTTTTATTGGTTTTTTTCAAAAGGCGTTAAAAACCAACAGTCGCTCATGTCATTGTTGCCATTGATTTTGATGAAGTTGGCAGCGGTGACAATGGTGGCAAGTGTTTTGACTCTCCATCTCGTCCCTCGTCGACATTCACTCTTTCATTTTATTTCTTCATAATAGAGATAATACAAACCTATCATATAAGCAAAGGTGTTCCCATACTAGATTTATCCAAACATACTAGTGTTTTGACAAAAGTTGGAGAAAGAGGTGTTGAGAGCCACTTTAAGACAAAATTCAGACATGTTAGTGTTTTACTCAGTTAGAAAGGACTTTCTCACCTAGGTTATCCAAAATTAAAGAAAGAACATTTAAATTGGAGACAGTAGCTTTGAGAAGTGAACTTTCGTCCAAAATCTTTTCCTTCGAAGGTAAATTAAAAGTTTTAGATAAGTTGGTTGAAAGTTTGCCTTCTTCTTTCTCAAGGGCTACTACACCAAAATTCAAACATGTTAGTGTTTTAGCTAATTAGAAAGGACTTTCTCACCTAAGTAACCCAAAACTAAAAGAACACTTTTAAAATAGAGACAGTGGCTTCGAGAAGCGAGCTTTCGTCCAAAATCCTCTCCTTTGAAATAAATTAAAAGCATTGGATAAGTTGATTGAAAGTTAATGCTACACCAATATTTGTTGTGCCTTCTTGTGTGGAAGTTAATGCTAAACTAAATAATTGAGTTGTTATTAAAACTTATAATTATACTCTTTCGACCCTTGTTTGTAGATGTTGCCCTGATGAGATATTTGGTTTTCTTGTATACTTGTTGGAGGATTTGAATGGCCTACCGGTTAGATTTTTTTTTTAAATACTTCAAGTGCCCTGTGCTAAAATAAGGAGTTTTGAAGAATTTGGTTATGGAAGGGGTAAGACTCTCTTAATATCGCTCAACTATGGTAGTGTCCATTGTCAACATGATTATAAACACATGAAATTTTGTTATTTTTAGGGATGTGGAAATCATTGGTTTGTTTAGAACCTTTGTGTCAAAGGATGCACAATTGAAGGTCTTTAATAACTTTTCTTAGTCTAATATGTTTGGTGGTCAATTTGTTCAATTTTTGTAACTGGTTTTATAGTTTATGTGGTTTGTTGACAAGGTTTTTAATATTAATTTTATATATTATTTTCTCTATGGCTTCCTTTGTTGAATGTTGATAAGGTGCAATATTGTATCATGGAATTTTAGTTGCACATGTATTTTTTAGGTTTGTGTTGTTATTCCCTCTTATCCAAGATTTATTCCCTAGTTTTTGGCTAACTTATATTAACTTGTTATAATATGTGTGTGTGTGGGGCTTTATTTAATTTATTGAGGTTGTTTTTTAATCAAAATATAAACATCTTAACTCAAGTGTATGAATAATTAACTATCTTTGATTTTATTTTAGGTATCTTTGAAGATTTGTACTTTAATGAATGATACAACAATTATGACATACCATCATCCTTACTAATCAAACTACAACCTTTTTCAGATAAGGTCAACTTTTAACTTAATATTAAAAAAATAGCTAGACAAAAATTTACCATCTTAGAGCATGCTTAAGGTTTTATTTTGTTTTGGTCTATACTTCAAACAAAAGTCACTTTAACTCTCTATACCCCAAAGTTAGTTTAATGGAGAAGAACTTATGTTCTTGAAAGGGATATCATAAGTTCAAATCCTACAGGAAGTAAAGTATGTACACTTTGTATTTGAAGTACAACTGCGTGCCTCTTACATACCATTAGTAGGAGATGGTCTCATGTGGTGGAAGTTACCTTGAAAGCCATAACAAAGGCCCGTAGCATCGTGTCTATTCCATATACATATTAAGAGATAAACTAGACCTCAAGTCGATAGATCTAATAAAAAGTTATTTCTCCTAACTCCAGCTAAATTTATTATAATTCAAGGAATTGTCATATATAGATCTCTAATTACAATATATGCAATGTTCAACAAAGCACACATGAATTAGGCCTTGGAGTAAGGTCACTTGGTATTGGTAATGTGTAAAGGTAGTCTTAGTCACAGGTTCAATTTTTGACTTACTCACAATACCCAGTGAGGGCCTATTTTACACCACCTAGAGGTTATAAGGGGCTCACCTTGTGTTAAAATGGACAACACTTGGTCATTGGATTAAACCTTGATTTCTTTATTAAAAAAGACATACACGCACACATATCAATTGAAACTTAAATTTTCTTACTTTTTTCAAAAACATAAAGTTCATACTCAAAATTTGTTTGTGATGGTTCTAAAAGATATGATAATGAGAATTATATTCAAAACTTATATATCAAATAATGAAAAAATGAAGGAAACCTACTTTTACATATACTTTTATTTGATAGTAAAATTCATTAACCTTTATGTTAAAGTTATATAATTACTTTATCCAATCTTTAAACTATTTTTTTTTCAATAAAAAAATATTTTTAAATTTTAATATAAACAAAATAACGAAAATGAATAATAATTTACTTTAAATGGAACCTTGAAATACAATTGATGTTTGATGTGATAAACAGTGAAATTCATAATGTGTCATTGTCTATAATGTAACATGGTGGGTTTCATCATCACAAAGTTTCTATTCACTGATTGTGGCATGTGCATGGATTAAGAGGCTAGGAAATAACCTCACACAAAGGACATACTTTACAATAAGTAGATGTGGCCTCTCAAGCTATTTTCATTGTAATAGGGTTGCAATTTTAAACTTGTATGTGATTTTTATCTTATATTTGATTGGGACCATGGATGTACAATTAAATATATTAATAGAAATTTGACTTACTTTTTAAGGCAAAGCCAAGATTTATTTGGCTTTTGCTCTTCCAATAAGAATAAAAAAGACAAGTTGAAGTTTCCCATCGACAACTACCCTTACTATTTTTAAGGATAAATGTTTTATCTTACTAAATGCCTTCAAAATTATTTTCTTTGAGAATATGACCGTTTTATATACTTAAAAAGAAATATGACCGTTTTAGGTGAGTTTATGACACTCTAAACATTGATGTGTGTCGGTGCCATACTTTTTAGTCCCTTCTTGCGGTTAGGTTATATTATTTTCGTTTCACCGAATTAATTTATGTGGGAGTTTCAAATCCACCAATAAAATTTCATTTGCAATTCAAAATTATTATTATTGTCTAATGTTTTGAGAAATTATAAATAATTTATTAATCTTCTTGTTATTTAATAAATTTGGACTAATTTTTGCGAACGAGATTTAATGACAAATTTTTATTTAATTAAATTTTTCATGAATTATAGTTTTATAATATCTGAGAAAATGAAAGTAGCTCCATGTTAAAGCGGTGATTCACAAAAGCTTATGTTGGCTGTTGGTTGCATTAGGCAGCCCACAATGTATATTTGTTTTTTTGGTTGTTCATCCTTGTCAGAGGAAAAAAATACTATTTTTTTGGTACATTCAATGCTCGGGTTTAGCTACATACGGTAGGCAACTCCAATAACTCCAATAAATTTTACAATAAAATAATCTTGGGTCAACAATTACAACTGCAAATGTCATTTTCTGACAAAACTAAGCTTTCACAGCTAGGTAAACAAATGTTATTGGGTGCCATTAGCAGAAAAGGAAACATTAAGCTAAATGTAAAAAATGATTGTATTTCAGGTTTTAAAAGATAAACACTGTGATACGACCATCAAATTTAGGGATTATAGTACTTGCATTTAATCAGCGACACCATCATCTATATGCATTCAAAACAAAAAAATGTCACCATATTATTGTGTAGCCTTAAATCTGACTTGCATGCATTAATTTGTTTCAGAATAATAATAATTTTCTCGTGGGCTACTAATTTTCAACAATTTGAAAGTTTTAAACAAAAAAAGCCCCAGATATATGAAAATGGACAAATTGACCCTCAAATATATGAAAATTGCTAAATTAACTCTAATTTTTACCAAATTAAAAAAAAAATCATTCTGGAGATAGCAAAATGCATAAAACTAGACTAATCCCTTGATTTTCATGCATCCAAAGAATATGAACACATGCAATGCTATTATGACCAATGTTGATAATCAAACATTTTTAGCTCGATTGATTTTTTGCTCTCAATAATTTCTATATACCAAAAAAAAAAGTAATTTACAATCAATAATTAATATATAATAATATAACATTTAAAACACAGTGTTTCATAAATAAATAACTTCCATAAAAAAAATTTACACTAAGCAGGGTTGGCCAACCAATTTGGCCCCATACGGATAACAAATTACATTAGTCGACAGGATTTGAATGCATAAGGTGCTTCAGCATCAATAGCCTACACATGGACAATGCATTATCACTTGTCTTTATTACTGCAACATACCTTGTTTACCCAAAAATGGGGTGAAACCATTGTAAAAAGACTTACAAATGCAACAAATTGTCAGGAAAATATGAGATAAATAATAAAATACATTACAAAAGGTTTAAAAAGATAGTCATTTCTTAGCAAAGATATTTCCAACAAAATTAGCAGAGAGGAGAATGTATAGTAATAAATCCTGTAATTTTCACCAACATGGAGCTTCAAAATACTACAGTTTGAGAGTTTTAACATATTTCATAAAAAACTTAACTCCAACTGTCCAACGACTTGGGAATGAAAACGTTGCATGCATGATTGACTCCATGATTTAACATTGGAAAAAACCATGCACAATAAAATTATTGGTATTTGACACATTATATATATATATATATATATATATATATATAAAATAAATCTGCAATTACTATTAGATTGACATACCATATTAATAGATTATTATTATAATATTAATAATAGCTACTTAAACACTAAAATTGATCCATCATTGTAATTCCACACTGTGTTCACTGAGATGTTAGTAATTGTTTATTTAAAATAACATTAATCTCAACTCCATTCACATCTACAAATTTATAGAAATGATTAACAATTGAACCCATGTATTTATGAAATAAATTGCTAATCTATTCTTGCCTGTTAACACTGTTCCAAAAAAATGGGATTTATAACTCCCATGCCCTCCAACAACTCATCCCTTTGAAAATGTTCTCTAATCTTAGCAGATAAATTTTGTGAGATATGACTTAATGTAATTTGTGTTTTAGATAAAACAGTATTATATAGTAGATGTGTTACAGGGACATCTTCAAGTTCAGCGCCCACAAGTTCAAGTCTTCTATAGCAAGTGTGCATTGGGATATCAATGCCGTTTACTATGACACAAAGATGATCATTGATATTTAATTTTAAATAATTCTTAGGATTCTAAAAATCTATCAAAATTTGTCAGGTTCTAAAAACAGGTCCGTGAAAGCTTTCATTCGATGTGTATAATATATCTAAAGATTGACATACACGTTTTCTCAAACATATGAAGTCAACAATATAGATAAATCTCTCTTGGACATGTTTCATTAAATAGTTGATTTCCTTCAACATTCACGAAATATCACATAATGTCAATAATGTTTCAAAATCTGTTAAACGGTACAACAAATCTTTTGCTTTGTCAACTTCTCTACAGTATTCATACATAAAACTTGTTAAAAATGGGTATCCCTCAAAAATTTTGCATGTAGGTTCATATATAGAAATCCATCTTGTTTCAACATCTTTCAACTATTTTTTACCATTAGTCACCCCAATTGCAAATTTTTGAAACTCCAAAAATATTTTTGGGTTGCTTGACATATAAACATGCAAGTCATGAATGAGCTCTTCCACTTTTGTGACATTATCGAATGTCTTAACAATTTTGTACGCAAGATTCATCCTATGAGCTATGCAATGAATTGGAATCATAAATAGAGAAATTATTATTTGAAGATGAACATAAAGACTATTTTTATGCCCTTGCAACACTAATGCACCATCAACACCAACACACACCAACTTCATAGCTATGGCATAATCATCCATCCCAACATTATCTCTTAAATTGGATACAACCAATTTATGAAGGTTTTTTGTATTGCAATTTTCTACCATTTTATGGACAACTAATAGATGAGATTGTCTTAAATAGTTTTCAAAAGTATACACATGCATGCAAACAAATGATGTATTTTCAACTACAGTGACCTCATCGATGGAAAATGAGATAAACAATGATCTCTTAACACTTTCTTTCAAATCTTCCTTCTCAACCATTGCTAGACATTTTGTCATTTCTCAAGCACTGTTATTCGACCAATGTGATTATAGAATATGTAAAAACTTATTATTTTGAAACAAAATCTTAAAATCCAAAAAATCCAAAATGGGTCTGCGCTTTTTTAAAATGTGGAAAATAGTAGAGAACTGTACATATTTTACCTTAAAATTAGACCGCATAACTTTTTCAAATTGAGCTTGGATTGTCCCCCTATGTCAGCAAGATTCTTTTGTTATTTCTGATCATTTTAGTATTCACGTACATATCTTACACGCATGCATTCTTCTCTATTTTTCTATATGTGTGTTCTTGTTATTTGTCTATCTAGGTGCTTCACACACACACACACACACACACACACACACACACACACACACACACACACACACACACATATATTCTCACAATATTGCTCATTACCATTTTCTAGTTCTACAGGTTTTATAAATGGATATTTTGTAGTTCAATCAACTTAAAAAGACCTTATTATCCATGTACTTCTCTTCTTCCATCAACTTTTTTGAGTGTAATTTTTAACTGAATTTGGTGTCTAAAGAGAACTACAATTCTCTTCGAAAGTGCCCAGAGGAGTGTCTTCTAGGGGTAGCATGTCATTAATAAAATCTTCAAGTGGTGAGATGTTATTGGAATTAATTATTTATAATAAAATAGTATCATTATCAGTGACGATTTTTGCATTGAAATGGTTTTATAATTATTCTACAATTTTAAAAAAATACCAATTTTTTCAAAAAGTTTTAGAATTATCTATTTTTGGAGTGCATGCCGTTTGTGCAGTGTTCTTTCCTAGGTTTCTAAAATAAGACAATATGTTTGATTTTCTTGATATTTATTATGGTGTTTTACCCTTACCATTACCTCCTAACACCATTGTAACTAAAGGAGGATGTTGTAGGACTGAAGATGTAGATGGGCGACAACATTTGGGAAGGCACTGTCGGATGACAACAATCGAGAAATGGTAAAATGTAGTCAGACGATAACAATTAGCGAGATCGTGCTGGCGGATGGTAAAATGGTGTTGGGTGGTAAAATGTTTCCAGGTGGCATAATGTTGTTAGGTAATGAAGTGCTACCATGCAGCATAATTCTATCGGATGGTAGAATGTGATCAGGTATAATTGTGCATGCTGTTTGTGCACAATTATATCACCAATTATAATCAATTAAAAAAGGTATTTCCATGTATTGATATGTTTGGTAGGGTTATATATGGGGTGCGGAAAATGTGTCCAAGACTGTGCCCTTTATTTAGCTTATATTCTTTCATCATTGATATAACCTTCAAATTTTGATTTGATATCACATGCCAGGGGGCATATTGTACACCAAACCCAAATTCATAGAGGTGGTTGGATTTACATGACCTGCATCCCCCATTGTTAAAGGGTTCATAGCTTGAAAAGTGGTAACATATTTGATTTTATTAACACAAGACATCACGTCTAATATGTGACTCAAATCAACGATGCGATGCCACTATTACGGGGACAAAACATTGAGATCTCAGAATCTATCTTATTTCTTCCTTTCATCCATATTGCCAATAAATTGGCACCTGAAAACAAAATATTACAATCCTTCAGGGCCAAAAGTAGGCTACCACATAGGCATATGTCAAACCTGTCAGCTCGAACCTAGGGTCCAAGTGTCAGAGTTGACAATGCCCAAAATTGATTTAAGATGAGTACAAGTGTACAGCTGTCAGGTCGATGGCAGGGTTGTCAGTCGATGAATCATTCAATGAGTGATCTATTTTTGGTTTCTCCCTACCCCCATCTATATATCCTATAGAGAATACTTATATATATGGATGCAAATATATGTATAACCTATCAATCGGAGCACCCAAAATGATATATATGTAGATGGATAGGTCTTAGAAAGATATATAGACATATGGACAAGTCCTAGATAAATATATAGGTAGATGGATGGTGATGTGCAATCTCAATATGTGTGGGGTTTGGGTCCCATATAGTTACATATATAGGTAGAAGGACAGGTCTCTATCGAATGTATATATATGTGGGTCTCTTCCATATATATATATATATATATATATATATATAGGCGATCAAAGTTCCCCCATCTCAAAAATTTATATGCTATAGGGCCAACCCATATATATAGATAGGGGTGTCCTAGATTGATATATATGCAGATGGATAGTTGTATATCAAATATATATATATATATATATATATATATATATATATATATATATATATGGGTCTCTTTTGTATGTAGAGTCTGGAGCGGCCTATAAATTGACTAACAACCCCCTATCTCTCTATCTGGCAAACACTCTTGACTACTATAACTATTGGAGAGGAACTTTGAGAAGAGGACCAAAGCTCAGGAATCAATGACCAAAATGAATTACTAATCAAAAACCAAATCCCAATCTCATCAACCAATGACTAGACAAACTTATAAACCAAATTCTTTCATCCGCCCCAAGTCTAATAGTTGATAGAGATGTCCTAATCTCTATATGTAAATCTATATATGTAAGCCTTGATATCTATGGGACAAGTCAAGTTCCCAATCTCATCACCTTGTTGATAGAGATGCCCCAATCTCTATCTTAAAAATATATAGTCGATGTATGGATAAATGTGGTTTTAAGATGTAAACAACAATGGTTATTTACATTTGATTTTAATTGCTAGATATTCTTTATCAACCGATTAGATCACATTCCACTACTTCCTTGACACATTTGCAGCTCATCATTGAAACTTGCATTGCATTGTGGAGTGTAAAAGTGTCTCAAATATTTGATGAGAATTAAAGTCATTCTAAAATAGGACTAGTCATTGCCCCTCACTATCACCCTTAGTTAACTTTTGCTAAGTGGCTTGGAAATTAGTAGTGAAGTAATCATTTAAAAGTTATTTGATCATTGATAAGTAATTAAAATTATATCACAAGGTCAATTATACATTATGTTAGAAATAATAACTACATTTTATAATGATTCTACAATTTTTTTTAATAAAATAATTATTAAAAACTTTAATGGAGTGATCTACGACTTAACTCTCAAATTACATGTAGGTGGTTAATATCATATCATTTACATTCAATCAAAGTGTTTCAATTTTTGGGTTTTGTTAAATTTACAAATTTTTGCTAGTTTATATATGTAAACATGTTTTTATCTGATGAAGAAACTTTAAAGCCTATTTTGTAGCAAGTTAATTGGTATAACTATTTTTATGTATAAATCATGTATGATGGCAAATAATAGAGTTTATTCCAGTGTCTTGATGGTTTTGGTTTTGGATATAGGTATTAGATGCGATAGGTGGTCAAATTAATTTTAAGAAAGACTATGAATACCAAAAAGGACAATCCACACAGCTTGATAACGTGTTAAACATACACCCTATGCATTTGCCATCTACTAGCACCTACACCGCTTCACTCTGGTGATGTCCTCTTCCTTTGTAGTATCGATGAATTTAGGATACTTCTACCTAATTATCAGTTGACAAAACATGTTTCATTGAAATGGGGAAAATTGTACAATGTTCATCATAGTTTTATAATTACTCACTATGTGAGAGTTCCATGAGGTTTGAGGAGGCAAAGTGTTTTGCAGATATGTTTCAAGTGAAGTGTAACCGCTAATATACACTCTTACTCTTTCAAAATCCCTCTTACTAATAAATATTTGTGTGTTTATGTGTGTGTTTATATATATATATATAATGTTAGTTATTATATAAATATTATATAATATATATTGTAATATTTTTGTTTATTAAAAATTAATTATATAATATGAGAGATTATATTATTCTTATTAGGGAAAATTTTAGTGGCCTATATTGAAAAAAACTTGGAGGTCACTAGGTAAATCAATTTCACAATGGTGGTGAATTAGGTTGGAAGGCATATAATAGTTTAGGTGAATTATGAGGTGGTACTTGGTGAATGTAGTCATCTAATTGCATGATGAAATTGCTTTATTGAAAAATGAATCCACTTGATTGTTTGATGTAGTCGCTCGACTGCAAAATGATGGATGCATCCACCTAAATGTAACATGCTAATAGATGACTAGATGATGTAGTTAGGTGACTGCATCATACAATTAAATGATTACATGATTCAGTTAGATAGTTACATGATGTAGTTGAATGATTACATGATGGAATCAAATGATCGCATGATGTAGTCATTTGATAACATAATTTAGTCAAGCAACTGCATAATGCAGTCAGACAACTACATACTATAGTCAAACGACTCTATAATACATTATGCAGTAGCCTAATTGTAGTTTCTCAACTGCATAATGCAGTTGGGTGACTACATAATCTAGTCAGGTGACTAAATAATGTAGTTAGGTGATTGTATAATGTAGTTGGGTGACTGCATTATACAATCACTCAATTGCACTATGTAGTCGCATAAATGCATAATACAACTAGGTGACTGTATAATATAGTCATGTAGTTACATGATGTTGCTGAGCAAATGTATACTATAATATTTTGATTGCATCATGAAATCATCCGACGGCATCATGAAGCCATCCAACTACATGATATAGTCATCCAATTATAAAATACAATCACCCAACTGCATCATCCAGTCATTCATCTGCATGCTACAGTTGACCACATAGTCATTCATGTATTTAAGTGCCCTGTGTTAAAATGAGGAGTTTTGAAGAATTTGGTTATGGAAGGGGTAAGACTCTCTTAATATTGCTCAACTATGGTAGTGTCCATTGTCAACATGATTATAAACACATGAAATTTTGTTCTTTTTAGGGATGTGGAAATCATTGGCTTGTTTAGAACCTTTGTGTCAAAGGATGCACAATTGAAGGTCTTTAATAACTTTTCTTAGTCTAATATGTTTGGTGGTCAATTTGTTCAATTTTTGTAACTGGTTTTATAGTTTATGTGGTTTGTTGACAAGGTTTTTACTATTAATTTTATATATTATTTTCTCTATGGTTTCCTTTGTTGAATGTTGATTAAGGTGCAATATTGTATCATGGAATTTTAGTTGCACATGTATTTTTTAGGTTTGTGTTGTTATTCCCTCTTGTCCAAGATTTATTCCCTAGTTTTTGGCTAACTTATATTAACTTGTTATAATATGTGTGTGTGTGGGGTTTTATTAAATTTATTGAGGTTGTTTTTTAATCAAAATATAAACATCTTAACTCAAGTGTATGAATAATTAACTATCTTTGATTTTATTTTAGGTATCTTTGAAGATTTGTACTTTAATGAATGATACAACAATTATGACATACCATCATCCTTACTAATCAAACTACAACTTTTTTCAGATAAGGTCAACTTTTAACTTAATATTAAAAAAATAGCTAGACAAAAATTTACCATGTTAGAGCATGCTTAAGGTTTTATTTTGTTTTGGTCTATACTTCAAACAAAAGTCACTTTAACTCTCTATACCCCAAAGTTAGTTTAATGGAGAAGAACTTATGTTCTTGAAAGGGATATCATAAGTTCAAATCCTACAGGAAGTAAAGTATGTACACTTTGTATTTGAAGTACAACTGCGTGCCTCTTACATACCATTAGTAGGAGATGGTCTCATGTGGTGGAAGTTACCTTGAAAGCCATAACAAAGGCCCGTAGCATCGTGTCTATTCCATATACATATTAAGAGATAAACTAGACCTCAAGTCGATAGATCTAATAAAAAGTTATTTCTCCTAACTCCAGCTAAATTTATTATAATTCAAGGAATTGTCATATATAGATCTCTAATTACAATATATGCAATGTTCAACAAAGCACACATGAATTAGGCCTTGGAGTAAGGTCACTTGGTATTGGTAATGTGTAAAGGTAGTCTTAGTCACAGGTTCAATTTTTGACTTACTCACAATACCCAGTGAGGGCCTATTTTACACCACCTAGAGGTTATAAGGGGCTCACCTTGTGTTAAAATGGACAACACTTGGTCATTGGATTAAACCTTGATTTCTTTATTAAAAAAGACATACACGCACACATATCAATTGAAACTTAAATTTTCTTACTTTTTTCAAAAACATAAAGTTCATACTCAAAATTTGTTTGTGATGGTTCTAAAAGATATGATAATGAGAATTATATTCAAAACTTATATATCAAATAATGAAAAAATGAAGGAAACCTACTTTTACATATACTTTTATTTGATAGTAAAATTCATTAACCTTTATGTTAAAGTTATATAATTACTTTATCCAATCTTTAAACTATTTTTTTTTCAATAAAAAAATATTTTTAAATTTTAATATAAACAAAATAACGAAAATGAATAATAATTTACTTTAAATGGAACCTTGAAATACAATTGATGTTTGATGTGATAAACAGTGAAATTCATAATGTGTCATTGTCTATAATGTAACATGGTGGGTTTCATCATCACAAAGTTTCTATTCACTGATTGTGGCATGTGCATGGATTAAGAGGCTAGGAAATAACCTCACACAAAGGACATACTTTACAATAAGTAGATGTGGCCTCTCAAGCTATTTTCATTGTAATAGGGTTGCAATTTTAAACTTGTATGTGATTTTTATCTTATATTTGATTGGGACCATGGATGTACAATTAAATATATTAATAGAAATTTGACTTACTTTTTAAGGCAAAGCCAAGATTTATTTGGCTTTTGCTCTTCCAATAAGAATAAAAAAGACAAGTTGAAGTTTCCCATCGACAACTACCCTTACTATTTTTAAGGATAAATGTTTTATCTTACTAAATGCCTTCAAAATTATTTTCTTTGAGAATATGACCGTTTTATATACTTAAAAAGAAATATGACCGTTTTAGGTGAGTTTATGACACTCTAAACATTGATGTGTGTCGGTGCCATACTTTTTAGTCCCTTCTTGCGGTTAGGTTATATTATTTTCGTTTCACCGAATTAATTTATGTGGGAGTTTCAAATCCACCAATAAAATTTCATTTGCAATTCAAAATTATTATTATTGTCTAATGTTTTGAGAAATTATAAATAATTTATTAATCTTCTTGTTATTTAATAAATTTGGACTAATTTTTGCGAACGAGATTTAATGACAAATTTTTATTTAATTAAATTTTTCATGAATTATAGTTTTATAATATCTGAGAAAATGAAAGTAGCTCCATGTTAAAGCGGTGATTCACAAAAGCTTATGTTGGCTGTTGGTTGCATTAGGCAGCCCACAATGTATATTTGTTTTTTTGGTTGTTCATCCTTGTCAGAGGAAAAAAATACTATTTTTTTGGTACATTCAATGCTCGGGTTTAGCTACATACGGTAGGCAACTCCAATAACTCCAATAAATTTTACAATAAAATAATCTTGGGTCAACAATTACAACTGCAAATGTCATTTTCTGACAAAACTAAGCTTTCACAGCTAGGTAAACAAATGTTATTGGGTGCCATTAGCAGAAAAGGAAACATTAAGCTAAATGTAAAAAATGATTGTATTTCAGGTTTTAAAAGATAAACACTGTGATACGACCATCAAATTTAGGGATTATAGTACTTGCATTTAATCAGCGACACCATCATCTATATGCATTCAAAACAAAAAAATGTCACCATATTATTGTGTAGCCTTAAATCTGACTTGCATGCATTAATTTGTTTCAGAATAATAATAATTTTCTCGTGGGCTACTAATTTTCAACAATTTGAAAGTTTTAAACAAAAAAAGCCCCAGATATATGAAAATGGACAAATTGACCCTCAAATATATGAAAATTGCTAAATTAACTCTAATTTTTACCAAATTAAAAAAAAAATCATTCTGGAGATAGCAAAATGCATAAAACTAGACTAATCCCTTGATTTTCATGCATCCAAAGAATATGAACACATGCAATGCTATTATGACCAATGTTGATAATCAAACATTTTTAGCTCGATTGATTTTTTGCTCTCAATAATTTCTATATACCAAAAAAAAAAGTAATTTACAATCAATAATTAATATATAATAATATAACATTTAAAACACAGTGTTTCATAAATAAATAACTTCCATAAAAAAAATTTACACTAAGCAGGGTTGGCCAACCAATTTGGCCCCATACGGATAACAAATTACATTAGTCGACAGGATTTGAATGCATAAGGTGCTTCAGCATCAATAGCCTACACATGGACAATGCATTATCACTTGTCTTTATTACTGCAACATACCTTGTTTACCCAAAAATGGGGTGAAACCATTGTAAAAAGACTTACAAATGCAACAAATTGTCAGGAAAATATGAGATAAATAATAAAATACATTACAAAAGGTTTAAAAAGATAGTCATTTCTTAGCAAAGATATTTCCAACAAAATTAGCAGAGAGGAGAATGTATAGTAATAAATCCTGTAATTTTCACCAACATGGAGCTTCAAAATACTACAGTTTGAGAGTTTTAACATATTTCATAAAAAACTTAACTCCAACTGTCCAACGACTTGGGAATGAAAACGTTGCATGCATGATTGACTCCATGATTTAACATTGGAAAAAACCATGCACAATAAAATTATTGGTATTTGACACATTATATATATATATATATATATATATATATATAAAATAAATCTGCAATTACTATTAGATTGACATACCATATTAATAGATTATTATTATAATATTAATAATAGCTACTTAAACACTAAAATTGATCCATCATTGTAATTCCACACTGTGTTCACTGAGATGTTAGTAATTGTTTATTTAAAATAACATTAATCTCAACTCCATTCACATCTACAAATTTATAGAAATGATTAACAATTGAACCCATGTATTTATGAAATAAATTGCTAATCTATTCTTGCCTGTTAACACTGTTCCAAAAAAATGGGATTTATAACTCCCATGCCCTCCAACAACTCATCCCTTTGAAAATGTTCTCTAATCTTAGCAGATAAATTTTGTGAGATATGACTTAATGTAATTTGTGTTTTAGATAAAACAGTATTATATAGTAGATGTGTTACAGGGACATCTTCAAGTTCAGCGCCCACAAGTTCAAGTCTTCTATAGCAAGTGTGCATTGGGATATCAATGCCGTTTACTATGACACAAAGATGATCATTGATATTTAATTTTAAATAATTCTTAGGATTCTAAAAATCTATCAAAATTTGTCAGGTTCTAAAAACAGGTCCGTGAAAGCTTTCATTCGATGTGTATAATATATCTAAAGATTGACATACACGTTTTCTCAAACATATGAAGTCAACAATATAGATAAATCTCTCTTGGACATGTTTCATTAAATAGTTGATTTCCTTCAACATTCACGAAATATCACATAATGTCAATAATGTTTCAAAATCTGTTAAACGGTACAACAAATCTTTTGCTTTGTCAACTTCTCTACAGTATTCATACATAAAACTTGTTAAAAATGGGTATCCCTCAAAAATTTTGCATGTAGGTTCATATATAGAAATCCATCTTGTTTCAACATCTTTCAACTATTTTTTACCATTAGTCACCCCAATTGCAAATTTTTGAAACTCCAAAAATATTTTTGGGTTGCTTGACATATAAACATGCAAGTCATGAATGAGCTCTTCCACTTTTGTGACATTATCGAATGTCTTAACAATTTTGTACGCAAGATTCATCCTATGAGCTATGCAATGAATTGGAATCATAAATAGAGAAATTATTATTTGAAGATGAACATAAAGACTATTTTTATGCCCTTGCAACACTAATGCACCATCAACACCAACACACACCAACTTCATAGCTATGGCATAATCATCCATCCCAACATTATCTCTTAAATTGGATACAACCAATTTATGAAGGTTTTTTGTATTGCAATTTTCTACCATTTTATGGACAACTAATAGATGAGATTGTCTTAAATAGTTTTCAAAAGTATACACATGCATGCAAACAAATGATGTATTTTCAACTACAGTGACCTCATCGATGGAAAATGAGATAAACAATGATCTCTTAACACTTTCTTTCAAATCTTCCTTCTCAACCATTGCTAGACATTTTGTCATTTCTCAAGCACTGTTATTCGACCAATGTGATTATAGAATATGTAAAAACTTATTATTTTGAAACAAAATCTTAAAATCCAAAAAATCCAAAATGGGTCTGCGCTTTTTTAAAATGTGGAAAATAGTAGAGAACTGTACATATTTTACCTTAAAATTAGACCGCATAACTTTTTCAAATTGAGCTTGGATTGTCCCCCTATGTCAGCAAGATTCTTTTGTTATTTCTGATCATTTTAGTATTCACGTACATATCTTACACGCATGCATTCTTCTCTATTTTTCTATATGTGTGTTCTTGTTATTTGTCTATCTAGGTGCTTCACACACACACACACACACACACACACACACACACACACACACACACACACACACACACACATATATTCTCACAATATTGCTCATTACCATTTTCTAGTTCTACAGGTTTTATAAATGGATATTTTGTAGTTCAATCAACTTAAAAAGACCTTATTATCCATGTACTTCTCTTCTTCCATCAACTTTTTTGAGTGTAATTTTTAACTGAATTTGGTGTCTAAAGAGAACTACAATTCTCTTCGAAAGTGCCCAGAGGAGTGTCTTCTAGGGGTAGCATGTCATTAATAAAATCTTCAAGTGGTGAGATGTTATTGGAATTAATTATTTATAATAAAATAGTATCATTATCAGTGACGATTTTTGCATTGAAATGGTTTTATAATTATTCTACAATTTTAAAAAAATACCAATTTTTTCAAAAAGTTTTAGAATTATCTATTTTTGGAGTGCATGCCGTTTGTGCAGTGTTCTTTCCTAGGTTTCTAAAATAAGACAATATGTTTGATTTTCTTGATATTTATTATGGTGTTTTACCCTTACCATTACCTCCTAACACCATTGTAACTAAAGGAGGATGTTGTAGGACTGAAGATGTAGATGGGCGACAACATTTGGGAAGGCACTGTCGGATGACAACAATCGAGAAATGGTAAAATGTAGTCAGACGATAACAATTAGCGAGATCGTGCTGGCGGATGGTAAAATGGTGTTGGGTGGTAAAATGTTTCCAGGTGGCATAATGTTGTTAGGTAATGAAGTGCTACCATGCAGCATAATTCTATCGGATGGTAGAATGTGATCAGGTATAATTGTGCATGCTGTTTGTGCACAATTATATCACCAATTATAATCAATTAAAAAAGGTATTTCCATGTATTGATATGTTTGGTAGGGTTATATATGGGGTGCGGAAAATGTGTCCAAGACTGTGCCCTTTATTTAGCTTATATTCTTTCATCATTGATATAACCTTCAAATTTTGATTTGATATCACATGCCAGGGGGCATATTGTACACCAAACCCAAATTCATAGAGGTGGTTGGATTTACATGACCTGCATCCCCCATTGTTAAAGGGTTCATAGCTTGAAAAGTGGTAACATATTTGATTTTATTAACACAAGACATCACGTCTAATATGTGACTCAAATCAACGATGCGATGCCACTATTACGGGGACAAAACATTGAGATCTCAGAATCTATCTTATTTCTTCCTTTCATCCATATTGCCAATAAATTGGCACCTGAAAACAAAATATTACAATCCTTCAGGGCCAAAAGTAGGCTACCACATAGGCATATGTCAAACCTGTCAGCTCGAACCTAGGGTCCAAGTGTCAGAGTTGACAATGCCCAAAATTGATTTAAGATGAGTACAAGTGTACAGCTGTCAGGTCGATGGCAGGGTTGTCAGTCGATGAATCATTCAATGAGTGATCTATTTTTGGTTTCTCCCTACCCCCATCTATATATCCTATAGAGAATACTTATATATATGGATGCAAATATATGTATAACCTATCAATCGGAGCACCCAAAATGATATATATGTAGATGGATAGGTCTTAGAAAGATATATAGACATATGGACAAGTCCTAGATAAATATATAGGTAGATGGATGGTGATGTGCAATCTCAATATGTGTGGGGTTTGGGTCCCATATAGTTACATATATAGGTAGAAGGACAGGTCTCTATCGAATGTATATATATGTGGGTCTCTTCCATATATATATATATATATATATATATATATAGGCGATCAAAGTTCCCCCATCTCAAAAATTTATATGCTATAGGGCCAACCCATATATATAGATAGGGGTGTCCTAGATTGATATATATGCAGATGGATAGTTGTATATCAAATATATATATATATATATATATATATATATATATATATATATATATATATATATATATATATATATATATATATATATATATATGGGTCTCTTTTGTATGTAGAGTCTGGAGCGGCCTATAAATTGACTAACAACCCCCTATCTCTCTATCTGGCAAACACTCTTGACTACTATAACTATTGGAGAGGAACTTTGAGAAGAGGACCAAAGCTCAGGAATCAATGACCAAAATGAATTACTAATCAAAAACCAAATCCCAATCTCATCAACCAATGACTAGACAAACTTATAAACCAAATTCTTTCATCCGCCCCAAGTCTAATAGTTGATAGAGATGTCCTAATCTCTATATGTAAATCTATATATGTAAGCCTTGATATCTATGGGACAAGTCAAGTTCCCAATCTCATCACCTTGTTGATAGAGATGCCCCAATCTCTATCTTAAAAATATATAGTCGATGTATGGATAAATGTGGTTTTAAGATGTAAACAACAATGGTTATTTACATTTGATTTTAATTGCTAGATATTCTTTATCAACCGATTAGATCACATTCCACTACTTCCTTGACACATTTGCAGCTCATCATTGAAACTTGCATTGCATTGTGGAGTGTAAAAGTGTCTCAAATATTTGATGAGAATTAAAGTCATTCTAAAATAGGACTAGTCATTGCCCCTCACTATCACCCTTAGTTAACTTTTGCTAAGTGGCTTGGAAATTAGTAGTGAAGTAATCATTTAAAAGTTATTTGATCATTGATAAGTAATTAAAATTATATCACAAGGTCAATTATACATTATGTTAGAAATAATAACTACATTTTATAATGATTCTACAATTTTTTTTAATAAAATAATTATTAAAAACTTTAATGGAGTGATCTACGACTTAACTCTCAAATTACATGTAGGTGGTTAATATCATATCATTTACATTCAATCAAAGTGTTTCAATTTTTGGGTTTTGTTAAATTTACAAATTTTTGCTAGTTTATATATGTAAACATGTTTTTATCTGATGAAGAAACTTTAAAGCCTATTTTGTAGCAAGTTAATTGGTATAACTATTTTTATGTATAAATCATGTATGATGGCAAATAATAGAGTTTATTCCAGTGTCTTGATGGTTTTGGTTTTGGATATAGGTATTAGATGCGATAGGTGGTCAAATTAATTTTAAGAAAGACTATGAATACCAAAAAGGACAATCCACACAGCTTGATAACGTGTTAAACATACACCCTATGCATTTGCCATCTACTAGCACCTACACCGCTTCACTCTGGTGATGTCCTCTTCCTTTGTAGTATCGATGAATTTAGGATACTTCTACCTAATTATCAGTTGACAAAACATGTTTCATTGAAATGGGGAAAATTGTACAATGTTCATCATAGTTTTATAATTACTCACTATGTGAGAGTTCCATGAGGTTTGAGGAGGCAAAGTGTTTTGCAGATATGTTTCAAGTGAAGTGTAACCGCTAATATACACTCTTACTCTTTCAAAATCCCTCTTACTAATAAATATTTGTGTGTTTATGTGTGTGTTTATATATATATATATAATGTTAGTTATTATATAAATATTATATAATATATATTGTAATATTTTTGTTTATTAAAAATTAATTATATAATATGAGAGATTATATTATTCTTATTAGGGAAAATTTTAGTGGCCTATATTGAAAAAAACTTGGAGGTCACTAGGTAAATCAATTTCACAATGGTGGTGAATTAGGTTGGAAGGCATATAATAGTTTAGGTGAATTATGAGGTGGTACTTGGTGAATGTAGTCATCTAATTGCATGATGAAATTGCTTTATTGAAAAATGAATCCACTTGATTGTTTGATGTAGTCGCTCGACTGCAAAATGATGGATGCATCCACCTAAATGTAACATGCTAATAGATGACTAGATGATGTAGTTAGGTGACTGCATCATACAATTAAATGATTACATGATTCAGTTAGATAGTTACATGATGTAGTTGAATGATTACATGATGGAATCAAATGATCGCATGATGTAGTCATTTGATAACATAATTTAGTCAAGCAACTGCATAATGCAGTCAGACAACTACATACTATAGTCAAACGACTCTATAATACATTATGCAGTAGCCTAATTGTAGTTTCTCAACTGCATAATGCAGTTGGGTGACTACATAATCTAGTCAGGTGACTAAATAATGTAGTTAGGTGATTGTATAATGTAGTTGGGTGACTGCATTATACAATCACTCAATTGCACTATGTAGTCGCATAAATGCATAATACAACTAGGTGACTGTATAATATAGTCATGTAGTTACATGATGTTGCTGAGCAAATGTATACTATAATATTTTGATTGCATCATGAAATCATCCGACGGCATCATGAAGCCATCCAACTACATGATATAGTCATCCAATTATAAAATACAATCACCCAACTGCATCATCCAGTCATTCATCTGCATGCTACAGTTGACCACATAGTCATTCATGTATTTAAGTGCCCTGTGTTAAAATGAGGAGTTTTGAAGAATTTGGTTATGGAAGGGGTAAGACTCTCTTAATATTGCTCAACTATGGTAGTGTCCATTGTCAACATGATTATAAACACATGAAATTTTGTTCTTTTTAGGGATGTGGAAATCATTGGCTTGTTTAGAACCTTTGTGTCAAAGGATGCACAATTGAAGGTCTTTAATAACTTTTCTTAGTCTAATATGTTTGGTGGTCAATTTGTTCAATTTTTGTAACTGGTTTTATAGTTTATGTGGTTTGTTGACAAGGTTTTTACTATTAATTTTATATATTATTTTCTCTATGGTTTCCTTTGTTGAATGTTGATTAAGGTGCAATATTGTATCATGGAATTTTAGTTGCACATGTATTTTTTAGGTTTGTGTTGTTATTCCCTCTTGTCCAAGATTTATTCCCTAGTTTTTGGCTAACTTATATTAACTTGTTATAATATGTGTGTGTGTGGGGTTTTATTAAATTTATTGAGGTTGTTTTTTAATCAAAATATAAACATCTTAACTCAAGTGTATGAATAATTAACTATCTTTGATTTTATTTTAGGTATCTTTGAAGATTTGTACTTTAATGAATGATACAACAATTATGACATACCATCATCCTTACTAATCAAACTACAACTTTTTTCAGATAAGGTCAACTTTTAATTTAATATTAAAAAAATAGCTAGACAAAAATTTACCATGTTAGAGCATGCTTAAGGTTTTATTTTGTTTTGGTCTATACTTCAAACAAAAGTCACTTTAACTCTCTATACCCCAAAGTTAGTTTAATGGAGAAGAACTTATGTTCTTGAAAGGGATATCATAAGTTCAAATCCTACAGGAAGTAAAGTATGTACACTTTGTATTTGAAGTACAACTACGTGCCTCTTACATACCATTAGTAGGAGATGGTCTCATGTGGTGGAAGTTACCTTGAAAGCCATAACAAAGGCCCGTAGCATTGTGTCTATTCCATATACATATTAAGAGATAAACTAGACCTCAAGTCGATAGATCTAATAAAAAGTTATTTCTCCTAACTCCAGCTAAATTTATTATAATTCAAGGAATTGTCATATATAGATCTCTAATTACAATATATGCAATGTTCAACAAAGCACACATGAATTAGGCCTTGGAGTAAGGTCACTTGGTATTGGTAATGTGTAAAGGTAGTCTTAGTCACAGGTTCAATTTTTGACTTACTCACAATACCCAGTGAGGGCCTATTTTACACCACCTAGAGGTTATAAGGGGCTCACCTTGTGTTAAAATGGACAACACTTGGTCATTGGATTAAACCTTGATTTCTTTATTAAAAAAGACATACACGCACACATATCAATTGAAACTTAAATTTTCTTACTTTTTTCAAAAACATAAAGTTCATACTCAAAATTTGTTTGTGATGGTTCTAAAAGATATGATAATGAGAATTATATTCAAAGCTTATATATCAAATAATGAAAAAATGAAGGAAACCTACTTTTACATATACTTTTATTTGATAGTAAAATTCATTAACCTTTATGTTAAAGTTATATAATTACTTTATCCAATCTTTAAACTATTTTTTTTCAATAAAAAAATATTTTTAAATTTTAATATAAACAAAATAACGAAAATGAATAATAATTTACTTTAAATGGAACCTTGAAATACAATTGATGTGATAAACAGTGAAATTCATAATGTGTCATTGTCTATAATGTAACATGGTGGGTTTCATCATCACAAAGTTTCTATTCACTGATTGTGGCATGTGAATGGATTAAGAGGCTAGAAAATAACCTCACACAAAGGACATACTTTACAATAAGTAGCTGTGGCCTCTCAAGCTATTTTCATTGTAATAGGGTTGCAATTTTAAACTTGTATGTGACTTTTATCTTATATTTGATTGGGACCATGGATGTACAATTAAATATATTAATAGAAATTTGACTTACTTTTTAAGGCAAAGCCAAGATTTATTTGGCTTTTGCTCTTCCAATAAGAATAAAAAAGACAAGTTGAAGTTTCCCATCGACAACTACCCTTACTATTTTTAAGGATAAATGTTTTATCTTAATAAATGCCTTCAAAATTATTTTCTTTGAGAATATGACCGTTTTATATACTTAAAAAGAAATATGACCGTTTTAGGTGAGTTTATGACACTCTAAACATTGATGTGTGTCGGTGGCATACTTTTTAGTCCCTTCTTGCGGTTAGGTTATATTATTTTCGTTTCACCGAATTAATTTATGTGGGAGTTTCAAATTCACAAATAAAATTTCATTTACAATTCAAAATTATTATTATTGTCTAATGTTTTGAGAAATTATAAATAATTTATTAATCTTCTTGTTATTTAATAAATTTGGATTAGTTTTTGCGAACGAGATCTAATGACAAATTTTTATTTAATTAAATTTTTCATGAATTATAGTTTTATAATATCTGAGAAAATGAAAGTAGCTCCATGTTAAAGCGGTGATTCACAAAAGCTTATGTTGGCTGTTGGTTGCATTAGGCAGCCCACAATGTATATTTGTTTTTTTGGTTGTTCATCCTTGTCAGAGGAAAAAAATACTATTTTTTTGGTACATTCAATGCTCGGGTTTAGCTACATACGGTAGGCAACTCCAATAACTCCAATAAATTTTACAATAAAATAATCTTGGGTCAACAATTACAACTGCAAATGTCATTTTCTGACAAAACTAAGCTTTCACAGCTAGGTAAACAAATGTTATTGGGTGCCATTAGCAGAAAAGGAAACATTAAGCTAAATGTAAAAAATGATTGTATTTCAGGTTTTAAAAGATAAACACTGTGATACGACCATCAAATTTAGGGATTATAGTACTTGCATTTAATCAGCGACACCATCATCTATATGCATTCAAAACAAAAAAATGTCACCATATTATTGTGTAGCCTTAAATCTGACTTGCATGCATTAATTTGTTTCAGAATAATAATAATTTTCTCGTGGGCTACTAATTTTCAACAATTTGAAAGTTTTAAACAAAAAAAGCCCCAGATATATGAAAATGGACAAATTGACCCTCAAATATATGAAAATTGCTAAATTAACTCTAATTTTTACCAAATTAAAAAAAAAATCATTCTGGAGATAGCAAAATGCATAAAACTAGACTAATCCCTTGATTTTCATGCATCCAAAGAATATGAACACATGCAATGCTATTATGACCAATGTTGATAATCAAACATTTTTAGCTCGATTGATTTTTTGCTCTCAATAATTTCTATATACCAAAAAAAAAAGTAATTTACAATCAATAATTAATATATAATAATATAACATTTAAAACACAGTGTTTCATAAATAAATAACTTCCATAAAAAAAATTTACACTAAGCAGGGTTGGCCAACCAATTTGGCCCCATACGGATAACAAATTACATTAGTCGACAGGATTTGAATGCATAAGGTGCTTCAGCATCAATAGCCTACACATGGACAATGCATTATCACTTGTCTTTATTACTGCAACATACCTTGTTTACCCAAAAATGGGGTGAAACCATTGTAAAAAGACTTACAAATGCAACAAATTGTCAGGAAAATATGAGATAAATAATAAAATACATTACAAAAGGTTTAAAAAGATAGTCATTTCTTAGCAAAGATATTTCCAACAAAATTAGCAGAGAGGAGAATGTATAGTAATAAATCCTGTAATTTTCACCAACATGGAGCTTCAAAATACTACAGTTTGAGAGTTTTAACATATTTCATAAAAAACTTAACTCCAACTGTCCAACGACTTGGGAATGAAAACGTTGCATGCATGATTGACTCCATGATTTAACATTGGAAAAAACCATGCACAATAAAATTATTGGTATTTGACACATTATATATATATATATATATATATATATATATATAAAATAAATCTGCAATTACTATTAGATTGACATACCATATTAATAGATTATTATTATAATATTAATAATAGCTACTTAAACACTAAAATTGATCCATCATTGTAATTCCACACTGTGTTCACTGAGATGTTAGTAATTGTTTATTTAAAATAACATTAATCTCAATTCCATTCACATCTACAAATTTATAGAAATGATTAACAATTGAACCCATGTATTTATGAAATAAATTGCTAATCTATTCTTGCCTGTTAACACTGTTCCAAAAAAATGGGATTTATAACTCCCATGCCCTCCAACAACTCATCCCTTTGAAAATGTTCTCTAATCTTAGCAGATAAATTTTGTGAGATATGACTTAATGTAATTTGTGTTTTAGATAAAACAGTATTATATAGTAGATGTGTTACAGGGACATCTTCAAGTTCAGCGCCCACAAGTTCAAGTCTTCTATAGCAAGTGTGCATTGGGATATCAATGCCGTTTACTATGACACAAAGATGATCATTGATATTTAATTTTAAATAATTCTTAGGATTCTAAAAATCTATCAAAATTTGTCAGGTTCTAAAAACAGGTCCGTGAAAGCTTTCATTCGATGTGTATAATATATCTAAAGATTGACATACACGTTTTCTCAAACATATGAAGTCAACAATATAGATAAATCTCTCTTGGACATGTTTCATTAAATAGTTGATTTCCTTCAACATTCACGAAATATCACATAATGTCAATAATGTTTCAAAATCTGTTAAACGGTACAACAAATCTTTTGCTTTGTCAACTTCTCTACAGTATTCATACATAAAACTTGTTAAAAATGGGTATCCCTCAAAAATTTTGCATGTAGGTTCATATATAGAAATCCATCTTGTTTCAACATCTTTCAACTATTTTTTACCATTAGTCACCCCAATTGCAAATTTTTGAAACTCCAAAAATATTTTTGGGTTGCTTGACATATAAACATGCAAGTCATGAATGAGCTCTTCCACTTTTGTGACATTATCGAATGTCTTAACAATTTTGTACGCAAGATTCATCCTATGAGCTATGCAATGAATTGGAATCATAAATAGAGAAATTATTATTTGAAGATGAACATAAAGACTATTTTTATGCCCTTGCAACACTAATGCACCATCAACACCAACACACACCAACTTCATAGCTATGGCATAATCATCCATCCCAACATTATCTCTTAAATTGGATACAACCAATTTATGAAGGTTTTTTGTATTGCAATTTTCTACCATTTTATGGACAACTAATAGATGAGATTGTCTTAAATAGTTTTCAAAAGTATACACATGCATGCAAACAAATGATGTATTTTCAACTACAGTGACCTCATCGATGGAAAATGAGATAAACAATGATCTCTTAACACTTTCTTTCAAATCTTCCTTCTCAACCATTGCTAGACATTTTGTCATTTCTCAAGCACTGTTATTCGACCAATGTGATTATAGAATATGTAAAAACTTATTATTTTGAAACAAAATCTTAAAATCCAAAAAATCCAAAATGGGTCTGCGCTTTTTTAAAATGTGGAAAATAGTAGAGAACTGTACATATTTTACCTTAAAATTAGACCGCATAACTTTTTCAAATTGAGCTTGGATTGTCCCCCTATGTCAGCAAGATTCTTTTGTTATTTCTGATCATTTTAGTATTCACGTACATATCTTACACGCATGCATTCTTCTCTATTTTTCTATATGTGTGTTCTTGTTATTTGTCTATCTAGGTGCTTCACACACACACACACACACACACACACACACACACACACACACACACACACACACACACATATATTCTCACAATATTGCTCATTACCATTTTCTAGTTCTACAGGTTTTATAAATGGATATTTTGTAGTTCAATCAACTTAAAAAGACCTTATTATCCATGTACTTCTCTTCTTCCATCAACTTTTTTGAGTGTAATTTTTAACTGAATTTGGTGTCTAAAGAGAACTACAATTCTCTTCGAAAGTGCCCAGAGGAGTGTCTTCTAGGGGTAGCATGTCATTAATAAAATCTTCAAGTGGTGAGATGTTATTGGAATTAATTATTTATAATAAAATAATATCATTATCAGTGACGATTTTTGCATTGAAATGGTTTTATAATTATTCTACAATTTTAAAAAAATACCAATTTTTTCAAAAAGTTTTAGAATTATCTATTTTTGGAGTGCATGCCGTTTGTGCAGTGTTCTTTCCTAGGTTTCTAAAATAAGACAATATGTTTGATTTTCTTGATATTTATTATGGTGTTTTACCCTTACCATTACCTCCTAACACCATTGTAACTAAAGGAGGATGTTGTAGGACTGAAGATGTAGATGGGCGACAACATTTGGGAAGGCACTGTCGGATGACAACAATCGAGAAATGGTAAAATGTAGTCAGACGATAACAATTAGCGAGATCGTGCTGGCGGATGGTAAAATGGTGTTGGGTGGTAAAATGTTTCCAGGTGGCATAATGTTGTTAGGTAATGAAGTGCTACCATGCAGCATAATTCTATCGGATGGTAGAATGTGATCAGGTATAATTGTGCATGCTGTTTGTGCACAATTATATCACCAATTATAATCAATTAAAAAAGGTATTTCCATGTATTGATATGTTTGGTAGGGTTATATATGGGGTGCGGAAAATGTGTCCAAGACTGTGCCCTTTATTTAGCTTATATTCTTTCATCATTGATATAACCTTCAAATTTTGATTTGATATCACATGCCAGGGGGCATATTGTACACCAAACCCAAATTCATAGAGGTGGTTGGATTTACATGACCTGCATCCCCCATTGTTAAAGGGTTCATAGCTTGAAAAGTGGTAACATATTTGATTTTATTAACACAAGACATCACGTCTAATATGTGACTCAAATCAACGATGCGATGCCACTATTACGGGGACAAAACATTGAGATCTCAGAATCTATCTTATTTCTTCCTTTCATCCATATTGCCAATAAATTGGCACCTGAAAACAAAATATTACAATCCTTCAGGGCCAAAAGTAGGCTACCACATAGGCATATGTCAAACCTGTCAGCTCGAACCTAGGGTCCAAGTGTCAGAGTTGACAATGCCCAAAATTGATTTAAGATGAGTACAAGTGTACAGCTGTCAGGTCGATGGCAGGGTTGTCAGTCGATGAATCATTCAATGAGTGATCTATTTTTGGTTTCTCCCTACCCCCATCTATATATCCTATAGAGAATACTTATATATATGGATGCAAATATATGTATAACCTATCAATCGGAGCACCCAAAATGATATATATGTAGATGGATAGGTCTTAGAAAGATATATAGACATATGGACAAGTCCTAGATAAATATATAGGTAGATGGATGGTGATGTGCAATCTCAATATGTGTGGGGTTTGGGTCCCATATAGTTACATATATAGGTAGAAGGACAGGTCTCTATCGAATGTATATATATGTGGGTCTCTTCCATATATATATATATATATATATATATATAGGCGATCAAAGTTCCCCCATCTCAAAAATTTATATGCTATAGGGCCAACCCATATATATAGATAGGGGTGTCCTAGATTGATATATATGCAGATGGATAGTTGTATATCAAATATATATATATATATATATATATATATATATATATATATATATATATATATATATATATATATATATATATATATATATATATGGGTCTCTTTTGTATGTAGAGTCTGGAGCGGCCTATAAATTGACTAACAACCCCCTATCTCTCTATCTGGCAAACACTCTTGACTACTATAACTATTGGAGAGGAACTTTGAGAAGAGGACCAAAGCTCAGGAATCAATGACCAAAATGAATTACTAATCAAAAACCAAATCCCAATCTCATCAACCAATGACTAGACAAACTTATAAACCAAATTCTTTCATCCGCCCCAAGTCTAATAGTTGATAGAGATGTCCTAATCTCTATATGTAAATCTATATATGTAAGCCTTGATATCTATGGGACAAGTCAAGTTCCCAATCTCATCACCTTGTTGATAGAGATGCCCCAATCTCTATCTTAAAAATATATAGTCGATGTATGGATAAATGTGGTTTTAAGATGTAAACAACAATGGTTATTTACATTTGATTTTAATTGCTAGATATTCTTTATCAACCGATTAGATCACATTCCACTACTTCCTTGACACATTTGCAGCTCATCATTGAAACTTGCATTGCATTGTGGAGTGTAAAAGTGTCTCAAATATTTGATGAGAATTAAAGTCATTCTAAAATAGGACTAGTCATTGCCCCTCACTATCACCCTTAGTTAACTTTTGCTAAGTGGCTTGGAAATTAGTAGTGAAGTAATCATTTAAAAGTTATTTGATCATTGATAAGTAATTAAAATTATATCACAAGGTCAATTATACATTATGTTAGAAATAATAACTACATTTTATAATGATTCTACAATTTTTTTTAATAAAATAATTATTAAAAACTTTAATGGAGTGATCTACGACTTAACTCTCAAATTACATGTAGGTGGTTAATATCATATCATTTACATTCAATCAAAGTGTTTCAATTTTTGGGTTTTGTTAAATTTACAAATTTTTGCTAGTTTATATATGTAAACATGTTTTTATCTGATGAAGAAACTTTAAAGCCTATTTTGTAGCAAGTTAATTGGTATAACTATTTTTATGTATAAATCATGTATGATGGCAAATAATAGAGTTTATTCCAGTGTCTTGATGGTTTTGGTTTTGGATATAGGTATTAGATGCGATAGGTGGTCAAATTAATTTTAAGAAAGACTATGAATACCAAAAAGGACAATCCACACAGCTTGATAACGTGTTAAACATACACCCTATGCATTTGCCATCTACTAGCACCTACACCGCTTCACTCTGGTGATGTCCTCTTCCTTTGTAGTATCGATGAATTTAGGATACTTCTACCTAATTATCAGTTGACAAAACATGTTTCATTGAAATGGGGAAAATTGTACAATGTTCATCATAGTTTTATAATTACTCACTATGTGAGAGTTCCATGAGGTTTGAGGAGGCAAAGTGTTTTGCAGATATGTTTCAAGTGAAGTGTAACCGCTAATATACACTCTTACTCTTTCAAAATCCCTCTTACTAATAAATATTTGTGTGTTTATGTGTGTGTTTATATATATATATATAATGTTAGTTATTATATAAATATTATATAATATATATTGTAATATTTTTGTTTATTAAAAATTAATTATATAATATGAGAGATTATATTATTCTTATTAGGGAAAATTTTAGTGGCCTATATTGAAAAAAACTTGGAGGTCACTAGGTAAATCAATTTCACAATGGTGGTGAATTAGGTTGGAAGGCATATAATAGTTTAGGTGAATTATGAGGTGGTACTTGGTGAATGTAGTCATCTAATTGCATGATGAAATTGCTTTATTGAAAAATGAATCCACTTGATTGTTTGATGTAGTCGCTCGACTGCAAAATGATGGATGCATCCACCTAAATGTAACATGCTAATAGATGACTAGATGATGTAGTTAGGTGACTGCATCATACAATTAAATGATTACATGATTCAGTTAGATAGTTACATGATGTAGTTGAATGATTACATGATGGAATCAAATGATCGCATGATGTAGTCATTTGATAACATAATTTAGTCAAGCAACTGCATAATGCAGTCAGACAACTACATACTATAGTCAAACGACTCTATAATACATTATGCAGTAGCCTAATTGTAGTTTCTCAACTGCATAATGCAGTTGGGTGACTACATAATCTAGTCAGGTGACTAAATAATGTAGTTAGGTGATTGTATAATGTAGTTGGGTGACTGCATTATACAATCACTCAATTGCACTATGTAGTCGCATAAATGCATAATACAACTAGGTGACTGTATAATATAGTCATGTAGTTACATGATGTTGCTGAGCAAATGTATACTATAATATTTTGATTGCATCATGAAATCATCCGACGGCATCATGAAGCCATCCAACTACATGATATAGTCATCCAATTATAAAATACAATCACCCAACTGCATCATCCAGTCATTCATCTGCATGCTACAGTTGACCACATAGTCATTCATGTATTTAAGTGCCCTGTGTTAAAATGAGGAGTTTTGAAGAATTTGGTTATGGAAGGGGTAAGACTCTCTTAATATTGCTCAACTATGGTAGTGTCCATTGTCAACATGATTATAAACACATGAAATTTTGTTCTTTTTAGGGATGTGGAAATCATTGGCTTGTTTAGAACCTTTGTGTCAAAGGATGCACAATTGAAGGTCTTTAATAACTTTTCTTAGTCTAATATGTTTGGTGGTCAATTTGTTCAATTTTTGTAACTGGTTTTATAGTTTATGTGGTTTGTTGACAAGGTTTTTACTATTAATTTTATATATTATTTTCTCTATGGTTTCCTTTGTTGAATGTTGATTAAGGTGCAATATTGTATCATGGAATTTTAGTTGCACATGTATTTTTTAGGTTTGTGTTGTTATTCCCTCTTGTCCAAGATTTATTCCCTAGTTTTTGGCTAACTTATATTAACTTGTTATAATATGTGTGTGTGTGGGGTTTTATTAAATTTATTGAGGTTGTTTTTTAATCAAAATATAAACATCTTAACTCAAGTGTATGAATAATTAACTATCTTTGATTTTATTTTAGGTATCTTTGAAGATTTGTACTTTAATGAATGATACAACAATTATGACATACCATCATCCTTACTAATCAAACTACAACTTTTTTCAGATAAGGTCAACTTTTAATTTAATATTAAAAAAATAGCTAGACAAAAATTTACCATGTTAGAGCATGCTTAAGGTTTTATTTTGTTTTGGTCTATACTTCAAACAAAAGTCACTTTAACTCTCTATACCCCAAAGTTAGTTTAATGGAGAAGAACTTATGTTCTTGAAAGGGATATCATAAGTTCAAATCCTACAGGAAGTAAAGTATGTACACTTTGTATTTGAAGTACAACTACGTGCCTCTTACATACCATTAGTAGGAGATGGTCTCATGTGGTGGAAGTTACCTTGAAAGCCATAACAAAGGCCCGTAGCATTGTGTCTATTCCATATACATATTAAGAGATAAACTAGACCTCAAGTCGATAGATCTAATAAAAAGTTATTTCTCCTAACTCCAGCTAAATTTATTATAATTCAAGGAATTGTCATATATAGATCTCTAATTACAATATATGCAATGTTCAACAAAGCACACATGAATTAGGCCTTGGAGTAAGGTCACTTGGTATTGGTAATGTGTAAAGGTAGTCTTAGTCACAGGTTCAATTTTTGACTTACTCACAATACCCAGTGAGGGCCTATTTTACACCACCTAGAGGTTATAAGGGGCTCACCTTGTGTTAAAATGGACAACACTTGGTCATTGGATTAAACCTTGATTTCTTTATTAAAAAAGACATACACGCACACATATCAATTGAAACTTAAATTTTCTTACTTTTTTCAAAAACATAAAGTTCATACTCAAAATTTGTTTGTGATGGTTCTAAAAGATATGATAATGAGAATTATATTCAAAGCTTATATATCAAATAATGAAAAAATGAAGGAAACCTACTTTTACATATACTTTTATTTGATAGTAAAATTCATTAACCTTTATGTTAAAGTTATATAATTACTTTATCCAATCTTTAAACTATTTTTTTTCAATAAAAAAATATTTTTAAATTTTAATATAAACAAAATAACGAAAATGAATAATAATTTACTTTAAATGGAACCTTGAAATACAATTGATGTGATAAACAGTGAAATTCATAATGTGTCATTGTCTATAATGTAACATGGTGGGTTTCATCATCACAAAGTTTCTATTCACTGATTGTGGCATGTGAATGGATTAAGAGGCTAGAAAATAACCTCACACAAAGGACATACTTTACAATAAGTAGCTGTGGCCTCTCAAGCTATTTTCATTGTAATAGGGTTGCAATTTTAAACTTGTATGTGACTTTTATCTTATATTTGATTGGGACCATGGATGTACAATTAAATATATTAATAGAAATTTGACTTACTTTTTAAGGCAAAGCCAAGATTTATTTGGCTTTTGCTCTTCCAATAAGAATAAAAAAGACAAGTTGAAGTTTCCCATCGACAACTACCCTTACTATTTTTAAGGATAAATGTTTTATCTTAATAAATGCCTTCAAAATTATTTTCTTTGAGAATATGACCGTTTTATATACTTAAAAAGAAATATGACCGTTTTAGGTGAGTTTATGACACTCTAAACATTGATGTGTGTCGGTGGCATACTTTTTAGTCCCTTCTTGCGGTTAGGTTATATTATTTTCGTTTCACCGAATTAATTTATGTGGGAGTTTCAAATTCACAAATAAAATTTCATTTACAATTCAAAATTATTATTATTGTCTAATGTTTTGAGAAATTATAAATAATTTATTAATCTTCTTGTTATTTAATAAATTTGGATTAGTTTTTGCGAACGAGATCTAATGACAAATTTTTATTTAATTAAATTTTTCATGAATTATAGTTTTATAATATCTGAGAAAATGAAAGTAGCTCCATGTTAAAGCGGTGATTCACAAAAGCTTATGTTGGCTGTTGGTTGCATTAGGCAGCCCACAATGTATATTTGTTTTTTTGGTTGTTCATCCTTGTCAGAGGAAAAAAATACTATTTTTTTGGTACATTCAATGCTCGGGTTTAGCTACATACGGTAGGCAACTCCAATAACTCCAATAAATTTTACAATAAAATAATCTTGGGTCAACAATTACAACTGCAAATGTCATTTTCTGACAAAACTAAGCTTTCACAGCTAGGTAAACAAATGTTATTGGGTGCCATTAGCAGAAAAGGAAACATTAAGCTAAATGTAAAAAATGATTGTATTTCAGGTTTTAAAAGATAAACACTGTGATACGACCATCAAATTTAGGGATTATAGTACTTGCATTTAATCAGCGACACCATCATCTATATGCATTCAAAACAAAAAAATGTCACCATATTATTGTGTAGCCTTAAATCTGACTTGCATGCATTAATTTGTTTCAGAATAATAATAATTTTCTCGTGGGCTACTAATTTTCAACAATTTGAAAGTTTTAAACAAAAAAAGCCCCAGATATATGAAAATGGACAAATTGACCCTCAAATATATGAAAATTGCTAAATTAACTCTAATTTTTACCAAATTAAAAAAAAAATCATTCTGGAGATAGCAAAATGCATAAAACTAGACTAATCCCTTGATTTTCATGCATCCAAAGAATATGAACACATGCAATGCTATTATGACCAATGTTGATAATCAAACATTTTTAGCTCGATTGATTTTTTGCTCTCAATAATTTCTATATACCAAAAAAAAAAGTAATTTACAATCAATAATTAATATATAATAATATAACATTTAAAACACAGTGTTTCATAAATAAATAACTTCCATAAAAAAAATTTACACTAAGCAGGGTTGGCCAACCAATTTGGCCCCATACGGATAACAAATTACATTAGTCGACAGGATTTGAATGCATAAGGTGCTTCAGCATCAATAGCCTACACATGGACAATGCATTATCACTTGTCTTTATTACTGCAACATACCTTGTTTACCCAAAAATGGGGTGAAACCATTGTAAAAAGACTTACAAATGCAACAAATTGTCAGGAAAATATGAGATAAATAATAAAATACATTACAAAAGGTTTAAAAAGATAGTCATTTCTTAGCAAAGATATTTCCAACAAAATTAGCAGAGAGGAGAATGTATAGTAATAAATCCTGTAATTTTCACCAACATGGAGCTTCAAAATACTACAGTTTGAGAGTTTTAACATATTTCATAAAAAACTTAACTCCAACTGTCCAACGACTTGGGAATGAAAACGTTGCATGCATGATTGACTCCATGATTTAACATTGGAAAAAACCATGCACAATAAAATTATTGGTATTTGACACATTATATATATATATATATATATATATATATAAAATAAATCTGCAATTACTATTAGATTGACATACCATATTAATAGATTATTATTATAATATTAATAATAGCTACTTAAACACTAAAATTGATCCATCATTGTAATTCCACACTGTGTTCACTGAGATGTTAGTAATTGTTTATTTAAAATAACATTAATCTCAACTCCATTCACATCTACAAATTTATAGAAATGATTAACAATTGAACCCATGTATTTATGAAATAAATTGCTAATCTATTCTTGCCTGTTAACACTGTTCCAAAAAAATGGGATTTATAACTCCCATGCCCTCCAACAACTCATCCCTTTGAAAATGTTCTCTAATCTTAGCAGATAAATTTTGTGAGATATGACTTAATGTAATTTGTGTTTTAGATAAAACAGTATTATATAGTAGATGTGTTACAGGGACATCTTCAAGTTCAGCGCCCACAAGTTCAAGTCTTCTATAGCAAGTGTGCATTGGGATATCAATGCCGTTTACTATGACACAAAGATGATCATTGATATTTAATTTTAAATAATTCTTAGGATTCTAAAAATCTATCAAAATTTGTCAGGTTCTAAAAACAGGTCCGTGAAAGCTTTCATTCGATGTGTATAATATATCTAAAGATTGACATACACGTTTTCTCAAACATATGAAGTCAACAATATAGATAAATCTCTCTTGGACATGTTTCATTAAATAGTTGATTTCCTTCAACATTCACGAAATATCACATAATGTCAATAATGTTTCAAAATCTGTTAAACGGTACAACAAATCTTTTGCTTTGTCAACTTCTCTACAGTATTCATACATAAAACTTGTTAAAAATGGGTATCCCTCAAAAATTTTGCATGTAGGTTCATATATAGAAATCCATCTTGTTTCAACATCTTTCAACTATTTTTTACCATTAGTCACCCCAATTGCAAATTTTTGAAACTCCAAAAATATTTTTGGGTTGCTTGACATATAAACATGCAAGTCATGAATGAGCTCTTCCACTTTTGTGACATTATCGAATGTCTTAACAATTTTGTACGCAAGATTCATCCTATGAGCTATGCAATGAATTGGAATCATAAATAGAGAAATTATTATTTGAAGATGAACATAAAGACTATTTTTATGCCCTTGCAACACTAATGCACCATCAACACCAACACACACCAACTTCATAGCTATGGCATAATCATCCATCCCAACATTATCTCTTAAATTGGATACAACCAATTTATGAAGGTTTTTTGTATTGCAATTTTCTACCATTTTATGGACAACTAATAGATGAGATTGTCTTAAATAGTTTTCAAAAGTATACACATGCATGCAAACAAATGATGTATTTTCAACTACAGTGACCTCATCGATGGAAAATGAGATAAACAATGATCTCTTAACACTTTCTTTCAAATCTTCCTTCTCAACCATTGCTAGACATTTTGTCATTTCTCAAGCACTGTTATTCGACCAATGTGATTATAGAATATGTAAAAACTTATTATTTTGAAACAAAATCTTAAAATCCAAAAAATCCAAAATGGGTCTGCGCTTTTTTAAAATGTGGAAAATAGTAGAGAACTGTACATATTTTACCTTAAAATTAGACCACATAACTTTTTCAAATTGAGCTTGGATTGTCCCCCTATGTCAGCAAGATTCTTTTGTTATTTCTGATCATTTTAGTATTCACGTACATATCTTACACGCATGCATTCTTCTCTATTTTTCTATATGTGTGTTCTTGTTATTTGTCTATCTAGGTGCTTCACACACACACACACACACACACACACACACACACACACACACACACACACACACACACACACACACATATATTCTCACAATATTGCTCATTACCATTTTCTAGTTCTACAGGTTTTATAAATGGATATTTTGTAGTTCAATCAACTTAAAAAGACCTTATTATCCATGTACTTCTCTTCTTCCATCAACTTTTTTGAGTGTAATTTTTAACTGAATTTGGTGTCTAAAGAGAACTACAATTCTCTTCGAAAGTGCCCAGAGGAGTGTCTTCTAGGGGTAGCATGTCATTAATAAAATCTTCAAGTGGTGAGATGTTATTGGAATTAATTATTTATAATAAAATAGTATCATTATCAGTGACGATTTTTGCATTGAAATGGTTTTATAATTATTCTACAATTTAAAAAAAATACCAATTTTTTCAAAAAGTTTTAGAATTATCTATTTTTGGAGTGCATGCCGTTTGTGCAGTGTTCTTTCCTAGGTTTCTAAAATAAGACAATATGTTTGATTTTCTTGATATTTATTATGGTGTTTTACCCTTACCATTACCTCCTAACACCATTGTAACTAAAGGAGGATGTTGTAGGACTGAAGATGTAGATGGGCGACAACATTTGGGAAGGCACTGTCGAATGACAACAATCGAGAAATGGTAAAATGTAGTCAGACGATAACAATTAGCGAGATCGTGCTGGCGGATGGTAAAATGGTGTTGGGTGGTAAAATGTTTCCAGGTGGCATAATGTTGTTAGGTAATGAAGTGCTACCATGCAGCATAATTCTATCCGATGGTAGAATGTGATCAGGTATAATTGTGCATGCCGTTTGTGCACAATTATATCACCAATTAGAATCAATTAAAAAAGGTATTTCCATGTATTGATATGTTTGGTAGGGTTATATATGGGGTGCAGAAAATGTGTCCAAGACTGTGCCCTTTATTTAGCTTATATTCTTTCATCGTTGATATAACCTTCAAATTTTGATTTGATATCACATGCCAGGGGGCATATTGTACACCAAACCCAAATTCATAGAGGTGGTTGGATTTACATGACCTGCATCCCCCATTGTTAAAGGGTTCATAGCTTGAAAAGTGGTAACATATTTTAACACAAGACATCACGTCTAATATGTGACTCAAATCAACGATGCGATGCCACTATTACGGGGACAAAACATTGAGATCTCAGAATCTATCTTATTTCTTCCTTTCATCCATATTGCCAATAAATTGGCACCTGAAAACAAAATATTACAATCCTTCAGGACCAAAAGTAGGCTACCACATAGGCATATGTCAAACCTGTCAGCTCGAACCTAGGGTCCAAGTGTCAGAGTTGACAATGCCCAAAATTGATTTAAGATGAGTACAAGTGTACAGCTGTCAGGTCGATGGCAGGGTTGTTAGTCGATGAATCATTCAATGAGTGATCTATTTTTGGTTTCTCCCTACCCCCATCTATATATCCTATAGAGAATACTTATATATATGGATGCAAATATATGTATAACCTATCAATCGGAGCACCCAAAATGATATATATGTAGATGGATAGGTCTTAGAAAGATATATAGACATATGGACAGGGCCTAGATAAATATATAGGTAGATGGATGGTGATGTGCAATCTCAATATGTGTGGGGTTTGGGTCCCAGATAGTTACATATATAGGTAGAAGGACAGGTCTCTATCGAATGTATATATATGTGGGTCTCTTCCATATATATATATATATATATATATATATATATATATATATATATATAAGCGATCAAAGTTCCCCCATCTCAAAAATTTATATGCTATAGGGCCAACCCATATATATAGATAGGGGTGTCCTAGATTGATATATATGCAGATGGATAGTTGTATATCAATATATATATATATATATATATATATATATATATATATATATATATATAGGCGATCAAAGTTCCCCCATCTCAAAAATTTATATGCTATAGGGCCAACCCATATATATAGATAGGGGTGTCCTAGATTGATATATATGCAGATGGATAGTTGTATATCAATATATATATATATATATATATATATATATATATATATATATATATATATATTCCTCTCCAATAGTTATAGAAGTCAAGAGTGTTTGCCAGATAGAGAGATAGGGGGTTGTTAGTCAATTTATAGGCCGCTCCAGACTCTACATACAAAAGAGACCCATATATATATATATATATATATATATATATATATATATATATATATATATATATATATATATATGGGTCTCTTTTGTATGTAGAGTCTGGAGCGGCCTATAAATTGACTAACAACCCCCTATCTCTCTATCTGGGAAACACTCTTGACTACTATAACTATTGGAGAGGAACTTTGAGAAGATGACCAAAGCTCAGGAATCAATGACCAAAATGAATTACTAATCAAAAACCAAATCCCAATCTCATCAACCAATGACTAGACAAACTTATAAACCAAACTCTTTCATCCGCCCCAAGTCTAATAGTTGATAGAGATGTCCTAATCTCTATATGTAAATCTATATATGTAAGCCTTGATATCTATGGGACAAGTCAAGTTCCCAATCTCATCACCTTGTTGATAGAGATTCCCCAATCTCTATCTTAAAAATATATAGTCGATGTATGGATAAATGTGGTTTTAAGATGTAAACAACAATGGTTATTTACATTTGATTTTAATTGCTAGATATTATTTATCAACCGATTAGATCACATTCCACTACTTCCTTGACACATTTGCAGCTCATCATTGAAACTTGCATTGCATTGTGGAGTGTAAAAGTGTCTCAAATATTTGATGAGAATTAAAGTCATTCTAAAATAGGACTAGTCATTGCCCCTCACTATCACCCTTAGTTAACTTTTGCTAAGTGGCTTGGAAATTAGTAGTGAATTAATCATTTAAAAGTTATTTGATCATTGATAAGTAATTAAAATTATATCACAAGGTCAATTATACATTATGTTAGAAATAATAACTACATTTTATAATGATTCTACAATTTTTTTTAATAAAATAATTATTAAAAACTTTAATGGAGTGATCTACGACTTAACTCTCAAATTACATGTAGGTGGTTAATATCATATCATTTACATTCAATCAAAGTGTTTCAATTTTTGGGTTTTGTTAAATTTACAAATTTTTGCTAGTTTATATATGTAAACATGTTTTTATCTGATGAAGAAACTTTAAAGCCTATTTTGTAGCAAGTTAATTGGTATAACTATTTTGATGTATAAATCATGTATGATGGCAAATAATAGAGTTTATTCGAGTGTCCTGATGGTTTTGGTTTTGGATATAGGTATTAGATGCGATAGGTGGTCAAATTAATTTTAAGAAAGACTATGAATACCAAAAAGGACAATCCACACAGCTTGATAATGTGTTAAACATACACCCTATGCATTTGCCATCTACTAGCACCTACACCGCTTCACTCTGGTGATGTCCTCTTCCTTTGTAGTATCGATGAATTTAGGATACTTCTACCTAATTATCAGTCGACAAAACATGTTTCATTGAAATGGGGAAAATTGTACAATGTTCATCATAGTTTTATAATTACTCACTATGTGAGAGTTCCATGAGGTTTGAGGAGGCAAAGTGTTTTGCAGATATGTTTCAAGTGAAGTGTAACCGCTAATATACACTCTTACTCTTTCAAAATCCCTCTTACTAATAAATATTTGTGTGTTTATGTGTGTGTTTATATATATATATAATGTTAGTTATTATATAAATATTATATAATATATATTGTAATATTTTTGTATATTAAAAATTAATTATATAATATGAGAGATTATATTATTCTTATTAGGGAAAATTTTAGTGGCCTATATTGAAAAAAACTTGGAGGTCACTAGGTAAATCAATTTCACAATGGTGGTGAATTAGGTTGGAAGGCATATAATAGTTTAGGTGAATTATGAGGTGGCACTTGGTGAATGTAGTCATCTAATTGCATGATGAAATTGCTTTATTGAAAAATGAATCCACTTGATTGTTTGATGTAGTCGCTCGACTGCAAAATGATGGATGCATCCACCTAAATGTAACATGCTAATAGATGACTAGATGATGTAGTTAGGTGACTGCATCATACAATTAAATGATTACATGATTCAGTTAGATAGTTACATGATGTAGTTGAATGATTACATGATGGAATCAAATGATCGCATGATGTAGTCATTTGATAACATAATTTAGTCAAGCAACTGCATAATGCAGTCAGACAACTACATACTATAGTCAAACGACTCTATAATACATTATGCAGTAGCCTAATTGTAGTTTCTCAACTGCATAATGCAGTTGGGTGACTACATAATCTAGTCAGCCGACTAAATAATGTAGTTAGGTGATTGTATAATGTAGTTGGGTGACTGCATTATACAATCACTCAATTGCACTATGTAGTCGCATAAATGCATAATACAACTAGGTGACTGTATAATATAGTCATGTAGTTACATGATGTTGCTGAGCAAATGTATACTATAATATTTTGATTGCATCATGAAATCATCCGACGGCATCATGAAGCCATCCAACTACATGATATAGTCATCCAATTATAAAATACAATCACCCAACTGCATCATCTAGTCATTCATCTGCATGCTACAGTTGACCACATACTTTAGATATTCCCCTCTAATCATTGTCACCTAACCCTTGGTTGTTGCTGTCTAGAACCTAATTACTATCATCAAACACTAGATTGTTATCATTTGACACCTAATTATTGTCAACTAGCACCTGGTTGTAGTCACCTGACTGCTAGTTTAATTACTCGAAGAGTGAATACCATCAGGGTATAAAGTATATATATATATATATATATATATATATATATATATATATATATATATATATATATATGTATATATATGTATATATATATATATAGTATCTATTTAATCCAGTGATCTATAGTAAGGGGGTGTGTTGGAAGTAGTGGTCGAGCCACATTTAATCTAGCCCATTGTCTATCCTCACCAATTTGTCAACCACTATGGAAGACCTCAATATCTGCCAGCTCCAACTATGAACCAACCTCTAACAATTAATTCAACATCCTATTTTTGATTTGGGTGGCTATACAATCCTATGGTAACTATGGATGCATGCATGAATTAAAATATTTTCAATTCTAACATTTATGTTTGAGCTTATAACAATGTATGAAGGATCCTAAAGATCTGTGGATGAATCTTAGGTGCCTTCATGCCAATAGAAATGCCTTTTGCTTAATTATATATTAAAAATGTCATAACCTGGTGAAGTAATTATGAGTATTGATGTGAAATTGAGAATCTATTTAGGTGGAGAGGATGGAATTTTAACCTTTAGTGCCACAACGAATGCATCATTAGACCTCATTTGCTAACACCATTATTTCTGTAGTATGTAGAGATTGGCAAATCTAATTTGTGAAACATAACATTTGACATTAAGTCCCAAATACAAAGAGTGACAAGTAGTTAAAATTGTTTAAATTGAATTTAGCTTTTAAATTAAATTTTTTAAATTTAATTTAACTTAAGATCTAACATGCTAGTGCTTGAGCTAGTTAGAAAGGAATTTCTTACCTAAGCTATCCAAAACCAAAGGAATAACACTTTCAAAAAGGAGACAATGTCTCTGAGAAGTGATCTTTTGTCTGAAATCGTCTACTTTGAAGGTAAATTTGATGCTTTAGATAAGTTGGTAAAAATTGTGCTTTCTTCATCTTGCTTGGATGTTAGAACAATACCCTCTTGTATGGAAGTTAAAGTTAAACTAAATATCCCAAATGTTATTAAAATTCATAGTTATGTTATTTTGACCCTTGTTTATAGTTATTACCTTGATGATATATTTGATTTTCTCACATACTTGTTAGAGGATTTTGATGACATGCTGGTTAAGAATAAATTCAATTCCTTCAAGTGTCTAGTGCTGAAGTGAGGGGTTTTGACAAATTTGGTTATGGAAGCTATAAGACTTTTTCAAGAGTGCTAAACTATGGGAGTGTCCATTGTCAACATGATTATCAACACACAAAGCCCTTATGTATTTAGGGTTGTGTAAATAATTGGTTTGTTTAGAACCTTCACGCTGAATGATGCCTAATTGAATGACTTTGATAACAACATTTCTTATTACAGGATATTGGGTGGTAGTTTTTTCAATTTTCATAACTAGTTTTATAGTTTGTATGGTTTGCTGACAAGGTTTGTATAATTAGTTTTATATGCTCTTTTTTCTATGGCTTCCCTTATTGAACCTTGATTAAGGTGCAATATTGTATAATGGTATTTTATAGGTACTTTTTGATTTTGTGTTGTTGTTCCCTCTTCTCCAAGATGTCTTTCCTAGTTTTTGACTTCCTCTTATAAATGTCTTGTAATAGGTAATAGGTGAGGGAATAGAATATATATGCATGTATGTATGTGTATATACATACTCTCTCTCTCTCTCTCTCTCTCTCTCTCTCTCTCTCTCTCTCTCTCTCTCTCTCTCTCTCTCTCCTCTCTCTCTCTCTCTCTCTCTCTCTCTCTCTCTCTCTCTCTCTCTCTCTCTCTCTCTCTCTCACACACACACACACACACACACACACACACACACACACTCACTCACTCACACACACACATATAATTTATTGATGCATATTTAAAAGGGTATTTGATAAAAAAAGTTAACCTTACAAATATGCATCAACAAATTATATCAAATAACCTTATGTGTGTGTGTGTGTGTGTGTGTGTGTGTGTGTGTGTGTGTGTGTGTGTGTGTGTGTGTGTGTGTGTGTGTGTTTGATTTTAATTTATTTAGACATATTTATAAGGTTAATTTTTTAATTCAAAGATATATATCCTAATTCAAGTATATGAACAATTGATTATCTTTGACTTATTGTTAATAAGTGAGGAGTAAAATTTACCTCACTCAAAACCTAGCTTCAAAATTTTTATTTTAGGTATCTTTTAATATTTGTGCTTTATTGGATGGCATAAAAATTATCCATCATCCTTACTAATCAAACTACAACTCCTCTCATATGAGGTCAACTTTTAATCTAAAAAAAAATTAGAGACATAAATTTACTATGTTATAACATTATTAAGGTTTTATTTTATTTTGGTCTACACTTCAAATAGATGTTACTTCAACTTTATATATACCATAGTTGGTATAATGGTGAAGAACGTGTGCTCTTGAAAGGGAGGTCACAAGTTCAAACCTTATACGAGATAAGGTAAGTACACCTTGTATTTGAAGTACAGTTAGGTAACCAAGGCCCCTAGATTGTGGACCTTAAAAGGACTCCATTTCCATTCCATATGTATTAAGAGATAAATTTGAGCTCAAGTCAAAAAGTCTAATCAAAAGCTCTTTCTCCTCACTCTAATTAATTTTAATGTCTAGTATGAAAAAATAAAATATGGCGAAACTCATTGTTGTAATTAAAGGTTGTTATATATAGATCTCTAGATACAAGTTATTTCTTGTCACTCCAATTAATTTTAATTTCTATCATGAAAAAACAAAATATGGTGGGACTCATGGTTGTAATTCAAGGTTGTTATGTATAGATCTCTAGTTACTAGATATGCAATGTTCAATAAAGCACATGTCAATCGAATCTTAATTTTTTTGTCTTTATTCAAAGACATAAAGTTCATACTCAAAGTTTGATTTTGATTGCTTTGAAATACATGATAATGAGGATCATATTAAAAGCTTGTGTGAAGTAATGGAAAAAGGGGAATAAAACCCACTTTATCTACACTTTTTTCAAAATTTGTGCTTTATTATGATTTTGTGTAGCATGAACTATGTCAATAATTGAAGTGAATTGTTTCATATTTTAGTACGAATAAGAAAAAGAGTTCAATTTAATACTTAATACGCCAAAAGGCATGCACCTATATGATTGGTCCTTGCCTTCCATACTAGAACAATGGTCCACATTCGTTGTTGGAAGATGAATACAATTAACTTTCCTTGCTTCCAACTCATGTCACACATTTGTGTCACAACATCATAGTTTCAGTGTGGTTTTCAGTGATGATTTTTCCCACTGATGATACGATGGAAGATAAAAAAAGTGTGAGAAGTAAATGAAATTGAATCAAAGACACTAACACATTTTTTGTTGTTGATAAGTCTATTTTGTAGATATTTACACTTATGTGTTATTTTTTTTGTTGGCTTGGTAGGCATAACTAACACATTTATTTCACCCAACAATCTCATTCAATTGAATTTAATGCAAGTTCTAAATTTCAGATCAAAATCACTGGTGAGTGTATTTCAACAGTTCAGGTATAAGGTGGCTGATCACCGTAAACCTTGTCGATGTAATTTACCCATTTGGAAGAGTGGTCACTGTATAGGTCTAAGACGAGACATTATTTGTAGGAAATGAAAGTCAAAATTGTTGATTGTTTGCACCTTAGTTTTAATTTTTGATGTAACATGTTTGGATGTCGACAACTGTTAATATTTTTTTAACATTAGAAACACAATATATTTTTTTCCTTTTCTTCAATTGATAAATGTTTCAATTTCCCTAGGAAATTAGTCTTATCATAAACCTCTTATTTTTTATAGCATTAATTTCTAAAACTAATGTTGAAACTTGTGGATATGTAAAATCACTTGTTTCTATTGGTTATACAGGCTTTAATGCAAAAATAATAAAATGAAGTGATAACAATAATACCTGCACAACAATACTAACTAGCAGTTTCCCCAAAGGTGGTGTTACTTTATTTTTGGTGAGGGTGGTTTTGTAAACCAAATCAATGTAAGTCGACAGTTGTATCTCACTCAAAATTGATGACTGGTAACCTTGTTTCATCTTTTATTCACAAAGTGTTAAATAATAATAATTCAATATTTTTTGGTAGAGGTAAATCAGTAGTCATACCTCATTTGAAACCAATCGTTACTTACTTCATATCATCTTCTTCGAATGAAGTTTCAAGAAACATTAATTTGATATTGTTGGTGGAGGTGATGGTGGAAAATGATGACATGTGTTCCTTCATATAGTAATGAGTTGTTCCTTTATAATATATCACTAGTTATATATATATATATATTATAATATAAGTAATGTTAATAATATATTATATTATATTAAATATAATATATTATATATTATATTATTAATAATATTTAGATATATTTATTATTTTGTTATAAAAAGTATATTATGAATAATATATACTATTATATTAACAAATTCTTGCCTCCTACAATATCTATTATGCCTCATATTGGATGTTTAATAAAACTAAGATCAACCTATTGTAAAAGATCATTAGGTAATTTTTATGTTTTGATGGGAAGGGCAACAAGAAAATACATGTAGTAGCCTAGGATATTTGTTGTAAAGCAAAGTGAATTGAGGGCCTTGTTCTGAAGGACTTGAGAATCCAAGGGATTATTCTAGAAGTGAAGTGGATTATCAGAGTGCTGAAAGGGATGAACCTTGGACAAATTTGATTATGAACAATATTGTTAGGGGTTTCCCTAAAGGGAAGCCTAATTGGAAGGGTTACTACACATTTCAGATCTTTTGACTAGAGATTTCTCAGTTCAGGTTGTGGGTTCTCCCATATTTAAATCAATATGGAAGGCTTGGGAGTTGATTAAACATCTTATTATTGTTACACTTATGTTTTATGGTTTGCGTTCAAGGTGCCAAGGGTACAGTTCCATTTGGTGGAACCTCATTGTCAACAAACAACATCTTGCATTAACTAGGGGATGTTTTGCCTTTGCTTGGTTAGCTAAGGTTGTAAAGACATTCAATGACATTTTCCCCTGGATGGTTGGGCTTCGTGGACAAAAAATAAATGTAGGTTTCAAGTGCCATCCTCTCAACATAATACCTATACTCTTCTTTCTAAAAAACTTCCCATAATGTCAAATTTGTTTCTATTAATGATGATGAGGAGGAGTTTTGAGATAACATTAATTGGATTAATGGCCCTCCTCTCAGTGAATTTACCACAAAGATGTTAGACAATAATATCTGTTTTTCCAAAATTATTTATCTTAGTCTCAATTTCAAGTGGCATGTCCATGATCCTCTCCACAACTAGATGTTTAGGTTTGATGTGATCTGAGCTTATTTTCTTGAGCTTAAAAATTTATGTTTTAGATGGTTACTCTTATGAAATAAGTTAATTATTGGTATTGTTCTTATTAAGGTTCGTCTTAGTGAGCCCTTTTGTCTTCATTGTGGTGAGCTAGAAACCATTGAGCACCTTTTATTTAGTTATCCTTATGCTGACTAGAGTTTGGAATTATTTCTCAAAAGTCAGTCTTGTTTGTTTGAATGTAATATCTATTGGTTTAACATTAATTTTGGGTATGTTTATGCTAAGAAAAAAGTTTATATTTTTTTCCACAAGTTTTGGTTGGTGTTCTGTATTGAGATTCTCTAGTTTATTTGGAAGCAATGACATATGGATATTTTTTAATTAAATACTACGGTGCTTACTAACTTCATAATTGAAGTTATCTCTAGTATTGTTTCTATGCAGACTTATCTATAGTTGAAGGTATCACAGTCTCAAATGGAATAATTTTTTAGGATGGGCTTGATGAAGACTGCCTCTAAATTTTTGTTGGATACTAGTAGATACAGTAGAATGAGTCCTACTCTGTATTGAAGGGTGTTCCATGATACAATAGTTAATGTGTAGATCTTAGAATTTGATTTCGAAATAATGAAAGAGTCCTATTTTAAACAAGTAGATGGCCCTATCCCGACCTAGGTCGCTTCCTCTGATTTTGATAAATATTGTATTGACACCTAGGTAGCTGCTAACAAAGATATTCTTTTGATCCTACAAGTGTCTAGTTCCTAGGCACATGAAGATCAATTTAGTGAGAACCTAAGGAGTGATAACATGTTGGTTTTTGTTCTTAAAATGAGTGTTGGAGATGGTCTTATGTCTTCATCTCTCACTGTACCTTAGGGTGGGATTAGTCTTGAATTTCATGGAAATATTTTGCATTCCAATGTGGGGAAGCTAATTGAATCAAATGTCAGTGAGCTTGAAGCTAGGCTAGAAAATATTATTGAGAAGGGAGGTAAAGAAGAAATTGATGATCTGGTTTAGCTCGTTAAGAATTCCAATTTGAAAAGTCTACTTGAGCAAGCTGGGTCTTTTATCCCTCCTTCTAGTCTCCACGATTTTACTTCTGGATAATAGGGACATGTGCCTGAGAAGACTGAGTAGTTGGGCCCTAAGGGTGATGGTGGGAGTGTCACTAGTTTTCATGATGGTAGTAAGATAATGGACTAAGTTTGGTCATTATGGTATCCTTGTTAAGCATTGCATTTGGTTGTTTCTACTATTTCTTTTTGCTAGTGCCACGATGTGGTGGTTGCTTTTTATATTGTAATAATGTTAGTTTTGAATTGTTCTTCCTATTATAATTTTTTAGGCCATAATCACTATTTGTATGATTGTTTCATCTTTGGATGTATAGACTTTTGTTAATGTTCTTACTACATATATATATATATATATATATATATATATATATATTATTCATTTTTTTAAAGTATAATATCTAAATATATAATATTATATTTAATGATTGTACATTATGATATATAATTAATTATTTGTAAAATATTTATTATCAATATATTTTATAATGGTGTGTGTGTGTGTGTGTGTGTGTGCGTGCGTGCATTATAGTGTATTAAGTGCAAAACAACAAGGCAACATTCTTAATATAGATGACAAGAGGGAGTAGGGTGGTGGAATTAAGTGTAAACATTATTTGATGATGGCCCTCGATCACTTCCTAGTGCATATACAACAAATTAGATGCTTAATATCTTTGCCAAAAATTCTATCTAGACCCCACGAATATATTTTTCTTATTCTTCTTGAGTAAACCTACTATTTGTCGACTACCAATTGTCAACCATTTAATATTTGCATCAAAAGATACTGAGACAAATATTTGGAGGTGGCCTTGTAATGAAATGTCTTTGGTGTAATAAAGGGACTCACATTATTTAAACATAAACTTGCCTTGACTATGACTTGAATAAAAATGGCAATCTTTAAGAAAATACACCACAACATATAAAATGAGTTTTCTATGGAAAAAATAAAATTTTAATATTGGAATGATTGAGTAAACTATTAATATGAAAAAATAATAATTTACAAGAGCTTACATAACAAAGTAGTTGGTTAGAATTCATGACTCACACTCCTTGCTCGAAGAACAAATCCAACTCAAAACAAGGAAACATTGATGAAGCATGACAAGTAAAGAAACAACTAAGAAATTATAAAAGAAACAATAATATATTAAGCAGAAGCTATTTCACTAGAAGAAGGATGTGGAGGATTGTCCTTAAGTAGATGAACACTCTAATAAGCATACTCAAAGTATCAGGGCCCACCCATCCATCCATGGGGTTTGCATGGGCCAAATAAATAATAATTCCCCACCTAGGAGGAGGTTACCCCACACTAAAAATAAGGCCATAACCAAGTGTAGGTGAACTCCAATGATAGGTTTCCCATGATGAGGGGGCAGACTCCAACCCCCAATTGAGGAGTAGGGGCGGAGAAATGACTACAATTAAATGAGTGACTTTGTCATTATTTGGACGTCGATGAAGCATGAAAAGTAAAAAAACAACCAATCAATTACAAAAGAAACAACAAGATATTAAGCACAAGCCATTGCACCAAAATAAGGACATAGAAGATCATCCTAGGTAGATGAGCACTCTAAGAGAGGACTCAATTGAGGGAGTAGGTCCACCCATCCATCCATGGGGGATCCAAAGAAATAATAATGTCCCACCCAGGATGAGGTTTCACCATGATACCAATAGGGTCAGAACCAAGAGTATGTGAATCCTAATGAGATGAACCAATGACAAATTTCCCATTAGGAAGGGGCAGACTCCAACCCACAATTGAAGAGGAGGGGTAGAGAAATGATTATGATTACATGATCAAATTTATCATTGTCTGGACGTAGATGGTGGAAATTTCTATGGCAAAAGATCATGGGGGCACGATTCATAGCATAAGGATAACTCCCCAAATGGGAAAACAACTCTTGTAGATGCCTAAGCTCCATGGCCACCTTTTCAACTTGGGTTTGAATCTGCATAAAAGCTAAATAAATCATAGACACCTTATCATTGATGGTAAAATTATAAGATGCTTCTTCACTATTAAACAATGTGGTGTTTATAGTTTTCCATAATTGAAACAAAATAATAAGTATTGAATAATTCCATAGAATGGCTATATATGCCTTCCAATTTGTAAAATCCCCAAAAAAGGCCAAACGCAATGATAATTGCTCAAGATGGAAGGTCTAAAATAAACTATGTATCCATTGCAAAGTAGATTGAGCTTTGGGAGATGTTCAAAAGATATGCGTAAAAACTCTTGTCTAAAACATGTGGACACTTGGGTTGAGCAAGTCCAAGATGAGAAAGATGCTCTCCAAGAGGAAGGCCTTGATAAACTAGACACTAGAGAAAATGAGCAACTTTGGGCTCAAGCTTAGTATTCCATATCATGTTGAGTCAAGAAAGCCAAGTCTTGGGAGAGAAATTAAAATCCAAATGGCTTTTGAGCTTACCCAGAGCTGAAGATGATGGGATCCTGATTTGATACATGTGTCATGAAGAGTAGTTCTTTAAATGAATATCACAATTTCATCTCTAATATTTCCATAAAACACATCTAGATTATAGACCTAATTTTTAAAACATAACATCTAACATCAATTCTTGAATATGAAGAACAACGAGCAAGTCAAAATTATTTAAAATGAATTTAGCTTTTAGCTAAAACCAAGGAATCCAATCATGGGTTGAGACCAAATCTTTCAATGTTTGAATTCAATTTTTGAAAAGTATCAAAGCTTTCATACTAGGGAAATCTACTAAAATTATACCAATATTTGTCATAACAAGAGACGACTAGAGGTTAAGGTCATTAAGGAAATATCACTACAAAAATAATATCCAACCATTTTAAATAAGGTTTGACAGATTCAAAAGCTTTCCAAATATTTTTTAGTAATAAAGAGTTCTAAATTTTAATTGGAACAGGAGTGATCAACAATCTGTGCAAAAAATGTTTTTCCAACTAGACTTACCATAGGGATATCTAGAATGACTATAATGTCATAGGATAATTTTCCAAGATTCACTACCTTCAACAACTCGACAACCCATTTAACATAAATGGAAACACTCTGCCTATAAATATCAACAATCCCCATACCTTCTTTGTCACGAGGTAGAAAAAAAATATCCCAAGAAACTTTATAGAACCATCAAGTTTGCTTGGAATTAAAGATGAGAGAAAATCTTTGAGAATCTTAGCCATGTTTTCATAGGATTCTTTGGAGAGGGCCCAATAGGAGTAGTAAACATGACTAGCAAAAATAGCCTTAGTGCACACTTGGAATTTCCCTGCTAATAGAAGGGCTTGGTGACCCAATACTCAACTGTTTTCTCCACTTTATTATGATATATTTGTAAATCTCAACATGGGAAGTATCAAAGGCTAAGGGAATGTAATTTTTTTGAATTAATCCCCTCAATGAATCCACTTCTAATTGTAATGGTGTAACCAATATGGCATGGGCATCATACTTTATCCTTATCATTGGGTTTTTATTTGATTGCAAGTTAGAATTAGGAGATTTGAAAAAAAGGTCTAAGCAATGCAAGGCCTCCTCAAAATATTATTCTTACTCTTCAAGAGTAAAAAAAAGTATCATCAACGAAATGGGCATTGATGAGTTGAGAATATCTATTGGGAAGAACAATGCCTTTGATGAGACATCACTCATATCTGTGAGCCAAAATATATCCAAGAGCCTTAGAGAAAACATATAAGGTTGGTGCAAGAGGAAAACTTTGTTGTATAGAGAAGAAGAGAGCAAAACTATCAGACTTGAGCCCATTAATAGTGAGACAAGCTAAGGCATCCGAGAATAGAGTTTGGATAGATGTAATAAATAATTAGCCAAAGTTAAGAGATTTAAGCATAGTAATAAAAAAAGTGACTTGATCCTATCATAAGCTTTTTCAAAATCTCATTTTGGATAAATGGTTTATTGATGAGAGCTCTTACCCACTACACTCTTTCCCAAAAAACAATAATGTTATTTAAGATTATCTATTTTTGATAAAACCTTGTTTGTTCTGGTCTGATAATGGCAAGTAAAATGAGTCGAAGGGGTTAGCAAGAGCTTTAGCAAGGATTTTATATGACATATTGGTGAGGGTGAATGGGCACTAACTGATAATAAGCTCAAGGTCATCGGCCTTGGGAATAAATTTGATGTTTCTTTTATTAATAAGAGGGCCCAAAGAGTTTTTTTTTTAAATATCCTTTGTCAACTCATAGCAATTTAGGCCAAATAAAATCCCAAGTATATTTTATCGAATTCATAGGGGAAACCATCAATGCTCAAAGATTTATTATTACACATGCATTGTATCACATGAAACAATTCATCAAGAGGTAAATAAGAGTCACATAATTTTTAATTAGCAAAATTGAGATTGCGAGGAAAAACATATAAAATATCTTACAAGGTTTGAGCTCTCTCCATTGTTTCTTCTTGTGTTTGGAACACTACTTTATAATGGTTCACAAAAACAATGGAGATGTTAGGGAGCTTATTAAGTCTTTGTTGAGATGAATTGATGGCCTTGATCTACTATCAAGATTGATTGGATTTGAGAGATTTAAATAATTCTTTGGAGGCCTTATCCCTAATTTTAAGCCAATGAAGAAAAGTACAATTTTTCACCACTTTAGTCACATGGTTGTCTAAAATTTTCATTTGGTTTTTGAGAGAAGCTACCAAGGTCTAAAATTGTGAATAAAATAGATTGCGCTTAAGGAGATAAGAGATTATTTGGTATTATTTAAGCACAACACTATCTGGCCATTTTAAAACTCATGCTATTTGTTTACCACAATGGTATAGATAGGTGGTGGTGTAGATGATGGACTCATTCCACCATTAGATCTATCTAGTAATTTAAGGTAATAATCCAAACTCTTGCAATGAGACAGATGGTGCACTCATGGTAGAGGAGATATATGCTAAGAAAAAAATGTTTATATGGCACTTTGAAGTGATTGCCATCCGATAGAACATATTTATATTGCATAAAGACAATGTGAACATCAAAAAGATCAAAAAAGAATATGTGTTATTCAAAAATCATAAAAAAATCCAACCTCTTGAGGACCCTATTAATGCTATCACAATAATTGGTCCACATAAACCAAGTAGTGTTAGTTAATGGATGCTTTTAGAGGAGAGGGTCCACAAGACCCCACCATTTTTTAAAATAAAACCATGCTTCATTCTCTCCCACATACCATCTCATTATGAGGGAACCAACCTTGTCTTTGGGACTCTTAATCATATTAAAGTATTTGCACATGAGCCAAGTGGTGAGGGGTATATTGTTAGCCAAATATCACCATTAACCCATTATGTTAGGACCATCATTTGGGGTATAAATATTGAGGTTGCCTAATGAATGACCATTAATATTAAGGAATATCTAAATAGATTGATTTAACAAATCTCTCCTTGAGGCATCAATTAATGGAGGAAATTTAGGGGAAACCAAGATACTGGCATCGCCACAACCCTCCTCATTCAAATTGGAGATGTAAATTGTATCAAACAAAATAAATTTCACATAGTTAGTAGAATAAACCCTAAAATTTTAACTTCTTGTAGATAAATAAAATATAGAGCTCCCAACTGTTGACAAGTAGCTTGTACAAAATTTATCAGAGGACTCTGTGAGACTTCATTCATTATAAGATAAAACATTCATTAGGGAGTATTGTCAATGAGGATTTCCCCTTATCATCTTCAATATCTTCAAGAGCTACAAAACTATTTCCCAAAAGAGTTCATTGGTTCGGTAACATGAAATATTCAAGAGAGATGGAGTGACATTTAACCCCATTTGCCTCTCAAGGAGAGTCATCACAGCAATGAGGTGGGTTATGTGTCTTCTTTGAGGTAGGGTGTCTTGTAGAGGATATCTCAACAGAATATGAACCCATGTGTGCCTGAAGAAATTATGAATCTCAACTCTGAGAGGGTGTTGAAACACTAAGGGGCTTTGGGGGAGGATTGTTCTTGTGCACATTAGAAGAGGGATTTGGAGTAGAAGGGGAAATGATGGGCTAGGAACTTTTTATTAGTCACCATCATCCAACGATTATTATTCTTAGCGACCTTAGGCTTAGCAAAGGGCGTTTGTTTAACAGAGGGTTTCTACCACCTCATGAGGGGATAATGTTTAATCTACTGATTAGGAGATTAGAAATGAAAATAAGTGTTTGGAAAATTGAAGTATATGAATTTTTATGCCTAGCATTTTGGGTTGATTTGAATATCGATGGATTCTTTCAAATCCTCAATCAAGTCAATCTCAACACAAACATGTTTGTTATGGCATGAAAAATAAAACTTGTTTTGTTTTCAACACAAAACATGCCCTATGGGTTTAAAAATTTTATCAATAAAGGCCCACAAAGGAAGTTGGATGTTATGGAGTTCAATCCAAACTAGCACCCAAAAAGATGCCTAGTTAGAAATTTTGAAAGTACATGTCCATGGGGATAAAATCATAAGAGTGTTCCTTAGAAACCAACAACTCAACTTACAAATGAGGTGTGGACTTGGGTTGGCTCCTTAAAGGAGTAAAAAAATAATGTTTTTGTGAGGTTTTGAACCCTAGTGACATGGACACGAGAGGCTTCCCATCAGTGTTAAAACTAGGCATTGAGATACTTCTTAAAGGGGATACTGGTGACATAGTAAGCTATAACATAATAATTTTCATACCACTTATAGATATTATAAATTACATCAGGATATACATAAACATCAGGGTAAAAGTGAGAGTTAAAAGTTATACATCATAAAATTTTGGGACAAAATTTCTTGCTTGTTTTGGCACCATCCTTCCCATTGTTCCTAACAATAGTTGCAATAGAGTGGGATAAAGTTGTTATATATTAAAAAATATACCCAAAGGGCGGTGGGTAATGCAAAATAAATGTATGATTTAATTTTAAAATCTCGTAGATGTGGTTTGATAGATAAAGAAGGCAATAAACGTCTACATGAAACTCTAGTAGAGCAAGTTTTTGCAAGTTCTCACCCAAATCAACGTTTTTAATTTAAGAAGTATGACTACCTTCTTACTTATTCAATTATTATTGGTTGTATTTAATCTTGACACATATGGTTTTATATGATACACAAATATCCTACTTCCATGGTGGGCCCCACACCTTACATCCAATTTTAAAGAATCAGATGAAGGCCTTATGCACTTTGCAAGATTTTTTTTGAATTTAATTTAAAATGTAAAAAAAATAATTGAAAATTATAATTAATTTTTAGTATTATTAAATTACATTGTATAAAGGTGAATTTTAATTAAAATAATATATTAAATTTCATTAAAAACTATTAAAATGAAGTATAAAATTATACCATTATAAATAATTTAAAATATAAATAAACTGTTACAGATATCTTAAATATATTTATCTGAAAAATGCTAAGATATATCAATACCAAAGCCCTTATCTCAAATTTTTAAAATACCACAATTATTAATAACTCCATTACCTTTTTTCATAAATTTACTCTTGTTAAATTTTGTCAATCTAAGTACATCTGCGTGCCAAGTTTGAAAAAGCTTTCTATAAAAAAATGTGTGTCCCAAACTCCATGGTATGGCCAAGATATTACTATTTTTTTATTAACTTATCTAAGAAAAAAAAGAAAAACTTCTAAGTGATAGTCAAATGAATGTTAAATTTATTATAGAATTAAAAATAAATACACTCATAAAAATTACAACTCACCACTAACCCCAAACTGCCATTTTAGTATGCTCTCTATTTAATCATCAATATTTCAATTATTTTTCTATCTTTATAGAGAAATTTATAGTTCATCTAAATTTCTTGTTAACATATCAACAACTATTCTATATTTACATTATTTACAGGGTCTTGAGACTCTAAATTTAAAAGATTTGAAATTGGTTTCTTCATGAAATAATTATTGTTTTTTAATGCTCATGTTTTTTTGGTTTTTCAAAGGGTGTTAAAAACTCTCAATTGATCATGTCAATGTTTTCATTTATTTTAAGTGAGTTGTTAAAAGCAACAACAATGATAGGTGTTTTGATTCTCCATTTTATCCCTCATCAACATTCATTCTTTGTATTTATTTCTTCATAACTGATATAATGCAAACTCATCAGAGAAGTAGAGGTGTTCCCATAGTAGCCATTATCTCTCTTGATCTACTTTCTCAATTTCACATGGCTGATTTTTAGCCAATTCTGACTCTCTTTCGATCTGGAATCAAGCTTGAGGTAAATTGTACTTTAGCTTTGGTTGATGATACCTTGTCTCAACAACTTAAGGGCAAACTTATCTACTTGACACACACTAGACTTGACATATCATATGCAGTGGGCCTAGTATCCATATTCATGCAGGAACCCCATGAGTTGCATTAAAAAGCATCTAAGAGGATCTTGCACTACATTCAAGGCACACATAGATTCATGATTGACTATAGATATAACACTGACATCAACTTGGTTGGCTATACTAACTTAGACTGGGCTGGTGATATTCAGATTGTAAGTCCAATTTAGGTTATAGTTTATCTATTGGTTCAAGTCTGATTAGTTGGTCAAGCAAGAAGTAGAATGCTATTGATTTATCATCTACTAAGGTAGAGTACAGGGGGGATTTCAACATTGCCATTGGGGCCATCTATCTTTAGTGGATTCTCATAAACTTTGGTATCTAGTTCAAACAACCTACCATCATCTACTATGACAACCAGAGTAACATTCAAATATGTAGGAATCTGGTCCAGCATCGTGGACCAAACACATAGAGATTCACATGCATTTCATCAGATAGTTCATTCATGGGGACATCATTGATTTGAGATATTTACAAATGACAAAGCAGATTGTAGACATTTTCACCAAACCTTTCATGGAGAACAAGTATCTTCACTTGCTGGCTCTTCTTGAGGTTCAGGAAAATACAACATCATCTTCCAGGGGGGCTTCTAGCCTCTTATTTTTATGTCTCTCTCTCTTTTTTTGTGGGGGAGGGGGGAGGGATTGATTTATACATGGGTACATCATCAAGACTAGTTGTTGGGACCCATTTTTCTAAACTGTCCATCTAAGTTGTGCTTATGGGGTGTGTTAGAGTAGGGGTTTTCTTTTTTCTCATATTTATTTATTATGGTATTTCTCCCTCACTTGGAGTTTTCTTACTTTTATGGAGAAGCTTGTTTATATGTGTAGGTTGATCGAGTGACAAGCAAGTAGCATCATTGACTGACTATTCTGGGTATGGGAGTTACTCCTCTAATTGTGGTCCTATTGACCACATTTTGCGGAGGAGTTACTATTCTATTCTTGGGGTTTGTTGACCACTTTTTGTGGAAGAGTTACTCAACACTCTCCTATTTTTACTTCTCACATTTGTGAGCTTTGTTAATTGAAGTTCTGATTTTGGATCCTATCTTATCTTGTGCAATATTCTTGCATTACTATTTCAATGTGCTTTCAACTACTTTGTGGTATACACCTACTTGGTTCGTCTAATCATTCAACTTATACATTCTATGTATCTAAAGCATGGACTCAACCCAAATACTTTCCAAATATTTTTAGCAATAAAAGAGTGATAAATTTTAATTAGAGGAGTGATCAACAATGTGTGGAAAATTTTAGACTTACCATAGGGAGATCGTAAATAAATACAGTGTTGTAGGAGAGTTTTCCATGTTTCACTACCTTCAATAACTATGACAACCCATTTAGCATAAATGGAAATACTCTGCTTATAAATATCAACATTCCCCATACCTCCTTTGTCATGAGGTAGAAAACAAATATCCCAAGTAACTCTATAGAATCTTTGAGTTTGCTTGGAATTAATGATGAGAGAAATTCTTTGAGAATCTTAGCCAATTTTTCAGAAGAGGCTTTAGAGGGGGCCCAATAAGAGGAATAGTAAACATGAGTAGTAGAAAGAATCTTAGTACACACTTAGAATTTATGTGATAAAAAGAGGGTCTTAGTGACCCAATATTCAACCTTTTTCTCCACTCTATTAATGACATATTTCTAAAGGGAAACAAGTGAAGCATCAAAGGCAAAAGGAATTCCCAAAATTTTGAATTGTTGCCCTTGATGAATCCACTTCCAACTGTAATGGTGTAGCTAATCTGTAATGGGAATCATACTTTGTCTATAGAATTGGGTTTTATCCATTACAAGATGGAACTAGGACCTTTGTAAAAAATGTCCAAGCAATGCAAGGCCTTCTTAAAAGATTATTCTTGCTCTTCAAGAGTAAAAAAAATATCATCAAAAAAATGGCCATTGATGAGTTGAGAATATTTATTAGGAAGAACGATGCCTTTGATGAGACATCACTCAAATATATGATCTATAAGATATCCAAGAGCCTTAGACAAAACATGTAAGGCTGGCGTAAGAGGAAAACTTTTTTATATAAAGCAGAAGAGACAAAAATTTAGACTTGAGCCCATTGATAGTGAGATAGGCTAAATCATCTGAGAATAGAGTTTAAATATCCATGATAAATAAGCAGTCAAAGCCAAGAACTTTAAACATAGTAAGAAAAAAGGCCACTTGATCTTGCCATAAGCTTTTGAAAAATCTCATTTGAGAGAAATGGTTCGCTGACAAGAGGCTCTCACCCACTCCATTCTTTCACCCAAAATAATAAGGTTGCTTAAGATATAATATTTTTGATAAAACCTTGTTTGATCTAGTATAACATTGGCAAGAAAAATGAGTCAGAGGTGGTTAGCAAGAGCTTTAGTAGGATTTTATATGACACATTGAGTTAGGTGATGGGGCACTAACTGGTAATAAGCTTAGGGTCACCAATCTTAGGAATATATTTGATTTTGACTTTATTAATAAGATGGCCCAAAGAGGTTTTTTTTTTAAATTTCTTTGTAAATTTGTAGCAAGTTAGGCCCAACAAAATCTTATTTGGATTTATAGAATTCATAAAGGAAACCATCAATGCTCGAAGCTTTATCATTACTCATGGATTGTAGCAAATGAAATAATTCATCAAGAGGTAAAGAAGAATCACATAATTTTTGGTTAATGAGACCGAACTTGTGAGGAATAACATATAAGCTTTCTTGCAAGGCTTGAGCTCTCTCCATTATTTCCTCCTGGGCTTGGAACAATAGTTTATAGTGGTTCACAAAATCAATGGAGATGTTAGGGATATTAGTAAGTCTTTGTTGAGCTAACTTGATGGCCTTGATATAGTATGAAGCTTTCTTGGATTTGAGAGATTTGAATAATTCTTTAAAGGACTTATCCCCAATTTTAAGCCAATGAAGTTGAGTGCAAATTTGTACCTGTTTAGTTGTATAGTTATCTGAAATTTTCATTTGATGTTTGAGGGAAGGTACCAAGGTCTTTAATTATGAATCAAATGGATTACACTTAAGGAGATAAGATATTATTTGGTATTATTTAAGTACAATACCATCTACCTGATTCAGAACTCATGTTATTTTTTGTGTGTAGGTGGTGGTGTGGATGATGGCCTCATTTCAACAATAGATCCATCTAGTAGCATAAGGTGGATGTGGTGCAAGAATCTAAACTATTACAATGAGATGGATGTTTCCCTCATGGCAGAGGAGGGTGGTGTTAATAAATATTAATTACATGGCACTCTGAAGTGATTTTTGTTCAATAGAGCATATCTAGAATGCACTAAAAGAAAAAATGATTGCATGGCATTTTGATGTGGTTGTTATATGATATAATATATTCAAAATGCACAAAGATAAGTTACACACTGAAAAGATCAAAAGAGAATATACAATATTTGGATATCATAAAATGGCTCAACCTCTTAAGGACCTTATTGGCGCTATCATGACATTCGGTCCATGTAAACCAAATAGTGGTATTTAATGAACACTACCAGAGGAGAGGGTCCACAAGACCCCACCATTTTTTTAAAATAAAACATAACTCATGCTCTCCCATGTACCATCTCATCGGAAGGGAACCAAACTTGTCTTCAGGGCTCTTAATCATACTTAAGTCTCTGCACATGAGTTAAACTATGAGGGGTAGATTGTTATTCAAATATCACCATAAAACCATTATGTTAAGAGCATCATTTGGGTTGTAAATATTGGGTTTCCCTAATGAATGACCATTAATATTAAGGAGTATCTAAATATCTCAATGTGATGGATCTCTCCTTGAGGCATCAATTAATGGGGGAAATTTGAGGGAAACCAAGATACTGGCACTACCATGACCCTCTTCATGTAAATTGGAGAGTGAATTGTGTCAAACAAAATAAATTTCAACTAGTTTGCATAAAAAATCTTAAAATTTTAACTTTTTGTAAATAAGCAAAATATAGAGCTCCCAACTATTGACAAGCAACTCACACAAAAATTATGAGAGGACTCTGTGAGACTTCAAACATTCCAAGATAAAGAATTCATTAGGGAGCATGGTCCATGAGTATTTCCCCTTAATCATCTTTAATATCTTCAAGAACAACAAAACTATTTCTCAAAATATCTCATTGGTTTGGTAACATGAAGTCCTCAAGCATGATGGAATGACATTTAGCCCCATTATTCTCTCTAGGAGAGTCATAACTATGAAGAGGTGGGTTTCGCATCTACCTGAAGGTAGGGTAGTTTGTAAAAGTTGCCCTAATATAATATGAATTCATGTGTGTGTTATTGATGGAAGAATTTTTATTAGTCACCATCATCCAATGATTATTATTCTTAGCCACCTTAGGCTTATTATAGGGCATTTGTTCAATAGAGGGTTTCTACTGCCTCACATGGGGATAATATGTAATCTGATGGTTAGCAGATTGATAATGAAAACAAGTGTTTGGAATATTGAAGTATATGACTTTATGCACCCAACATTTTGGGCTGAATTGAATATCGATGGATTCTTTCAAAACTTTAGTCAAGTCGATCTCGACATAAACATGCTTCTTGGGGCATGCAAAATAATGTTTGTTTTACTTATGACACAAAACATGCCCTATGGGTTTTAAAATTTCCTCAAAAAAGGCCCATAGAGGAATTGGGAAGCTGTAGAGTTTTTGAATAGGTACCTGAAGGGATGCTTAGTTAGAAACTTTGAAGCTATATGTAAATGGGGAGAAAATCATGAGTGTTTCTTAAGAACCAATAACTCAACTTAGCAATCCTAGGCATGGACTTGGGTTGAGTCCTTAAAGGATTAAAGAAGGAACCTTTATGTGAGGTATCAAACCCCAATGACATAGACACATTAGGGTTCCCATTGGTATCAAAACCAGGCATTAAGATAATCCTCAAAGGGTATACTACCAACATAGTAAGTTATAATACAATAGTTTTCATACCACTTAAAAACATTATCAATGACATCAAGCTATAAGCAAACATTGGGCTAAAAGTGAGAGTCAGAAGTTATACCTTATAAAAATTTTGGACAAAATTTCATGCTTATTTCAGCGCCATCCTTCCTACTGTTTGCAACAATAATAACAATAGAGTGGACAAAGCCCATTATATATATATAAAATCTACCTAAAGGGTTGTGAGTAATGCAAAATAAATGTGTGATTTACTTTGGAACTTTTGCAGACGTGGTGTGATAGACGAAGAAGGTAAGAAATCAAAACAAAGTAATGCTGATGTGAAACTCTAGCATAACAAGTTTTTACAATTTCTCACCCAAATTGATGTTTTCAATTTAGGAAGGAGCATTATCTTCTTTTGTTTGTATTTAATTTGGGCTAATATGATTTTATATAATACATAAGTATCCTACTTCTATGGTGGGTTCCACACCTTACATCCAATTTTAAAGAATCAGATGAAGGCTTTATGCACCACATGGGATAAATTTTGAAATTATAATAAAATGTAAAAAATAATTTGAAAATTATAAATACTTTTTATTATAATTAAATTACATTATATAAATGCAAATTTTAATTAAAATAATATATTATGTTTAATTAAAAACTATTAAAATGAAGTATACAAATATATTATTATAAATACTTTAAAATATAAATAAACTGTTACATATATTTTAAATATATTTATTTGAAAAATGCTAAGAGATGTTAATATCAAAGCCCTTTTCTTGTATTTTTAACATACCACAATTATTAATAACTCCATTACCTTTTTTTGTGAATTTACTATTGAGAAATTTTGTTAATCTAATTATATCTAGTGTCAAGTTTGAAAAAGCTTTCTAAAAAAGTGAACTCCAAACTCCATGGTATAGTCAAGATATTACAATTTTTCTATTAACTTCTCTAAGAATCAAGGAAAAACTTCTAAGTGATAGTTAAATGAACATTAAATTTATAATAAATTATAAATAAATACACTCATAACAATTACAACTCACCAATAACCTAAGTTGCCATTATAACTCTCTGCTTAATCATTAATATTTAAATTATTTTTTCTATATTTTTTAGAGAAATCAATGGTTCATTTGAATTTCTTGTTAACATATCAAAAACTATTCTATATTTACATCATTCACAGGGTTTTTGAGACTCTAGATTTGAAAGATTTGAAATTGGTTTCTTCATGAAATAATTGTTGTTTCTTAATGCTCATGTTTGTTTGGCTTTTCACAAGGGCTTAAAAAACTCTCAGTTGATCATGTCATTGTTGTCATTTATTTTAAGTGAGTTGGTGGCAATGACAATAGTGACAGGTGTTTTGATTCCCCATTTCTTCCCTCATTGACATTCATTCTCTGCATTTATTTCTTCATAACTGAGATAATACAAACCCATCAGAGAAGTAGTGGTGTTCCCACAGTAGCCATTATCAGAAGTTCTTTATAAAAATTTTGACTCGTCCTCTTTGGGAGCTTTAGTGTTTATCAAATCTATTTTGAGTGGTGTTATCATTAATAATGGCGAGAGTATGAGTGTGTATGTATGTATTTATGGAGAGAGAGAGAGTGTGTGTTTAATTTTAATTTATTGAGGTATATTTGTAAGGGAAATTATTTTATTATCAAAAAGAATAAACATTTAGTATGAATAATTGATTATCCTTGATTTAGTGTTAAGAATTGAAGAGTAGAATTTGCATCATTCAAATTTAGCTTCAATTATTTCATTTCAGATGTCTTTGGAAGATTGTACTTTAGTGGGTGGTATAACGATTATGATATACCATCATCTTTACTAATCAAACTACAACCTCTTTCATATAAGGTCAAATTTTAATTTAATATAAAAGAAATAGAGACAAAATTTCGCTTGGTTATAAAATACTTAAGGTTTTGTTTTGTTTCGGTCGACACTTGAAATAAATATTACTTCAACTTTTTATGTGCCCAAGTTGGCCTAATGTTGAAGAACTTGTGCTCTTGTAACGGAGGTCACAAATTCAACCCCTGTAGGAGGTAAGGTATGTACACCTCACATTTGAATTACAATTATGTACCTTCTACATATTGGAAGTACAAGGTGGTCGCATGTGTTGTAAGCTACTTTAAAAACCATAACCAAGGCCCCTAACATTATGGACTTTAAAAGGATTTCATTTCTATTTCATATGTATTAAGAGAGAAATTTGACCTCAAGTCGATACATCTAATTAAAAGTGATTTCTGCTCACTCTAACCAATTTTAATGTCTAACATAGAAAAATAAAATATGGTGAAACTCAAGGTTGTAATCCAATGAAAATGAAGAAACAGAGTCAACCCCTTCGACAACCGTGATTTTGTAATTTGCCCTTGGTGTTGCTTTATCTTGATCAAATCAAAATGTCGGTTAATAAGGTGGGTTATTTTGTCAAGATTGATGAAGATTCAATGGGCAATAAGTTTGAGCATGTGTGTGAGTTATTATATCTATCCAAGCCTCTTACCCAATCGACCTAGATCATGTCTTCTCTTGGCTCATGGACCCACTTTATCAACTACGAGGGGCCCCTATCTATATGTTTTCGTTGCAATCAACATGGTCATCAAGTGGCTACTTACTCTTCTTAAACATGTTCTTTTTTTAGACCCCAATTATTTTGAAGAAAGAAGGATGGCCCTTTAGATGCTGACTTTGTTTGGCAAAGTTTCTTTGATTCCTTTTCTCTAAATTTAGGTGTTGAACCATCCTTTTCCCAATGAATAAAATATATTTCTCCCTCTCATCCATGAGAAGAGGGGCCTCACTAGGGAGCTTTAGATGGTAGGGCATTGAGGGTTGGGTTCTTAGTAGCCTGCCACCATTCCCATTGGCGGTCTATCTACCAAGCAAAAATGTAGAAAGACAAAAGAAAAACATCTACGGATGTATTCAACAGTTATCATTAATGATGGTTTGTAGTGGTCTTTATATAATCTTCTCTCTCGTAGAGGGATAAGATTGATTTGTGCTCGAGAATAGACCTATTTATTTGTAATGGTTTGGTTATGTCTCCTCAAAGTTAGTTTTTACTGACTATTTGTTGGTCATTTTGTGAGCTTGTTGAAGGTCTGCTACCTTCTTTCGATGTAGGGTGTTTATTATCCCACTTTGGAAGGTTATCATGTTGCTTGGTCATCTATGCTCTATTGTTGAGGGTATGGATCATTCTATCTTTTTTCTTGCCCTTCGTTATGAATGTTAAGTTAGATTTTGTTGTTCACTTTGTGGTCTTGGGGGACTAGGCTCCTCTGTGTGTTCCAAGTCCGATTAGTAGCTCCAAATTTTGGAAAAACTATTTTATATCAATTCATAGCTCTAGTCAAAAGTATTTTCTAGTTTATAACTTTGGTAAAAAAACATTCACCTTTAATAAAAAAGTTGTAATTCAAAAATTATCATATATAAATATCTAATTATAATAAATACGACGTTTAACAAAGAACACACCAATTAAATCTTATTTTTTCTTACTTTATTTAGAAACATAAAATTATTATTCAAACTTTGATTGTGATGACACTAAAAGACATGATAGTGAGGGTCATATTCAAAACTTATATGTGAAATAACGGAAAAAAAAGAAGGAAACCTATTTTACATATACTTTTATGAATTAACGCATGATAATAAAATTCACTAACAAGGAAACCTACTTTACATCTACTTTTATGAATTAACGTATGATAACAAAATTCACTAACTTTAATGTGAAAGCTATTCAATTACTATATCAAATATTTAATTTTAAAAAAATATATATATATTTTTAAAAATATTAAAATAATAAAAATAACAACAATAAATAATAATATACTTTAACTAAAACCTAAGAATATAATTAATATGGTAGAAGGTTGAATTAATGATTTATTGTTGTCAATAGTGTAACATGGTGGTTGTGGCCTCTCCAATCGTTTTCATTGTAATAGGGTTGCAATTTTAAATTTATCTGACTTTGAACTTATATTTGATAGGGAGCATGGATGTATAATTATATATATTAAAAGAGATATAAAAAAAAAAAAAAGGAGCAAAGGCAAATTATTATTATTTTATTTATTTTTATTTTTTATTTTATTTTTTTGGGATGGGAATGAATAGGACAAGTTTAAATTTCCAATTGACTGAGGAACGGTAAATGTTTTAATCTTAATAAATGCCCTTTACATTATTTGCTAAGAGAATATGACCGTTTTATATACCTAAATAAAAGTTGACTAATTTAATAGGTCCACGTGTTTTTTGGCAGACGTTTTCAATTATTTTTAGGTGAGATTATGATCTTAGAAGTACAATGAGTGTGTCGGTGGGATAAACTTTTTCATGCTTCCTTAGTGGGCAATACTTTCACAACTCTCGATGTGCTTCCTTTTTTGATGGGAAATATATTTTATATATTAAAAAGGTCACAACTTCGGATGTGTTGCGAAATCGAGAATATGTTTAGTGGGAGAGGATTGGATTGGATAGGATATAGATATTTTAATAATGTTTACAAGACTAAAAGTAGTTTACGGATTCCAATCTAAAAAGTATAATTGGAGTAACGAAGTTGTTGGAAAAAGAGAGAAGAATTGAGTTGTTGGACTCGTAGAATGTGTTATTTGATTTCATTCGCAAACACCATTGTTTCAATTTTGTTTGTGTCAATCTTTATTTAGAAATTTGGATTAACTATGGTTTTGAAAAGAATTGACATGATATATTTGATGTTACATTCGTCATAAATTTAGGCAATGAAAATATGTAGTTGGGATGGTATTTTATTGATGTCGTAGTTATAGTAGAAATATTGTGTATTTCTTAAAATAAATTTAACAAAATATATGTCAATATAAGTTACAACATTTTGGTGTGTGACAAGGACAACTGTCGAGTATTGATATGTGATATTTTACATCGGAAATGGCTATAAGCCCCTCATGGATGGATGTTTTACTCACCATGTCCATTAAATTATGTATCCATAATGATTTAGTAATGGAAACAACCACCACCACTACAATAAAAAGACTATAATAGTTGTGAGGACAAGGTGGAGTGTTGTAAAATTGGGATTAGTCAGAGCATATCTTTCGTTAATTTAAAACATTAAAGCCTCATTTTTGTCGAGTTTCATTAGTTATGATGATAGAGGAGCTTTTGGAATGGGAAGAGCATATTAAAAATTTAGGAGCTAACTACAACTTATGATAGGAAATTTTCAAATATAAGATGCACGATAGTTGAACTCTTAAATTGGAGTTTACATATAAACTTGTTTATTAGAACAAGTGTTTTTAATAAACAACCCTTGAATTAAAAAATATATAATTAAAATAATTTAATATACATGACTAGTTTTGAAATTAAATTTGGGCTTCAAAATATTACTCTCATATTCCAAAAGTCAATTTTAATAATAAAAATAGAAGTTACAAATACAATTAAATTGGATATTAAAAGATTTTGCAAGATACATCTAATGGTACTTGGCCCATTGGATCAAATGTATGGCCTCTTTGTGTATACATCCAAATTTGGTACAAATTCCTTTGTCATAACCTCTTTTACTCATTTTTATACATTAGTTTCACTCATGTATATTTGGCCATTTATAGGACACTTTATACTCGACACTATTCTCTCTCTTCAACCTCCTGCGTTTTAGATGTCTTTAACATTCATCGATTTTAACGTTTGTGCCTTGTTTGCATATCTTCTGAGTTGCTTGCACCCATTCTGGACAATTGTCTCTTATGGAAAAGATTTAACAAGTGAGTATCAAATAGAGAGTCTTTCATAATTGGCCATTGTGTGTATCATATCCTCATAATTATTATATATACAATTCATTCCTAATCATTTACCAAGTGAGTATCAAATAGATAGTCTTTCATAATTTAGAGTCTTCTATTAATAAAAATACTTTACTGCACTTTAGAAGGAGTTTGCACATTAAGGCATCCTTGATCGTTCTTTACTTCAATATACTATGACATTATCCACTTATACCAAAAGCGAGCTAGGCAAATGTTCATGTTCTTATATCATCACTTCATGTTCAAGATGAGGTTATAGGGTAATTTGCAAGCATTGTTGAGGAAGGGTGTGTGTCTCCAATTAGTGAAAAAGGTCCCTACCAAGAGACTAAAGACAAAACCAATAAGCTTAGTGCTATTTGAAACTCTGAGTTGTGATGAGGCTAAGAGATTGAAAGCTACCTCACAATTAAATAGTGATGACTCCAAGAAAAGAAAAATAAGGATTGCAAAAGTCCTTCATGTTTTAGTAGGTTTTACTAGAAAAGTTGCGGGGGGGGGTGGGGGGCGGGGCGTTTGTTCTAAACCATCATCATTATTTAAGTAGTTATTTTGTTTATGAATATTCGCATTTGAATTGTAAAGGCATAGAATCTCTAGATAGGAGATCCATTATTAGAAAATTTAGGAATTCTAGAGACAAAATTGACTTTATTCTTGTACAAGAAGTTAAATATTCTCGGACTAGGCTTTGAATTTGCTATGAAATATGTTTGGCCTAATGTTGTGATATTTTATACAAACCATATTATAGGTAAAGGAGGATAATATATCTTAATGAATGATAAATGGGTTGATGATATCATTGATCATGGTTTTTACCTATGTCAAAGAGTTGTTTGGGTTAAGATTAAACACAAAGCAACAATTTGGTATTTGCTCGGTGTATGCTCTAAATGACTACATGGACATAACTGAGTTGTGGAATTGGATTGTTAAAAATTTTGCTGACATTCCATGGGTTATAGGGGGTGATTTCAACATGATTGAGGAAGGGGAAGACAAGTATGGTAGTAGTATATTGAGCCAGAAGGGTAATGAGATTTTCTTCTGGTCTAAGATGAACATATTCACAAACTTTATGGCACAATACATAAATCTTATTTGGTGTGAGAAATATAACTTGTATAGATTCATCAGTAGCAGAGGAGGCGCCACATTTGACTTTTGATAGTGAGTAGTCCATATTTCACACAACGTTGATTCATCCCTTCCAAACCACTGTTGCACTTCTAGAATCCCAATATTCAACCCAAGTGTGATTGTTTCATTTCTCTTTATTTTTCATATTATTCATTACTTGTCCAATCATTTCATTTTCACTTATTTATTATTTACAACCACTATGACAAATCTAATTTACTGTTTTAGAATGCTACATTCTAGATCTCCATTTTGCATCCATTTTATCTTATTGTGTGTACACTAATTAATCTTAAACTATAATTTGATAAAATAAATTAGAGAACACCTTCTATCTTCAAATGTCTGTGTCTTTTGAAGATTCCCCTTGGGGTTTTGTGACTAGTTTATGATTTTTCAAATATGTATCTTACTTTCATATATTTTAATCAAACCCTAACTTGTTATTCACCTCTTTTTTATTTTACATTACATCGATTTTTGTATAATTGGTGCATGTACCTTTGTTTCCTAAGTATATATATATATATATATATATATATATATATATATATATATATATATATATATATATATAGAGAGAGAGAGAGAGAGAGAGAGAGAGAGGTTTTTTGAGGCTATGATATTCTCCATTTTCAAATATGACTTTCCAAAATTTGAGTTGTATATGTGGCTTATTACATTGAACATTATTGTTTGTAGTGATATTCCTTCTTTTATGATTCATGTTGATGTCAATGGCCTAGTCGTTGCTAATAGAGTACCTTTTCTTCCTCCTATGAATGATGATAGTGACCTTAAGATTTATGATGATCCCATGGTTCTAATGATGTTGATCATGTAGTATAACAATATATTCATGACATGCAATTACAACTTGCACAACTATCTAAGGCATCTAACAAAATTGGCAATGTGGTTTCATTTATAGAATTATTTGGCTATGGAAGTTCTTGTTCATCCATTTCCTCCTTTTTTTCAAGTGCTTAAATTTAAATTATAAAGTGGAAATGGGGATCCTTTGTTCATACTAAGACTTATTTTGCATCTTGTTTTGGCTTTCAGTGTAATTATTTACTTAAATACAATGCTAAAACCATAAGCAATTTATTGTGCCTTAAGTAATACATACTTTATAATTTGTGGTTGTGGCCTCTCAAGCTATTTTCATTGTAATAGGGTTGCAATTTTAAACTTGTATGACAATGATGATGATAGATATGTAGCTGACTATAATTAACAATCTAGCTATGAACATGTTAAATAATAGGTATAAATTTGAATGCATATAATAGTTCATTAAGGTCTTCATTGAAAGACGATCAGATGTTGACATCTATGATTTTTTGTTTCATGGCATGTTCATGACCCATAATATTGGAGGGTGGCCCTCACCTTTAAACTATTGATAGATAGCTGACATGTAGCTATCAATTTACTCTATGTCCTTTTTGCACATATGTAATTTAAAAAAAATCTAATAAATTGAAAAGAGACCACATCCGACGTAACTTGCAACTTTCAAGCAATTGCTAGTCAGTTAACGTCTAAAAGAAAAAGATATGTTCTTATTTTCTAATTTTTGGCAATATTTTAAAGATTTTGCTCACTTTGTATTGTTATGACCTTTAACAAACATGTGTTTCATTGTTTATGTTCAAATTTTACTTTCTTAGCTTATTGGTGGAAAATGAAAAAGAGGATTTATAAGAAAGCATGAGCATGGAGTGCAACCTTATGGACTCGCAGGGCATGTATGTTTAGTGAGTAAAGGATTGTGAAAACCCTCCCTCCATTGATAAACTAGAAGTTGCCCAAAAGGTGCAAGTTATGCTAGAAGTGATTAATATTTTTTTGGTAAAGAGGGGTTTTGTAAAACGAGGAAGTGTAAATCCATAGTCTTACCACATAGGAAACTCTTAACCACTGAACTCGTCTCATCATTTTTACACAAATCATTAGGGAATAATAATTTGATATTTCTAGTGGGGGTGATGGTGGAAAAAGAGGTGGTGTGTTACTTCATGTGACATGGCAAAGAGATATATGAGTAGGAGACATCACGCTTCATGGTGAGCTTGAGCAATGACAAAGTGATGCAAAAGGGCAAGGCCATAAAGAACATAAAAGCGGTGAAAGATTCCATGGTGTTTTGGACAGTGGTGGTGAGGGCCAATGATAGGATATTTCAAGTGATAGAATCGAAGAAGCTTGCGTAGATACACTTATAAAGTTCAATGACATGCCACATTTGTTTTCTTTCACTATATAAAACCAATTAAACAAAACATAGAAGGCTTCTTCAATGCAAGATGTCCCCTATATAATCTAATCCACTGATGGAGGATGCCATATACGAATAGATATGGATATAAATATTTCCAAGTTTATCCCCTTTCTTTCTTAGTAACACTAATAAAACCCATTATATTTGTAATAATAATGTTGATATCTCTTTATTGGATGAATGAAGGAGGGAAAAATTGCCAACAAGGACATAAACACTACTAGTTTTGGGTAGTCTGTTGGACTTGGATTCAAATCCCTACCAATAATTACATATTCTCTCCATTATTATAATATTTTATTATATATTATATCTTTTATATCATATCTAATATAATAATATTGAATATAATTATATGTATATTATAATTTAATATTTTTATTTTTATAAATATAATAATAATTTTACTAAACTATATCTATATAATATAATATAGTATAATATTATGTGTAAATTATATATTATAATATTATGTAAATTACATATTATAATAAGCAAAGCTATATATTTCAATATTTAGCATATTGAGTTAAATGAGATATAATATAAAACAATGTCTAAATTTATAATTGGTGTTGTTACAAATAAATTAATGATAGTGTGTTTAAATTATAGAATATTATGAGTATACATGTTCTCTAATTAATAGTAAAACAAGGCAATCTAAACAATGCATGACTGAAAGTTAAGTGGAAAGTGAGTACTATTATGACATAAGGCAGTTGATAATTGGAAGAAAGATCAACAAGTTGGGGGAGGTTGATAACACACTTGACACACAAAAATGCCAGTTGCCATGCCATAAATACCAATTGAATAGGTTAGATTGACATGTAAGGTAAGGCAACTGTTGTAAAAGAATATGTACAGTACAAATGTTTCTCCATTCAAATGGTGAGATATTTGTAACATTATATCAATTGGTGAAAGGGAAATGATCTTTTCCATTCTAAATCTATCTCAAATTGCCAAATAATATCTTTTTTTTCATTTGTTGTGATAATTAATTTGATAGTGAAGTTCAATTTTAAGCATCATTTTTCCATTATGTCAGCTCCTACAAATAACTTTTTAGGCGTTCATGTATGAACTCTAGATGATTTTATTGCATAAATTTAATGAATATTCTCACATATATATTAATTTACTTAATCAAATGCAAAATCAAAATAGTTTTATGGTGTTTTCCTTCAAACCAAATGGATTTTATGGTGTTTTTTCAATTATTTGTACTGTCCATTTGACATAGGTTTGATCTCAGTTGGGAGTGACATATACACAATCAACATTTACCTAAAACAGAGTTCATAGTTCACCCACTTTCAAATCTAACCATTGAGCAAAGCACATTGGATTTTACAACTAGAATTGGCAAGAAATTTGTTGTTTCAACAAGATCCTTCATCCTAAAGTAAGTACATCATATCATAAAATTAAGAAAATAAGAAACCTCTTTCAAATGTGTAAAAAATGATATACAATATAGATACATTAAACTCTTCCTCTATTAAATTAGAGAGAAATTTAAACTAAATAATATGAGAAATCATCTCTTATAGGTTGAGAGAGATCCAATAGACACAAATCATCCTATGCACTTTCGCTCCTAAAGATATAACTAGCCAAAGATTTACATAAATGAAATCATCCTAAGGTCTTCAGTTTGATGACTTTGTTATCAAGATACAAACAACAAGGAAACATTCTTAATATAGACAACAAGATGGAGTAGGGCAATGACATTACATGTGAACACTGTATGATGATGGATCCAAACCACTTCCTAATACATACATAATAAATTGAATGTTTAATATATTTTCCAAAAAAATTGTTTAGACACCATGAAGATATTTTTCTTATTCTTCTTGGGTAATTTACTAGTTGTCAACCACTAAATTTCAACCATTCAATATTTGCATCATAATATATTGAGATGAATCTTTGGAGGTGGCCTTGCAATGAAACACCTTTGGTGTAATAAATGGGCTCACATTATCTAAACATAAACTTGCCTTGACTGTGACCTGAAAAAAAATGGTAACCTTTAAAAAATTTCATTGCATCATATCAAATGATTTTTCAATGGAAAAACAAATAAATCAATGTTTTACTATTGGAATGCTTGAGTAAAACTATCAATATGAAAAAATTATAATTTACATGAGGTTGCATAGCAAATCACTAGGTTGGAATTCATGATTGACACTCCCTGCCAGAAGAACAAATTTGGCTCAAAATAAGGAAATGTCAACAAAGCATGATAAGTAAAAAATAACCAAGTGACTACAAAATAAACAACAAGATATTAAACATAATCCACCACACCAGAAGAAGAATATGGAGGATCATCCTTAGGAAGATGAACACTCCTAGAAGCAGGTTTAATTGAGTGAGTATTAGGGGCCACCCATCCATCCATGGGGTTTGAAGGATCCAAAAAAATAGTAACACCCCACCCAGGAGGAGGTTTCATTACACTGTCAACAGGGTTGGGACCAAGAGCAGGCAAAACCCTATAAGATGAACCAATAATGAATTTCCCATAAGGAGGAGGGGTGGAGAAACATCTGAAACTACATGAGCAACTTTTTCAGTGTTCAACATGAATGGTGGAGAGCCTTATGGTGGAAGATTAGGTGGCATTACTCATATCACAAGGACCACTCCCCCAATGGATAAAAAATTCCTTTAGATGCTTGAGCTCCATAGACACATTTTAAACTTGGGCTTGAATATGCATAAAAGATGAAGAAATTAAAAATAGCTTGTCGTTGATGGTAAAATGACAAGATATTTCTTCATTTTTATATAAAGTAGAGTTTATATCTTTCCATAATTGAAAGAAATAACAACTCTAAAAGAATTCCATAGAAAAATTATATATGATAGCCAATTTGTAAAATCCCCAAAAAGGGCCAAATGCCATGAGAAAGGCTCAAGATGGAAGGGCTGAAAGAAATTATGTATCCATTTCCAAGTAGATTGAGCTTTGGGACATGTCCAAAATATATGATTAATTCATTATGGCCTGGGACAGGTGGACCCTTGGGTTGAGAAATTCTAAGATTAGAAAGATGCTCTCTAAGAAGAAGGCTTTGATAAACTAAACACCAGAGAAAATGAGTGACCTTGGGCTCAAGCTTATTAGTTTATATTCTGTTGAGTCAAGCAAGCCAAGTCTTGGGTAAGGAATTAAGATTCTAATGCCTATCGATCTTACTCAGATCTAGAGAGAATGGGCTCATGATTTGACACATGAGGCCCAGAGAGTAGTTATTGACATGAGTATCACAATTCCATATCCATTCATTCCACCAGACATATGAAGATTGTAAACCCAATTTATGAAGCATAACATCCAACATTAATTCCTAAATATAAAGCACAATAGCCAAGTCAAAAAAATTCAAACTAAATTTATCCTTTAGATGAAGCCAAGGAATCTAGAGACCATATCCTTCATAGATTGAATTCCTTTCTTGAAAAGTCTCAAAGATTTCATACTAGGGAACTCTACTAAAAGTAGACCAATATTTTACATAATAGGAGACCATTAGATCTTATGGTCATTGAAGGAAATACTGCTAAAAAAATCATATCTAACCCATTTTAAACAAGGCTTGATAGATTCAAAATATTTCCAAATACCTTTTTAGCAATAGAAGATAGTTAAATTTAAATTGGGGCATGAGTGACCAACAATGTGTGCCCAATGATTTTCCAACTAAACTTACCATAGAGAGATCCAAAATAAATACAGTGTCATAGGAGAATATTTCAAGTTTTACTACGTTTAATAGCTCAGATAACCCATTTACCATAAAGGGCAATACTCTGCCTATAAATATCAACAATCCCCATACCTTTTATCACGAGGTGGAAAAAAAATATCCAGAGCAACCCTATATAACCCTCAAGTTTTCTTGGCACTAAAGATGAGAAAAAATCTATGAGAATCTTAGCCAATTTTTTATAAGAGCATTTAGAGGGGACCAAGAGGAGGAGTAGTAAACATGAGCAACAACAAGAATCTTAGTACACACTTGGAATTTCCATGCTACAGATAGGGGCTTGGTGATCCAATACTTAGCCTTTTTCTCCACTCTATTAATGACATATTGCAAAATCTCAATAGGGGAAGTATCAAAGGCAAAGGGAATGCCCAAAATTTGAATTGTCCCCCTCAATGAATCCATTTCCACTTATAATTTTGTAATCAATCTAGCATGGGCATCATACTTTTTCAATAGCATTGGGTTTTATTCCATTGCAAGCTGGAACTTGGAGATTTAAAAAAAATGTCCAAGTAATGCAAGGCCTTATTAAAATATTATTCTTTCTCTTCAAGAGTGAAAAAAGTATCATCAACAAAATGGATATTGATGATTTGAGAATTTATATCAAGAATAATAATGCCCTTGATGAGACATCAGTCAGATCTGTGAGACAAAATATATCCAAGAGCCTTAGAGAAAACATAAAAGTCTAGTGCAAGAGGACAACTTTGCCATATAGAGCCTAAGAGTCCAAAACTGTCATATTTGAGCCTATTGATAATGAGACAGTCTGAAGCATCTTAGAATATAGTTTGGATAACCATAATAAATAATTGACCAAAGCTAAGAGATTTAAGTATATCAAGAAAAAATGGCACTCAATCCGATCATAATCTTTTTCAAAATCTCATTTGAGAGAAATGGTTCATTGACAAGAAGCTCTCACCCACTCCATTTTTTCCCAAACAACAATAAGGTTGTCTAAGATATATATATTTTTCATAAAATCTTATTTGATTTGGTTTGAAAATGGCAAGTAAAATGACCTGGAGGTGGTTAGCAAGAGCTAGTAATGATTTTATATGACATATTGAGGAGGTTGATGGGCACCAATTGGAAATAAGCTCAAGGTCATCGGTCTTGGGAATAAATTTTATGTTGCCTTTATTAATAAGAGGGTCTAAATTTTATTTTTGTAAAACTCATTTGTAAACTTGTAGTAAGTTAGGCCAAACAAAATCCCAAGTATTTTTATAGAATTCATAGGGGAAACCAACAATGATTGAAGCCTTATTATTAGTCATGCATTGTAGCACATGAAAAAATTCATCAAGAGATAAAGAAACATCACATAATTTTTGGTCAATGAGAATGATCTTGCAAGGAAAAACATATAAATATTATTTTAAGGCTTGATTTCTCTCCATTGTTTCCTCTTGGGCTTGGAAAACTAGTTAATAGTGGTTTAAAAAAATAGCAAAGATGTTAGGGAGATTAATAAGTCTTTGTTGAGATGACTTGATGACCTTGATCTAGTCCTAAGCTTTCTTGGATTTTAGATATTTAAATACTTTTTTGGAGCCCTCATCCCCAATTTTAAGCCAATGAAGGAGAGTGAAATTTTGCACCCCTTTAGTTGCATGGTTGTCTGTAATTTTCATTTGGTGTTTGAGAGAATCTACTAGGTTCTGCAATTATGAATCAAGTGGATTGCACTTAAGGAGAGAAGAGATACTTTGATATTATTTAAGCACAATGTCATCTGGCCACTTTTAAAATCATTTTATTTATTTATTATAATGGTAGAGAAAGGTTATTCCACCACTCAGTCCATCTAGTAGAGTAAGGTGGATGTGGTGAGTGAATCCAAATTCTTGTAATGAGACAAATGGTGCCCTCGTGGCAGAGGAGGGAGGTGTTAAGAAAGAATTGATTTCATGGCACTTTGAAGTGATTATTTTTCAATAGAACATATTTATAATGTAAAAAGATAGGTTGCCCATCATATATAGGAAAAGAGAAGATGCGTTATTCAAAGAGCATAAAACGGTCCAACCTCTTGAGGGCCCTATTAGTGATTTCATAGTAATTGGTCCATGTAAACCAATTAATGGTAGTTAATGGATGTTGGAGGAGGAGAGGGTCCACAAGACCCAACCATTTTTAAAAATAAAACCATACCTCATGCTCTCCCACACACTATCTCATAGAAAGGGCAACAACCTTGTCTTCGGGATTCTTAATCATATTAAAGTCTATGCACATGAACCAAGTGGTGAGGGTAGATTATTAGCCAAATATCACCATAAAGCCATTATGTTATGACCATAATTTGGGGTGTAAATATTGAGGTCCCCTAATGAATGGACATTAATATTAAATAGAATATAAATATACTGATGTGATGGATCTCTCCCTGAGGCATTAATTAATGGGGGAAATTTGGGGGAACCATGATACTGGTGCCACCATGACCCTCTTCATGCAAAGTGGATATGTGAGTTGTGTCAAATCAAATAAATTTCACATAGTTTATAGAATAAACCTTAAAATTTTAACTTCTTGTAGACAAACAAAATATAGAGCTCCCAACTATTGACAAGTAACTTGTACATAATTTATGAGAGGACACTGTGAAACTTCAAACATTACAAGATAAAACATTAATTTGGGAGTATCATCCACAAGGATTTCCTCTGATCATCTTCAATATCTTTAATAGTTTCAAAACTATTTTCTGAAAGAGTTCATTGTTTGTGTAACATGAAATCCTCAAGCAAGATGGATTAGTGTTTATCCCCATTGTTCTCACTGAGAGTCATTATTGCAATGAGGTGGGCTACGCATCTACCTAGAGGTAGGGTCACTTATAGGGGATATACCAATAGAAGATGAACTCATGTGTGGTTGGAAAAATTGTTAATCTCAGCTCTAAGAGGGTGTTGGAACACTAAAAATCTTGGGGGATGAAACTTCTTGCGTACTTTAGAAGAGGGTTTTGGAGTAGAAGGGGAAATCATGGGATGTGAACTTTTGTGACTAATGGAATATGTTTTATTAGTCACCTTTGTCTAATGATTAATATTCTTAGCCACCTTAAGCTTATTAGAGGGCATTTGTCTAACATAGGGTTTCTACTACCTCATGAGGAAACAATCTTTAATTTCACAGTCAGGATATTGGCAATGAAAATAAGTATTTGGAAGATTGAAGTATATAAATTTGTGTGCCAAAAATTCTAGGCCAAATTGAATATCAATGGATTCTTTTAAATCCTTAGTCAAGTCAATCTCACTGCAAACACACTTGTTGAGGTGTTCAAAATATTAGAGTATGTATTTCTCATGTTTGCTAGTTATATATATGTATTCATCATTTTGCTAGTTTGTCCTATGTGAGGATTTATCCCACATTGCTTAGTTAGCTTAGTTATTTGTTTTGCCTTGGCTACTTATGCAAGGGATTCTTATTATACTAGTATCTCATTCTGAATAACATTTTACTTGCCATATTTTGCATCTCATTTATCTGCAGATTCCTTATGTGATGTTTTTGTTGTTAACACTTTAAAATCTTGGGTTGGAATGCCTTTCCCATTCCTAACATGGTACCAGAGCTTTGAGATGTTGCATCCATCTGTACTGCTACAATTCTTTTTAAATACTTCCCTTGTCATAACCAGTTCTTCCCCTGTCATACATCCTCGGCCTTTTTCCCCTCTTCTAGATCTGACACTTTTATTGAAGTTTTGAAGAAAGTGTTGGTTTTTTTTTAGAGAGTAGCATGGAGGAGAGCGTTAGAAATAATCTAAGGACAACATTAAGTTTTAAATAAAGAAGAAACATTATTTTAGGGACTACGCCTTTATCCTTTTTTGAAGTGTGGGGTTTTGTGGTGGAGTTTGACTAAGCATTGGAAGCACCATCTACTCCTGCACATTTTATAGTGGTGGCACTTGGAGTTTGCATCCAAGGAAGGTGTTTCCTTTTGCTAAAGGGTCTACATTGAAGAGGGAGAAGCATTGGATCTACAATTGGAAGGAGAATACAGACATTGAAGTTTTCCAAAAGTGGCTTTTTGCCTTGGCCTGCATTGAAATTTTATAGCAACACCTTTCTTTCCTTTTCTCTTATATGCTGGAAATCTCCCCTTTAAATCTGACTTATGCATTCCATAATCTCTTCTTCAGTTTGTTGTAGTCTACATCTACAATGATTAGCCAATAACTATGTGAAATTCTAGTCTTATTACTTTTGTATACGTTGGAATTTCTTTGTGGCCACTTGTGTGGAATGAAGCAAGGAGGTATACATGTGGATTAGTGGCTTTTCAAATAATTTATAAGTCTTTTTTTTTAGCTAGCTTGACATCTTATGAAAGTGGCACAACTAGAGTGTGGTAGATCATATTATTTCTTGGGAATTTGAAAGGTTTACATAGGTAGATCTTTGTTGCAATGTTGAAAGGAGAATCTAAGCCTATCCAACCCTGTATTCTATCTATCTAAACTTGCATTCCATTATTTCAAAGACCCGCTCTTTGTGGAAGTGCGTTAGATGGAGGATCAGAGGTTTTAATCTACATGGAGATTTATTTATTTGATCTACTATTTGCATAAAACACCTTTAATCCACTCTCTTCTCCTCTTAAAACAATTGTTCATTTCATTATTTCCTTTTATAAGCTATAATTTTTCTTAAAAGAAGAATATAATTTCACTTTATCACACATCGAGGTAACCAGGAGGATCTTTTTTCACTTTGATTGACTTTTCTACATCCTTGGTTTAATTATAGTTCCAATAAATGGTTGGACACCTACATTATTTTTTGATTTGGTCACTAAAATTAGTTTTAAGTGTCTTTTTAATGTTTTTGACCCATTTTATGGGAATTTGTAAATCCTTTAATTTTTGAACTGTAACTCGAATTTGAGTTTTTTTTTTCAATAGTCCATGGTTTTAAATTATCTATCCATTGGCATCATTAGTTTGAGAAAAATCACTACTTTTATAAAGTTTCAAAATTGGGGGGGGTCCTTAATACAATATTTTGGGGGGTTATCTCAGTGCCAATTTGTGCACTCTTTTGCATTCTTTCTTCTCTTTGGTGATTCACTAACATGGCTTCTACTTTTGGTATTGACCATTATGAGCCTTTGACTACACATAATTACCAGATATGGAGACGTAGGATGAAAATAATCATAAAACACAAAGGATTATGGTCTCTAATAAATAAAACTCAACCACAGTTTACCCAAGAGTTTGAAGAGTGTATGGGTTTAATTGGGACTTATGTGAGTGATAGTTTATTGTTTAATATATATGGATGTGATACACTATTCAAAATATGGGCTAAGCTAAAGGGTTTATTTGGGAAAGTAGATCACTTGAGAGCCATGCAACTTGAAGTGAAGCTTACTTCACTCAATCCAGATGACTTTGCCTCTATTGTAGACTACTTCACTAAGTTAAAGAATTTATTGACACAGTTTAGGGGGGAATGGATGAGATAAGAAAGATGAAGAGTGTGTGTATTTATTTTTGTCTAAGTTGAGTGGTCCATTCCAAATCTTTGCTTCTACCTTTTTCTCTGGCATGGATGCCTTAGGTTTCACATTCAAAATACCAGATCTAGAGTTGTTTTGTGAGATACTTACTAGGGAGGAATCCAAATTGTCTCACATTGAGTCTTCCACCTCTCAAAAAGTATTAGTCGCATCATATCATAAGAACAAGGGAAAAATAAAGAGTAAGAATAAGAACACTCCTCCATCTCAAAATACACCTAAGCCCAACACCAACACATCTAAACCCAAATCATCTTTCAAATCCAAGAATAAGTCTAACATATCTTGCTTCTATTATGGGGGGACTAGTCATGAAGAGTCTAGGTGTTTTAAGAGAATGCAAGCCCTACAAGATGTCATTAGGAAACACAAGATTTATATCTCCACTCTTTCTCCATCTCATGAGCATGGGAAAGCACTTAATGTTGTCGACAGATCTCAATCACCTTTTTTAGATAGTTGGGTTCTAGATTTTGGTACTTTAAACCATATGACTTCTTCCAAGGAGTCAGTTGTATCTCTTGGTTTGAGTTCTACTGCCAACATTGAGGTTGGGGATTCTTATTTTATCTCTGTTAAAGTAAAGCGTGACATACAACTAGATGGTAGTTGCATCAATGATGCATTATATGTTCTAGACATCACCACTAATATACTTTTAGTTTATCAAATTTACCATTCTGGTTAGGGTAAAATAGTGACTTTCACACCATAGGGTGCTAAAGTTTGAGCTTTGTTAGAGACACACACACTTATTGCATAGGGTGTTGCTGATAATATTTCTCTACTCTATTATTTTGTGGGTTTTGATGATACTCCTCCTTTAAGGTGTTTGATTTCTCATGTAGATTTTGAGAGTAAGCTTTGGCATGAGAGATTAGACACTTAAAGTATAAATATTTGAAGGATTTGAGCACTCACGGTATGGTAGAGGATCTTCCTATAGTTTCATGTCTTGATGGAGTTTTTCCTGGTTGTGTATTAGAGAAACAACACCAAGATCCATTTCCTAAGAGTATGTCCATAAGAGTTTCTTCACCACTTGAGCTTGTGCATAGTGATTTGAAGGTCTTTTCTATTCCTTTTAATGGAGCTAAATATGTACTTACTTTCATTGATAATGTATCAAGGCATACTTGGGTTTATTTTCTCAAGTACAAAATTGATGTCTTTTCTCACTTCAAAGTCCTTAAGGCTTTAGTCGAGATCAACCTTCTAGTTGCATTAAGAAACTTCATATAAATAATGGGGGGAGTAATTTAATCGAGATTTATTTGATTTTTTATCATCTTGTGGTATTGTTCGCCAAAATTATGTTGCACATATTCCACAACAGAATGGATTAATAGAATAAAAGAATTGAACTTTGAAGGAGATGTCTAATTTCATGATGCATTCACAGGATTTACCTCCTATCTATTAGGTAGAGTTAGTTAATTGTGAAAACTACATTCAAAATTACACACCATATAAAGCGCTTGAGCATTTAACTCTTGAGGAGGCTTGGTCTGGAAGCAAGATTGATGTTTCATTTTTTTGAGTTTTTGGGAGCCTTGCTTGGGAATTTGCACCAAAGAAGAAAAATAAAGCATCGGATAAGTAGAACAAACCTTTAATTTTTGTAGGATAGTACGAGGACATGAGATATTATCATATTTTAGATCCTAATACTCATGATATTTATTTTTGAACACATGTACAATTTGATAAACACTTCACATCTCATGATCCCTCATCTTCCTCCATGCCTTCTTCTTCTTTTGATGATTCATCATCTCCTCTTGAGGATTCATAATTTGAGGAGCCAGTTCAGGATACTCCTAAGGAGGTTATAAAGTTTGAGGATTATACACACACTGATGTTGCCACTTTGCCTAGGTGGGATCATACTATAGATTTTGAGTCAACACCTTTCATAGATGATCTTCCACCCACTCAACATCATCTTGCACATTCTACAGGTATTGGACTTTTATGTCAAGCATTCTCTGGGGATCCATAGTCTTTTTCATAGGCTCATGGGATACAAGAGTGGGATGTTGTGATGACAGATGGATATTATTATTTGATTAAGAACCATACTTGGGATTTGCTCACTCTTAATAAGGGAAGATGTTTGGTTAGGTACAAGTGGATTTATCACACCAAATATGCAACTGTCGGGTCCACTGATAAGTATAAGGAATGCCTTGTTACAAAGGGGTTCTCACAGGTTGAATGTATTAACTATGCTGATACTTTTGCAATCACAAGATGGATTTAGTTCACAATGTACTTTCTCTTGATGCATCACAAGGTTGGCTAGTGTATCAGATGGACATTAAGAGTGCCTTCTTACATGGAGACTTACATGAGGAAATATATATATGGAGCATCCTACTAGGTTTTTTCATGATTTTTCTCTTGTTTGTTGTTAGGAGGTCTCTTTATGATCTCAAATAGGCCCTTTGGGATTGGTATGAGAATATGGATTCATTTCTTCTCTCCATTGGCTTTGTTCACTATCACTCTAATCCCATAGTGTATATTTAGCATATTAGGGAGGACATTGTTATACTTGTCTTATATGTTGATGATTTTTTTCTCACAGACATCTCTTCTTCTCAGATTCATGCTATTTAGGAGGCACTTTTAGCATAGTTCAACATGACATATCCTAGTCTTTTACATTTCTTCCTTGGTTTACAAATTACACAGTCAAATACATGGATTTATTTGAGTTAGTATAAGTACACCCTTGATCTTGTTCAACATTTTGGCATGGTTGATTGCAAGCCAAGTCATTCTCCTTTTCAGTCTAGAGTGAATCTACTACCACTTGTACTACTCCTCTTTGTGATCATATATGTATAGGTAGATGGTTGGGAGTCTTATGTATTTGACCCATACTCACCTTGACATTTCATTTGTACTTGGGCTTGTATCTAAGTTTGCAAATGACCCTCATGATAGTCATTGGTAGGATGCTAAGAGGATTTTACAATATCTACAAGGCGCTACTCATTTTGGATTACACTGCACTAGGGGGTCTACTCAATTGGTTGGGTACAGTGATTCAGATTAGGCAGGTTCTCTTGATGACATGAATTCCATTTCTGGCTATATCTTTATTCTTAGTTATTCACCTATTTATTGGTTGTGCAAGAAGCAACATGTTATTGCACTTTCATCTACATAGGATGAGTATAGGGTAGCATTAATAATGAGCCAATAAATACTTGGGCTTTGTTAGTTATTGATAGAGTTTGGATTCATGTAAGATTCACACACTATACTTTGGTGTGACAACCAGACTGCAATTCACATATCTCACAACCCAGTTGAGCACCAACGGACCAAGCACATTAAGATGCATATACACTTCATTCATCATCACATTCAGGATGGATTTCTTAGCTTGGAGTACATTTTGACTCAACATTAGGTTACAAACATCTTTATGAAGCCTTTTGCATCACCACCTGTCCTTGAGTTGCATGGTATGCGTGGGTTTTTAGAATTTATCCTTGGGGGATGCTCATGAGGATATTTTCCTTCTTCATTTCATGGATACATATTATACATGAGTACCTTATGAGGCCTAGTTGTTGGGACTCATACTATGGATATGACACTATTTATTTTTTGCCTATTGTTAGCCGCTTGCTTCACTTGATGGGGGGTGTTAGATTATGTATTTCTCATGTTTTTTAGTTATAGCTATGTATTTTATCCTTTTGCTATTTTTACCTATGTGAGGATTTATCCCACATTACTTAGTTAGTCTAGTTATTTGTTTTGCCTTGCCTAATTATGCATGGGATTCCTATTGTACTAGTATCTCATTTTGAATAAAATTTGACTTGCTTTGTTTTGCATCTCATTTTTCTGCAGCTTCCTTTTATGATGTTTTTGTTGTTCACACTTCAAAATCTTGGGTTAGAATGCCTTTACCATTCCTAACACAAAATAAAACTTTTTTTGATCATGACACATAAAACACCCTATGGGTTTAAAAATTTCCTTAAGAAAGGCCCATAGAGGAGGTGGGAGGTTGTAGAGTTCAATCCAAACTGACACCTGAAGGGATGCTTGGTCATAAAATTTGAAGATACATGTCTATGGGTACAAAATTATAATAATGTTTCTTAGGAACCAATAACTCGACTTAGCAAGGAGGCATGGACTTGGGTCAAATCTTTAAAGGAGTAAATAAATAACCCTTTTGTGAAGTTTTTAACCCCAGTAACATGGACACATGAGGTTTTCCACTGGTGTCAAAGCCAGGTAATGAGATACTCCTTAAAAGGGATAATGCCAACATAGTAAGCTATAACACAATAATTTTAATATCACCTAAAAACATTATTAATGACATCAATATATAAGCAAACATCATGTTAAAAGTGAGAGTTAGAAGTTATATCTTATTGTAAATGTTTGGGACAAAATTCCTTACTCACTTTAGTGCTATTTTTCTCGTTCAAAATAATAACTGCAATAGAGTGGATGGAGACCGTTATATATAAAAATATACCCAAAGGGTAGCGAGTAATGCACATTAAATGCAAAATTTACTTTGTAAATCCTAAGAATGTGGTGTGATAAACAAAAAAGGTATTAATTCAATACAAAGCAACACTGGTATGAAACTCTAGTAGAGCAAGGTTTTGCAAGTTCTTACCCAAATTGATGTTTTCAGTTTAGGCAGGGTTTCTTACTTGTTTAATTATTATTGTTTATATTTAGTTTGGGCGAGTTTGATTTTATATAATACATAAATATCTTATTTTTATGGTGGGCCCCACACATTACATCCAATTTTATAGAATCAAATGAAGGCCTTATGCACTATGCAAGATAAATTTTGAAATTATTTTAAAATGTAAAAAAAATAAATTGAAAATTATAATTAGATTTTAGTATTATTAAATTACATTGTATAAATGCAAGTTTAAATTTAAATAATGTATTAAATTTAATTAAAAACTATTAAAATAAAGTATAAAAATATGCTATTATAAATAATTTAAAATATAAATAAACTAGTATAGATATCTTAAATATATTTATCTAAAAAATACTAAGAGATGTCAATATCAAAGCTATTAGCTTAGATTTTTAAGATGCCACAAATATTAATCACTCCATTACCTATTTTTACAAATTTATTGTTAAGAAATTCTGTCAATATAACTACATATATGTGTCAAGCTCAAAAAATATTTCTATTAAAAAAGGTGGGCTAAAAATCTTTCTATAAAAAAAGGGGCTTCAAACTCCATCATATGGCCAAGATATTACAATTTTTTGATTAACTTTTATAAGAAAAAAGGAAAAGCTTTTATGCGATAGTTAAATAGATGTCAAATTTACTGTAGAATTAAAAATAAATACACTCATATAGATGAAAACACACCACGAATGCCAACTACCATTATAGGATGCCTCTCCACTTAATAATTAATATTTAGATTATTAATTTTTATTTATAGAGAAATCAATGGTTGATATGACTTTTGTTAACTTAGCAACAACTATTCTAGGAAATAGTGTTAGGATTTAATCAAATGATTTAGATCATTTGGAGGGTCTTGAGACTCTAAATTTAAAAGATTTACAATTAGAACGCTTCAATATAACTTTATTAAGAAATAATAAAAGAACAAAAGTTACATAGCAAAATGGTTGGTTGGAATAGATGACCCAAACTCCATGTCAGAGGAAAAGTTCTGACTCAAAACATAACACAAGAAAAAAAAGAAAAAACAACAACATCACATCATATCACCCAAAGGAAATTCAAAATACCCTTTCCCGAAGATAAAACATCATTTTTTGCCTATTTTCTTTGCGACCTTTGGATGAGGACTAACAATAACCATCTGTAGTGGAGGATTAAATGAGGATTGATCCTTATCAGAATCAAAAGATTCAAATTCATGAGATCATTTGATTCCTCCACCTGTAATTGTATCTTCAAATGTCTCATTATGAGAGGGGTCTTCCATAAGTGTTATAGCCCTAGCATCTGATCCACCATTATTTATTATTCCATCTCTATAATTTACCTTGGCCTTAGATGTATCCATGTCGATTAAGGCTTTCACTTATTCATCCTTTGAAGGTAAAGGTTCATATGGTTGCCAACCTTTGGATTTAAGGGGTTGGTCATTTTTTTTTGGTTTATTCACTTAGGGGCATGCTCCCTAGAGATTCCTAGTTTGATGGTAGAAGTAATATCTAAAAGTCATGTTTTAATAATTCAAGGTTTGGATCCAAATGAAATTGTCATGTTTAATTTGTAATGTATTTGGGAGACCTTTGATAAGGTCCACCTCAACACAAAAATGAGAAAAGGTGAAAAGTTCTTGTTTGGACCTCTCGCAATCCAAATAGATTTTAAATTGGGTTCTTCATGAAATAGTTGTTGTTTATTATGGTTCGTGCTGACTTGGATTTTTAAAAGGTGTTAAAAACTCTTAGTTGATCATGTCATTATTGTCATTTATTTTAAATGAGTTGGTGGCAGTGACAACAATGGCATGTGTTTTGATTTTTTATTTCTTCCCTTATTGATATTCATTCTCTGTATTTATTTCTTCATAAATGAGATAATGCAAACACATAAGAGAAGCAATGGTGTTCCCACAATAGCCATAATAAGATAAATTTAGTCATAAAATATTATTTCCCTGTCTAAGAGCTTTAGCAAATATGTTTTGAGTGATGTTATTACTAATGGAGAGTGTATATATATATAGTTTGATTGTAGTTTATTGAGGAATATTTGTAAGGTTAATTTTTTAATCAAAAACATAAACATCCTAATTTAATTATATGAATAATTGATTATCCTTGACTTAGCATTAATAATTGAGGAGTAGAATTTGCCTCACTCAAACCTAACTTCAATCATTTTATTTTATATATTTTTGGAGGTTTGTACTATAGTGGATGGTATACAAATTGTGGCATACCATCGTCCTTACTAATGAAAATATAACCTCTTTCATACAAGGTCAAATTTTAATCTAATTTAAAAGAAATAGAGATAAAATTTTGCTATGTTATAACATGCTTAACGTTTTGTTTTGTTTTATTTTGGACGTCATTTGAAATAAATGTTACATCAAATTTATGTACACCCAAGTTCACTTAATGGTAAAGAATTTTTGCTTTTAAGAGGGAGGTCACAAGTTCAAATCTTGTAGGGGGTAAGTTATGTACACCTCATATTTGAAGTACAGTTAGGTGCTTCCAACATATTGGGAGTATGAGGTGGTCTCATATGTTGTAAGCTACTTTGTAAACCATAACCAAGGCCCCTAACATCATGGACCTTAAAAGGATTCCATTTATATTTCATATATATTAAGAGAGAAATTTGAGCTCAAGTCAATAAGTCTAATCAAAAGTTATTTCTCTTCACTCCAACTAATTTTAATGTCTAGAATGAAAATATAAAATATGGTGAGACTCAAGGTTGTAATTCAAGGTTGTAATCCAATGAAGATGAAGAAACATAGGCAACCCCTTTCATAGCTATGATTTTACAATCTGCACTTGGTGTTGCAATATCTTGATGAAATCAAAATGTTAGTTAATAAGGTGGGTTCTTTTGTCAAGATTGATTAAGATTCGATGGTCAATAGGTTCATTTGTTGTGTGGGTTATTAGATCTATTTAATCCTCTTGCCCCTTTGATATAGATCATGTCTTCTCTTGGCTCATGGACCCAATTTATCAACTAAAATGGGTTCTCATCCATATGTTTTGCTGCAATCAATGTGGTCATCAAGTAGTTGCTTGCTCTTCTCAAACTTGTTCTCTTTTCAGAAGCTGATTGTTTTGAAGAAAGAAGGACGACCCTCTAGATGTTGAATTTGTTTGGAAAAATCATAAGAAATTATTTTTTGAGTTCTTTTCTCCAAATTTAGGTGTTGAATTATCCTCTTCTCAACAAATATAGTCTCACTCCCACCACTCCTAGAGAAGAGGGGCCTCACCAGGTAGCCCTAAATGATAGGGTGTTAAGGGTCGAGTTCTTTCCTAATTATTTGGGTCCTTATCTTAAATATCCTAAAGGATGTAGTTCTTAGTAGCATGCTACCATTCCCATTGGTAGTCTATCTACCAAGCAAAAAATTAGAAAGACATATGTACAACATCTAAGGAAGGATTCAACAGTTACCATTAATGATGGTTTGTAATGGAATGTAGATGATCTTTTCTCCCATATAGGGATAAGATTGATTTATAATTGAGAGTAGACCCATTTGTTTGTAATGGTTTGGTTATCTCTCCTCAAGGTTATTTTTCTATCGACTATTTGTTGATTGTTTATTGCAAGCTTGTTGAAGGTTTGCTACCTCCCTTCAATGTAGGGTGTTTATTATCCCACTTTGGAAGGTTATCATGTTACTTGGTCATATATGCCCTGTTTTTGAGTGTGTGGACTATTCTATCTTTTTTCTTGTCCTTCGTTATGGATGTTAAGTTTGATGTTATTGTTCAATTTGTACGTTCGAGGGACTAGGTGCCTCTTTATGTTCCAAACCCAATTTGTAGCTATGGAATCTAAAAAACTTATTTTATACTGATTCATAGCTCTAGTTAAAATCATTTTCCAATTCATAGCTTTAGTCAAAAGCATTCACCCCTAATAAAAATATGTTGCAATTCAAGATTGTCATATATAAATTTCTAGTTACAAGATTACAAGATATATGATGTTTAATAAAGCACACGCCAATTGAATCTTAAATTTTATTAATTATTAAAAGACATAAAATTCATACTCAAATTCAATTGTGATGACATTGAAAGACATGATAGTGAAGGTCATAATTAAATCTCATGTGTGAAGTAATGAAAAAAAGGGAAGGAACCCACTTTTCATACATTTTTATGAATTGATGTATGACAATAAAATTCACTAACCCCAATATGAAAGCTATAGAATTAATTTATCCAGTCTTTATATTTTTTTCTTAAATAAAAATATATTAAAAAAATTAATACAAAAAAAATCATAATAATAAATAATAATCTACTTTAACTAAAACCCTGTGATATAATTAATATGATAAAGGGTTGAATTAATGATTTATTATTGTCTAGAGTGTAACATGGTGGGTCTCACCATCATAAGGTTCCCATTCACTGGTTGTGGCATGTGCATGGATTATGATGTTAGGAAATAACATGTTCTCAATTGGGCTATGGGCATCTTCATTCTCCATTTTATTTTTTCCCCTATATATGTTTTTGGTTATGCTCATAAGCAGGGTTAAACTCTGTCATGTAGTAATGGTATTTCCTCCCTATCTTCTTTATCCACATGTTTGTTTTAAACTTTTACCTCACACATCTCTTTATCTCTTAATTGGTCACTGGGCACTTGTGCATGTTAATATCCCACTTATCCATGCAAAGTTTGTTTTATTTCATCCATGTCTTTTTTTGCTTGCTCAATGTTTATTTTATTACACTTGAATGTTTCATTTGACCTCATCTACCAAAACCATTGTTTCAACTTTGTTTGTGTCAATTGTCACCTATAAATTTGGACTAAATATGGGTTTGAAAATAATTGACATGAAATATTTGATGTTACACTCATCGTAAATTTGGGAAACAAAAATATGTAGTTGGGATGGTATTTTGTTGATTCCATAGTTATAGTAGAAATGTGACACACTTCTAAAAATAAATTTAACAAAATATATGCCAATATAGGCTACAACGTTCACGTGAATGATAAGGATAATTACTGATTATTTATGTGGGATATTTCACATCATAGATGACTATAGGCCACTCATGTGTGTATGTTTTACTCACCATGTATGCTAAGTTATGTATCGATAATAATTTAGTAATGGAAACAAAAACAATCACCATGGTAAAAAGACTATAATGGTTGTGAGGACAAGTGTGGAGTGTTGTAAAACTAGAACTAGCCAAAACATATCCTTCATTAATTTAAAACATTAAAGCCTCATTTGTATGGAGTTTCATAGTAGTTATGATGACATAGAATTTTTTGGAATGGTAATAGCATTTTAAAAAATGGGAGTTAGGTACAACTTACAGTAGGAAATTTATAAGAATAATAAAAATAAAATATAGGTTGTGTAGTAGTAAATTTAAGCTCTTAAATTGCAGTTTACATACAAACTTGTTTACTAGAAAAAGTGTTTCTAATAAACAACCCCTGAATTAAGAAACCATAATTATAGTAATCTAAAATGCTTGACTAGTTTTGAAAAACATAAAATTTGGGCCTCAAAATATTACTCCCATATTCCAAAAGTCACTTTTAACACTAGAAATAGAAGTTACAAATAGAATTAAGTTGGACATTAGAAGATTTTACAAGATACATCAAATGGTACTTGTCACATGGGATCAAATGCATGGCCTCTTTGTGTATACATCCAAATTTGGTACAAGTACCTTTGTCATAACCTTTTTTACTAATTTTTGCAATTTAGTTCCACTCATGTATATTTGGCCATTTTTAGGACACTTTCTACTCCATACTATTCTCTCTCTAGGCTCTTGCCTTTTAGATATCTTTTATATTCATCAATTTCTATGTTTGTGCCTTGTTTGCATATAGTTTGAGTTGCTTACACCCATTTTGAACATTTGTCTCACTTGGGAAATACTTAGTAGCTACAATCTACTGCCAAATCTCTCCCCTTTATTTTTGTGGGTCCTTACACCTTAGCTTGATTCTCCATGCCTCTGATTTCACATATCACTACTTTCCATGGTTAGCCAGTGTGTGTATCATATCTTGAGAATTCATATATATATATATATATATATATATATATATATATATATATATATATATATATATATATATATATATATATATATCATTCCTAGTATTTCAATGAGTGATAATCAAATGGAGAATATTTCATAAGTTTGAGTCTTCTATTAATAAAAAAAACTTTACTACACTTGAGTAGGAGTCTACACATTAAAGGACCCTTGATCATTCTTTAATTCAATATATTGTGACATCATCCACTTATACCAAAATATGGATATGAAAATGTTCATGTACTTACATCATCACCTTTATGAAGATAAGGTCGAAACATTTACTTGGCATTCCATTTACACTTCACAAGAACTACATCATCTTTGATTCTAACATGTCAGATACATAGCTGCAACTCCCTTGAGATTATCCAAACCAACTAATTAATCCCTTATATTTTACATGTGTGTTGTGTAAAATTTGTCAAAAGAGGAAAAAGACATCAATTCAGACATTTTTCCCACCATTTCAAAAAATCACAAATACAACACTATACAACATCAAGAGTGAACCTACATAAGAAAAATCAGAACCTAGAAAGGTGTGTGGTATATATTCGACATAAAAATTTGCATATTTAAAGGAAAAATACACAAAGAATATTTTTGATGTCTAATCTGACTTATATAGATTCATCGACAAAAAAATAAGTTCCAAATTGCTTTTTGACAGTGAGTAGTCCATATTTAACACAAAGCTTATTCATCCCTTCTAAACCAATATTATACTTTAAAAATCCTAATATTTTGTCCAATTATGATTGTTCCATTTTTATTTGTTTTTTTATTATCCATTATTCATCCAATCATTTAATTTTTACTTATTTACTATTTTTAAGCACTAGGATAAATCTAATTTATTGTTTGAGACTGCTACATTCTAGATATCCCTTATGCATCCATTTTATCTTATTGTGTGTGCACTAATTAATCGTAAACCATAATTTGATAAAAACAAATTAGCTAACCAATACATTTTAAAATACCTATATATTTTGAGGATTCGCTTTGGGTTTCATTAATACTTTTTTATTTTCAAATCTGCATCCTACTTTCATATATTTTGATCAAACCCACGCTTGTCACTCACCTCTTTTTGATTTCATATTACATTCATTTTTTAAAAATTGGTGAATGTACCTTTGCTTCATGAGTACATAGATATTTTGAAGTTTTACATGGGTTATATCCTCTCCATTTTCAAATCTAATTTTCAAAATTTTGAGTAGTCTTTATTGCTTATTATATTGATCATGGTTGTTTCTAGTGATATTCCTTCCATCATTGATGTTTATGTTAATGTCCCACTTGATTCTAATAGAGTACCTTTTATTCTTTATACAGATGATGATAGTGACCTTAAGATTTATGATGAACCCATGTTTATAATGATGTTGTTAACAAGAAGTAATCAAATATTAAATTAAGGAGGTAGGAAAAAGGTTAGTATTTTTGACAATGAGGAGACGAGGAGTTGTTTTCCATTAGTGATGATCCAAGCTCCTCCTTTTGTTGTTCCCTCTTAGTTATATTTTTTCTCTTGGTTTCAAGTTGAGGATACTAGAGCCTCCATAGTCCACATGAATGCCACTATTTTAATTTTATTAAAACTACCTAATTTTTTCCCACAAACCTTAATTTTTAATATATAAGATGATACCTTATCTTGCCCTATAGTGGGTTTGGGAAGTTTGAATTCTTGTTTTCTTTGTAAAAATGATGGGCATACTAAAAAAAATGTTCTCTTTTAAGGAAAAAATAAGGAATAAAAGAGGGATGGTATTGGTGCTACTAAATGAATTGTTGAAGAGGTTGGTATAAATATTAATAATATTTAGAGTTTTTTTAATATTGATCTATAGATGTATGAAAACACTCATTTTGAAAAAAAGTCAGGTTGGAATCTAATGGTGGTAGTATTATTAGCAATTCCAAGGCTCTAAAAGATGTTGGCAGAGAGGAACATAACAACCATACTCATAATTTCCTCCACTTGTAAAAATTATGGCCAAATGTAAGTCTCATACATCTCTCTTTGGTAAGATTAATTACCATATATATATATATACACACACACACACACACACACACACACACACACACACACACACACACACACACAACATACCATGCTTGGGTCTCCAATCACCCTATATAGGGGACTTTGCCCCTTTCTCTTTTAGGCCAAGTGAACCTCTCCACCCACCTCCCCCTTCTTCTGACTCTCTTCATGAGAGAGTCACTTCATCTAAAGTTTTTAATCTACCTTTTAATAAAATTGATGTGGAATTTATTGAGGATGTTTCTCATCATGCTAATGAAATTTACCCTAAAAGGTGATATACAAGTATTTAATTAATATAGTTGAGCCTCTTACCATAGAGACCTATAACTCTGTTAGGTTTGAAAATTTCTAAACTTAAAAAGGATGGAACTATCATTGTAGAGAGATGTTGTGTTTTAGACTTCCAAAAATATAGATTAAAGATAAAGCACATTGTCAAGATGTGAATGTGCCTTTAGTTCATGATGAGGTTATAGAGAATTTTTCAAGCATTGTTAAAGAAGGGTATGTTTCTCCAATTGGTGAAAAGGGTCATCCCCTCCTTGGTAGGACCAAACTTGGTACCAAGAGACTTAAGGCAAAACCAATTTGGTTCAGTCCTATCTAAAACTCTAAGTTGTGATGAGACTAAGAGATTAAAATCTACCCCATAATTAAATAGTGAAGACTCCAAAAAAAAAAACAAGAATTGCAAAATTCCTTCATGTTTTAGTAGGTTTTACCAAAACAAGGTGGGTTGAAACCCTTATCATAGTTTAAGTAACTATCTTGTTTATGAATATTCTCAGTTGGAATGTTAAAGGCATAAAATATCTTGTTGGAAAATTTAGGAATTCTAGAGACAAAATTGATTTTCTTCTTCTACAAGAGGTTAAAGAATTTGGGATTGGGCTCGAGTTTACTTGGAAATGTGTTTGGCCTAATGTCATGTAATTTTAAAAAAACCATATTATAAGTAAAGGAGGAGATCTATCTTAATTAATGATAAATGGGATGATGTTATCATTGATCATGGTTTTTCCCCATGTCAAATACTTATTTGGGTTAGGACTAAACACAATGAGCAACCGTTTGAAATTTGCTCAACATGGACATAACTGAGTTGTGGAATTGGATTTTTGAAAATTTGAATAACATTCCATTGGTAATGGGAGTGATTTCAAAATAATCAAGGAAAAGGTGGAAAGTATGGGGGTAGTCTATTGAGCCAGAAGGGTAATGAGAGTTTATTTTGGTCTAAGATGAAACATATTCACAAACTTTCTAGCACAATACATAAAGATTATTTAGTGCGTCAAATATAAATTGTATAGATTCATCATAGCAGAGGATGCACCAAATTTTAATTTTGACATTGATTAGTACATATTTCACACAAAGTTAATTCATCCCTTCCAAACCATTGCTGCACTTCTAAAATCCCAATATTCAACCCAAGTGTGAATGTTTCATTTCTCTTTATTTTTCATATTATCCATTACTTAGCCAATCATTTCATTTTCACTAATTTACTATTTACAAGCATTAAAATAAATCTAAATTACTATTTCAGAATGCTACATTTTATATCTCCTTTGTGCATCCATTTTATCTTATACCACATTTTGATAAATTGAATTAGTGAGCCCATTCGTTCTTCAAATGTTTATATCTTTTGAATATTTACCATGGGATTTCGAGACTAGTTTATAATTTTTTAGATCTATATCTTAATTTCATATGTTTTGATCAAATCCTAGCTTGCTACTCACATCTTTTTTATTTCAAATTGCATCAATTTTTGTAGAATTGGTACACATACCTTCATTTCTTGAGTACATATATATTTAAAGGTTTTTCTAGGCTCTGATCATGTCCATTTTCAAAACTAACTTTCAAAATTTTGAGTAGTATTTATGGATTTTACATTGATCATGTATTTTTCTGGCAATATTACTTATTATGTGGTTCATGTTGATGCCAATGACCCACTTATTGTTGATAACGTACTGTTTTTTCCTCCTCAAAATGATGATAATGACCTTCAGATTTATGATGATCCCATGTTTCTAATTGTTGGGTGAATATTTTGTTAATCAGCGTACTGATCAACAAAATAGGTCTGATCAACCACAACAAGAAGATTGGTCAGCCAGGAGTGCATCTTTACTACATAAACCAGAGACAAATCTCTCCTCTCATCAAGGGGAGGTTCCCTATAGATATGTAGGAGATATATATAATATAAATAAGCAGAAAATAACATATGGGTGTTAGGTTGTGGAGCTAAAAACTTCACCAAGATGCAAACAGGAGAAGTTACGGAGGATGCAGAGTTGCGGGGAGTTGCAAAATCAGTTGTAGGGAAACCAGTGTCGGTCTGATCAATCGACGTCGGTCAGATAGCAAAGAGGAAGAAATCGGCATCGGTTACCAGTCAGCCGACATCGGTCATGGAGGAGCCGACGTCGGTAGCCTGTGCGTGAACAAGCAATTTGCATGTTGATCTGGGAGAGTCTATTTTGAGACTGTTAGTTTGCATGTTGAAGGCTAATCTTAGTCTTGAGTTGCATGTCTAATTATTGTAATGAGGTTAGTCTAATTATTGTAAGCTTGAGATCTATATATGGACTCATGGGTTGTATTGTAAACTTGTGCTAGAAAGCCATTGGGCTTGTAGAGAGAGCTAGTGTAGTTCCTCCTAGTTACCAAATAGGGGTACTGAGAGTGTATGATCAGAGAGAGTTGTAGGTTGTGCAAGTTCTTGGAAAAGATCCACCGGGGTACTGGTTGAAGAATCATAAGGACTTGGTGAGGCAAGGACAAGGGTTCTTCAGGGGTGTAGAAAGACATCTACATGGTGAGTATGATCTAGTTATTTGCAGGTAGCAGCAGAGAGCAGGGGATCTACTTGAAGTATAGTTGTGTACTTGGTGAACTGGCAGCGTGTTACTGACTGGTTGGAGAGGTGAACATCAATTTTGTATTGGAGTTGATTGTTGTGACCAAGAGAGAGAGGGAAGAAGGTCTTGAGGTGTGGCGAACCTTTGAGGTGGAAGAAGAAGTGGCATCTTCTTTATTGTATATTCTTCTAAGTGATTATTAATACAATTGTGTATTGTCTCTCAATTCCTGTGTTGTTTCATATTTCTAGTTACTTATTGATTCTGTTTAAATTCTGTGTTTAGTTGCTAATACAAGAAGTAATCATATGTGCTCTAATTGGTAGAGCAAGATCCTGACACAGTGGGATCAGAGCATGTTTATTGTTCTAGGTTCCCTAACAAGTGGTATCAGAGCCTTGGTTGTAGGTTTAAGCACTGATACCAACAAGTGGTATCAGAGCTTTTGGTTGGGTTGACTAACATGTAGTTTCAGATCTGGTAGTGTTTTTGATTACAGGTCACTCTCAGGGGTTTCAGATTGAGTGGGAGTATAGCAATGGCAGAAGAAAGTAAGCTACGAATGGAGAAATTGAATAGCACGAATGGTCTGATTGATGGAAAGAAAGAGTAGGTAAAAACAGATTGTTGGTTGGTAGAAGATCAGCACGTAGAAGCATATGTTGTAGGTGATGTTGCACAGGATGTTCTGGATAAAGTGGAATCTTTGTTTACAGATTCTTTTGCCTCTTTCCATGCAGCCCGAAATAGAGCATCTTTTCATATGTATGTCTTTGGAGACTTTGGAGAGATTTATTTAGGGGTTGGAGACCCTTGTCAGATGATTGACGAAGGGGAAGTGAAGCTAAAATTGTAGACGGATGACACACAGTGGTTGAAGCAAGTCATGCAGGTACCAGTCTTGGAGATGAGTCTAATTTCTTCAGGAAATTCGGGTGATGAGAGATGCACTGTAACTCTCACAGCGGATACACTTGAATTAGATGGTGGTAAGAAAGTAGGTATCCTTTATCTATCTACTTATATTACTGATTCACCTTCTGTTGTAGAGATGTGGCTTCATAGGCTTGGTCACATATGTAGAAGGAGAATGCAAGTTTTGAAGCAGAAGTTAGATGTCTTTGACAAGCTAAAGAACTAAAAAGCCTTGGTGTTCATGGAGGAGATGAAAGACAGAGATCAGGTGAGGGAACTAAATTATTCTGAGTAGAGCAGGGTTGATTTGATTAGGATTTTGATCCATGGAGAGCTCACGGGTAAAAAGTTATCACTCACAGACGAACACAAGTACCGACGTCGGTAGAATAAAGACCGACGTCGGTCATGAAGAAACCAACGTTGGTAGAAGGGACACTGACATCGGCCAGGGAAACGACGTCGGCAGTCAGGGTCAGTATAGGGAGCTGACATCGGTCGGGAGCAGACTGGGAGATGGTCGAGATCGGTCACTGGTACGGATGGTGGGCAGACAACAAGCTTTCAATAAGTCTCAAACGCTCATGTTGAGGTCAAAAAGGGTAGGTGAACCTCATATTCATTGTTCACCTTCTTTATATTACTTATTGATGGTCAAGAACCAGGAAGATGCGAAGAAGCAATGCAAGTAGAATCCAGATATAGTGGGAGCTTGGCATGGATGAGGAGTGTGAGTCCTTGGAGATGAACCAAACAGGTATTTGTTGGTAGAGTTATCAGCTGGAAGTAAGCACTGAGAGACGGAATGGATTCCTAAGTTAAAGAAGAGAGTGGATGGACACAAGAGATGAAAGGCCAAGGTATATGGTCTTGAAGAAGCTGCAGGACAGTGGTACAGGTTTGACAGGTGGATGACTAAACATGGATTCAGTCAATGTCAGTGTAACTATTGTGTTTATCTTACCAGGTAGATAATGGTCACAACATCATCTTATTACTGTATGTGGCTGATTTGCTAGCAAGTTTGTACATATAGGGATTTGCTGAGCTAAAGGTAAGGTTAGTTCAGAGGTGTGTCATGAAGAATTTGAAGCAGCAAAATTCTTTGGCATAAGAGACATGGAGATTTTATCTCCAGTGGGAGCTGATGTGAACAAGGTGTTGGCGGGGTTCATGATGCAGGATGCAAAATTAGAAAGCACACCAAGGGCTGGACAGTTCAAACTTAGCTTGAAACAGGGTTCAAAATCACATGAGGTCTAGTGTAGACCTGAGTTGTTTTCCCAAGCAGTGGGGGTTGTCAAAAAGTATGGAGGCAATTCGGGGAAGGAGTACTGGAGGGCAGTTCAGTGGGACTAGCAGTAGGGATTCTTGTTATGCAGGGTCAAGTTCTTCACTACATGGATGTGTAGGTTCGGATGTGGCAGGTTACTTGAACGACAGGTGTAGTATCACAGGTTGTGTGGTGGTTCGTCTTTAGGGTTGATCTTGAAGAGGAATACAAGCCAAGGAATAATTTACACAATGTACAGGTACGTGTACAGGTGTAGCTATTTATCTCCAAGTGGGAGATTGTTAGGTTGTGGAGCTAAAAACTTCACCAAGATGCAAACAGGAGAAGTTACGGAGGATGCAGAGTTCCGAGAAGTTGCAGAATCAGTTGCAGGGAAACCGACATTGATCTGATCAACTGACGTCAGTCAGATAGCAAAGAGGAAGAAACTGGTGTCGGTTACCAGTCGGCCAACATCGGTTATGGAGGAGCTGACGTCGACAGCCTGTGCATGAACAGGCAGTTTGCATGTTGATCTGGGAGAGTCTATTTTGAGACTGTTAGTTTGCATGTTGAAGGCTAGTCTTAGTCTTGAGTTACGTGTCTAATTATTGTAACTAGGTTAGTCTAATTATTGTAAGCATGAGATCTATATATGGACTCATGGGTTGTATTGTAAACTTGTGCTAGAAAGCCATTGGGCTTGTAGAGAGAGCTAGTGTAGTTCCTCCTAGTTACCAAATAGGGGTACTGAGAGTGTATGATCAGAGAGAGTTGTAGGTTGTGCAAGTTCTTGGAGAAGATCCACTGGGGTACTGGTTGAAGAATCATAAGGACTTGGTGAGGTAAGGACAAGGGTTCTTCAGGGGTGTAGAAAGACATCTACATGGTGAGTATGATCTAGTTATTTGCAGGTAGCAGCAGAGAGTAGGGGATCTACTTAAAGTACAGTTGTGTACTTGGTGAACTGGCAGCGTGTTACTGACTGGTTGGAGAGGTGAACATCAATTCTGTATTGCAGTTGATTGTTGTGACCAAGAGAGAGAGGGAAGAAGGTCTTGAGGTGTGGCGAACCTTTGAGGTGGAAGAAGAAGTGGCATCTTCTTTATTGTATATTCTTCTGAGTGATTATTAATACAATTGTGTATTGTCTCTCAATTCCTGTGTTGTTTCATATTTCTAGTTACTTATTGATTTTGGTTAAATTCTGTGTTTAGTTGCTAATACAAGAAGTAATCATATGTGCTCTAATTGGTAGAGCAAGATCCTGACACAGTGGGATCAGAGCATGTTTATTGTTCTAGGTTCCCTGACAATGGGGGTAGAATAAACCATCCATCTTTCTTCTTTCAGAGATGATGCTCACAGACAAAGCAGAAAATCCTGGTGGAAACATTGAAGGCACTTCTCTTCTTTCAGAAGTGTTCTTGCAGGAAACAACAGGAGTTTCTTTCAGGCAGGATAAGTAACAAGGTGCCAAGGGTGTAGTAACCAACAATCTAAGGTGTAACACAAAGTCTCCACCTTGACTGCCCAAGAGTGAGGTACGAAGAACAATGGGGGCATAAAGTCATCCCAAGGTCCTTTACACAAAAATAGAAAATAAAAACACACACTGAAGACAACTATGACAACGCAAAGTTTGAAAGTAGTTGGCTTCAAGGCACCTTCCTTATTGCCTCCACTAGTTTTGCTTGTTAAATCAAATAAATAAGAATGCTTTTAGAAGATAGACATAAGAACAATCTCCTAAAGTAGCATAAGCTATCACAGCACAAAGTCTGCAAGTAACTTGCTTTCTCATTCAATCAAAGAAATATGAACTACAATCTGAGCTCAAAGTCTCAGTAATGCCATTCAATTTGGGCAGAGTTTCACTTCTATTATTGGGAAGATCTCCTTAAAATAATAAAAGAAATTACAATATATAGCCACCAAGCAAGGCTTGGTACTCTCTCCCATGGGATGGCCCATGCTACAATCAATGCCTTTAATGTGCCTTCAGTTCTATCTAGAGGGACCATGCCTGGAACAGTGCGTCACCTTAACTATGGCATGTCTATTCATCTAATATGTATTTTCCTAGGTCTAGATCATCTGGTCTATCCCCTCTGACATTTGTGCAGCTGTCCATTTTTTATTTACTCCAAAGGAGACTAACAGGTCGTGCCTTCGATGTTTGCAAGCTCAAAAATCTACTTTGCAGACTGTTCCATCTACTGGAATAACTTCTACGCAGATATTTTAGGCTTTTCCCTCTTTTCACTTTTTTCTTTTCTAGCTTTATCTCTTCTTGCTGTGATTTGAGCTATCGGGATATCTTTTCAGCCAGTCACTTGGTTATTCCTTCAAGTTCTATGCTTTATTTGAATTTCAACAGATATTCCCTTACCTTAAATTTGACATATGCGGGGACATCATTGGTTGACTGTTTCAATGGTTCGAGCAGCCTTCTCAGCTCCTTCGTTCAATCACTTTATTGGTTCAATCACTTTATTGGTTCAATCACTTTATTGGTTCAATCGCTTTCCTGCTCCTTGGTTAAACCATTGCTTTCATTTGAACTTTCGTTTGGAATCATCCATGTTACTTCTCTCTTTGCTTGAGGCCGCCTTTGAACTGCTTGAACCTATGAACCATTGAACTCTTTCAGTTCAAGGTTCAATCGATTCATTGGTTTTTTTCCTCTACCTGTCACTTCCTTGTTCTTTCTAAGCTATTTGATCTTCATCACACTGGTTGAACATTTGAACCTGTGAGCTCGTTGAACCTTTTAGTTCAAGGTTCAACGGTTCAATCAGTTCATTCTTTTTATTTGGCTAAGTCCTTTTGATCTTTTTGAACCAAATGCATTGAACCATTTGCTCGTTGACCTTGTTGAACCATTGAACCTATTGAACCTTTGAACCAAAGTGGTTCAATGGTTCAACGGTTCAATCATTCAAGCCTTCTTCTCTTTGATAAATGTTTTGAAGCCGTTGAACCTAGAAGTAGTTGAACTTGTTAAACCTTTGCCAAAGCGCCAACTCTTGCTGACGGCATTGAACCTTGAACCCATTAAACCCTTGAACCAAAAGAGTTCAAGGTTCAACGGTTCGATGGTTCAATCCTTACTTAAAAGGTTGCTGATGAACTCTTTTGGTTGAACCAAGCCATTGAAACAATCTTGAAAATGACCAAGTGTTGGAAAATTGTTCTTTCCTGCAGAGTCCATAGAAATCAACCTATGAATTCCGTAGAAATGAGTTCATAGTTTTCTCTTGAGCCTTGAAAGAGTCCATAGAAATGAGCCTGCAAAGTCTGTAGTTTTAAGCCTGCAGAGTCCGTAGTTTTAAGCCTGCAGAGTCCGTAGATTTCTTCCTACAGAGTCCATAGATTCAAGCCTGCAGAGTCTGTAGATTTCTGAGAAAGCTTTAAAAAAATGAAGAACTTGAATGCTTAGAACAATTTTTGAAAGGGGAAGAGAGGATTTTGGTCTGTAGGACCAGAATAGTTCAAATGTTGTCCCAAAAATGAGTGATATTTTTGGGGGACAATAACTGGCTCCAGTTGGGGAATTTCCTTCAAATGAGAACTTAGAACAACTGAGGGGAGTAGAAACCAGAATCTCCAGTGTCTTGAAGTGTGCCATTGGGCTACGAAGTCATGCTACCCAAAAAGAAAGGCTCCAAAAAATGAAAACAAAAAGCACAAAACAAAACTAAAGACTATACAAATATACATATGTACAGATGATCTTATCTGATGCCTCAAGATTTGAAGCGCTTCAGATGCTGCCCACTGTGAGATAGTGAAAATGATGTGCCATCCTGTTAAACCAATAGGAAACCATTTTGTCTCCAGAAATAGTGATGGGCGAATGGAACTCTCCACCAGGAAACCAATTTTTTGCATCTTCCTCTTGGCCTTTTCTTCTTCTTTCTCCATGGCAGGACGTGGTCTTCAAACTAAAAACCATAACTCCTTGCTCTCCCTATGAAGAGTTCCTTTTGCTGACTTTGGAATACAACAATATGGTCCACCACCATAGCTTGTTATTCTACTAGTCCAGTCTAGCACATGCTTTGATTGTCAGCATCAGACCCCTGACAAACCATCAGCTCAGCATCTCCTTTGGTGTGAAGGAGTTTGACCTCTTCACCCTGAGCAATTTTCAATATGAGAAACAGAGATCCGCATCCAATTGTGGAAGAATTGCTGCCATCGGATTCTAGGATCCAAGCATCATTAGAAGCTGATATTCTATCAGATTTCTCTTTATGGGAGATGGAAGATCCTTCTTGATTTGTACTACGCGCTACCAATTTTTTTGATGCCTTATTTAGATGAAATCTTGGATTGCCAGCTATAAGACTTTCATCAGCAGGGACATGGGCATCCTCTGTGGCCAAGAAGTAATTACCCCTGCCTGAAGCCTCAAACAGAATTTGAGCAACAAGGGCTAACGTTGGGGTAACCACAATCTTTGCCTCAGACAGGTCCGCACCTGGTTCTCCACCAATGTTTAATTACTCAAGATTGGCTTGTAGGGATTCAAACTCAGTCATTTGAATTTTGGATTTCTTGAAATGATCAATCATGACAAATGACTGAGATGGACTTGGAAGAGAGGATGGGAGTTCATCCTTTTGGTTTTTGGGAGGGGGAGGTTTGATCTACGAATTTGAAGTAGAAGGTGCAGAGATGTTCGATGTACTTACTTATTTGGTAATCACTGGGTCCTTTAACTAGAAAGGAAGAGGCATTCTCTGCTCAGTAATTGAAATTGTTGGTTGGGGTCGCTCCTCTGTCTTCTCTTTGTCAGCCTACAGCTGACTGATTCTCAGACCTGGTGAATACTGCGTATGATCCTTCAACTGCTTCACCTTCACTCCTGGGTTCATCTTGGTAATTCAGGAAACCAATGTGGGAGTCACCAGTTGATTCTTCTAGATCTTCCCTGAAGAGATCAACACCATTTTCTTGCTCGATCTTAGGTTGGAAATAGGAAACATGTTCTGTTTCTAGATATCCAACTATTGAGTTGGTTGGAGGTGCTTCAAGGGCAAGGTTCCTCTGTGAGGGAGGAAGATGATTTGGTTGCCCTTGACTTCTGGTAGCATTGCCTTGATATGGCTGATTTTGAAATGCCCTCCTTGGCATATCCTGATTAGGAGGGGCATACATACTTTGGGCCATTTGCCTTTTCAAGGATAGCAATTTATTTGCCAGCTTTTGTACCATTGGGTCAATGGTGGCTATGGGTGAGTATTCAGAAGATGAAGAGGGTTTACCTCTATTCGAGTCTCTCCTTATCTTTTTTTCCAAGATAAGGTCATCTTCTAGCTCAGTAGCCAAGTCTTGAGTAGCCTCAAGGTCTATGTGTCTATCCCGTCTCAATAGAAAACTCACTTCATGTAGCTGTGAGTTGATGAAGAAACACATGAGATTCTGAGGTGTTGGCTGGGCGATCATGGGAATCTTATGCCTCAGCTTATTGAACCTGGCAATAAAATCCCTCATAGGCTCATGAGGTTCCTTCTTCATCTGAGTGAGCTAGGCCAGCAAAGCATGCACATCCTCTGCAGGCTTGGGCCTGGCTTCAAACTTGGCTTTGAGTGTATCATAGTCAGTCACTGATCCAGTTTGCAAATGGTAGAACCAGTCTGCAGCAGCACCTTATAGGGTCTCCAAAAAAACCCTGACTGCCACATCTTCAAATTCCACCCCTATCACACCACAGGATATGCTGAAGGCTACAATGTGTTCATCATGGTGAACTATCCCATCACCAAAGAATCTAGGGAAATTCTTTCTTGAACTGCGTGGAAGTTCATGTAGAGGTGGAGTCAAGTTGAGTGGGCCAAAAGAGTTACCCTAGGGGCCTCAAACTGCCATGTTTTAATTATGTAAAATAGGGATAACAAATCTGGGTGGAGTGGTTAGATTGTGAATCAAAAATGGAAAGGGACTGGCCCTACTTTAGCTTGAGGCTTTAAACTGTGCACTCTTTCCTAGCAGCTCTAGTTTTGTAGACCAAATAATATAATAGAAGTGGAGGAAGACGGAGGAAAATGGTAAGGCTATAATTGTTAGGTTATGGAGCTAAAAGCTTCACTGATGTAAATGGAGGAGGTTGCTGAGTTGTAAAGCAACCGAAGTCGGTAGGCCAACTGACTTCGGTCATGTTCGCAGTAACCGACGTCAGTTAGGGGTCGGTTGACATCGATCAGACAAGAACCAACGTCAGTAACATGTGTGTGCGTTCATTTGCATGCACTTCTAGAACTGGTCTAATTTTAGATGGATAGTCAGTTTGCATGTAAAAGACTAATTTTAGTCTTGAGTCTGCGTTTTTAATTATTATAATTGGAAAGTCTAATTATTTTTTGTATGGGATCTATTTAAGAGACCCATGGGGCTGTATTGTAATTTGGAGAATCATAAGGACTTGGAAAGGCAAGGACAAGGGTTCTTTCCGAGTGTAAGATCTAGGTTTGCAGGTTGTGTAAGATCAGGTGAGATCTACATGGTAAGTAAGGTCAGTTGATCTATAGGTGTGTGTGTGTGTGTAAGGTCAAAGGAGATATGTGGGGTAGCAAGGTCAAACGAGATCTGCAACATAACAAGGAGCAAGATTAGGGAGATCTACTTGGAGTAGGTGGTGTACTCGGTTGGTACTAGAAGTAGGCAACAATGGTTGAGTTGATTGTCTCTTACTGGTTGGTGTACTGGCAGTATTGTTACTAACTAGTTGAAACAACAACTTTGTGTTTGAGTTGATTGGTTTGTAATTGAGAGAGAGAACTCTTGAGGGAGAATTACTGGTATGCCCAAGAGGTTTGGGAAGAGTGTGATTTCTTCATTGTATTTCTTTCTAGAAGAGTATTAATACAAGGTTATATTGTCTCTCATATTTTGTGTTGTTTTTGAATTCTAGTTACTTATTATTCTGGTTTAATTCCATGTTTAGTTGCTTATACAAAGGTAATCAAGTGTACTCTTAAGGAGTAGGGATCCTGACAATTGGTATCAGAGCCTGGTTCGGAGCAGGTTAGTGTTTGTTGATTATAGGTCACTCTTAGGGGTTTCTAATTGAGTGGGAGTAAAGCAATGGCAGAAGAAAGTAAGCTAAGAATGGAGAAATTCAATGGCAAGAATGATCAATTATAGAATTATAGAAAGAAAGAGCAGGTAAAGAAAGATTGTTGGTTGGTAGAAGATCAGCATGAAGAAAATTAAGAAGTAGATGTTGCAGGTATTGTTGCATAGAATGCTCTTGTATGTTCCTTGGATAAAGTAGAATCTTGGGTTTTAGATTATGTTGCCTCTTTCCATGCAACCCCAAATAGAGTATTTTTCCATGATTATGTCCATGGAGACTTTGGAGAGATTTATTTAGGGGTTGGTGAGCCTTGTCAAATTGTTGGCAAAGGGGAAGTGCGGCTGAAATTGCAGATAGGCAACACATGGGTGTTGAAGGATGTCATGTAGGTCCTAGTCCTGAAGAGGAGTCTAATTTCTACAAGAAAGTTGGGTGATGATGGTTGCACAGTTACTCTCACAGTGGAATCTTGAAAAGTTTCTAAGGGTGCACTTAAATTAGCATGTGGTAAGAAAGTAGGTACTCTTTATCTATTTACTTGTATTACTGATTCTCTTTCTGGTTTATCTACTTTAGATGTAGATGTGAAAATGTGGCTGTGTAGGCTTGGTCACATGAATAAGAAGGGGATGCATGTTCTTAAGAGGAAGTCTGATGTCTTTGACAAACTTAAGAACTAGAAAGCCTTAGTTTTCATGGAGGAGATGATGGATAGAGATCAGCTCAAGGAGCTGAATAATTCTGGGCAAGGCAATTTGGAAAAGGTTATGATCTAAGGTGAGCTCGCGGGTAAAAGTCATCACTCACAAGAAAACACAGTTATCGACATTGGTCAGGTGAGAGTTGACATCGAACATGCAGGTACCAACGTCGGTCATGTGCAGACCAGAGTCAGTGGTGTCAAGTAGGTGGAGATCGACGTTAGTTAGGGAACTGACATCAGTGACCACGTGGACACCGACATCGATCAAGGAATTGACGTTGGTGATCAGGTGGAATTGACATCGATCGGGTGCAAACCAGGGTCAACTAGAGAACGAATTTTGGGCAGACAGCAAGCTATCAAGGAGTCTCAAACGCCCATGTGGAGGACTAAAAGGGTAAGTAAGACTCAAATTCATTATTCTCCTTCTTTATACTACTTGAACTTGTTGCTCACTGATGGTCAAGAACCAGGAAGTTTTAAAGAGGCAATGCAGGTAGAATTCAAGAAATAGTGGGAACATGGCATGAATGAGGAAATTGATTCCTTGGGAAAGAACCAAATGAGAGATTTGGTAGAGTTGCCAGTTGAGATGAAAGCACTAAAAGACGAATGGATTCCTAGGTTAAAGAAAGGAGAGAATGGACACGTGAGACAGAAGGCCATGTTATATGGTCTTTAGCAGGCTGTAGGACAATGGTGTTTGAGGTTTGACAGGTGTATGACAAAGAATGGCTTTAGTCAATGTCAATGTGACCATTGTGATTACTTTACCAGGTTGGATAATATTAGCTACATTATCCTATTACTGTATGTGGTGTATATGCTTGTTGCAGGGTCACACATGCAGGGAGTTGCTGAGCTAAAGGTAAAGTTAGTTCAGAGGTATGCCATGAAGGATTTGGGAGCAGCAAAATTCTTTGGCATGAGTATTTCTAGAGATAGGGAAAATCATAGGTTGATGTTGTCTCAGGATGATTATGTGAATAAGTTAGTGGAGAGGTTCAATATGCAGGATGCAGAACTAGTTAGCACACTTATGGATGGACAGTTCACAGAACAGTGTCCCAAATCACATGATGAGGTTGAGTACATGTGTACTAGACCTGATATTACCCAAGTAGTGGGAGTTGTCAGCAAGTTTTTGGCCAATTCGGGAAAGGAGCACTGGAAAGCAATTCAGTGGATTTTCAGGTATCTGAGAGGGACCAACAGCAGGTTAACATGCTATGCAGGGTCAAACACTTCTCTACATGGGTATGTAGATTCAGATATGGTAGATTACTTGGATGATAGGGGAAGCACCATAGGATATGTGGTGGTTGGTCTTCAAGACTGAACTTGAAGAGAAATACAAGCCAGGAAACAAAATTAGATGATGTACAGGTATAAGTATAGGTACAGGTGCAGTTGTTTATCTCCAAGTGAGAGATTGTTAGGTTGTGGAGCTAAAAGCTTCACTGATGCAAATGGAGGAGGTTGCTGAGTTGCAGAGAAATCGATGTCGGTAGGCCAATTGACGTCTGTCATCTTCAGTGTTCACAGTTACTAACGTCGGTTAGGGGTCGGCTGACATCAGTCAGATAGGAACTGATGTCGGCAACCTGTGTGTGCGTGCGTTTGCATGCGATTCCAAAACTGGTCTAATTTTAGACAGACAGTCAGTTTGCATGTAAAAGACTAATTTTAGTCTTGAGTCTGTGTTTCTAATTATTGTAATTGGAAAGTCTAATTATTGTTTGTATGGGATCTATTTAAGAGACCCATGGGGCTGTGTTGTAATTTGGATAATCATAAGGACTTGGAAAGGCAAGGACAAGGGTTCTTTCAGAGTGTAAGATCTAGGTTTGCAGGTGTGCAAGACTAGGTTGATCTGTAGGTTGTGCAAGATCAGGTGAGATCTACATGGTAAGTAAGGTCAGTTGATCTGCAGGTGTGTGTGTGTGCAAGGTCAAAGGAGATCTATGGGGTAACAAGGTCAAAAGAGATCTGCAACACAACAAGGAGCAAGATCAGGGAGATCTACTTGGAGTACATGGTGTACTTGATTGGTACTGGAAGTAGGCAATAATGATTGAGTTGATTGACACTTACTGGTTGGTGTACTGGCAGTATTGTTACTGACTGGTTGAAATAACTCTGTGTTTGAGTTGATTGGTTTGTAATTGAGAGAGAGAAATCTTGAGGGAGAATTACTAGTACGCCCAAGAGGTGTGGGAAGAGTGTGATTTCTTCATTGTATTTTCTTCTGTAAGAGTATTAATACAAGGTTGTATTGTCTCTCATATTCTGTGCTGTTTCTGAATTCTAGTTACTTATTATTCTGGTTTCATTCCATGTTTAGTTGCTTATACAAAGGTAATCAAGTGTACTCTTAAGGAGTAGGGATCCTGACAATAATGATAATAGGTAAGACATGGAACGGAGTTGCCAGAGTCTATATAATGGATAAGGGAAGGAACTGCTTCAATCTGAAACTTGAGGCTTCAGACTGCACGTTCATCCCCAGTAGAGTCACCAAAAACTGTTGTGCGAGGTTGGGGAGGAAAAATTAACAATGGGAAAGCACTGGAGTAGTTCATTCCTCCATAGTGGAATGCATGGATAAGGTTATAATGATAATGGGTAAGACACATGTGAAGTTTCAATCTGAAACTTGAGGTTCCAAATTGCACAAAATTACTGTGTCCCCAGTAGAGTCACCGTTGGGTGAATATTTTATCAATCAGCGTACTGATCAACAAAATAGGTCTGATCAACCACAACAAGAAGATTGGTTAGCCAGGTGTGCAGATTTACTACATCAACAAGAGACAAATCTCTCATCTCATCAAGGGGAGGTTCCCTATAGATATGTAAGAGCTATATATAATATAAATAAGCAGAAAATAACACATGGGGGTAGAATAAACCATCCATCTCTCTTCTTTCAGAGATGATGCTCACAGACAAAGGAGAAAATCCTGGTGGAAACACTGAAGGCACTTCTCTTCTTTCAGAATTGTTTTTGTAGGAAACAACAAGAGTTTCTTTCAAGAAGGATAAGTAACAAGGTGCCAAGGGCGTAGTAACCAACAATCTAAGGTGTAGCACAAAGTCTCCACCTTGACTGCCCAAGAGTGAGGTATGAAGAACAATGGGGGCACAAAGTCATCCCAAGGTCCTTTACAAAGAAATATAAAATAAAAACACACACTGAAGACAACTATGACAACACAAAGTCTAAAAGTAGTTGGCTTCAGGACACCTTCCTTATCGCCTCCACTAGTTCCGCTTGTTAAATCAAATAAAAAAGAATGCTTTCAAAAGATAGACATAAGAACAATCTCCTAAAGTAGCACAAGCTATCACAACACAAAGTCTGTAAGTAACTTGCTTTCTCATTCAATCAAAGAAATATGAACTACAATCTAAGCTCAAAGTCTCAATAATGCCTTTCAATTTGGGCAGAGTTTCACTTCTATTAACGAGAAGATATCCTTAAAACAATAAAAGAGATTACAATATATATCCACCAAGCAAGGCTTGGTAATCTCTCCCATGGGATGGCCCATGTTGCAGTCAACGCCTTCAATGCGCCTTCAATTCTATCTGGAGGGACCATGCTTGAAATAATGTGTCACCTTAACTATGGCATGTCTATTCATCTAATATGTCTTTTCCTGGGTCTGGATCATTTAGTTTGTCCCCTCTGATGTCTGTGCAGCTATCCATTTCATCTTTACTCTAAAGGAGACTAACAGGTCATGCCTTCGATGTTTGCAAGCTCAAAAATCTACTTTGTGAACTGTTCCATCTACTGGAATAACTTTTGCATAGATATTTCAGGCTTTTCCCTCTTTCCACTTTTGTCTTTTCCAACTTTATCTCTTCCTGCTATGATTTGAGCTATCAGGATATCTTTTCAGCCAGTTGCTTGGTTCTTCCTTCAAGTTTCGTGCATTATTTGAATTTCAACGGATATTCCCTTACCTTAAATTTGACATTTGCAGGGACATCATTGGTTGACTATTTCAACGGTTCGAGCGGCCTTCTCAGCTCATTGGTTCAATCACTTTTTTGCTTCAATCGCTTTATTGGTTCAATCGCTTTCCTGCTCCTTGGTTAAACCATCTCTTTCATTTGAACTTGCCTTTGGAATCATCCATGTTGCTTCTCTCTTTACTTGAGGCCGTCTTTGAACTGCTTGAACCTGTGAACTATTTAACTTTGAACTCTTTCAGTTCAAGGTTTTATCGGTTCATTGGTTTTTTCCTCTGCCTGTCACTTCCTTGTTCTTTCTAAGCTCTTTGATCTTCATCACACTGGTTGAACCTTTGAACCTGTGAACTCGTTGAACCTTTTGGTTCAAGGTTCAACATTTCAATCGGTTCATTATTTTTATTTGGCTAAGTCCTTTTGATCTTTTTGAACCAAACGCGTTGAACCATTTGGTCATTGAACTTGTTAAACCATTGAACCCATTGAACCTTTGAACCAAAGTGGTTCAATGGTTCAACGGTTCAATGGTTCAAGCCTTCTTCTCTTTGATAAGTGTTTTTTAGCTATTGAACCTAGAAGCAGTTGAACTTGTTGAACCTTTGACAAAGTGCCAACTCTTGCTGACGGCGTTGAACCTTGAACCCATTGAACCCTTGAACCAAAAGAGTTCAAGGTTTAACGGTTCAATCCTTGCTTAGAAGCTTGCCGATGAACTCTTTTGGTTGAACCAAGCCATTGAAACAATCCTGAAAATGACCAAGTGTTGGAAACTTGTTCTTTCTTGTAGAGTCTATAGAAATCAACCTGTGAATTTTGTAGAACTGAGTTTGTAGTTTTCTCTAATTTTTCTCTCGAACCTTGAAAGAGTCTGTAGAAATGAGCCTGCGGAGTCCATAGTTTTAAGCCTACAGAGTCCGTAGTTTTAAGCCTGCAGAGTCTGTAGATTTCTTCCTGTAGAGTCTATAGATTCAAGCCTGCATAGTCTGTAGATTTTTGAGAAAGCTTTAAAAAAATGAAGAACCTGAATGCTCAGAAAAAATTTTGAAAGGGGAAGAGAGGATTTTGGTTTGTAGGACCAAAATAGTTCAAATGTTGTCCCAAATATGAGTGATATTTTTGGGGGACAACACTAATGATGTTGATCATGTAGTACAACAAATTCTTCATGACATAAAATTACAACTTGCACAACTATCTAAGGCATCTAACAAACGTGGCCATGCAATTTCATCTACATAATCCTTTGGCTACGGATGTTCTTGTTCACCCATTTACTCCTTTGTTTCAAGTGTCTAAATTTAAATTATATAGTGTAAATCGGGATCCTTTCCATCATATTAGGGCTTATTTTTCATCTTGTTTTGGCTTTGATTGTGATGAATTATTTATAACCCAGTTATCTCCTATGAATCTCACTAGTTATGCATTAGATTGATTCTACACCCTACACATGGGTTTTGTGCACAAATTTAATGATTTGGCTGATATTTTAATATCACACTTTAAGATAAACATTATTCAAAAGGCCACCTTTTATCAAATTACTCAAATCAAATAAGACCTAATGAACATCTAACATACGTGCTTAAACTTAAAACCATTCTTATGAAAATGTCATGCCAAATTCTTGATAGTGAGATTCAAAGTATATTATCAAATAGTTTTCTCTTTCCACTTAAGTAAAAAGTCATGTAAAATTACTAGGAATATTTTGATGAGCCTTCTCATGCACTACTTAACATTAAGATTAAACTTATGTATGCCAATATGTTTAAATATACATCCATTGCTTCCAAATATCAAGTAAATACAATGTTAAAACCATGTACTAATGATGTACCTAATTTTAAAAATAAGAACAAGGCCAAAAGCATAAAAAAATATTCACAAATCAATGATAGGATTATCTTTATTACTTGTTATGTGGAAGGCCTTGGCAATTTTTTAGGAAGGTGGAACATGATGGTCACACAAACACCTACACATTAGTGAAATAAGGAAGGAAATACACTTTAAATCCTTTGAAAGATAAGAGTGAAAAATTAGACAATGGTCCAATAATTTTTAAAAATTTGGGAAATCAATTCCTGAAAGAAGTGAAAAGGGAGAGCACATGTTATGCATTCATATAAAAGCCTACACAAGTTGTGAGCATATGCACAAAAGAAACATTACCACACAAAGTGAAGGACTTGTTGAGAGAGTTTTCAGAGATCATTTCTAGTGATCTATCAAATGGGTTGCCACCCATGTGATGTATCAATCATCACATAGATCTAATTCTAAGATCTAAATTTCCAAACAAAGTGGAATATATATTGATACCTAAGGAGAATGTAGAGATACAAAATAAAATGCAAAAGCTATTAGATAAAGGGTTGATAAGATAAAATTTGAGCTCGTACGTAAATCTAACAATGTTATCACTAAGTAAAGGTGGAGAGTGGAGGGGTGCACTAATTAAATAGACACAAACATTACTATTAAGTATTGATTTCCATTATTGCACATAGACGACTTGATGGAGCATTCGAGTGGAGCATAATACATCATAAAGATTGACTTAAAGAGTGGATATCAAAAAATATGCATAAGAATGGTTATGTCATTTGGGATAACTAACACATCAAGTAAATTCATGAGACTCGTGAATAACATGCTTAAACTTGTTCTTGTTAAGTTTGTCATCATGTGTTTGGATGATAAAAAATGAACACTTAGTGCATCTAAGAGTGCTATAGTGGTTGTGAGATGATAATTTGCATGTTAATTTGAATAAATGTAGCTTCTTGAAAGAGGATTTGGTATTATTTGTGTTTTATGATTTCTAAATAAGGATTGAATATGGATATATAGTAGGTGTGAACTTTCCTTGAGTGGCCATCACCTAAAAATACATTTTAAGTGTGTAACTTTCATGGCTTAATTAGTTTCTATTTTAAATTTCATTCAAAACTTTAGTGGAGCATGCCAACCTATCACATAAGAAATGCAAGGTGATAGAAAAGACAACAAAACCAAATAAAAACGTTTAGAGTTTAAAGAAGAAAGTAACTAAATAAGTAGTGGTTACATTGCCTAATTTCAATAAGGTATTTCAAGTTGATTGTACGTTATTGGCCAAAAAATAGGAGTTGTAACAACTCAAGAAGGTAATCCCATTGCTTACTTAAGTGAGAAATTGCATTATGAAAAAACAAAGTATTTAATTTATTATCAGGAGTTTTATGCCATAGTGAAAATGCTCAAAATTAGGAGGCATTACTTTTTTCCCAAGGAATTTATGTTTTACACAGACCATCAAACACTACAATTCATAAATAGTCAAGGTAATCTTGAATAAATACATATGAGGTGGGTTGATGTTTTATAGATTTACTCATTTATGTTAAAACACAGACATGATAAGTCAAATAGAGTTACATATGCATTGAGTATGAGGTGCTTCTTATTGAAGGAGATGCAAGTGGAAGTTATATGATTTTTTTATATGGAGGAGTTATATGCACAAGATGCAAATTTTAAAGATACATGGAAATCATGAAAAAATTCATCGATTGTGGTTAAAAAAACATGGTTAAAAAATTTTGTGTAAGAAGGATTGTTGTTCAAAGGAACACAATAATGCATACCCAAAGGTTTGATGCACAAAAACTTGATTAAGGAGAAACATCGTGAAGGCTTAGTAGGTCATTTTGGCAATGACAAAACATTTGTACATTTGGCAAAAAAAATGATTTTTTATTAAGATTAATATTATGTGTGCAATTATGTTTAGGGTTGTAGAGGTTTTAGTTGGCAAAAGGAAGAAGTCAGAACGTAAGGTTGTGTCAACCACTACCCATCCTATAGAGACCATGGGAAGATATCAATAAATATTTTGTTTTTATTTCATAGAACATTAAAAAAAACATAATTATATATTTTTAATTATATATAGATTCTCCAAAATAGCACATTTTGTTGCATGTGTGAAAACTAATGATGTTAAAACTATAGCTAACTTGATTTTCAAGGATCTTGTGAGATTTTATGGACTACTGTGAAATATAGTGTTTGAAAGAGATACAAAATTTATTGGACATTGTTTAAGGACATTGTGGAAGATGTTGGATACCTAGCTATAATTTAGTTCAAGATATCATCCTTAGACGAATGAAAAAATGAAGGTAGTCAACATAATTCTTGGTAATCTATTTCAATGTTTGATTGGAAGGAAACGATGAACATAGGTTTTATTTATGGTGTGAGTTGTGTTTGACTATAATAATTCAATAAGTAGGAGCATTTGAAGGATAAAGTTTTATATTATTTATGATAATAGTCTAAGAGGAGTTTTAGAATTGTGTAACATCATATATGAGAGAAGGAAAAGTGTTGAAGCAGAATACTTTGTTGAATATATGCGTGACTTACATCAACCAGTTTGTAAAAAGTTAGATGAGATCATTGTGCAATACAAGTAGTGCATAAATTTAAAGAAAAGATAAGTAAGGTATCATGTGGGAGGAAAGGAAGTAAAGGTTCCCAAAAGGAAAATACGACTATAATTTGAAGTTGAATAAGATTGGACCATGTAGATTGTTTTGAAAGGTTGTGTCTAATGCATATGATATTGAGTTTCCTAAAGGCATAGACATTTCATTAATTTTAAATGTGGTAGATTTGTATCCTTATTATGATGGATAAAGTAGTGAAGAAAATATTAGCATATATTTTGTAAAATTTAACTAGAGATAACATATTTTTAATAAATATCACAAAGAATTTGATCTGAAGGTGATTGACACTTGAGTCAGTAAATATAAAAAGGAGTATAAAAAATATTTGTTGAAGTGGAAATACTGAGAAGTTGAATATCTGACTTGGATGAGTGCAACACAACATGATAAGTATGGATTACATCTCGAGGATCTCAAGAAAGGCACATGAGTAGGCACTCATGGTTCTTTTCAATATTAGGTTGTATGATATAGGAACATTCATGTTCATAAGTAATTGTTAATTTGTGGAGCTAAAAGCTTCACCAGGAGGCTAATCAGGGAGTTACTGAGTGCAACCAGTAACCGGCATCGACGGTATTGCCGACGGTGGTCAGGCAAGGACCAGGGATCGACCGAGGTCGGTCAGGAGTAGACCGACAGTAACCGACGTCGGTCACCTGTGAGTGTGCATGTAGTTGCATGTGTTTCCAGAACGTGTTTCTAGAATTAGACTCGTCTAATTTAAGAGGTCTGGGAGTGTTTGCATGTTGAAGATTAATTTAAGTCTTGAGTCTGTGTTTCTAATTATTGTAATTAGAGGTCTAATTATTGTATGCATGGGATCCTATTTAAAGACCCATGAGGCATGTATTGTAATTAAGGCAAGTAAAGTATTGAAGCAAGAAATCAAGGTCAAAGGAGATCTGCAAGGTGTAAGGTGAAGGAGATCAGCTAAAGCATTCAAGGAGGGGATAACAACTCAGGTTGTTGAGTTGGTTGTGGTTGAGCAAAAGAGAGAGGGAAGAAATCCTTGAGGTGTGGCAAGCCTTAGAGGTGGAAGAAGAAGTGGCATCTTCTTTATTGTATTTTCTTCTGAAGATTATTTAATACAAGATTGTGTATTGTTCTCAAATTCTTTGTTGTTTCAAGTTTCTAGTTACTTAATCATTCTGGTATAATTCCGTGTTTAATTGCTTATAAGAAAAGTAATCAATTGTGCTTCCTTGGAGGGGTTCCTAACAGTAATCTTACATTAGAGTAAATTTAATGTAGAAATAATCATTTTAAAAAGTTGTGTGTAATTATTTGTTTGTGTGAAATTATTTTATAATTCTTCCATGTAGCCTTTGTGTGCATGGAAATTTACTTCCACGTAACTTGGAGTAGCTTACAAAGTTTTGTGGAAGTCTGTTTAGTTTTGCACAAGTTTGGGAGATTGTGTAAAGAAGTTAAATTTGAGTCTTTCAAAGCCATAATATCAAAGCGTAGCCTTATTTTTGAAGCTTGCGACATCTTGTGAAGGAGAATTATCTCAAAACTTTGTGTTTATGGAAGTCTTGTATGAACATTGTGCATGGAATTATGCGAGAAGATTTAAGTTGGGAACATAGAAATTTGGGTTGCAACTTGTGTGTATTTTATTTGAGGATCAAATGTTGTTATGAATCAATATGACAACTAGAAATGAAGTCATTGTAATTTATTAATCATTCTATCAAATTCCTAGAATCAAGCATGGGTGTTGTTATGGGAAAGAGAACTCATTTAATTTCATGTTGTGATGTGTTATGGGTCATCGAGATTATCTTATGTATTTAATGATTGTGGTGTGTAGTGATGTGTTATATGCATTTAATGATTGTGGTGGGTTGTTGAATTATTTGAGAACATTAAGGTGAGTAGATGGAACATATATCTATATAAACACATCACTACGCTTGAGCAATGAGATTTGGGTAGATTGAGAGTTAAGTTTTTAATAAATATATCCAGAATGATCAAGATAGAGTAGTTAATAGAAAGGTTGTAATGCATCTCAATTACGATTGTTTTAGACTACATATGTTTTTAATTTTTTAAATTATATTATAGTGTGTCTAATATATGTTCTTTCAGTTAAAATCAATAATAACATTTTTATTACATTCTATTTCATGTGTATTATTGTGGGTTAGTAATTATTGCATTGAAATTATGGGATACTTGTCTAAGTTCATACTTAATTGGGTTCCCTGATCATGACTGTATTATACATTTTGTAGTCTATCACTAATTCCTAAAGATGTCAAGTAACTGAAATATAAATGATGTACTTTTTAGCTTAGTATAAATTCCTTCGTGGAAATTAGAAGGTTTACTTGTCTAATAACTTTTCTATTTTAGGTGAGGTGGATGAAGAGCCCAACATGAACCTTGATGTTTCCCAATGATATTTTACAAATGGAATGTGTGAGGTATTACTGCTATGTCTCAAAAATTATGGTTCAGGATACTTGTTGATATTGATGTTGTATTTTGATAATATGCAAATTCCTTATCTGTAAGAAGTCAAAATATATAGATTTCTTTATTTTTCTGCCAAACCTATATGTCCAAGAGCTATTTTCTAGATGTCTAATCATGAGCATTCCTCAGAGGTTTGTGACACTTGTTACATTGATTTGATATCCTCATGTTTTTAGTTTGGGTTTGGATACCACACATTGGTTAGTGTGGAATATTTTTTATTGTGATGGTCAATCCCTTACTCTTTCTAACATTTATGCCTTTAATGATGTTGTTGAAAGGGCATAATTTTGGTGGTGGATTTAAAACACACTTCTAGATTCTAATTAGATGGTATGCAGGGATTTAAATATTATTGAATCTATAGAATAAAAAGAGAAGTTTCTTTCGATGTGGTTGTTTACCACTGAAAGAGAGGTGTTGTTTTATATGCACACAAAAATTCACTGTCAAACCCTAATGACCACCAATGGCTCCCCTCCATCACCCTTGGTTTACTTGGTCTAATTTTAGAAAAGTAAACCATAATTTAGTGATAAGATTAGATAGAGATCTTTTTTATTAATAGAACCTCTTCACCTTTGCCAAAAAAATTAATCATGGTGTTAGTGTCACTCACGGTGTAATCATATCATATCACCCACCCATTAAATTTGGTAATGAATGGCCTGTACCTCAATTTAACAAAAACTAAATATCAATTCTACCTTAGCATTGCACACCTTAAACATGATTAGAATCATGCCCATATCATTATAATATGGAATTTTTCCCTTCGTCTTGGTGGTAACTCTTGTTGGATTGAGTGATGGGAGGTTGCCATCTCTAGAACTATCAAATTCTTCTAACCTTTGGTAAGAATGAAGCTTATTTTCACCATAAAGGTCACAATGTGTCATATAATGAATATATCAATAAATTGAGAGGTCTCCTCTCAATGAGGACCTTTGGAAGGAAGTTGCCTCATGGTGATATACACTTAAGATCAAAGAGACCTATCAAGCTTAGGGAGCCCAATTCCATGCTCGTATGCACTAGTTGAAAATAGGAGATCATGCCTTTAAGGAATTTTCCTCCCTCATTCATTACAATATAAGAGTGGAAAGGGTGCAAGCTATTCATGAGGAAAATTAAAATTTGGCACAAATTTTTGATATCTTGAAAGCTTTTGTCACCCATTACCATGGAGTCTTTGGTGGTCAACCATCTTCCTCATCCAGTAAAGAGGCCCTTGTCAAGTGTTTGCAAGTTTTACCTAGCAATATTTCTGAAGGGAAAAGAGTGGCATGTGATCACCTTATATATTTATAAGAGATCCATGAGATAGATAAGCATATGGCAGTGGATACGGCCCTTGAAATTAATGGTTTTCTTTGTGAGTTATATCAATTTCATTGCGATGTTGTAGGCCCAAAATTACACTATGTCTAGCTAGTGTTTGTTCATACAAACTCTCTTATTAAGTTTATCAATCAAGACAACATCAATTTTGTTCCTAAGATTGGAGACCTAGAGCTCACTACCAATTTTCACCCCATTATCCTTTTGAATGTATCTTACAATATTATTTCTAAAACCATAGTTCTAAGGGTAAGGTACCTACTACTTCTAATTACTTGCCCAAAGAAAATTAGTTTCATTCACAACAGATACATTTTATATAATGTTATTATAGTTTGGGAAGGGATAAAATGCGCTAACTCATCAAAAATCACAACAGAAAGTCTTGTTAGTTAAGATCGATTTTGACAATTCCTATGACAAAATTGAGTGGCCATTTATCCTTGCCATGCTACAAGATTTAGGGTTTAGAGCTAGGTTGTGAAAAAAAATTGGTATGATTTTTTAAGATGTTGGTGCTTGTACATCACCATTAACGGAGCTCAATCTAAATTATTTTGGTTTTCCATTCCATTAGACAAAGTTTCCCTCTTGCTCACTCCCTATATATTTTGGCAATAAAAGGGTTTAGTTATCTCCTTATTGATTACACATCTAGAGTTTGGTCAAGGGGACCACTCTCCCTCATTCTTAAATTCAGATGGCTAATGGACATTTTACTGGTGATTATTTTCTTACACTAGTTTAAGAGCATAATTCTATCAATAATGCTTTAAATTTTTTAGATATATTTTTCTTAGCTTCTAGTTTTTATACTCAATGCAAGAAAACCCGATGCGACAAACTATCTGATACTCTCATCCCAACCTAATTGCAAAATTTCAAGTGATATTAGATTTAGTTATGAGAAAAATTGAAAATATTAGGCATCCCTTTTGCCTTTTATGCAACCCTTTTGGATCTTTGAAACTATGTGGTACAAAAGGAAGAGAAGAAAATAGATTTTTGGATCACTAAACTAATCTCCCTAACTAGTAAGTTTTAGGTCTACTCTAAAGTCCTTGTAACCACCCATGTTTATTATCCTTCTAGTTGGGCACCAGTAAAGTTGCTAATGTTAAGTTTGAACGTCTTCTTAAAGACTTCTGTGAGTCTAACTTTAAAGACACTATAGGGGTTCACAGAGTTGCATGGGATATATGGTACATACCTAAAGTGATGGGGGGCCATAGAGTTCTTGATATCAAGCTTCAAGGAACTATATTCTGTGTTAAGTGGTTTATTTGATCCCTTCATGGAAATGAGGCCTATAATTTTTTTTCATAACTATATAATTGAAGCTAGTCCTTTTTGTAGACCATCATGGAAAGGTCTAAGCTTTCAATCACTTTGCTCACTCAAGTTCCTATGAGATCAAAGGGTCTTTCATAGCTCAAATTATTTTCAAAGCTCAGGTACTAATCGAATGCCACTTAATCTAAAATGGAGATGGAATTAGAACACGGTTCTTTATAAATTCTCACACTCTTTGGTGGTCTTTATTTCTTTCCTATTATGATGTTGCCTTTACCATGGTACCTTGGATTAAAAGTTTTAGGTTTACTCTAAGGTCTATTTCAAATTTGTAACCATTGTCAACATGAGCACTTAAGAATGAAGCCGCCCTTGATGTCCCCCCTCGATGCCAAGAAAATACTTAGATTCTTGAACTAATATATGCTTTTATAGCTTAAAATTCAAAAAAGAATTACTATCTTAAATTCAAGAGTTTGAAATCTACTTTAAAATGTTGAAATCTAAATTATAAAAGAGATAAAAATTACTACTCCTTCACACCTACTAGATATGCTTTAGCCTTGGATATTAGAAATGATTCTCTATCAACATCTTGATCATCACATTCCTCACTAAGTACCACTTATAAATATTTTTAATTAGGCATTATTAATAGTCAAAAATTATAATCGAATGCATGCAATATGATTTTCTCACTAATGAGGTAGTCCTCTTATAAATCCAGTATAAAGGATAACAACATTAATTCAATTTTCAATATTTAGTGAGACAACTACTAGAAAATAGTATAACACTTAGAGCATTTTAAGTCCCGTAATTTTCATCTTACTATGCTCTTTAGCATAATTCACAGATGAAAACATTCTTCAACTAGAACTCATTCATAATGATTTCAAATCAATCTATTCTTTTCTTGATCAAACAAATTTATGGAGACTACAATAGAATAGTAAGCATTTCAAGGAATTGACCAACAACAACATCTGAAATAATAAGAGATTATCATTATGATCTAATTCCAAATAACTCAAATTTCAAGTCTTCTTAAGCTATAATCTGACTCTAGTTTACTTAACAACAACAAAGCATCAGATAAATCTTGTGAAGGATTGTAGACACACTAAATTTTCTCAAGAGGATCAAATTATTAGTAAATATTAGTGTAACTTATCTTTTATAAGGTAAACCATACTATTTGCATCAAAATCAAATACCTCAAGAAATAAAGTTCATTTATGGCATATCTAACCTTTCCTACATTATTGAAATGATAACATAGTTGATCTTGCAAAGGGTGCATATCCTATTAAGAACATAATAATAGGGTTGTACAAGTACTACCAAACAAAGATTGACAAACATTCCCAAACCTTTCAAAATTGAATAAAACTGAATTAAGTATCACTATTATATGGCCTTGCTCAATCAACACGCACAATCTCGAGTGCATGCTAGCATGGATCTGGGCCCCACCATTCCATTAAAAAATAATTATATAATATAACCCTTCTTTGTTAATGATGCATTAACAATTTGTAAACTGACGATGTGGCAAGACTAGACCCAACATAGTTATGGTGGTCGTTTGGAAGAATGATTACAATGGCAATTGAATTTTCAAAAAAAAAAAAATCTTGCTCAAACCCCTCCCACCTAAACAATATACCAATTTATGCATTGCAGAGAGGATCAAAATATATTTTGTTTATAGTGGTGATTCTCATGATGATCAAATGTTTTTTCAAATGTCTATGCCACCATTTATTTATTTGAATACCTATGCATAGATGATAATGATGGTCTAATCTAGTTTTAAAAGTGGACAATTATGCATATAATGCCAAAAATGAAGTACTTCTCATGGAAGATGAAGGGCAAGTTCTTATTACAATTCAATAGAAGGTATGGGTGTGGGTATTTTTTTACCTTCTTCTTTCTTGTCACCATTATTTTCATTAACCACATCCATAATATCTATTTTTTAGTTTTAATTCATATTATAGTAGATATGGAGTGTTCACAATAGATGAGAAGCATCCAAAGGAGACCTTGATCAGTCTCAGAAGCCCATTATAAGCATTTCAAAGTAATCGCACTTCTCAAACAAAACCACTACCAATGTATATGTAAAAAATAATCATCATATTAAACATTACAATTCCCAGATGGAAGGGTTATTATTCCAGCCATGTTTTACAAAATTTATTGCTTCCAGATAAATTATTGCACAAGTATTTTAAATAACTGACAATTTTTTTTCAATTTATTATAATGGCTTGAGAGTTTGAGAAATTTGTTACACTCTGATTCCTCGCTAAGCAAACTTGATTATTTATGGATATTTATAGTTGGCAATTTGATTTGGTTATTATCAGCTAAGCTATGAGTTATATGTTGTTATAGGACAGTTGAATATTGTTTTGGTTTCATGATTTCATTACTTTGAGTTAGTTGTAGTGTATATTCTTACATTATGATCATGTTGATTTGTTATTTTAACAGTATTTTATTATATAAATGTCATGATGTTATGGACTAACTACACCCTTGTCATGAGTTGGATGCAAGAAAGATTCATCCCTTAGAGCATGACGGAGAGAGAACATCATTGGAGAGGGTGACATAAATAGAGTTGGAAGATGATAAAGGAATGGCTAGAACCCTGCACACACCATATTAGATAATATATGTTAAATACATCACTTGAATGGTTAACATTAGTACATTTATTATGTTATCTGCACTTGGATAAATATTTATACATTTTGATGATTGAGTATATGTGTTAACTCATTTTAATACCTATGTGGAATTACTCTGAAATGAGTTCATTTATGTCGTATTAATATGCTCATAACTGTTAATGTTTTCAAAAATAAAAATTTACGTAAATAGAAGAATTTCAAATTTGATGATTAACGAGTTAATCATTAATATTAAATCAAGATGTTGTGGTGATAATTATAATTAAATAATATTTTAATTATTATAATTAGATAATAAATCAAGTAATTATATTTTCAAACACTTTGAAAATAAAAACAAATTACAATAACATGACTTAGAGGGAAAGTGTAAATTTAGAAAAAAATGGAAAAACAAAAGAAAAGCACAAAAAGAGGAAAAATCTTGGATTAAAAATAAACAAACAAAAAAGGGGCAAAAACTCATAAAAGGGAAAAAAAAAAAAGAAAAGGGAAGGCAGTTTTAAAATAAAATAAAATGGAAAAACAAGCTTTAAAGTAACACATCCATGAAAAGGAGAGATAGAAAGGAGTATGGCGCAGCTTAGAGAGAGGATAGAAGAAAGGAGAAATAGAGGAGTGGCTTAGAGCAGAGAGGAGGCACAAAAAAAATAAAGGAGTGGATCAAAGGGGAACTTTTCCAAGATACCAGTAGAAGGATCCTAGGTAGGCGATCTTTTTATGTTAATATCCATGTTGGTATGTAAAAAACAATCTATACATAACATTCTCTATGATTTATAATCTATTTACTACAAAAGCAGTGAATCGATTTAATTAAATGTCTAGAAAACAAACAATACATATGCATTGATTTTAACAGTTATATATAGCGACTTGTATATATCTATCCATAGCTTTGTAATCATATACTGATTATATATTTGTAGATAAATATGATAATCTATGAATATATATGCAGTATGTAGTTTACTATTCAAAATCAGTGATCTGCATATATACATAAAGAACTATGTATATCATATTATATATATATCAAACGCATATAGGGGTGATTTGCTAACCATATAGTTGGTGTGTGTGGCACTCTATAAAATTCAAACCACTACCAAGATATATACAACAATGTAAACTAATGGTGATACAATGATATAGTGCATAGGGGTGAAACGATTTGATTTGTGTAGGAATGTGATAAATTGTAATACACTGAGCTATTAACTGGTATATAGCTAACAATGATAAGTGTATAAGCATCCTCACTAAGTGTTAAGTGTATAAAATTCTAATAATACTATAACCTCAAATAATCAATGATACACTTATACAGAGATACCATGATAACAAATAATCGATGATACTATTCTGATATACAGTAATTAGCTCTGCAACAATGATAAGTGTTAAGTGTGTAATATTCTAATGATAAGTGTGATAAGTGATAAGTGAAGGTATAAGAAAATATAGCGTATATAGATAACAATTATAATTTAGAAATATAAACTTCAAATTAGAAAATATTATAGTGATAAATTCATGTTTCCTATTTCAGGTTATTTAGGTGCTTATCCATTACTTCATAACATGAAGTGTTACATTCCTAATTTATACTCAGAGACACCTCTGTAGTTTATATATATATCGCTAAGGATACATTGTCATATAGAAGAAAAGAAGGACATAATCCATGGAAATATATTAGGTTGATATGTCAATAGCAAAACGGATCTGTATGACATACATAACATTTAACTGATCTAAACGACAACAATATATAACCTATAACTGACACATAGTGTTTATAACATGTAATAATCTTTGTATATTATAGTGAGTTGAGTATCCGGTATTGTAGATCCATTGTTGGAAGCTAGTTACTCATACCTATTTGGAATACTAATATCTTATAATAAATAGTCAAAGTATTTTATGAATAAGTAAAATTATGTTGGAAACATATGAAGTCTTTGATTAGACTTATAAATGATTGTTGGCATTTGCATACATTATACATTATTTGAGAACTTATGTATGGTATACAACTAGATTTTAGTGTATACAAGTGTTCTTAAAGGGGAAATATATCTACATATGGACTTAAGTATTCATATAAAATATAACGTTATGAGCACATTGGGTCATATGCCTATAGTTTGATGGATTGATAAAATAATTCATTCTGAGGGACAAGAAACTTTATCCATATGAATATAATCCCCTAGAAACGTAAAAAGATTATGACTGATTGTTGGTATATATGCATACAATATGAAAAATATGTGTGGAGTACATATTATGAGTATACTAATGTGTACAAGTGTTTAGACATATAACAGATATTAGTGCATTGTGATGTGTTCTTATAAGTTATAATAATGTGTAGTTTTAAACATAAGATATACCCAGTTGGTATAAATTGTACTTGCTTGCTTATTAATTAGGATTATGGGGTATTTGATATTTGAAATTGTAAGACTAGTTGTTTATAATTATGTAGTTGTGCTCATGAATAATGAACTATGATATTATGGGATGTCATAGAGTGTATTATGTTTGAAAACTATAGTCTAAATATATGTTATACCTAAGTGGTACAAACTGTAATTGTAATTAACATGTTTTATCAAGCATATCCATATATATATATATATATAGTCCATCAAGCATATCCACAATATCATTTATTATATAATTAATAATCAAATAAGTACAGATTTTACCAATTGGGGTGTGTGTGTGTGTGTGTGTGTGTGTGTGTGTGTGTGTGTGTGTGTGTGTATTGTGGATATGCTTGATGTACTAAATGTATGCATTTGATTATTCATGTGTTTAGCATGTTTTATGATTGTTAGTAGCAAGTAATCTATATGAATCTATTGGTTATATATATGTTAACCAAATCTCACATTGTTGGTACTGAGTAAGTAGTGAGATGAACTTTAGTAGCTTACTAGCATCACAATGTTAGATAAAGGTAATCTGATCAAATGGTGTGTATAAAATTGACTGATCCCAGAGATCAATAACTATTAAAAAATTTGGTCCAAGTAATGTTAGTGAGATATTATCATTTCATGTGTATGATCTACATGTTTGTGTGATATCTTGGTAGAACGGGTTTATTTATGGTATACCATATTTTTTTTTAGAAATCATATAACACATAGGTATTATCTTGTCTCTCTGGATTCTCACACCGTTACTATCTACTCATCCATGAAAGGAGGGCCATTATCTGATGGAGCATCATGTGGGGGATCGATGGTTTGTAGTTGTTATGGGAAAGTGCTTGGATGATGCTCTCCTTTCCCACATCAGTACTTCTTTGGAGAAGACACTTGAGATTGCCATAGATATTAGAGTTTGAGAAATTTATGCTCCATGAAGCCATATATTTTATATATGCACATTGTATTGTAATTATTATTACAACATTACCTAATGAGTTATAGTATTTACATATCTATAATTTGACAACAATGACTGTATCATTGTACCAGCCATGGCTAGACATTTGTAATTAATTTCCATATTTGGTTACAATGTATTTCATAGATAGATATTGATCAATGACTATTAGAAGTCACATGCTTATTTATAGTTAACATACTTAGAGTGTTAAATTTAGATCACTAATTGGATTTTCGTGGTGAAGTCTAATAAAAGAGTATGTTGATTAAAATTTTAAAAATTATCACATTTTTTCTATGTCAAACCCATTGGGATTGTTACAAAACTGATGAAAAGTGTGTGTGGGCACAGGTTAAAAGAAAGCAAGCCAAATCTGACATAATGGTAGAAGATGATAGTTTTTGCCTGGTTGTCTAATGTGGAGTGGATCAATCATTTTTAATGGGTCTTCTTATCATGTTTACTCAGATCAGTTGAGTTGAGAAAATTCATGGAAAACACATGGTAACCATCAATGGGAGCAAGCTATAAGCTACCTAGAGATGAGATGGCTTGTTTCCTAGAAAATGTTAAAATAAAATGTTTATGCCATTTTAAAATCTTGTATAAAACCATATCATAAGATGATGAAAAGGTTTCATTATTTATTGAGGCTAGGTTTTTGAAGGTAATTTTGATGATGAACTTTTCATATCGATCGATCAAGTTTACAAACTAACAGTTGGCCCAAAGCTCCAACCAATGATATAAGGGATTGTTTATTAGGATACATTTTAGTGAAACAACCTAGTTCCCAATGGAAAATACTAAATTTGAATCACATTTAAAGGTTAAGGATGTAAATCATAGAAAACCAAAGGACCTCAAGCACTCCACTAAGGCAACAATTTATGAGGTTCTTTAGGTTCTCTTTTGCTCCTCCTACTCATGGGAGAAGTTTAAATCTCATCCTCCCCTTCCCTGTCCCTATCCATATAAGAGTCCCTTAAAGACTTGGTTGTCATGTAATCCTCATGGTTGATGGTCAAACCCTTTCCACTCTCTCTGGGTGATAACACATATTTTAGTGCATCATTTTCCACAACTTGATCCTTTTTTGCATCAAGATTTCCTAATGTATTAAACATTAAAATTGGAAATGAGATTAAATAATGAAGGAAAACCTCACAACATGCATGGTGATGATTGTATTTTTCCTTTTTTATTATTGTAGCTATCCTATCATGCAGCTGTGGCCATCTCTACAGTTTGTGCTTATCAATTTGGGCTACCTTCTCACTCTTAGGATTCTAAGTGACCTGACAAAAAAATCATGTTCAATCCATGACTAAGGGAAGGAGAATAATTAAATGATATGGTCTTAGGATATGCACTGAAGGATTTTCCTAACTAGTATTTAAGGCCTTTGAATGAAATGTGTCGAGTAGATGTAATATCTTAGAGTGCCAAAGTTGTAAGATTATTATCTTAGAATAAGATGCAGGAAGGAACAATATTTCTCTTCAAAATTTCATGCCTTGAGAGTGTAACATCCAAGGAAGTAAACGTTGGGGGTAGGAAGATATGCTACAACATAGATAGGGTATGAATGGAGGCTCCAATTATATTAGATATATAGGGCCTCCATTATCTATATACGTAACATGACCAACCCTATCCCTCTATCTATCTATCTATCCCCCACAGTTACTTTACAAGAACTTATTTTGACATTTAAATATATTCTTACAGAGCATGAAAGTAGTAAAATATTTCAAGATGAATAGGGAGGTGAATTGGGTGATGATGGTGAAAATTACTAAGAATCATAATGGCCTCACAGAAATAGGTTAATGCCCAAATGCCACACCATAAAATTTGTTTAGTTTCTCACATAACCTATTTTGTGTTGTTTATCCTAGCACATATTCCAACCTAAATAAAGGCAAGAGAAAAATGACAATCTCATAAGAGACATGTTGATGATGATGAGGAGTGCACCAATTCGTCAACCATTAGTTGTTGCAATGCCTACTCCACAACTCTACTAATTAGAAACCTGTTTCATAACATAAGGTTCAATTTTTGCACTAAATTTTGTATTTCTCTTTTTTTAATTATTGCAATGAACTTGTCATGAAGCTGTGGCTTCAACTATTTTTGTGTTTTGGTTTGGTCTGTTGTTGTTCATTTATTGCTCAAACATTGGTAGTAACAACTTATATTGATTTTTCCCTGCTATTTCATAAGGAATATTCATATCATGTGCTACTGTTAGAGGAAAAAATAGATTATCATGCATATAAAAAGAACAACAAAATCCCATTGAACCCCTAACAACACATGTTGTGAAAATGCACTTTTGTGTGGTTTTTGAGAAATATTACATTGAGTATTATTATAAATATTACTAGAATATATTATATAATTATATTCTTAATATAATAATATAATTTTATATTATGATTATAGTATAAATTAATAATATATTAATAGTTACTATATTATATTATTATATTAACAATATTACTGTCTACTATATTATTATATTATATGGATATAAATATATAGTATGATATAATATATTGACTTATCATAGTTTGCTTATTTAAAATAAACAAAGCTCTATGTTAGGAATACAAATTATAGTCATTTATTGGTTAAATGAATATTTTTAAGAACATTTTAAATATAACATCTTCATGATTTGAAGTAACATGGTGACATGGCCGATGAGCATGCAAACCAAGTGTCAATGTAAATCAAGTGGCCAGTGGCAACCACCATGAATCAGATAGTTTTTAGTTCATCAGCATTTTCTACTATCTATTATCTAAAATCATTTTTATTTTATAGGTACACTTGTCTAAAATGGTTGGTAGATAGGAGATATGAATCGCCATAGGATATTGATGCATATTTGTCTATAGGATTTCAAGGGTAGGAATATAGACCAGAAAACATTAGATCTGTAGCAAGGAGATAAACATAGAACCTGGGAGCTAGAGGGAGGTAATCAGAAACATATATTTGCTGAGAAGGTGCCACAATATTAAAGGTTAGAAATAAGAGGGATCATTTTTATTCTATAAAAAATAGTAATAGGGTTTCCTTTTCAGAGGAGAAACTTAAAGATGTTCTAGATTGAGAAGATTGGATTTCAGAGAAAGCCATGATATGCCATTTCAATGGGATTTGGCCTTCTCTTCTAGATTTACACCAATGGATCTCCAAGCATTAGAGTATTTTGATACAAGGTAAGATTGAAATTTGTCCCTATGCCATAGGAATTATTATTATCATGTTTTATTCAGAGGGGGATACAGATGTAATTAATGAATATATTTTTGTGTGGGAAGTATTATGCTTTTTACAAAGCAATGGTATCCCACATTGGGTGAATTTTATGGTGTGGATCCTACAACTAAATATATGGGGCATACAACATATGCTAGAATACTTGTTTATATATATATATATATATATATATATATATATATAATCAACTATTCTTGCATATGTTGTATGCCCCATATATTTTATGTATAGGGAGCTTCTTGCGCATGTTGAATTTCAAGTAAGGGACCAAACATGGTTACAAACTATTGACTATGAAGGTTTAGCCTTTAGATGTCGTAGATGCTTTGTAACTAGTTATTTGGTTAATAATTGTCCATACCTTAAACATAATAAATGAAATTATTGGTGGAAGGATGATAGTTTTGAACATCTAATATTCAAAGTAGACAAAGGCGCTGATAGTGTATATGTGGTTCCAGAATCTCCAATGCTAGCTCCTATTGAAAATAAAAAGGATTTTTTACTTGTTGAAGAGGATTCTAGACTGAAGGAAATCATGGATGAAACAAATCCATTTAAGTTCATCCAAATGAGAATTTTATTGTTTATGTCTTTACAAATAACTTTCACTCTTTAGATTAATTTGAGATCACTATTCCTATGTCCCATAATTTGGGTAATGGGGAAGATTGGATGGTGGTTAACAACAATAAAAAATATCACTTTAATAAGGATAATAAACCATTGAATATGACCCTTTGATCCACAAAAAAATTGTTTGGAAGGGACAAAGTTTCATGTCTTCATTTTTATATTATTGTTGGCTTGCATCTAATTTATAGTCACTCGATAACTTGTCTTGTTTATTGCTAGAAGAGGTGTATCTTTCTGCTTTGAATGTTCTATTTTTTTCTCTATTGTAAAAGGGAAGGGTCCCTTTGAAAACTCTAACTTTAATAATATAAAAAAATAGCATAATGTTTTTGTTATATCTTATCCAAATAAGTTTCTTTCATGTACATAGATATACATTTTATATTCAATTAAATTTAAGTTAGAGTAATAAGTGTTTTTAATAGCATGTCAATCATATAAAAATATAAATACAAAATATATTTATTTTAAAATTAATTTAAATTATCTAAAAATATCTAGATTATTTAGTGTAACCCATATACCTTTTAATAAAAAAATTTACAACTAAATATAAGATTTTATTATATATTTCCAAATATATTTCTTTGTATTAACAAAGATTTAAGAAATAATTATTTAATAATTTATCAATACAAGATAGTGTATTGTCTCTCATATTCTGTGCTATTGGTGAATTCTAGCTACTTGTGTTTCTGGTTATTTCTGCATATTTAATTGCTTATATTTGGTAATCATACTGTGCTCTTTCTGAGGAGCAAGATCCAACAAGAGGAATCAGAACAGAGGTGTGTTTGTTCTTGGACTTCCCTGACAAGTGGTATCAGAGCATGTTTATTGTTCTAGATCCCCTGACAAGTAGTCAATTGTGTGCTTCTCATTACTCAAGTTTGCCAATGGTGACTGTCAGGGAAGTCCAAGAACAAACACACCTCTGTTCTGATTCCTCTTGTTGGATCTTGCTCCTCAGAAAGAGCATAGTATGATTACCAAATATAAGCAATTAAATATGCGGAAATAACCAGAAACACAAGTAGCTAGAATTCACCAATAGCACAGAATATGAGAGACAATACACTATCTTGTATTAACACTTTACAGAAAAGAATACAACAAAGAGCCGCCACACTCTTTCACCTTACAGAGGTTTGCCACACCTCAAGTGTACATTAATTCTTCTCACACAACACTCTCCTACACAAAAAACGGTCCCAACAACCAACTCACAAACAGAATTGGTGTTCACCTCTCCAACTAGTCAGTAATAACCCTGCCAGTTCACCAAGCACTCAAAAGTACTTCAAGTTGATCTCCCATGAACCTGCAACCTACAATTCAATAGACCATACTCACATGTAGATCCCCTATGAGCTTGCAACAACCTGCAACTCAATGATCTTACAAATGGAAGCAACTTACTTGCCTTCCTTTCTATCTCATGCCTTAATTACAATACATGCCAATGGGTCTATAAATAGATCCCTAACTCAAACACTAACTTAGACTCTTAATTTAGACAATTATCCTCACAGCCAAAGACTCTAATTGGCCTTTACATGCAAACACTTCGTTCACTTAACTAACTGCCCATGTAACGAGCAGTTCTGAAACACACAGGCGACCGACGTCGGTCCTTGCTAGTCTGGTTTTGCCGGCGTCGGCCGACTTCCTGCTGTCGCCGGTGGCCTTCTGCACTGGTCACGATCGACGTCGGTCCTTCTACCGACGCCGGTGCTCCTGGATCTCATCAACCTTCCTGTTCCACCTGTTTGCAAAGAGTTGAAGCTTTTAGCTCCACAACTCAACAATCTCCCACTTGGAGATAAACAGCTGCAACCTGTACATGTACCTGTACTCCGTCTAGTTTGTTCCCTTGGCTTTGTATCCCTCCTTAAGATCACTCTTGAAGACCAACCACCACAAACCTGTAGTGCAAAGCCTGTCATCCAAATCACCTGCCACATCCACATCTACAAACCATGTAGAAAATAACCTGAACCTGCATAGCATGTGCACCTGCTGCTAGTCCCTGTAAGAATCCACTGAACTGTCCTCCAATGGTTCTCTCCCGGATTGGCTCCAACTTGTGACAACTCCCACTGCTTGGAAAAACTCAGGTTTAGTACATACCATGCACTCAACCTCATTATGTGAATCAAGACACCTATTCTGTGAACTGTCCAACCATCGGCGTGCTAACTGGTTTCACACAATCATCCTGAAACAAAGTCAACAAATGACCTACCATGTCTCTAGAACACACTCATGCCAAAGAATCTTGCTGCTCCCAGATTCTCCATGAAAAACACCTGAACTAGCTTTACCTTTAGTTCAGCAATACCTGTATATGTAACCCTGCAACAAGCACATCATACAGAAATAGGATAGTGTAGCTAATACTATCCAACCTGGTAAAGAGAAACACAATGATCAAACCTCCATTGCCCTACAGCTAATACAAGACCATATACCCTGATCTTCCATCTCACGTATCCATTTCCGCTCTTCTTTATCCTGAACATCCATTCGTCTCTCAGTGCTTACTTCCAGCTGGCCACTCTATCCAAAACACCTGTTTGGTTCTCCTCCAAGGAATCACATCCTCATCCATGCCTAGCTCCCACTATTTCCTGGATCTACCTGTCCTGCTTCTTCAACAACTTCCTGGTCCTATGCCATAAGTGAGCAACAAGTAGTGTAAAGAAGAGAAATGACGAATTTAAGAACTTACGTACACCTTCAGTCCTCCATAGGGGTGCTTGAGACTCCATGACAGCTTGCTGTCCACCTAAAATTCATCTCAGTAACCGATGCCGATCACATCTCAGTCTGCAGACAACCGAAGTCAATTTCCTGTGACTGCCACCTTGCCGACATTGGTTTCCCCTGGCCGATGCCGGTCAATATCTGCCCTGAGTCACCGACGTTGGTCTGCACATAGCCGACGTTGGTCCCTGTCTGGACGCCAACGCCGATTTTCCTGCCGACGTCGGTCTCTATGTTTTTCTTATGAGACCTGACTTTTTCCCGCGAGCTCTTTTTGGATCAAATCCTTGTCCAAATCACCCTTGCTCTGCTCAGAATTCTTCTGCATCTTGTGTTGAACTCTGTCCATCACCTTCTCCTTGAAAACCAAGGCTTTCCTATTCTTGTCACTAACATCGGGTTCCTTAAGAAACGTTACCTTCTTCTTCTGCATACAGAAACCACAATCCATACCTTCCAAATCCGAAAGCATATCCTTTGACTCAAGAACAAGCATCTCCTTCTTATCTATGTGACCAAGCCTATCAAGCCACATCTCTGAATCTACAGCTGAAGTAGAAAACCCAGAAAGAGAATCAGTAGTACAAGTAGATAGATAAAGCGTACCTACTTTCTTACCTCTAGCTACAACAAGTGTACCCTTGGTAACCTTCCAAGAGTCCGCTGTGAGAGTCACTGTGCAACCCTCATCACCCAAACTTCTAACAGAAATCAAATTTTGCTCCAGAACTGGGACGTGCATGACCTCTTTTAACACCCATGTGTTACTTGTCTGCAATTTCAGCTTCACTTTCCCTTTGCCAACAATCTGACAAGGCTTACCATCCCCTACATAAATTTCTCCAAAATCTCCCTGGACATACTCATGAAAAAATTCCCTATGTGGGGATGCATGAAAAGAGGCACCAGAATCTAAAACCCAAGATTCTACTTTATCCAAAGAACATACCAGAGCATCCCGTGCAGCATAATTTACAACATCTGCTTCTTCTTCATGTTCTTCATGCTGATCTGTACCTAATCTGCAATCTCTCTTTAAGTGCCCTTGCTTTCCACACTTCCAACAGGTTATTCTGCCATACCTGGACTTGGATCTCTTGCCTGTCTTGGACCTTGATCTCCCATGCTCTATCTTTTCTCTTTGCCTTCCTCTGCCTTCAACACTCAAAGCATTTCCTGATGATTCACCTATGCTATTCCTACGTATCTCTTCATTCAAGATCACACTCACAACATCATCCACTTTTAAGACTTTTGAAAGAGACACAGTATTAGAAACTGCCATTACCAAACCTTCCCAACTTTCAGGTAATGAACACAAGATTAAGAGAGCTCTAATTTCATCATCAAATACAATATTGACTGAACTTAGCTAGTTTACCAAACCATGGAAATCACTAAGATGGCTATGAACAGATCCACCTTCCAACATTTGCAAATTAAATAAACGCCCCATAAGAAATACCTTATTAGAAGCTGAGGGTTTTTCATATAAATTTGCCAAAGATTCCATCAACTCCACCGTTGTCTTACACTATGATAAGCTGGAAATCACAGATGATGCAAGACTCAATCTAATAGATCCCAGAGCCTTCCGATCAAGAACCTCCCATTCTTCATCTTTCATATCCGAGGGTTTGCAAGTAACCCCTCCCAACGGTAAGTACAAATCTTTTTGATACAGATAATCCTCAATCTGCATCCTCCATAATTGGTAGTTCTTGCCATTAAACTTTTCCATCCGTAGCTTACTGTCTTCTGTCATTGCTCAACTCCCACTCAAACAAAAACCCTGTGAGTACCTGTAATCAAAACACACTAGCCAGATCTAATCCAATTTGTTAGTATCCCAACCAAAAGCTCTGATACCACTTGTCAGGGAAGTCCAAGAACAAACACACCTCTGTTCTGATTCCTCTTGTTGGATCTTGCTCCTCAGAAAGAGCACAGTATGATTACCAAATATAAGCAATTAAATATGCGGAAATAACTAGAAACACAAGTAGCTAAAATTCACCAATAGCACATAATATGAGAGACAATACACTATCTTGTATTAACACTTTACAGAAAAGAATACAACAAAGAGCCGCCACACTCTTTCACCTTATAGAGGTTTGCCACACCTCAAGTGTATAGTAATTCTTCTCACACAACACTCTCCTACACAAAAAACGGTCCCAACAACCAACTCACAAACAGAATTGGTGTTCACCTCTCCAACTAGTCAGTAATAACCCTGCCAGTTCACCAAGCACTCAAAAGTACTTCAAGTTGATCTCCCATGAACCTGCAACCTGCAATTCAATAGACCATACTCACATGTAGATCCCCTATGAGCTTACAACAACCTGCAACTCAATGATCTTACAAATGGAAGCAACTTACGTGCCTTCCTTTCTATCTCATGCCTTAATTACAATACATGCCAATGGGTCTATAAATAGATCCCTAACTCAAACACTAACTTAGACTCTTAATTTAGACAATTATCCTCGTAGCCAAAGACTCTAACTGGCCTTTACATGCAAACACTTCGTTCACTTAACTAACTGTCCGTGTAATGAGTAGTTCTGAAACACACAGGCGACCGACGTCGATCCCTGCTAGTCTGGTTTTGCCGACATCGGCCGACTTCCTGTCGTCGCCGGTGGCCTTCTGCACTGGTCACGACTGACGTCGGTCCTTCTGCCGACGCCAGTGCTCCTGGATCTCAGCAACCTTCCTGTTCCACCTGTTTGCAAAGAGTTGAAGCTTTTAGCTCCACAACTCAACAACCCATATACCTTTTAATAAAAAAATTTACAACTAAATATAAGATTTTATTATATATTTCCAAATATATTTCTTTGTATTAACAAAGATTTAAGAAATAATTATTTAATAATTTATCAATAATAAATTCAAATATTATAAGTATCTATAGTTTGTATATTTTGAACTTGTTTAACCCTAAAATGGTTATCTAAGTACTTGGAGTTAACGCAAATTGCATTTAAATGGGTATATAGAAATGACAATGCACAAGGGTGATAATCAAATCTACAATAGACCAATTAGGTGCTAAACTCAGATATAATATATGCTAAATTTATAAAACTAATAATAAGCTAAATAGAGAAAGAACATTGAGCTATGTAGGGAAATGACAAAGGTAATATACTTAACTGGTTCTGATGCTAACACGGTCCTAGATCTAGAACATGTACGAAGTAGGCTGGAAGATGATTCTAAAATAGTCACAAAATTTTGGATTAAGTTCCTCTAGATCTCTGAATACTTGTATTAGCCTAGCTTGGTTATGTCAATGCTACTATCTAGGCTTGATATAGGTGTCTTGTATGGAATACTTTTTGGAATAGGATGCGGCCACCTGAATGCTCACCAAATTCTTTCATTACAAATGAAAAAATTGAAAAAAAACAAAATCAATCCAAAACAATTGAAAATAAATAAAATATCAATCCAAAATAAATTAAATGAACTAATGGGGTGTTAAGTCCACAAATCAAATTAATTTTCAAATTTAAATCTCCAATTACCTATATAAACAATCTTTATATTCTATTTTGTAATTCCAATATCACTCTTTGTAAATAATTTCAAAAGAAATTGTAAAGCTTTTCATCAACTGCACCAAAGCAAGCAAGGAAAACTGATAAACAATAGGTTTATACACATTTCTACTCACTTCACAAACATCAAGCCAATAACAGGTGAAAAAAACAACACATAATTCAAATTAAATTTATTTTATACATTCATAAACAACACACATTAAATTATCTGGTTTGATCAAATTAAATTTATTTACTAACACAAAATTTACTATTGTTTCTATTTTGTTTAAATTAAACTTATTTTATACACTTATAAGCAACACACATTAAATTCTCTCTTTTTATCAAGTTAATTTAATTTACTAAGTATACAGTTAACAACTGGTTAAATACATAGTTCTAATTTTTAAAGGAAATACACACAAATATACATACTAAGCTACACACACACACACACATATCAACATAATTTATATGATTAAAGATGTGTGTGTGTGTGTGTGTGTGTGTGTGCGCGCGCACGCGCACACACACGCATGCGCACACACACACACACACACACACACACACACACACACACACACACACACACACACACACACACACACACACACACACACACACACACACACACACACACACACACACACACACACACACACACGCACGCACAAGTCTTTAATCATATAAATTATGTTGATGTGTGTGTGTGTGTGTGTGTGTGTGTGTGTGTGTGTGTGTGTGTGTGTGTGTGTGTGTGTGTGTGTGTGTGTGTGTGTGTGTGTGTGTGTGTGTGTGTGTGTGTGTGTGTGTGTGTAGCTTAATATGTATATTTGTGTGTATTTCCTTTAAAAATTAGAACTATGTATTTAACCAGTTGTTAATTGTATACTTAGTAAATTAAATTAACTTGATAAAAAGAGAGAATTTAATGTGTGTGTGTGTGTGTGTGTGTGTGTGTGTGTGCGTGCACACACACACACACATAGAAGGCTTTAATCACAGAAAGTATTTTGACATTTTTAATAATTTACCGTTCATGTTTTAATTTTTTACATATCTTATGTTATCAATAGATGATAATTATGAAGATAAAGAGAACATCCCACAAGACAAGGCTGAATTCAAAAAAAGTGAAAAAAGTGGTTGCATCAATATTTGAAGGTGAAGATGTTACATATTCACACATACAAGCTCACACTAGTATACATGTGAAAATGGGTCCTGCATCAAGTAAGAAGGTATGTATCCACGATTAGTAGATTACTATTAAATGGAGCATGCAATAAAGGATGTCAAATATAATGGCCACTCCACTCAAGCTACTAGAAAAAGGTGGGGAATCCCTCTTGTTACACTCTCCTACTAGTTTTAGGGTATTACAACTACCAAAAATAAGGGCCTACCCACCATTTTATCAGAGCAGGAAGAAATTGAGGTTTTTCAATGGTGTAAAGATATGGAAGACCTTGGCCATGGACTAGAAATCATGTAACTCAAGTCTTATGTAGCCCACATTTGTTAAAATAGAACCAACCCTTTCACGGATGGAACACAAGTCTTGGTGGGCTAGCTTTAAGAAGAGGCACCCAAACTTGTCCATAATATCTGCATAAGGCTTGGATAGAGATAGAGCATTCCAACTACAACCTTCCATTGTAGATGTATTTTACAATAATTTGGAGGTGTATGAAGCCAACCAATATGAACCTTTCAAATTTTGGAATTATGATGAAGGTGGACTACAGGATGGCAGGAATAATGGCATGCACATGACAGCAAAGAGAGTTTATCAAAATGTTAATCACATCATTTCAAAGAGTAGGGAATGGATCACCATTATTGTTTGTGTTACTGCAGCAGACCAAATCCTTCTTAGAAACTATCTTTTCAAGGGATAAAGATAGATTTAAAACTACGTAGCACGTTGCAAACTAGGAGCATGTATGGTACCCCAACATAATGCTTCGATGATAAAAGTTTTTTTCTCAATTAACTACACCATTTCAAGAGATCAATATTGGCTAGAGTTTCCTGTTCTAATAGGTACCTATTGATTTTTTATAGCCATGGTAGTCACGTAACATCGTTGACTATAATAAAGGCTACGAGTTTGGAAATTAACCTTGTAACTCTGCCAGCCCACTTCTCACAAGCTATAACCATTGGATGTAAGTGTGTTCTCCCCATTCAAAAAATATTTCAAAAGTGAATGGTCAAAGTAATTGGCTAGAAATCACAAGGTTAAAATCAACAGGTCTGAATTGGTTGAGTTAGGCAGCATAACTTTTAAAAGCGTATTGTTTGTAGAAAATATAAATTCAGGTTTTAGGAAGACATGTATATGGCCATTGAATACACAAGAACTTATAGAAGACATGACACCAAGTGAAGCCTATGAAGTTATAGATAAAGATGATGAGACTACAATTCATAACATCATGTGGTTGGTTGAATAAAGAGAGGATGAGATAGATGCATTTGTTTAACTTTTAAAGGGAGATGGAACACTTGAAGAGGATAAGATATATGCATGTGTTCAGATTTAAAAAGGAGGTGGAGCAATTGAAAAAGGTAATGTGGATCACATTGTACCTACTCTCACCCAGGTAACCCATGTAAGCCAAACACAAGACTATGGTGGAGAAGGTGTAGAAATAGATCATGCCAACCATGTGTCTAAGATTGAAGAACATGTTCTTAGATAGGGGTTGAGCCTCCCTTCTAAAATAAGCCAACCAACTTGCATCAAGGATAGGGCAACTAAACTAGGTGTTAACTTGGATTTTTCCAATGCAGATGTGGACCTTTCAATGCCATCCCCTCATGTAGTTATACCTAATGATGATTTCATACACTAATATGTTATGACTAATGAATTCCATGACAGTGATAATACGATTAATCTTTTGTAAAGAGATGATATTTCAACAAACAATAGTGAACCTGATTGCAGTCAACATAGAGAAATCTTAACAAGTTCAAGTTTAAGTAGTTTTCTTAAATTGCCTATAGAAAATGTTGTGTAGAGTTCTGATTGATTATTAAAAGGTGCAGTGAGATTGAATAGGTAGTCTCAAACCATAACTATAGATTAATTTTTAGAAATACTTCGTGACCAAGAAATAATATAGGAGATAGAGGAAATCAAGGCTAAGAGGAAATAACAACTAGAGGAGAAGAAAACATTGAGAGAGATTAACATGGATCTTAAAAAATAGAAAAAATTAAAAATGAGATAAAGAGGAAAGAAAGGGAAAAACAAAAGCAGAGGGAAAAGCATGAGAAGGAACAGAAGAAGGTGTATCAAAAAAGATGAAGGAATACGAGAAAGATATGAAAGAGATGGAGAACTAAAGAAGGTTAAAAAACATGGTGAACCCTTTTCTAAATCAACATCCAATAATGATGGAAATGGTGAACATATATGCTCCTTTCTATGTAGGCTCAGGAAATTATCAGCTGGGCAGTCCACTTAATCCACCCAGTCAAATTTAGAAGATGAGTTCCTATCAACAAGGGAGAGTGATAAATTTATAAGCATTGACATCTGGTATGATATGTATTCCAACAAGATCAATGGAAGTGACAAACACTATTGCTAAAGATTTGGACCAAGGTCATGAAAAACCATGAACATTCAATATTATGTGTTGAAGGGATTACTTTTTTGAAAAACCACCTATTTTTGTCAAAGGAATAATTTGTTGAAAAACTAAAAATATGCAATTTTTTGTCTTGGTTTTGAAGAGTCGAGAAAGGTTAATTATGTAAAGAGAAAGTATGAAATAACAACTTTGTTTTCCACCTTAGTCTATCTACTATCTTACAGTGTTATGCTATGCAAATTGTATTCCATTTAATTAATCTTACTCTATGGCTTTCCCAAAGATATTACTGAGTAGTATTATACAATTGAAATAAAAATATTTGTATGATTGACATTGGTTTAAGAATTCATATAATGCTTCACTTATTGAGATAATTTTAATTTTTTATGACAAACATTCAAATCCTGAGATTTACACCCAGTTCACCATTTCTACATAAGTCAAAAGAAAATAACCCAGAACACTAAAAAAAATGAACCCTTTACTTCTAAAAAAACTTACCTGTAAGCAATGATGGCCAAATAAAATCCTAGATATTAAGGTTTTCAAATAATAATCTATAATTCAAATGTCAAAATAAACCACATTTCACCATTTCTACAAATGTCAAAAGATAAAAAACCTAGGCTGCTAAAACAAAAACCCCTTAAAGCGGTGAGACTTTTTTTGTAATCACAGGAGTGGAGAAAGTTACACATTGAGAAAAAAAATTATTTTTAACAGACAATAAAACCCATAGAGTATTTTAAAACCATTTTGGCTCGCAGCCTTAGTGAGGTATATAATACCTCCCCTGTAAACAGTGATAACTAGACAAAAACCAATGATTGGTCATGTTAAAGAACACCATTGGAAACATATATGACTCTCCCAAAATATGCCTTTGTGAAGGACATTACATGCATCCAATTTTCCATTCTACATAATTTAAATACCATATAAGGTTAGTGTAAAATACCCATATGTTGGAGAAATGAATGTGAGGCAATGGGTCATAAACGTAGTATGCCTAGATGTTTATCAATAAAGCACTATAGAAAAGAGGGTTAAGACTGCCATTTAAGTTTGCAAGCCAAAACTACTAATTTCAAATGATTCACTGAATGACTACATTGAATTTAACACGTCTTAATTGACCAAATGACAAAACAAAATCAGTAATTTTTTTATAGACATTCAAAGGCATATTCAGATTTTGAAAACCAAATGTCTCACAACTTTAGTGAGGTGTAAAAAACCTCACATGTGAAGACGATGGAAAGCAAGAGTAAGCACTCATGCTATTACCTGTGTGTCATCTCCAAAACCTTCCTTTTCTTCTTCCCTACTCATGCAATGGACACAAATAGGGACAAACTTGCTGAAAGATTAGGGTAAAATACCCAAGCATCAATGAAATGAATGGGAGGTGATGGGTCATAAATGTAGGTTGGCTAGACATAAATGCTCTTTCACCTCAATCCTAGTGTTTACATGCCATCAATTGTGTGTTATTAATGTGAGCTTAAACTCCCCACTTTTGGCATGGCCATTTGAAATTTTGGGAGTGTATGCCCCACTATTGGACCCCAATTATTATTTTTTGGCCATGACATGCCTAGGGGTCAGTTTGACCTCCAAAACAGACCCATAAACACTTCTTGCATAGGGATCAAAACACTAGGTCCATACAGACATGTCATGAGCTAAAAATTTAGAATGAAGAATTAGACTCGTTAAACTATCCATCAATATCAATTTTAAGTGTTGATGTAGCATGGTTTAGGCTCCATGCATGTACAAAGTTAGGGTGCATGATTATTAGCTCCTCTCCCTTACTACCGCAACTAATTTGATAACTTTAATCAGGCAGTTATAGTTCATGCAAAGTTGTTGGGCACTAACTTGATTTATATATAAATTTTTCCAAATAGATAATCATTATTTGATTGAAAACCAAAACTTGTAATAATACACATGTAGTAAGGTTAAATAGAGTTAAGGTAACAATAATTAGCAATGGATTAAATATAAAATACTTCCCTGAATACAATGGCATAATTCTATTTTATTCAATCAATCACCCTTTTTTATATTTAGTAATTTTTGGTTTGATTTATGTGCTTATGAGAGTTTACACCCTAGTCAATCACATTTTTTTTTAAATTTAGCACTTTTTAGTATGATTTATGAGATTATGAAGAGTGTGGACCTTATAAGTTTGTGTGCACTAGTTAAGTACAATGTACATTACAATTTCTAGCACAATTATTTTGTGGGTCAAAATAATAAGTTGAGTAGAGTTCATGTGGAAAGCCCTCAAAGGAACCACTAATAGTGGATCAACCAAGGATATATAAAGTAGGGAGCTCTTTTCCCATGAAAAAAAAATACCATTAGCAATTGTCCCAAAAGTGTAAGTTACGTTGAAAGAGATGTAAGTTTTTGTTTTGGTAAAATGATGTTTTGTAAAATAAACATGTAAATCGAGAAACATAATTTACTTGAAATCCATGACTATTGACCTTGTCTCACCTTTTGTGTATGAAGCATTAAACAATAACAATTTGATATTTCTAGTGAAGGTGATGTTAGAAAATAAAGTTGTGTGTTCCTTATTATGATGTGGCAATAAATTGTGTTAGGAGGAGATGTTTTGTTTCATAGTGAACTTGAACAATGACAAAGTGGTGAGGAAGGGCAAGGCCATAGAGAATATGGAAGTGATGAAATTTTTCAAGATGAGCCAAGTGGTGATGGTGAATGGAAGCAACAATCTTACCTTAAAAACTTTTCATATTTACAACAAAAATAATAAATGTATATAAAATAATAAGTATAAAGGAAAATTTTTGTTCCAAATAAACAAAGAAGTCATAAATAATAATAATATTATTATTATATTTATAATTTAATATATTATATAATATTTTAAAATAATAATAATAATTATTATTATTATATATTATAGTATTATAATGTATTATATAAATATTACATTATAAAATTATATATATATATATATATATATATATATATATATATAAAAGTATAAAATTCTATTAATATAATGTAATAATAATATTATTAAATAATTATATATTATTTTTAATTTGATTAGATAAGTAAACATGTTTTACTAAACTACTACTATTATTATAATACTTTATTTTATTATATAAATATATTATACTATAATGTAATACAATACAATAATAATATATAATTATATAATATTAATAATAACACATATATACTTTTATTATTATTATATAAAATATCATAACATATTAGTATTATAATATATTTTATAACTATATATTATTTGTTTATTTGTGTTTGTACTTTTCCTCTAAGTAAATTGAACTTATTCGATATAGAGAGGTTGCAGCCAATAATGGTTGCAAAGATGACAACATAAGAGAAAAAGAAAAGGGTTATTACTGTAAAAATTGTTGTATATTCTTCACAACTTTACATTTATTTATGAATTACAATGAATTGTCATTGTATTACAATATATATAATAATTACCTTTAAAAATGTTGTTGTACATTCTTCACAACTTTACATTTAACTATGAAATATAATGAATGCACTGCCATTGTATAAGATATATAACAATTTTTGAGGTTAAACATTTTTTCTTTAAAAATAGAACATCACCTTAGAATATTCTTAATCTAGTATGTCCATTGTCAACAACCATTCATGCCAAACAGAGTTGCAATTAGGGTTAAAATTGAACAATTCTATTTATGTTTCAAAGTCATAAAACACTATCAATTTTATAGAAAAATATTTAATTTTAGATGAAATTTTAAATAAACTATTAAAAACTCTAAGAATATAAGTAAGTGTGTGTGTATATATATATATATATATATATATATTTCTTTATTCAATTACATGATACATACAAAATTGATCGTCAAATTTAAATTTAAATTGAAATAATTATTCATATAATAATAAAAGTAATTATATTTCTATTAATCAAATTTAAGTGGCACATATTTTTTATTATCCTATAGTTTTGTGTTTTATACTTCTGTCAAATGTAAGTAAATTTGATGGAATGGAATTGTGTATACAAAAATTGTCATAATTGTCTTTCATGCACTGAACACAACTATTGCCATTGATGGAATGGAATTGCATCCCATAAACACACTGGATTCATTACCAAACTTGATGTAAGGGCAATGCTCCTCAGTTCCATGGTAAATAAATAAATAAATAACAAGGAACAATTGTATAGGTGGTAGCTAGGCACATTATATTTTCCATTGTAATTTGGGGGTTCATATTTCATTTACTTTTACCATGTGTTAATTTAGGCAACATTTAGAGGAATTATCCTATGTGCGTAATGATTTTTAGGTTTCCTTAAATGTCACATTTGAAAGGTAATTTTACATTTCAATTTAATTGTCATAAGCATTTTTTTTTGGTTTTCTATTTCTAGTTTGTTAATACATTTGTATAATGTCAATTGCTTGGAATGACAACAACGCAGTGTGCAGCTAGGTGGGAGTAACCTCTTATTTTTAGTTTATAATTTATTGAGTTTAGTATTGCTACATAATGATTTTTGGAATTCAATGGTGTGCTCAGCTGAAGAAATCACATGGTGCACATCCAATTATAATTCTTTATTCTATATAAGTGTTGTCATTTGAAACGTACACCCATGAATGCTCTATGACATGGGGAAGCTTGGCAGTGGGGCACTGAGCGTGAAGGCCTTACATAAGGTGCAAGAGTCTAATGCACTGGGCACAAAAGTATTATCACATATTGCACACATGAGCACTAGATATCTCATCGCAATGATAGGAATGTCTCCAAGGTGTGGAACCCTTGCGCTCCTTGGGACGAGCCTCCAAAGTAGGCCAAATTATTTCTATTCTAAACGCACCTATTTTAAGACCAGTGCAGGCCCAAAGAGAAAAAATGTAAACTACTACTAATATAAACCTAGGATGTTTGAGAGGAAAAGGGAGGGAGAAGGTAAGAGATGTTGAAAGTAAAAAATGATGCATCCAAAATAGAGCGAGCACTCCTACTACCATAAACACAGTGCAAACCTTTGAGAAAAAGATAATAACACATAATTTCTTCCAAGTCACTCCAAATGCATAAGTGTTTCGATTAAAGGTGAGGGAACACAATGCAACACTAACGGTCCACAAACAACATCAACATAGACCTGAGTACACACAGAATACAACCTACAAGTGAGTTGTGAGTTAAATGAGGAGGTGCTACAGATGAATAAAAATGAGAGGGGAAAACATTACCCACAAACAGAAATTAACAAACACAAATAACACACAGATCATCAGAATAACGAAAGGAGGTGAACTTAATTCTCATTAATTTACAAGGTTTAGCAAATACAAGTGCTCATGGAGGGCAAATTTTGGTAATGTGAGGCTACTGAAGAAAATGTCAACCCTTTTCAAATGGAAGATTTATAATGAATTAAGCCTATTTTACAATAAATATGCCATTCGAGGTAGTGGGTATAACTTTAAATTCACTTCAGTGCTTCACTACTAATTCTTGAATTCTAGTAGGTTGATTGGATGTGGAGTTGGTGGCAGGATCATCTTGGGATACAAGTGCATAGGGGAATGAAATATTTACCTAATAGACTCAGAGAGTGGCGTGTACTCAAGTCTCAATGTCTAGTAGCCACTTTTGGATTTAATCATTCTGATAACACCTCGAGTTTTTCTCAACCACCTCCAACAATCTTCATTATATCTGGTAGTTACTTGGTATGTGGTGCTTCCTCATTGGTCTTGGGTGTGGCACTATAGGAATTCCATGCATCACTTTAACGGGATCTTAGAGGAGTCCTTTAGAGATTTTAGATGGAGGTATCATGATTGTGATATGTGGAAGGTCGGAGCTTGTCTTGGGTGAACCAATAATCTTATTATGTAAAACAAGTATCAGGCCACCATGTGGAAATGATGAAAAGAAGGTTGCATCTTGTGTAATGGAAGGGTGTAGATGCAATCCTAAACATGAGTACTATTGTCTCAAAAAAATGCCACTCATTTTTGGGACAACCTACAGACCACAATTTCTCTCTTCCCTTCTCAAAATTGTTCTGAGCATTCAGGTTCTTCATTTTTCAAAGCTTTCTCAGAAATGTACGGACTCAACATGCTTGAAGTTAGCAGGTTCAACAGGTTCAAAGGCTTCTATAGGTGAGTTCAATCAAAAGAACAAGTTTCCAATGCTTAGTCATTTTCAGGATTGGTTCAACTAAAAATGTTCATCAGCAAGCTTCTAAGCAAGGAATGAACCGTTGAACCTTGAACCGTTTTGGTCCAATGGGTTCAATGGGTTCAATGGTTCAACAGGTTCAATGAGTGGTTGGTTCAACACATTTTGTTCGAGTGATCAAAAGACTTGGCAAAAAACAAAGGAATTAACCATTGAACCGTTGAACCTTGAACCAAATTGGTTCAACGAGTTCAATCAGTTCAAAGAGATTAAAAGACTTAGACAAAAAGATGGCTTCAAATGCAAGATTGAACCATTAAACCGTTGAACCAAAGTTGGTTCAATCGGTCAGTTCAATCGACAGGTTCAAGGGGCTGCCCCAAAGCCAAAGGAATAAGTGCCCTTACAGAGGGTTGTGAACCAAGCCAAGAGCCCTTACAGAGGGCAGCGAGCAAAAGCAGACAAAGTGAACTCCTTTAGAAAAGTGAACAAGGCAAAAGACAAAGCGAAATCCTTTGGACAAATTGTCTGAAGGAATTCGCCCGAAAGACAAAGCAAAAGCCCACTGAGAGAAAGAAGCCTGAAAGCCGCCACGTGTCCATTATAAAGCAGAGCAAAATACATCACATGTCCTATTATGACTTAGTAGAATGTGACAAGTGTTTGCATCCGTGTTCCCCTTTTGGAGTTGCTCGGGCAAAACGTGTCGTGGACCCCATTTTTCGTAAGTTTCTAATGAGTTTCATAACAGTGAAACTTGCCACTTGTCAAAGACACAGAAAGGACCCCCCAAAGACTTAGGCAAGAAGGGCTATAAAGAGAAAAGAAGTGCTTAAGCAGTGAAGAGAGGAGCAAGACGCAAAGGATCAAAAATATCTTCGAAAGAGTTATTTCCAGTAGGTGAAATAGTGGAACGAGTAGACTTCTGAGCACACCAAACTAAGGACGCGACTTGTTTTCTTCCATGAATTAAAGACAAATATGCAAAGGACCAGACAATCCATACCAAGGAAGAGACATGTTAGATGAAGGGACATGCCATAGTTATGGCAGCGCACTGTTCTCAGCATGGTCTCTCCAGACAAAACTGGAGATGCATTGAAGACATTGACTGCATCATGGGCCTTCCATGGAAAAAGGTGCCAATCCTTGCGTAGTGGCTATAAGTTTGTTAATTCTCTCATTTGTAAAGGAGACTTCTCATTTTTACAAAAGCAAAACTCTGCCCATTTTGAAAGAGAAAAACTGAGACTTTGAGCTTAGGTTGTAATTTCATTTCCATTGTTATTTGAATGAGAAAGTAGGTTTTTCATAGACTTTGTGCTATTCTGACTTGTGTCATCTGAAGGTGTCCTTATTCATTTAATTTGGTATGCAGAATTAGTGAAGGTAATAGGGAAGTATCCTGAAACCAACTGTGGGAAGACTTTGTGCTTTCACAATTGATTTCAATCTGTGTTTTCCTTTTCTTTTTGTGTTGAGGATTCTGGGGCGACTTTGTGCCCCCATTATCCTTTGTGATATACTCTTTGGGCAGTTGAGGTGGAGACTTTGAGCTCTATTTCATCCTATTATTCCTACTTAATTTTGATCACTAGTTATTTCACTACCTAAAAGAAACTCCTGTTGTTTCTTGTAGCGACACTTCTGAAAGAAGAGAAGTGCCTTCAGCACTTATAGCCAGAATTTTTTCCTTTGTCTATGTGCATCATCTCTGAAAGAAGAGAGATGGATGGTTTGTCTCACCCTTGTGTCTTACTTTTTGCTTATTTATATTATAAATAGCTTTGCATATTCAATAGGGAAAATCCCCTTGATGAGAGGAGAGATTTGTCCCCTTGTGATGCAGTAAACCTGCACATCTGGACGACCAATCTCCCTATGCTGTGGTGATAGGAACTATTTTGAACGCCAGTTAGCTGGTTAACAAAATATTCACCCAACAAGTACAAAAATACATTAGATAGGCACAAGGAGGTACTTGAATAAGATTGTGTACAAAATCTAAAGGTCTTCGGCATGTTCTTTGTGACCTGTAATTGTTCCTCATGCATTTCCTCTATTTTGGCCTTTTAGAACTTGGGGGTCTTGGTCCTTAAACGTGTGCACCTTTTGACATGTGCACCATAAAATCCTACATTCAAGCACACATCAAGAACCTTCAATGAGTGTGAACCATCCTCTTACTCCTACATAGACTTGTGCCTCTATCTTGGGCTTGAGTATAGATGGGAAGTGCCTGCACACCTTTTGCTTGAAGCACTTGGGTCATCACAGGTGCACTATCTCTTTGTAATCCTTGAGAATACTTACACCAATCAAGGGGTGACTTATAAATTCAACACTTCTAGTGACCTCTATGGGCTATTTACCTGCTAAGCAGGAATCCAGTGGCCTTTAAAGTGATCTATTGGGCACAGAGTCGTTAAAGTTATAACCTGTTTAGCCTATGACTGAATAGATTGAATTGAGTTATTCCCTCAAAAAAATAAAAGGGAAAAAGATAAGCAAAAGATGTGTAAAATGACTCAACTAATTAACATTATTACAAATGAGAGAATTAACATGTGCCTTCGCCCTCCTAGATCAAAACAATTAACATTATTCCTTCAGTTTGAATAAGTCCTAAGATGACTCATCCAAACCTAGGTGTGCACTTTTCTCCCTATGGGTCTCTATCATCTGCATGATTATAACCCCCTCTATGTGTGTACCCTACCTATCTATGATATGCAACTAAACATGGTCATCAATGTAGAGCTAGGTATGGGTCTTCTCCTGATGGGATGTTAGTTTATCAAATAGGCCTACACAAAATTCCTCTAACTTGTCCCAGAAAGAGTCCTCCTATGTCTATGATTGTGCCTATAGGCTCACCTTGGGGTTATCATAGTCACTCTCTTTTCAAAGTTTAGCTTATTCTTTGAGGTCTTCCTTCATAGTGCTAAATGATAACTCATTCACCTAAGAGAGGTCAGGCCCAGGCCTTTGAATACACTCTAAAGTGGCACAAATCAACTCTTCCTCATTAAGGTCCTCCCCTTTTACCACCACTTTGATCATCTACTCATTAACATGTTGCTCCATCTGACTGTACCTATCTTTTTCTTGAAACAGGGTTGATTTTTTTGGTATGGTAGTGCAGAAGGGACTACCAATGATGATATCTTCATCATTTTCACTTAAAGTATCCTCATCATCAAAATGGTCTACACTTGCCTTCCATACAATTGGCCCTCCTTTGAAAAGGGAGATGGTGGGAGGGAAAAAGGCTTCAATTGGCATAGAGGATGGCAACTTTACAAGGTTGGGCATTACAAAGTTAGGATGCATGGTCCAAGAAGGTTGTCATGACTATGCTTGAGGCTCTTGAGGAAGGATGGGTTCTTGAGCTGACACATGTGTAGGCTCTTGAATTGGCTTAGGTGTGAGCCTTCTAAAGCTTGGTACTTTGAAAGTAAGGGATTTACTTGAAGGCACAATGAATTTATCCTATCTAAAGCTAGGGACTTTGAGCATGAAATATTTATGTCTCATAAGTTGGCTTGTAGTTACAAGGGGAGCCTACTTGAAGCTAGGAAAGGAAGGAGTGGGAGCATCTAGCTGTTCTTCAATTTTTTGCATCTACACAAGCAACTAGTGCATCTAATCTTCTTTGGCTATGTTTTGCCTAGCCAAGCACTCTTCTTCATATATACACTACTTCATCACCTCTTACTGAGTGTAAGCTTGATGAACAAGCTCCTCTCATACTTTATCATACTCCTACTCTCTTTTCATCTCCCTCATCTATCTTTGGAAATTAAGGTGTATATCACTAACGCTCTTTTGAGGTCATTAAGAGGGAAATAATTTTGATTGGGAACAAGGTATCTTGTGTAGGGTTGATTAGAAGCATAAGGGGGCTACCATAGGCATTGAACTAGGGAAAGGATATAAGAGCTCGTATGAGCTTGATATGAGAAATGGGAAAGCATGAACACAATATTTTCATGGAATGGGGGATAGAAAGACATATCTTTCAGCACTCAAACTACTTAAACCAGTATATTTTGATCATTCAGAGTCACTAGTGGTATATAGAGTGTCTTCAACACTTCATAGCTAAGGGTAACACTAATTCCCTAGATTTTCTTTAACTTGGTCCCATGGGCATGCCAAAAACTATTATCTTTTGAAATGTGCACCTATGGATGCTCTACGGTGTGGTGAAGCTTGGTGGTAGGGCACTGAGCACAAAGGCTTTGTGCAAGGCATAAGAGTCTAAGGTGCTGGGCACATAAGTATTATCGCATAGTTACATGTGTGAGCACTAGTTATCTCATCACAATGATGGGAATGTCCCCAAGGATGGGACCCTTGCACTCCTTGGAATGAACCTCTGAAGTAGCCCAAATTCCTTCTATGCTAAACACTCCTAGTTTAAGACTAGGGTGTAGGCATAAAGAGCTAAAAAGGTAAACTATTGCTAATCTTAACCTAGGATCTTTGAGAGGAAAAGGGAGGGAGAAGGTAAGAGATGTTGAAAGTAAAAGGTGATGCACCTAGAATAGAGTGAGCTCTCCTACTACCGTAAACACAGTGTAAACCTTTGAGAACAAGACAATATCACACAATTTCTACCAAATCACTCCAAATGCATAAGTGTTTCACATAGAGGCATGAGAACACAATGTGACATTGAGAGGGATGACAAACAGTCCAACACAGACCCAACTGCACACAAAACATGACCTGCAAGTGAGTTACAAGTTCAATGAGGAGATGTTGGGGATGAATGATAATGAGAGGGGTGAACATTACCCATAGACATAAATCAACAAACACAAATAACACATAGATCATCAGAAGAATGAAAGGAGGTGAACTTAATTCTCATTAATTTACAAGGTTTAACCAATGCAAGTGCACATGGAGGGCAAATTTTGGTAGCATGAGGCTACTAAATAAAATGTCAACCCTTTTAAAATGGAAAGCCAATATTTTATAGTGAATTAAGCATGTTTTACAATAAATGTGCCACTTGGGGTGGTGGGTATAACTTTAAATTCACTTGCAGTACTTTGCTGCTAATTCCTGAATTTTGGTAAGCTAATTGGATCTAGAGTTGGTGGCAAGATCCTCTTAGGATACACGTGTATAGGGGAACAAAATATATACCTATACACTTGAGTCCTGATGTCCAATAGCCACTTCTACTTATAATCAATCGCCTCAAGCTTTTCTCAACCACTTTCAACAATCTTCATTGTATCTAGCAGTTACTCGGCACGTGGCACTTCCTAATTGATCTTGGGTGTGGCATTACAAGAATGCCATGCATCACTTTGGTGGGCTCTCAGAGGAGTCCTTTAAAGATTTTAGATAGAGGTAGTGAGGTTTTGACATGTGGAAGGCTAGCACTTGTCCTAGGCAAATTGAGAATCTCATTATGTATAATGAGTATTAGGCCACCACATGACAGGAAACGATGAAAAGAAAGTTGTACCCTATGCAACGGAATGACATAAATACAGGCCTATGCACGAGCATGAAATTTGATTTGATAGGCATAGGGAGATCCTTAAATAATATTTTGTATGAAATCTAATGGCCTTCAACATGTTCTTTGTGACCTGTAACTGCTCCTCATGCATTTCCTTTGCTTTGGCCTTTTATAACTTAAGGGTCCTGCATCCTTAAACATGTGCACCTTTTAACCTATGCACCACAAAATCATATGCATAAGCATGCATCAAGAACCTTTAGTGAGTGAAAACCATCCTCTTACTCTTGCATAGACCTACACCTCTATCTCAGGCTTGAGCACAGATGGGAAGCACCTGTGCACCTTTTGTTTGAAGCGCTTAAGTCATCACATGTGTGCTATCTCTTTATAAGCCTTGGGAAGCCTTGCATCAATCAAGAGGTGACTTAGAAATTCAAAACTAAACATCTCTTATTAACTATGTTTATTCTTCATCTTAATTTATCATTGCTTTTAAATATCAATTCTTAGCCTTAATTAAAATATTTAAACCTTCAAATTAGGTTTGGGCCTTGTGGGTAGTGCATTATTGATGGTTGTTGTAATAGTAATCTCTTGGTCATTAAAATTCTTGAAAGGTAAGGTAAAGTAAGTCTCACGTCATGAAAAAAATTAAGAATAGGTATTTGAATAATGATTACATGTACATGTCAGTTTGTAGAATTATTTTTAGAAATATATGTAATATTTGCAGTTGGGTTACACATGACAACATTTTATATGGATATAAGGCATCTAAAAGATGCAGAGACGAATATCCATTATAGGCTTTACAATAAAATACCTCTGCAATAAAACATCTTTAATGTAAAAAGGTGGGGACTCTATATAGGATATGAGCATAACTTCCACTTGAGTTTCATGAAGATTTTGCCATTCAAATATAAAGGATAAAATTGATGTAACTAGTGGAAGGGATATATGTAATATTTTATTTAATATTTTTATGTGATGACATTTTTATTAGTATTGAGAATGTCAATGATATTAAAATAGTTAATAACATGTCAAAATTTTACGCCAATCATATTATAGATAAATGATTTTTTAATAAATTTTATTAAGAAATGTACAAATTAATTATTGAAAATGTTTAAATATTTCAATACGTATAAAATAATATTATTTGATTTGTAGATAACACATAATTAAATTAAAAATCAAGGTCAATTAAATTTTATAATAATTCTTTTAAGATCAATAATAATTTTATATAACTCAATGTCTACCTTTCAAAATAACCTTTTTAAAATTATGACAATACCTAAAGGGAATTAATTTTTTATTAAAACATTGGATATCACACCACATGTTTTCCTAATCACTGTTTAATCTCACTAGTTGATGTTTCTTGAACTAGGAATAAAATATGAACTAACTTTATTAAAAGATCGAATAGCTAAATAGCAGAAAAACTAAAGAAAATCAAGTTAGTTTATAGAAAGATTTAATAGTTAAATAGGAAAGAAAATATGAACTAACTTAGCCATTTTTTCTCTAAGACACGCTCGTTAGTTTGGGTTTCACTATTTCTTCTTTCTGATAGGCTGAGGAAATTGAAAAAAAATAGTAGAGTAATGGTTAAGAGCTTGTACTTTATATAATGGATCCTGCAGGGATTAGTGGTTTGGGGATAATCTTGATGGTCCTCCTGTTTACCATTTTGCCCAATAGGGCAAAAAATCGGTCCCCTTCTTCCCCTGCTATTCAAGCCCAATTCATTTTTTGATTTTGGACAAGTCTAGGAATTTCTACAGACTCTGCAGGTCTATTTCTACGGACTCTGTAGAGCTTGGTTTTCTATGGACTTTGCAGAGCTTGGTTTTCTATAGACTCTGCAGGTTTTCTTTCAGGTAGTTAAAGAACCAATCAAAAAGGCCAAGTTTTTACAATGCTTCTTCAGATTTTCATTTGAATAAATTCACAAGGAAGGTTGGCATCTTCGAACCATTGAACCATCGCTTCATTTCAAGCTTTGGTTCAATCGACTTCAGTTCAACGCTTCGGTTCAACGCAGAGTTCAATCGGCAAAGTTCAACAACTGGTTCAACCATTTCGGTTCAAGCAGCATTCAGTTCAAAGCAAATGGTTCAATCGGCTCGGCACACACCCTTGAACCATTGAACTGTTGAACCAAATTTTGGTTCAACGGGTTGGTTCAATGGCTTGGTTCAAGGGTGTGCCCTACAGCCAGAGGGCAGTTCAAGATCCAAAAAAAAGCCCTTGCGGAGGGCAGCCAAAGGGCCTGAAGCAGAAAAGCCATGGAAAAAGGCCCGATGAACTTTGCCAAGGATGGTGACGGGTCCGAGAACGTCAAATTTTACACCAGGTAAGTCAGAGCACGGAAAGCACCAAGTGGCAACCATGGAGGACTTCAACATGCTTTTTTAGGAGCAGCAAAATGTGCCACATGTCCTCTACAGGGCTCAGTAGAAGCTGAAAGGTGGTAACATCTGTGGGTTTCTCCTGTTGGCTTCAAGGAAGACTATGGTGGGCCTGAATGAGTTGCTAGGAGATATGCGGAGTGTGCCAAGTGTCAGCGTCTACTAAGAACCAGAAAAGGGCCCAAAAGTTTCTCTAAGGTGGCTAAAGGCTCTGTGGAAGTGATCACATGTCAACTTCTGCCTGACTCTCAAAAGGCCCTCTAATGTAAGTGGATGCTACCACATCCCATTATCAGCTCGATGAAAGCCACCACGTGTCAACGTTTGCATTTCAAAGTGTCTTCTAGGTGCCCAAGTAGCGGATTACGACACGTGTCAAAGGTAGATGCACTCTTAGCAAAAGGGGCAAGGCAGGGAGCCAAAGGAGAGTCCAGGGGTGACGGGCCTGAGGACATCAAATTTAAAGCTACAGAAAAGCCATTGGTTTTTAAATGCTTGAGCGCCAACCATGGAATGAGCCCAAAGAATTAGAAAATTACTAAAAAATTACTAGGAGCTAGTTGATGCAACTAGGGATTTCAAAAATATTTTCTACAAAATACTTATGCATTTTTGAAATTGAAATTGAATGTCTGAGTTAAGTATTCAAGAAAAAGCTCAGAATTTTATGGGAAAGTGCTTGATTTAATGTGACCTAGTAGATACAACTAGGGATTTTTCAAAAATATTTTTGAAAAATACTATGAATTTTTGAAATTGAATTTGAATTTCTGATTTAAGTACTCAAGAAAAAATTCAAAAATTTATGAAAAAGTGCTTGATTTAATGGGGCCTAGTGGATGCAACTAGGGTTTTGAAAAAAAAAATTAAAAAATTACTATAAATTTTTTAAATTTGAAGTGATTTTTTAATTTTAATATGCAACTAAAAATTTAGAAAATGATTTGGAAATTATTGAAAAATTACTGGGAGCTAGTTGATGCAATTAGGGTTTGAAATAAATTTATTTTAAAATTTACTATAAATTTTTAAAATTTGAAATAAATTTTTGATTTATATGTGCAAGCAAAAGATCAAAAAATTATTGCATTAATAGTGGAAAATTACTGGGACCTAGTGTATGCAACTAGGGTTTTAAATAAATTTATTTTAAAATTTACTACAAAATTTTAAAATTTGATAGGGAATTTTTTATTTTAATATTCAAGAAAAAATTCAAAAATTAATGGAAAAAATCAACTAGGAATTTAACCCTAGAGTTTTTAGAGTTTTTATGCAAAATTTGAAGTAAGTCGAGTTCACCAAATGTTTTGTCTTTTTTAGAATAATGGAGTTTTATTCCTATTTAATAAATAGATTTGACAAGGAGAAATTAGTAAATAATATTCCTAATTAAAGCTACTGATTTATGGAATTAAATTATAATTTGACCTTTTTTAAAAATAGTAGTGAGAGAGAAAAAATTAAACTTAGATTATTATGGACTGCTCTGACTAAGACAGGGTTTAGAAATTTATATGCAGTTCTGAGACACTATCGCAAACAAGATCTTGGACTTTGTTTTCTAATTGGATAAGAAGATCAGAACTAGACACCTTGGGCTGCGGTGCTATAGTCTTTCTTTGATGTTGTTGTTTTGAGGATTTAAATTTTCTAGGTTTTGTTTGCCTACTCAATGTGAGCTTGTGTACCAATTTTTAGGTCCTCATTGTCAATAGAGCTCTCTGTAGAGTTGATTCTTCATTTACTTTTATTTTCTATGTAAGATGCACTGGACATGCTTCACATCCTGTGTGTGGGCACGCTGCCTACATACCAATACTTCGAGGAGGGATCAAGCCATATGTAGTTCTCCCTTTAAGAGTGCTTGGTGTAATAGTGAATGAAATGTAAGAAATGTTGAAACTAGGTATGCTTGAGATGACTAGGGACTAGCGTAAGGACTTGAATTGGCTTGAAAGTGTATAAGTTGGTTGTATGCAAAGAATAGGGAATATTGCTTGAGTTCTCTTGCTTGTATTCTTGCTTGCTTGAATGATATTTGCCAACCCTTTCCAAATGATCTTTGAATGGGCTTATATTTGGATCTATTGGTCATGGGTTAAATGAATTCATATTAGGCTAATGTGATTAAAGATGAGGATCCAAAAGGAAATGACCATTAGGGCCTAAAATGCACTTAGACAATAACACTAAAAGTTGGACACCCTAGGGTCCGATGCTAGTGTCCAAGTTGGGCGCTATTTTCTTGAGCTGACGAGGCTTGGGGGGATGGATTAGTCATGAAGAAAGGGTCCTGGCTCAGCTGGGATCAAGTCTAAAAGGCCACAAATGACTAAGAATCAATGAAAGTAAGCCTAAGAGTGTTATGAAAGCAAGCAAAAGGGACCTAAGGATTTGGTGTCATTAGCCATGCTCAAGTTACCAATTTTAATATTTTATATAACTACAAGATGACATGTTTACATTAGGCAATCCATGACCATGACATTTGTATGAGATTAAGTTAAAGGTGGGTTGAGCAATAAAATAATATGTTCTCATTGATTATTCAGACAATGAGGTTCCAAAGTCTATATTGTAACTTATGTTTGTTTATGCTACCAATATATTGACACTTAGATAAATTATGGCAAGGCCATATAGAACTTACAAGTGGTGAAAGATTTCAATGTGAGCTGGGCAATGATGATGAGAGGAAATAACAACATATTTCATGTGATATCATACACAAGAGGGCCCATATCATACACATTTTGTAATGATGCTAATGTGGGGGCAATACATTGAGGTTATGGAGTTTATCTTGTTGCTTTTGTTGTGATTGAAGTGAGTACCGAAGCTTTTTCAAAGTGCATGCCACATGGGTTTGTAAGGGGGCATCATTCACGATACAATGCGAATACTGTGGTAGAGGAGTCACTAGGTGAGAGAAAAGGTGATCGATTAGGAATCAATCTCATGTGGCAAGGAGGGTTGGTAGGTTTAATTCTCAAACATTAGGGGGTGCCTACATCGTACACTTGAAAAGGGAATTTACTTCAAAAATGAAAAGAAAATATTTATCAAAAAAAATCTTGAAAATTATATATATATAATGAAATAAAGAAAAAAATTATCGAGACTATAGAAAAAAAGAAGGTGAACCATACATATTTGTACTGAGAATCATAATGGCCTCATAGAAATACGTTAATACCCAAATGCCACACCATAAACATACGTTGAGCTGCTCACACAACACCTATTGAGTTACTTAGCCTAACACGCATTTTAATATATGGTGGGCACCAAGTGTTCGAGATGGCCTCGCCTTTGCAAAGACCCCCGATGACCATGATGGTCTAAGTCCCGAAGATAGATCAAACGTAGAAGCACCATGTGTCTTTCAATTGATGATAACCTGACCCCATAGGGGAGAAAATAGTTATCTTTGAAGCCTATGAGACCTGAAGGCCAGGGATGCCACCACATGGTGGCATCCCATGCATTCAGAGCCCAAAGGAAGTGGTAGATAATATAAGCAACTGAGAGGCCAAGATTCAACATGATCATGCCATGTGGCAAAGCACTAGAAGGCTATAATAAAGTCATGATGTTGCCAAGCGGCAACATCCTAAGGACATACTTGGGATGCTATTAGGGCTCACTGAGGGCTTGCAATGCTACATCGAGTTATCTGCCATCTAGTTGTGGGTGCCTTCATGATTCACTGCAATTGAAATTATATGGTGGAAAGCATGACTCTGGGAGTTCTATTGATGACATGTCCTATGTATGGCGATCAAAATTCTATTATGTGTATTTATAAAATGTTGTTGGCATAGGAGGAGGCCTCACTGCTTCATTAAACGATATCACCTCCTCTCCTCTTAATATATTAACCTCTTCCCCATGTGAGGCAACATGTCACAGCAAAAACACTTCCTCCTCTTTGATAGAAAATGTTAGAGCATCCTCATTCTCTATATTAATTCCACATAGATAGGACACATTCTCAAATCTTTCCTCCACCATGGGGGGCAAAGGCACTGTCTTCACAAATCTATCTATTGTCATAGGTGAAAATAGTAGGCCTGTGACAAATCTTTCTTCTCATATGTGGTAAAGGTAGGGCCTCCATAAATCGTTCCTCTATCATAGGTGGCAAAGGCAACTCCCTCTCTATTTTTATAGACCACACATCATGTCTATAACTTCCTCGCATGTTAATCTCATGGGGTATGAAAGGTTTATAGCTTATGCTTCCTCGTATGTTAGGCTCATGGGGCATGAAATCTTGAAGAGAAACAAAAGAGATAAATCGTTCATTCTCATATATTATTCTGGGATAATAATCCTACAACCTTGGCACTCCAAGATATTACATCTACTCGACACATTTCGTTTAAAAGTTTTAAAGCCTAGTCAGGAAAACCATTCGATGCATATCCTGAGATCATAGCATTCTATTTTTTCTCCTTCGCTTAGTCATAGATTGAACGAGAACTTTTTTATCTAGTCACCTAAAATCTTGAGAGTGAGAGGGTAGCCCAAAGTGATGTGTCAGCTCTAGAGATAGCCGTAACTTCATGATGGGATAGTTTCAACAATAAAAAAAAGGAAAAATACAATCATCAATGTGCCTAGTGTGAGGTTTTCCTTGGTTATTTCATCTAATTTCTCATTTTAATGTTTAATACACTTGGTTATCTTGATGTAAAAAAAGGATCTGGTTGTGTACAATGATGCGTTGAGCTCCGTGTTACAGCGCAGAGAGAGTGAAAAGGGTTTGAATAGCAGTCATGAGAATTACATGACAACCATGTCTTCAGGGCACTATCATATGGACATGGACAACAAAGGAGAAGATGAGATTGAAACTTCTCCCATGAGTAGGGGAGTGGAAGAGAGCCTAAAGAACCTCAAAAATTGTTACTTTTGTAGAATGCTTGAGGTCCATTAATTTTATATGATTTGCATCCTCAATCTTTAAATACAATTGCACATTAATCTTTTACACTAAACAACAAGGTGTCTCACCAAACCATATCCTACTAAACAATCTCTTCTTAAATTACTTAAACCTTTAGACCAAAAAGGTCAACTGCTAATCAATACAAAAATTTACATTAATTTTTTTAGTAAGGTACATATCTAATCGGGAATCCCTCTTGTACAACCTCTTAACTTCATAACTATTTGGACTGGTTTGGACTCGTGATTCTTAGAAAATAAATGTCCTCTCTTGGTAAAGACTTTTACTAAAAAACAATGCACTTCCATGTTTTCCGCCACTATTTTAAGGGTCCAAAAAGCCAATATAGCGGCAGTAGTGGCAATGGTGGAGCATATTCGAGGAAATTCAAGCGCAGGGTCTCTTGAGGTTGAAAGCCACTGTGTCATAAGCGCAGACACAGTTTCCAAGGAGCGGTTTATGAAAATGAAATTGTGAAGCAACAAACAACTGTTAGGATTATTCCTTTCTTACCCAAGTCGAACCTTGGGAACTCATGCACATTGAAAAATGAGCCTATGCTGATGCCTTCACTGAACACCAAGAGAATTCAATGAGCATAATAAGAAACATCTTCCTATTACTATCTTCCGCCAAATTAATTGATTTTAGTAGTTGTCTTTCTTATCAAATCTTGGTTTCCTTTGTAGATTTAGTTATAACAACATTTCAAATTCCATTTCATGCCTGTGAGGATTTTTACAAAGCCTCAATCATTTGGGTTCACCTCAATCTTGATACTCAGCTAGTCTTGAGAAGAGAGATATCCATTCCAGAACCTTCCATGGTGAAGGCTGAGGTTGCAGTCTGAGATAAAGGGAATGTGCAAAAAGAAGGTCAGAAAAAGTCAGCGATAGATCTGGTTTTCTTTGGGAATGTTCCTTTGGTCTTTTCTAATGATCCATCTCTTCTTGAGATTTCAGATGAGGATCCATCTACCATTAGACTTGAAACCGGGTGTAGAACCCTTATTGGCAGGTGCGTTGGAAAATGACCTTCGTGGGAAGAGCTTTCATGCTGGATTAAATCTTCTTGGCCTTTATTGGCATACATTTCTCTCTGCATGCTCTGCAATGGTATTTTCATGTTTATCTTTCATTTTGAAGAAGAGAGGGACTATGTTTGGAATAATGGTCCTTGTCATTAGAGAGTTGGGGATTTTCCTGTACCTTGGACTCCTTTTTTTGGATAAAGTTGTAGTGGTTATTTCAAACGCTTTGGTCTGGGTTAGACTTTACAATATTTCTTTGGCTTTTTGTGATTTTGGGTTGCTTTAATTGCTGGTTAATAAAATTGGTGTGTTTGTTAAAATTGATCAAAGTTTAGAGGAATATTAACAGTTTGTGCGGGTTTGTGTTTTGATGGATTTCTCTAAACCACTTCATCATTCTATTAAGATATCTTCCTCACATTTGGACTCAGTTTATCAATTTTGAAGGGTTGCTTTACATGTGTTTCAAGTGTAATCAAGTTGGTCACAAAGTTGTGATTTGTCCTAAAAAATGTTCAAAAGGAGTTGATTCCTCTTTTTTGAATAAATGGGTTCGTAAGATTGGCTGTCTAAATCGTGATTTGGTGAATAGTCAACATTTTCCTTTGGAACCTTCTTCAACCGGTGTGGGTTCTCCTTTCACTGATTTCAGAGGGGTTAAGCATCATTCTCATAAGGGTGAGGACTTGGAATCGAACCAGGGCATCTTAGGTATCATTTTAGAGTAGCCTTATTCACTCAAGAAGAAGGAGGATGAGGTTTCCCAGAATCTTGATGGTGTGTTTTTTCAAGTTCAAGATATTCTAGAAGTCGAGGATTATTTTCAGTCAGAAGGTCTAGAAGCGGGTGTAGCTCTGTCTGAGGAAGAAGGAGAAGAGGATATTGTCTCCAAAGAGAGATTGTCTATAGCTCATCGTCCTTGCCTTTGATCAAACCCTGACTTTGGTAAGAAAGGTAAAAGAGGTAGGAAAATTGAAGCAAAAAGGTTGCAGTTTGACGCTATGAACTCTATCGATGGGAGCACTCAATGGACTATTGAGGCATTACTTTCCAACAGAGGTACATGCACTTTCGTGGCTAAAGGATGATCCTATGAATTGTAGGTAGGGTGGTTGTGAGACAACTAGGTTGGTAGCTCTATCTTTTCTATCTTGGTTTATGGATTGAATAATTCTTTTTTGTTCATGCAGATCCTTTAGTGGTTCAAATTTTTATTGCTCTTAGTTTGTTGCATAAACTTTGGTCTTGGATTTATTTGTCTTTGTATCTTGACATTTTTACATTCTAGGGACTGGGCCCCTTGATGTGCCATAGACCCAGTTAAAGCTTTGGTCAAACGCTGATATATCAAAAAAAAATTGTGACTAAATTTTCTCTGTTCGAACTATTTCAGGGACCAACAACTTTACACTAATGAAATTTATTGACAAGATTTAAATATTTTGTTCTTTGAAACCCCTCCTAATTGCAAGATAACTCCTTTCCCAAGGATCTCCATCCAACGCTTATGTCACTTCAAAGGTTTTTAGCTTAAAAGAATCGACAGTTAGCAGGGCTCCCTTTTATTTTGATCCAACGCCTTGGATGACATCAACATTATAAATAAAAATATAACTTGATGTCCAAAAGTAACAATAACATTAGAAAGGATTTTAAAATGAAATATATATATATATATATATATATATATATATATATATAAGATCTAATAAATGCTGAATCTTTCTAAGAATTTAACCACATCATTTGAATTGAGTTAATAAACACAAAATAAATCAATTTATATCTTATTTTTAATATATATTAGAAAGTTTATTTTTCTATATCTTCATCAATACTCGAACTCGGACGGTTGGATGGCTGTGAGCGGAGGAAATGCGAAGGGCGGCCCGTCGGCAGGCCCCAAGGAGGTCAGATCTCTACCTGGGGCGACCTCCAATGAGCAGGAGTCGACACACTTCAGCGAGTGCTTGAAACTGAACAAGGTGAACGACTGTCTTTTACGGAGCCAAGAGCACTCGGTACTGGTTATCCCTCCAGAGGCAGTGAAGGAGGATGTAGAGTATTTAACCTCCCATGCTCTGATTTGCAAATTCCTAGGCATTCGAATCCCACTGTCGGCCTTGGAGGCTTGGATTTGCCGCTCTTGGCAAATAGAGGGGGCTTTCGACATTATGCTGGCTAGAAATAGCTATTTTTTGGTGAATTTTTCCTTTGTTTTAGATCGGGATCGAATCTTTGAGGGCGGTCCCTATTTTTATGATCGTGTGGGCCTTTTTTTCAAACCCTGGCATGTGGGTTTTAATTCTGCTGAGGAACTTCCAGCCTATGTGCCTGTTTGGGTTCACCTTCTGCGCCTTCCTCTGGAATTTTGGCGAGAGGATATCCTGCGCCAGATCGCTGCCATGCTGGGAACACCAACTGCTATTGCACATCAATCTTTGGAAAAAAGAGTCATTTCTTATGCACGCATTTGTGTTGACATTGATTTAAATAATCCTCTGCCAGACTCCATGGAGATTTGTATGGGCTCCTTGTCCTGGATACAACATATGGACTATGAATCTATTCCTTTTCGATGTCAAATTTGTCATGTATACCGCCAATGCCCTCAGGCTCTCAAAGGCAATGGGACAGGTCCTGAATCTCCTACTCTGAAAATAGCAAATGCTAGCAAGGGGAATGGTCGACTGGTCCTTTTTGACAATGCAAAATCTCAGTTAGATAATGTGGTAAAAGGGAAAAATTTGGCAAACAATGCAAACATGGCGCAAGGATCGGCTGAGATTAATACCTCTGGTCAGGATGGGTTTATACTAGTCCGACGCCGAGCGAAAGGCTGTGGTAAAAAACGTATGAATGCGGATAGGCAGGTAGATTTGGGGTTTAACCATTTTGAGGCCCTTGATAGTATGGTGATTGAGGACGGCATCCCAATAGAGGATCAGGAGGAAGCACTAGAGATAGATAACTAGACTTCAGGCCTCAATGAGGTGCAAGACATGGTGTTTCAACCAACCATAGAGAAATCTTTTGGCCTAGAGGAAGGGGCACTTGAGGCCTCGTGAGCTCAGCAAGATAAGGATGTTCACTGGGCAGATTTGGTCAAGGAAGTGGAGGCTGGCAAGAAAGAAAAAGGATCGTCCTCAGCTCTTGGCCTAATGCAGAGACTATTCAAAAAAGCTTCCTCCTCTATCCCCTCCAAAGCTGGGCGAAAGAAGGACCAAGAGAGAATCAAACTTACAGGTGATTTACTGGTAGAATCAGGGGTGGTTAAGACCCTAGATGAACATTTCCCTCATTCTACCCAATGATTGTCGTATCATGGAATGTAAGGGGTTTGAGTAGTATCCCCAGACAAAAAGCTATGCGTAGATTGGTGATTGATCAGTCTCCAGATATTCTCTGTATTCAGGAGACCAAACTCTCTATTGATTCGTTGTTTACTTGTATGCCAAATATCTGGTCTTTTGGGCAATGTTAGTGTGTGGGCACCTTGGGAAGTTTGGGAGGATTGGCCATGTGTTGGGACCCTAGGAAAATTTTACCGCTTCATTGGATTTCTTGCCTATCTGCGCTCTCAATGGTTGCCTCCTCTCTTGAAACTGGGGAGCAGATTCTGGTTACCACTGTATATGCACCGGTGGATATTGCTGGGCAAATTTTGCTCATGGAACATATCCGCTATGTCAGAAATTGTCATCCGTTCCTGCCATGGATAATGGTTGGAGACTTCAATGCGGTGCTAAGTCTGGAGGAGAAAAGAGGTGGCACGACTCATTTAGGCCTCTCTTCTGAATGTCTTCGCCATAATATTGAACTGCTACGCCTTGCTGATGTTAGACCCTCAAATGGGCTATTCACATGGAGTAACAGAAGAACAGGTAATGTTGCCATCTCTGAACGCCTTGATAGATTTTTTGTCTCATGTTTTTGGCTTTCTAGTGCTATCTCCCTTAATTATGAAATCCTTGACTGGAGGGGCTCTGACCATTGGCCCATTAAGCTCTCTACTAGTCATATTGATGGACCCAAAAAGCCTCCCTTTAAGTTTCAGTTGATGTGGCTTCGTGACTCATCTCTCCATGACCTCATTGGCCAGTGGTGGAGACAGGGGGAACCAGCATATGGAACTACTATGTATTCTTTCCTTAAAAAACTCTAGTATGTTAAAAGAAAGTTGCAGTATTGGAATAAAAACTGTTTTGGCAACTTACATATTAAGAAGAAGCAAGCTCAAGAGAAGTTAGATGGAGTAACCAGACAAATAAGGGACTTTGGCTTGACCGAAGCGTTGTGCTTAGAGGAATCTAAAGCTGCAATTACCTTAGCAGAATGGGAACTTCGTGAAGAGATGTATTGGAAGCAGAAGGCCTGAATTGCTTGGCTTTAGGAAGGAGATAAGAACACGGCCTTTTTCCATAACTCCGTGCAGGCAAGGCGAAACAGGAATTTTATCTCTTCTCTTGTTACTCAGGATGGGATGTGCCTAACCTCCTCCCAAGCTATTACTAGGGAAGCTGTCCGGTTTTACTCAGCCCTCTTTTCAGGTGACCAGCTGCCAGATGAGGGGGCTAAAAACACAGTTTTATCTTGCATACCCCATGTGACTTTGAAAATGAACGATTTCCTCATACGACCAATAGTTATGGCAGAAGTTGAGGAGGCGATTTTCAGCATGTGTAGAGGCAAAGCACCAGGGCTCGATGGTTTCCCAGCCGAATTCTTTCAATATTTTTGGGATATTATTAAGCAGGATCTGATGGATGTCGTGCAGGAATCTTACTCCAGCAAAGAAATGCTTAGAGCTTTGAATGCCACATTTCTTGTCCTAATCTCGAAGAAGGAGCATGCTAATCTATTGGATTTTTTTAGACCCATTGTGCTCTGCAATGTGGTCTATAAAATCATTACAAAACTCATTGCGCAAAGGCTGAAAGTTTATCTCCCCAGGGTCATCTCGGAGGAACAAGGGGGTTTTGTGGCGAGCAAACAAATTCTGGACGGAGTGGTTATTGCATCAGAAGCTATTCACTCTATGAGTTCATCTCAAGAGCGTGTCATGTTTATTAAGCTTGATTTAGCCAAAGCTTATGATAGAGTTAGCTGGAGATTTCTGCAAAAAGTTCTTTTGAAGTTTGGATTCAATCAGGAGTGGGTCCGCTGGGTGTTAAGCTATGTTACAACACCTTCCTTTTCGGTCCTTATTAATGGGGAACCTTCTGAACTTTTTGGAGCTTCTAGAGGCCTCCGCCAAGGGGATCCACTCTCTCCGTACTTGTTTATTATTATGGCTGAGGGTATTGGTCAGCTTCTCAAATTCCATGTTTCTCAGAATCTGCTGCATGGATGGCGATGGGGAAATGGGTTAATCACCTTGACTCACCTCCAGTTTGTAGACGACACAATCTTGGCAGGGAGAGCTCAGATTCGAGAAGCGAAAGATTTCCAACTCAGCCTTGACATTTATTTGGCAGCATCCAGGCAAAAAATTAATGACCATAAGTCCTCTATTTATTTCTTCAACACTCCTGAGCCTATCCAGCATAGGATTGCTACTATATTGAGGTTTCAGATTCAAACCCTCCCGGTGATTTATGTTAGGTTGTGGAGCTAAAAGCTTCAACCTTTGCAAACTGAGGAACAGATGGTTGCTGAGTTCTACAGGAACCGGCGTCGGCAGCAGGACCGACGTCGGCAGAGTCCAGTGCAGAAGGCCACCGGCGACGGCAGGAAGTCGGCCGACGTCGGCAGAACCAGACAAGCAGGGACCGACGTCGGTCGCCTGTGTGTTCCAGAACTGCTCGTTTCACGGACAGTTAGTTAAGTGAACGAAGAGTTTGCATGTTGAGACCAGTTAGAGTCTTGTGCTGCGAGGACTATTGTCTAAATTAAGAGTCTAAGTTATTGTTTGAGTTAGGAATCTATTTATAGACCCATTGGCATGTATTGTATAAGGCATGAGATAGAAAGGAAGAGTTCCTTCTAGTTGTAAGATCTGTGAGTTGCAGGTTGTTGCAAGCTCATTGGGGATCTACATGTAAGTTTGGTCTTTGAATTGCAGGTTGCAGGTTCATGAGAGATCAGCTTGAAGTGCTATAGAGTGCTTGATGTACCGGCAGGGTTATTACTGACTGGTTGGTGAGGTGAACACCAATTCTATGTGTGAGTTGGTTGTTGGGACCGTTTTTGTGTAGGAGAGTGTGTGTGAGAAGAATTACTGAACACTTGAGGTGTGGCGAATCTCTGTAAGGTGAAAGAGTGTGGCGGCTCTTTGTTGTATTCTTTTCTGTCAGTGTTAATACAAGATAGTGTATTGTCTCTCATATTCTGTGCTATTGGTGAATTCTAGTTACTTGTGTTTCTGGTTATTTCCGCATATTCAATTGCTTATACTTGGTAATCATACTGTGCTTTTTCTGAGAAGCAAGATCCCAACTAGTGGCATCAGAGCATGTTTGTTGTTCTAGATTCCTGACAACTGGTATCAGAGCCTTGGTTGTAGGTTCTTAAGCTTGATACCAACAATTGGTATCAGAGCTTTTGGTTGGGATACTAACAGATTGGTGTAGATCTGGGTAGTGTGTTTTGATTACAGGTTACTCACAGGGTTTCTGTTTGAGTGGGAGTTGAGCAATGACAGAAAGTAGTCAACTATGAATGGAGAAGTTCAATGGCAAGAACTACCAATTATGGAGGATGCAGATTGAGGACTATCTGTATCAGAAAGATTTGTACTTACCGTTGGGTGGGGTTGCTAGCAAACCCTTGGATATGAAAGATGAAGAATGGGAGGTTCTTGATCGGAAGGCTCTGGGATCTGTTAGATTGAGTCTTGCATCATCTGTGATTTCCAGCTTATCACAGTGTAAGACAACGGTGGAGTTGATGGAATCTTTGGCAAATTTATATGAAAAACCCTCAGCTTCGAATAAGGTATTTCTTATGAAGCGTTTATTTAATTTGCAAATGTTGGAAGGTGGATCTGTTCATAGCCATCTTAGTGATTTCCATGGTTTAGTAAACCAGTTAAGTTCAGTCAATATTGTATTTGATGATGAAATAAGAGCTCTCTTAATCTTGTGTTCATTACCTGAAAGTTGGGAAGGTATGGTAATGGCAGTTTCTAATACTGTGTCTCCTTCAAAAGTCTTAAAAGTGGATGATATTGTGAGTGTAATCTTGAACGAAGAGATACGCAGGAAAAGCACAGGTGAATCATCTGGAGATGCTTTGAGTGTTGAAGGAAGAGGAAGGCCAAGAGAGAAGATAGAGCGTGGGAGATCAAGGTCGAAGACGGGCAAGAGATCCAAGTCCAGGTATGGCAGAATAACCTGCTGGAAATGTGGAAAGCAAGGGCACTTAAAGAGAGATTGCAGATCGGGTACAGATCAGCATGAAGAACATGAAGAAGAAGCAGATGCTGCAGGTTACATTGCACAGGATGCTCTGGTATGTTCTTTGGATAAAGTAGAATCTTGGGTATTAGATTCTGGTGCCTCTTTTCATGCATCCCCACATAGGGAATTTTTTCATGAGTATGTCCAGGGAGATTTTGGAGAAATTTGTGTAGGGGATGGTAAGTCTTGTCAGATTGTTGGCAAAGGCAAAGTGAAGCTAAAACTGCAGACAGGTAACATATGGGTGTTAAAGGAGGTCATGCACGTCCCAGTTCTGAAGCGGAATCTGATTTCTGTTAGAAGTTTGGGTGAAGAGGGTTGCACAGTAACTCTCACAGCGGACTCTTGGAAGGTTACCAAGGGTACACTTGTTATAGCTAGAGGTAAGAAAGTAGGTACGCTTTATCTATCTACTTGTTTTACTGATTCTTCTTCTGGGTTATCTACTTCAGCTGTAGATTCGGAGATGTGGCTTGATAGGCTTGGTCACATAGATATGAAGGAGATGCTGGTTCTTGAGTCAAAGGATATGCTTTCGGATTTGGAAGGCATGGATCGTGGTTTCTGTATGCAGAAGAAAAAGGTGAGATTTCTTGAGGAATCCGATGTTAGTGACAAGAACAGGAAAGCCTTGGTTTTCAAGGAGAAGGTGACGGACAGAGTTCAGCACAAGGTGCAGAGGAATTCTGAGCAGAGCAAGGGTGTTTTGGACAAGGGTTTGATCCAAAAGGAGCTCGCGGGAAAAAGTCAGGTCTCACAAGAAAAACACAGAGACCGACGTCGGCAGGAAAACTGGCGTCGGTGTCTAGACAGGGACCGATGTCGGCTATGTGCAGCCCGACGTCGGTGAATCGGGGCAGACAGAGACCGACGTCGGCCAGGGGAAAACGACGTCGGCGGAGAGGCAGTCGCAGGGAACCGACATCGGTCGGCTGTAGACTGAGATGTGACTGGCATCGGTCACTGAGACGAATTTTGGGTGGACAGCAAGCTGTCATGGAGTCTCAAGCGCCCATATGGAGGACTGAAGGTGTAAGTAAGTTCTTAAATTCGTCATTTCCCTTCTTTACACTACTTGTTGCTCACTTATGGCATAGGACCAGGGAGTTATTGAAGAAGCAGAACAGGTAGATCCAGGAAACAGTGGGAGCTAGGCATGGATGAGGATGTGATTCTTTAGAGGAGAACCAAACAGGGGTTTTGGGTAGTGTGGCCAGCTGGAAGTAAGCACTGAGAGACGAATGGATGTTAAGGATGAAGAAGAGCAGAAATAGATACGTGAGATGGAAGATCAGGGTATTTGATCTTGTATTAGCTGCAGGGCAATGGAGGTTTGTTCATTGTGTTTCTCTTTACCAGGTTGGATAGTATTAGCTACACTATCCTATTTTCTGTATGATGTGCTTGTTGCAGGGTTACATATACAGGTATTGCTGAACTAAAGGTAAAGCTAGTTCAGGTGTTTGTCATGGAGGATCTGGGAGCAGCAAAATTCTTTGGCAAGAGTGTGTTCTAGAGACATGGTAGGTCATTTGTTGACTTTGTTTCAGGATGATTGTGTGGAACCGGTTAGCACACCGATGGTTAGACAGTTCATAGAACAGGTGTCTTGATTCACATAATGAGGTTGAGTGCATGGTATGTACTAAACCTGAGTTTTCCCAAGCAGTGGGAGTTGTCACAAGTTAGGAGCCAATCCGGGAGAGAACCATTGGAGGTCAGTTCAATGGATTCTTACAGGGACTAGTAGCAGGTGCACATGCTATGCAAGTTCAGGTTTATTTCTACATGGTTGTAGATGTGGATGTGGTAGATAATTTGGATGACAGGTTTTGCACCACGGATTTTGTGGTGGTTGGTCTTCAAGGATGATTTTGAAGATGGATACATAGCCAAGGTAACAAACTAGACGGTGTACAGGTACATGTACAGGTTGCAGCTGTTTATCTCCAAGTGGGAGATTGTTAGGTTGTGGAGCTAAAAGCTTCAACCTTTGCAAACTGAGGAACAGATGGTTGCTGAGTTCTACAGGAACCGGCGTCGGCAGCAGGACCGACGTCGGCAGAGTCCAGTGCAGAAGGCCACCGGCGACGGCAGGAAGTCGGCCGACGTCGGTAGAACCAGACAAGCAGGGACCGACGTCGGTCGCCTGTGTGTTCCAGAACTGCTCGTTTCACGGACAGTTAGTTAAGTGAACGAAGAGTTTGCATGTTGAGACCAGTTAGAGTCTTGTGCTGCGAGGACTATTGTCTAAATTAAGAGTCTAAGTTATTGTTTGAGTTAGGAATCTATTTATAGACCCATTGGCATGTATTGTATAAGGCATGAGATAGAAAGGAAGAGTTCCTTCTAGTTGTAAGATCTGTGAGTTGCAAGTTGTTGCAAGCTCATTGGGGATCTACATGTAAGTTTGGTCTTTGAATTACAGGTTGCAGGTTCATGAGAGATCAGCTTGAAGTGCTATAGAGTGCTTGATGTACCGGCAGGGTTATTACTGACTGGTTGGTGAGGTGAACACCAATTCTGTGTGTGAGTTGGTTGTTGGGACCGTTTTTGTGTAGGAGAGTGTGTGTGAGAAGAATTACTGAACACTTGAGGTGTGGCGAATCTCTGTAAGGTGAAAGAGTGTGGCGGCTCTTTGTTGTATTCTTTTCTGTCAGTGTTAATACAAGATAGTGTATTGTCTCTCATATTCTGTGCTATTGGTGAATTCTAGTTACTTGTGTTTCTGGTTATTTCCGCATATTCAATTGCTTATACTTGGTAATCATACTGTGCTTTTTCTGAGAAGCAAGATCCCAACTAGTGGCATCAGAGCATGTTTGTTGTTCTAGATTCCTGACAATTTATCTAAGAATTCCCATAGCTGTGGGAAGGCAGCCTAGACTTTTTTGGCAAAATGTGTTGGACAAACTAAGGCGAAAAGTGAGTCATTGGACTCATAGGTGGCTATCCACTGCGGGTAGAGTGATCTTGTTGCAATCGGTTATCCAGGCACTCCCCATATACCGCAGTATGATTCAGGCAGCCCCAATGTACTTCCTGAAGGAATTTGATGCACTTTCTCGATAATTTCTTTGGAGCGGCAACCTGTAGAACAACAAATGGAGCCTTACTAACTGAGACACTGTGTGTCGATCGAAGCAGGTAGGAGGCCTTGGCTTGCGCTCTGCTATTTTGTCCAGTCAAGCCCTTGCAGCTAAGCTCTATTGGCGCTGGTGTTCTAATCAATCTGCCCTTTGGGCCCACATCCTGTCTTTTAAGTACTTTCTAGATATTGATCCCACTGAGATTCCCAAGCTCCCTCTTGAGGGAAGAGGATCGATGGTGTGGAGTACTCTTAAGCTTGGAGCTCATCTAGTTAAATGCAGCCTCTTCTTGGTGTGCAATAGCGGGTCGGAGCTCTCTTCTAGAGTGACTCATGGGATGGAGTGCCTCCTCTTCTATCTACACACCTGCACTTACAGCCTTTAGCAGACTCTTTTCAGGCTACTGGTTGGCACACATTAACACACTACAAAGAAGCTTTTAACATGGGAACAACCACTGGATACAGGTGGAAAAACTCTTTTGATTGGCCACCAGGGGGTTCGGAGGAGGAGCGGAAGGAGCTAGCTCAAATTCTTGCCTCCAGAGGCTATAGTTCCCTTCAAGGACGGGATGTCCTTGCTTGTGGAGGAGATGCTACTAGACAGTACTCGGTGTCTTCAAGATACATGACCTTGATAAAGCAATTCAATGACGGAGGACAGTTTGTTTGGGGAAAGAAAATTAGGAACCAGATTTCCTGGCCCAAGTGCAATTTTTTTCTATGGATTCTAACTTACAATAGGTGTCTTACTTGGGATAATCTCTGCAAGCGGGGATTTCAAGGGCCATCTATGTGTGGTTTGTGTCATAGCAGCGAGGAGACAGGGTCTCACCTCTTCTTTCAATGTTCGTATGCCAAATAGATATAGCATCTATGGTGGAATGCCTGGGGCTCTCCTTGTTGGCATGCTTCTTCATTGGTGGACTTCTGGAATCGACTGGGCCAGGCTTCGTCAAAGGCTGCTATTTTATAAAATGCCTGGGTTGCTGGCCCCTCCTTTATTTTATGGAATATTTGGATTGAACGGAACAAGAGAATCTTCAGGGGCATTCACCTGGGACTAAGAGATATGTGGATGAAAGTTACTCTTTCACTGCAAGAAACCTTGCAAGCTAAATGTGGTAAGGATACCAACCTAGACCTGGTAGCAGCGAGTATATGCGCCCGACTGTGCCTTGACCCAAACACTGTTGGTGCCTATGACTCGTGCAGTCTTTTAAAGGAACACCAATAGACAGCAAGCGTAACCTGTTGATAGGGATGGACGCTATACTCCCCCAATGGATGGGACTATTAAGATTAATACTGACGGCTCTTCGCGGGGGAACACAGGAGAGGCTGGCATTGGCGGAATTGGACGGGATAACTCTGGGAGTATACAGTTCCTCTTCTCGATTTATAAAGGCCAACACACGAATAACCTTATGGAAGCCATGGCAATCCTGGAGGCAGTGAAATGTTGTTGTAAATAAGGCTGGTATAACATTATTTGCGAATCGGATTCGCAAGTGGTTGTCAACTTGTTGAATAAGCGAAATTTTGGTAAGGGGGACTAGCATCTGGATGTGGTTGTTCAGCAGATTCTTCAATTAAGTACTTCTTTGATTTCGGTTTCTTTCAAACACATTCCCCGGGAGTGGAATGGTGTTGCGGATTGCCTTGCTAAGTGGGCTTTAGAGAATGGGCCCTTATGGAGCATTACGGACCAATGGATGCTTCCTCTGAGTTTATCTCAGACACTGGCTCAACTTGTTGACCAGGATAAAATGATGTAATTGTTACTTCATTTTTCAATAAATTTTTACCTCTCTTTTAGTTTTATATATATATATATATATATATATATATATATATATTAGAAAGTTAATGTTGGAACTCAAAAATTATGAAAAAACATTAGCAAGTAGATTTCAAATAGGTTTTCAAAAACTCAAGAAAATGATCCCAATAACGAAAATCAAGATTTGAATAGACAAGATGAGGATGAAAAAGGTAAAAATAAGGATGAAAACCAATGATTTTCAAAATTAGCAAAGAAGCAAATTATAATTTAAGGTGGATAAATCCAATCCTTGTAGTAACAAGTTAAGATCACCATCATGTTAATTATTTAATCAAAAAATTTAGCGCTAAATGCCCCAAACAAGGATAGGTTACTAGAGTAATTTATTTTTAAAAGAGTATGTTGATTAAATTTTAAAAAAATTATCACATTTTTTCTATGTCAAACCCAGTGGGGTTGTTACAAAACTGATGATAAGTGTGTGCGGGCACAAGGTAAAAGAAAGCAAACCAAATCTGACATAATGCTAAAAGATGATATTTTTAGCGTGGTTCACACACACACACACACACACACACACACACACACACACACACACACACACACACACACACACACACACACACACACACACACACACACACACACACACACATCAAAATCATGATAATAAATCTACAATTACTATTAGATTGACATACCATATTAATAGATTATTATTATAATATTAATAATAGATACTTAAACACTAAAATTAATCCAGCATTGTAATTCGACACTGTGTTCACTGAGATGTTACTAATTGTTTATTTAAAATAACATTAATCTCAACTCCATTCACATCTACAAATTTATAGAAATGATTAACAATTGAACCCATGTATTTATGAAATAAATTGCTAATCTATTCTTTCCTGTTAACATTTTTCCAAAAAAGGGGATTCACAACTCCCATGCCCTCCAACAACTCATACCTTTAAAAATGTTCTCTAATCTTAGCAGATAAATTTTGTGAGATATGACTTAATGTAATTTTTGTTTTAGATAAAATAGTATTATATAGTAGATGTGTTACAGGGACATCTTCAAGTTCAACACCCACAAGTTCAAGTCTTCTGTAGCAAGTGTGCATTGGGATATCAATGCCGTTTACTATGACACAAAGATGATAATTGATATTGAATTTTAAATAATTCTTAGGATTCTAAAAATCTATCAAAATTTGTGAGGTTCTAAAAATAGGACCGTGAAAGCTTTCATTCGATGTGTATAATATATCTAAAGATTGACATACACGTTTTCTCAAACATATGAAGTCAAAAATATAGATAAATCTCTCTTGGACATGTTTCATTAAATAGTTGATTTCCTTCAACATTCACAAAATATCACATAATGTCAATAATGTTTCAAAATCTGTTAAACGGTACAACAAATATTTTGCTTTGTCAATTTCTCTGCAGTATTCATACATAAAACTTGTTAAAAATGGATATCCCTCAAAAAATTTGCATGTTGGTTCATATATAGAAATCCATCTTGTTTCAACATCTTTCAACTATTTTTTACCATTAGTCACCCCAATTGCAAATTTTTGACACTCCAAAAATATTTTTGGGTTGCTTGACATATAAACATGCAAGTCATGAATGAGCTCTTCCACTTTTGTGACATTATCGAATGTCTTAACAATTTTGTATGCAAGATTCATCCTATGAGCCATGCAATGAATTGGAATCATAAATAGAGAAATTATTATTTGAAGATGAACATAAAGACTGCTTTTATGCCCTTGCAACACTAATGCCCCATCAACACCAACACACACCAACTTCATAGCTATGGCATAATCATCCATCCCAACATTATCTCTTAAATTGGATACAACCAATTTATGAAGGTTTTTTGCATTGCAATTTTCTACCATTTTATGGACAACTAATAGATGAGATTGTCTTAAATAGTTTTCAAAAGTATACACATACATGCAAACAAATGATGTATTTTTAACTACAGTGACCTCATCGATGGACAATGAGATAAACAATGATCTCTTAACACTTTCTTTCAAATCTTCCTTCTCAACCATTTTGTCATTTCTCAAGCACTGTTATTCGACCAATGTGATTATAGAATATGTAAAAACCTATTATTTTGAAACAAAATCTTAAAATCCAAAAAATCTAAAATGGGTCTGTGCCTTTTTAAAATGTGGAAAATAGTAGAGAACTATACATATTTTACCTTAAAATTAGACCACATAACTTTTTCAAATTGAGCTTGGATTTTCCCCCCTTTGTCAGCAAGATTCTTTTGTTATTTCTAATCATTTTAGTATTCACGTACATATCTTACACGCATGCATTCTTCTCTATTTTTCTATATGTGTTCTTGTTATTTATCTATCTGGGTGCTTCATGGATATATATATATTCTCACAATATTGCTCATTACCATTTTCTAGTTCTACAGGTTTTATAAATGGATATTTTGCAGTTCAGTCAACTTGAAAAGACCTTATTATCCATGTACTTCTCTTCTTCCATCAACTTTTTTGAGTGTAATTTTTAACTGAATTTGGTGTCTAAAGAGAACTACAATTCTCTTTGAAAGTGCCTAGAGGAGTGTCTTCTAGGGGTGGCATGTCATTAATAAAATCTTCAAGTGGTGAGATGTTATTGGAATTAATTATTTATAATAAAATAGTGTCATTATCAGTGACGATTTCTGCATTGAAATGGTTTTATAATTATTCTAAAATTTAAAAAAAATGCCAATTTTTTAAAAAGTTTTAGAATTATCTATTTTTGGAGTGCATGCCATTTGTGTAGTCTTCTTTCCTGGGTTTCTGAAATAAGACAATATGTTTGATTTTTTTGATATTTATTATGGTGTTTTACCCTTACCATTACCCTCTGACACCATTGTAACTAAAGGAGGATGTTACAGGACTCAAGATGTAGATGGGTGACAACATTTAGGAAGGCACTGTCGGATGACAACAATCGAGAAATGGTAAAATGTAGTGAGACGATAGCAACTAGCGAGATTGTGCTGGCGGATGGTAAAATGGTGTTGGGTGGTAAAGTGTTTCCAGGTGGCATAATGTTGTTAGGTAATAAAGTGCTGCCATGCAGCATAATTCTATCAGATGGTAGAATGCAATCAGGTATAATTGTGCATGCCGTTTGTGCACAATTATATCACCAATTATAATCAATTAAAAAAGTTATTTCCATGTATTGATATGTTTGGTAGGGTTATATATGGGGTGCAAAAAATGTGTCCAAGATTGTGCCATTTATTTAGTTTATATTCTTTCATCGTTGATATAACCTTCAAATTTTGATTTGATATCACATGCCAGGGGGCATATTGTACACCAAACCCAAATTCATAGAGGTGGTTGGATTTACATGACCTGCATCACCCATTCTTAAAGGGTTCATAGCTTGAAAAGTGGTAACATATTTGATTTGATTAACACAAGACATCACGTCTAATATGTGACTCAAATCAACGATGCAATGCCACTATTACAGGGACAAAACATTGAGATCTCAGAATCTATCTTATTGCTTCCTTTCATCCATATTGCCAATAAATTGGCACCTGAAAGCAAAATATTACAATCCTTTGGGACCAAAAGTAGGCTACCACATAGGCATATGTCAAACCTATCAGCTTGAACCTAGGGTCCAAGTATCAGAGTTGACAATGTCCAAAATTGATTTAAGATGAGTACAAGTGTACAGCTGTCAGGTCGATGGCAGGGTTGTCAGTCGATGAATCATTCAATGAGTGATCTATTTTTGGTTTCTCCCTACCCCCATCTATATATCCTATAGAGAATAATTATATATGTGGATGCAAATATATGTATAACCTATCGATCAGAGCACCCAAAATGATATATATGTAGATGGATAGGTCCTAGAAAGATATATAGACATATGGATAGGTCCTAGATAAATATATAGGTAGATGGATGGTAATGTATGATCTCGATATGTGTGGGGTTTGGGTCCCAGATAGTTACATATATAGGTAGAAGGATAGGTCTCTATCGAATGTATATATATGTGGGTCTCTTCCATATATATATATATATAGGCGATCAAAGTTCCCCCATCTCAAAAATCTATATGATATAGGGCCAACCCATATATATAGATAGGGGTGTCCTAGATTGATATATATGCAGATGGATAGTTGTATATCAAAAATATATATATGTGGGTCTCTTTTGGATGTAGAGTTTGGAGTGGCCTATAAATTGACTAACAACCCCCTATCTCTCTATCTGGCAAACACTCTTGACTACTATAACTATTGGAGAGGAACTTTGAGAAGAGGACCAAAGCTCAAGAATCAATGACCAAAATGAATTACTAATCAAAAACCAAATCCCAATCTCATCAACCAATGACTAGACAAACTTGTAAACCAAATTCTTTCATCCGCCCCAAGTCTAATAGTTGATAGAGATGGCCTAATCTCTATATGTAAATCTATATATGTAAGCCTTGATATCTATGGGACAAGTCAAGTTCCCAATCTCATCACCTTGTTGATAGAGATGCCCCAATCTCTATCTTAAAAATATATAGTCGATTTATGGATAAATGTGGGTTTAAGATGTAAACAACAATGGTTATTTAAATTTGATTTTAATTGCTAGATATTCTTTATCAACCGATTAGATCACATTCCACTACTTCCTTGACACATTTACACCTCATCATTGAAACTTGCATTGCATTGTGGAGTGTAAAAGTGTCTCAAATATTTGATGAGAATTAAAGTCATTATGAAATAGGACTAGTCATTGCCCTTCACTATCACCCTTAGTTAACTTTTGTTAAGTGGCTTGGAAATTAGTAGTGAATTAATCATTTGAAAGTTATTTGACCATTGATAAGTAATTAAAATTATATCACAAGGTCAATTGTACATTATCTTAGAAATAATAACTACATTCTATAATGATTCTACAATTTTTTTTAATAAAATAATTATTAAAAACTTTAATGGAGTGATCTACGACTTAACACTCAAATTCCATGTAGGTGGTTAATATCATATCATTTACATTCAATCAAAGTGTTTCAATTTTTGGGTTGTGTTAAATTTACAAATTTTTGCCATTTTATATATGTAAACATGTTTTTATCTGATGAAGAAACTTTAAAGCCTATTTTGTAGCAAGTTAATTGGTATAACTATTTTAATGTATAAATCATGTATGATGGCAAATAATAGAGTTTATTCCAATGTCTTGATGGTTTTGGTTTTGGATGTAGGTATTAGATGCGATAGGTGGTCAAATTAATTTTAAGAAAGACTATGAATACCAAAAAGGACAATCCAAACAGCTTGATAACGTGTTAAACATACTCCCTGTGCATTTGCCATCTACTAGCACCTACACCGCTTCACTCTGGTGATGTCCTCTTCCTTTGTAGTATTGATGAATTTAGGATACTTCTACCTAATTATCAGTCGATAAAACATGTTTCATTGAAATGGGGAAAAATCATACAATGTTCATCATAGTTTTACAATTACTCACTATGTGAGAGTTCCATGAGGTTTGAGGAGGCAAAGTGTTTTGCAGATATGTTTCAAGTGAAGTGTAACCACTAATATAGACTCTTTCTCTTTCAAAATCCCTCTTACTAATAAATATTTGTGTGTTTATGTGTGTTTATATATATATATATATAATGTTAGTTATTATATAAATATTATATAATATATATTGTAATATTTTTGTATATTAAAAATTAATTATATAATATGAGAGATTATATTATTCTTATTAGGGAAAATTTTAGTGGCCTATATTGAAAAAAACTTGGAGGTCACTAGGTAAATCAATTTCACAATGGTGGTGAATTAGGTTGGAAGGAATATAATAGTTTAGGTGAATTATGAGGTGGCACTTGGTGAATGTAGTCATCTGACTGCATGATGAAATTACTTTATTGAAAAATGAATCCACTTGATTGTTTGATGTAGTCGCTCAGCTGCATAATGATGGATGCATCCACCTAAATGTAACATGCTAATAAATGACTAGATGATGTAGTCAGGTGACTGCATCATATAATTAAATGATTACATGATTCAGTTAGATAGTTGCATGATGTAGTTGAATGATTACATGATGACATCAAATGATCGCATGATGCAGTCATTTGATAACATAATTTAGTCAAGCAACTGCATAATGCAGTCAGACAACTACATACTATAGTCAAGCGACTCTATAATACATTATGCAGTCGCCTAATTGTAGTTTCTCAACTGCATAATGCAGTTGGGTGACTACATAATCTAGTCAGGTGACTAAATAATGTAGTTAGGTGACTATATAATGTAGTTGGGTGACTGCATTATACATTCACTCGACTGCACTATGTAGTCACATAAATGCATAATACAACTGGGTGACTGTATAATATAGTCATGCAGTTACATGATGTTGCTGAGCATATGTATAATATATTATTTTGATTGTGTCATGAAATCATCCGACAGCATCATACAGCCATCCAAATACATGATATAGTCATCTAATTATAAAATACAATCACCCAACTGCATCATCTAGTCATTCATCTGCATGCTATAGTTGACCACATACTTTAGCTACTCCCCTCCAATCATTGTCACCTAACCCTTGGTTGTTTCTGTCTAGAACCTAATTACTATCATCAAACACTAGATTTTTATCATTTGACACCTAATTATTATCAACTAGCACTTGGTTGTAGTCACCTAACTGCTAGTTTAATTACTCGAGGAGCAAATACCATCAAGGTATAAAGTTATATATATATATATATATATATATATATATATATATATATATATATATATATATATATATATATATATATAATCTAGTGATGTATAGTAAGGGGGTGTGTTGGAAGTAGTGGTCAAGCCACATTCAATCTAGCCCATTGTCTATCCTCACCAATTTGTCAACCACTATGGAAGACCTCAATATCTACCAGCTCCAACTATGAACCAACCTCTAACAATTAATTCAACATCCTATTTTTGATTTGGGTGCCTATACAATCCTATGGTAACTATGGATGCATGCATTAATTAAAATATTTTCAATTCTAACATTTATGTTTGAGCTTATAACAATGTATGAAGGCATATAAAGATTTGTGGATGAATCTTAGGTGCCTTCATGCCAATAGAAATGTCTTCAGCTTAATTATATATTAAAAATGTCATAACCTGATGAAGTAATTATGAGTATTGATGTGAAATTGAGAATCTATTTAGGTGGAGAGGATGGACTTTTAACCTTTAGTGCCACAACGAATGCATCATTAGACCTCATTTGCTAACACCATTATTTCAGTAGTATGTAGAGATTGGCAAATCTAATTTGTGAAACATAACATTTGACATTAATTCCCAAATACAAAGAGCGACAAGTAAGTTAGAATTGTTTAAATTGAATTTAGCTTTTAAATTAAACTGTTTAAATTGAATTTAACATAAGATCTAACATGCTAGTGCTTTAGCTAGTTAGAAAGGCATTTCTTACCTAAGCTATCCAAAACCAAAGGAATAACACTTTCAAAAAGGAGACAATGTCTCTGAGAAGTGATCTTTTTTCTGAAATCGTCTACTTTGAAGGTAAATTGGATGCTTTAGATAAGTTGGTTGAAATTGTGCTTTCTTCATCTTGCTTGGATGCTAGAACAATACCCTCTTGTATGGAAGTTAAAGTTAAAACTAAATATCCCAAATGTTATTAAAATTCATAGTTATGTTATTTTAACCCTTGTTTATAGTTATTACCTTGATCATATATTTGATTTTCTCACATACTTGTTAGAGGATTTTGATGACATGCTAGTTAAGAATAAATTCAATTCCTTCAAGTGTCTAGTGCTGAAGTGAGGGGTTTTGACAAATTTGGTTATGGAAGCTATAAGACTTTCTCAAGAGTGCTAAACTATGGGAGTGTCCATTGTCAACATGATTATCAACACACAAAGCCCTTATGTATTTAGGGTTGTGTAAATAATTGGTTTGTTTAGAACCTTCACGCTGAATGATGCCTAATTGAATGACTTTGATAACAACATTTCTTATTACAGGATATTGGGTGGTTAGTTTTTTCAATTTTCATAACTAGTTTTATAGTTTATATGGTTTGCTGACAAGGTTTGTATAGTTAGTTTTATATGCTCTTTTTTATATGGCTTCCCTTATTGAACCTTGATTAAGGTGCAATATTGTATTATGGTATTTTATAGGTAATTTTTGATTTTGTGTTGTTGTTCCCTCTTCTCCAAGATGTCTTTCCTAGTTTTTGACTTCCTCTTATAAACGTCTTGTAATAGGTAATAGGTGAGGGAATAGAATATATATTCATGCATGCATGCATGTATGTATGTATGTGTATATACATACTCTCTCTCTCTCTCTCTCTCTCTCTCTCTCTCTCTCTCTCTCTCTCTCTCTCTCTCTCTCTCTCTCTCTCTCTCTCTCTCTCTCTCTCTCTCTCTCTCTCTCTCTCTCTCTCTCTCTCTCTCTCTCTCTCTCTCTCTCTCTCACACACACACACACACACACAAAAATATAAAATAAAAAAAATATCGATGCATATTTAAAAGGTTATTCAATAAAAAATTTATCCTTACAAATATGCATCAACAAATTATATGGAACAACCTTATAAATATGCATCGGTAAATTACACACACACACACACACACACACACACACACACACACACAATTTATTGATGCATATTTAAAAGGGTGTTTGATTAAAAAAAGTTAACCTTACAAATATGCATCAACAAATTATATCAAATAACCTTATAAATATGCATCGATATATATATATATATATATATATATATATATATGATTTTAATTTACTTAGACATATTTATAAGGTTAATTTTTTAATTCAAAGATATATATCCTAATTCAAGTATATGAATAATTGATTATATTTGACTTTGTGTTAATAAGTGAGGAGTAAAATTTACCTCACTCAAAACCTAGCTTCAAAAATTTTATTTTAGGTATCTTTTAAGATTTGTGCTTTATTGGATGACATAAAAATTATCCATCATCCTTACTAATCAAACTACAACTCCTCTCATATAAGGTCAACTTTTAATCTAAAAAAAAAATTAGAGACATAAATTTACTATGTTATAACATTATTAAGGTTTTATTTTATTTTGGTCTACACTTCAAATAGATGTTACTTCAATTTTATATATACCATAGTTGGTATAATGGTGAAGAACGTGTGCTCTTGAAAGGGAGGTCACAAGTTCAAACCTTATACGAGATAAGGTAAGTACACCTTGTATTTGAAGTACAGTTAGGTAACCAAGGCCCCTAGAATGTGGACCTTAAAATGATTACATTTCCATTCCATATGTATTAAGAGATAAATTTGAGCTCAAGTCAAAAAGTCTAATCAAAAGTTATTTCTCCTCACTCTAATTAATTTTAATGTCTAGTATGAAAGAATAAAATATGGCAAAACTCATTGTTGTAATTTAAGGTTGTTATATATAGATCTCTAGATACAAGTTATTTCTTGTCACTCCAATTAATTTTAATTTCTATCATGAAAAAAAAAATATGGTGGGACTCATGGTTGTAATTCAAGGTTGTTATGTATAGATCTCTAGTTACTAGATATGCAATGTTCAATAAAGCACATGTCAATCAAATCTTAATTTTTTTGTCTTTATTCAGAGACATAAAGTTCATACTCAAAGTTTGATTTTGATTGCTTTGAAATACATGATAATGAGGATCATAATCAAAGCTTGTGTGAAGTAATGGAAAAAGGGGAATAAAACCCACTTTATCTACACTTTTTTTCAAAATTTGTGCTTTATTATGATTTTGTGTAGCATGAACTATGTCAATAATTGAAGTGAATTGTTTAATATTTTAGTACGAATAAGAAAAAGAGTTTAATTTAATACTTAATATGCCAAAAGACATGCACCTATATGATTGGGCCTTGCCTTCCATACTAGAACAATGGTCCACATTCGTTGTTGGAAGATGAATACAATTAACTTTCCTTGCTTCCAACACATGTCACACATTTGTGTCACAACATCATAGTTTCAGAGTGTGGTTTTCAGTGATGATTTTTCCCACTAATGATATTATGGAAGATAAAAAAAGTGTGAGAAGTAAATGAAATTGAATCAAAGACACACATTTTTTGTTGTTGATAAGTCTATTTTGTAGATATTTACACTTATGTGTTATTTTTTTTTGTTGGCTTGGTAGGCATAGTTAACACATTTATTTCACACAACGATCTCATTCAATTGAATTTAATGCAAGTTCTAAATTTCAGATCACAATCACTGGTGAGTGTATTTTAACAGTTTAGGTATAAGGTGGCTGATCACCGTAAACCTTGTCGATGTAATTTACCCATTTGGAAGAGTGGTCACTGTATAGGTTTTAGACGAGACATTATTTGTAGGAAATGAAAGTCAAAATTGTTGATTGTTTGCACCTTAGTTTTAATTGTTGATGCAACATGTTTGGATGTCAACAACTGTTAATTTTTTGAACATTAGAAACACAATATATTTTTTTCCTTTTCTTCAATTGATAAATGTTTCAATTTCCCTAGGAAATTAGTCTTATCAGAAACCTCTTATTTTTCATAGCATTAATTTCTAAAACTAATGTTGAAACTTGTGGATATGGAAAATCCCTTGTTTCTATTGGTTACACAGGGTTTAATGCAAAAATAATAAAATGAAGTGATAACAATAATACCTGCACAACAATACTAACTAGCAGTTTCCCCAAAGGTGGTGTTACTTTATTTTTGGTGAGGGTGGTTTTGTAAACCAAATCAATGTAAGTCGATAGTTGTATCTCACTCAAAATTGATGACTGGTAATCTTGTTTCATCTTTTATTCACAAAGTGTTAAACAATAATAATTCAATATTTTTTGGTAGAGGTAAATCAGTAGTCATACCTCATTTGAAACCAATCGTTACTTACTTCATATCATCTTCTTCGAATGAAGTTTTGAGCAACATTAATTTGATATTGTTGGTGGAGGTGATGGTGGAAAATGATGACATGTGTTCCTTCATATAGTAATGAGTTGTCCAGGGAGGAGATGTTATGTTTCACAGTGAATATGAGCAATGGTAAAGTGGTGGGAAAGTCTGAGTCCATATAAAGCATGCAATAAATTAAAAATTTCAATGTGTGTAGGGTGATGATGGTAAAAAATTGACATGGTATCTTAGGGAATGGACTTGAAGAATCTCAAGGACACACATACAAACATTTATAACATATCACTAGTTATATATATAATATAATATAAGTAATATTAATAATATATTATATTATATTAAATATAATATATTATATATTATATTATTAATAATATTTAGATATATTTATTATTTTGTTATAAAAAGTATATTATGAATAATATATACTATTATATCAACAAATTCTTGCCTCCTACAATATCTATTATGCCTCATGTTGGATGTTTAATAAAACTAAGATCAACCTATTGTAAAAGATCATTAGGTAATTTTTATGTTTTGATGGGAAGGGCAACAAGAAAATACATGTAGTAGCCTAGGATATTTGTTGTAAAGCAAAGTGAATTGAGGGCCTTGGTCTGAAGGACTTGAGAATCCAAGGGATTATTCTAGAAGTCAAGTGGATTATCAGAGTGCTGAAAGGGATGAACCTTGGAAAAATTTGATTATGAACAATATTGTGAGGGGTTTCCCTAAAGGGAAGCCTAATTGGAAGGGTTACTACACATTTTAGATCTTTTGACTAGAGATTTCTCAGTTCAAGTTGTGGGTTCTCCCATATTTAGATCAATATGGAAGGCTTGGGAGTTGATTAAACATCTTATTATTGTTACACTTATGTTTTATGGTTTGGGTTCAAGGTGCCAAGGGTACAGCTCCATTTGGTGGAACCTCATTGTCAACAAATAACCTCTTGCATTAACTAGGGGATGTTTTGCCTTTGCTTGGTTAGCTAAGGTTGTAAAGACATTCAATGACATTTTTCCCTGGATGGTTGGGCTTCGTGGACAAAAAATATGTGTAGGTTTTACGTGTCATCCTCTCAACATAATAACTATACTCTTCTTTCTAAATCTTTCCATAATGTCAAATTTGTTTCTATTAATGATGATGATGATGAGGAGTTTTGAGATAACATTAAATGGATTAATGGCCCTCCTCTCAATGAATTTACCACAAAGATGTTATACAATAATCTCTCTTTTTCCAAAATTCTTTATCTTAGTCTCAATTTCAAGTGGCATGTCCATGATCCTCTCCACAACTAGATGTTTAGGTTTGATGTGATCTGAACTTATTTTCTTGAGCTTAAAAATTTATGTTTTAGATGGTTACTCTTAAAAAATAAGTTAATTATTGGTATTGTTCTTATTAGGGTTCGTCTTAGTGAGCCCTTTTGTCTTCATTGTGGTGAGCTAGAGACCATTGAGCACCTTTTATTTAGTTATCCTTATGCTGACTAGAGTTTGGAATTATTGCTTAAAAGTCAGTCTTGTTTGTTTGAATGTAATATCTATTGGTTTAACATTAATTTTGGGTATGTTTATGCTAAGAAAAAAGTTGATATTTTTTTCCACAAGTTTTGTTTGGTGTTCTCTATTGAGATTCTCTAGTTTATTTGGAAGCAACGACATATGGAGATTTTTTAATTAAATACTATGGTGCTTACTAACTTCATAATTGAAGTTATCTATAGTATTATTTCTATGCAGACTTATCTATAGTTGAAGGTGTCACAGTCTCAAATGGAATAATTGTTTAGGATGGGCTTGATGAAGACTGCCTCTAACTTTTTTTTGGATACTAGTAGATACCATAGAATGAGTCCTACTCTGGATTGAAGGGTGTTCCATGATACAATAGTTAATGTGTAGATCTTAGAATTTGATTTGGAAATAATGAAAGAGTCCTATTTTAAACAAGTAGATGGCCCTATCCCGACCTAGGTCGCTTCCTCTAATTTTGATAAATATGGTATTGACACCTAGGTAGTTGCTAACAAAGATGTTCTTTTGATCATACAAGTGTCTAGTTCCTAGGCACATGAAGATCAATTTAGTGAGAACCTGGGGAGTGATAACATGCTGGTTTTTATTCTTAAAATGAGTGTTGGAGATGGTCTTATGTCTTCATCTCTCACTGTACCTTAGGGTGGGATTAGTCTTGAATCTCATGGAAATATTTTGCATTCCAATGTGGGGAAGCTGATTGAATCAAATGTTAGTGAGCTTGAAGCTAGGCTAGGAAAGATTCTTGAGAAGGGAGGTAAAGAAGAAATTGATGATCTGGTTGTAGCTTGTTAAGAATTCCAATTTGAAAAGTCTACTTGAGCAAGCTGGGTCTTTTATCCCTCCTTCTAGTCTCCATGATTTTACTTCTGGATAACAGGGACATGTGCATGAGAAGACTGAGTAGCTGGGCCCTAAGGGTGATGGTGGGAGTGTCACTAGTTTTCATGATGGTAGTAAGATAATGGACTAAGTTTGGTCATTATGGTATCCTTGTTGAGCATTGTGTTTGGTTGTTTTTACTATTTCTTTTTGCTAGTGCCATGATGTGGTGGTTGCTTTTTATATTGTAATAATGTTAGTTTTGAATTGTTCTTCCTATTATAATTTTTTAGGCCATAATCACTGTTTGTATGATTGTTTCATCTTTGGATGTATAGACTTTTGTTAATGTTCTTACTATATATATTATTATTATTTTTTTAAAAAGTATATTATCTAAATACATAATATTATATTTAATGATTGTACATTATGATATATAATTAATTATTTGTAAAATATTTATTATTAATATATTTTATAAAGGTGTGTGTGTGTGTGTGTATAGTACACACACACACACGCGCGCGCGCGCGCGCACACACACACACACACACACACACACACACAGACATATATATATATATATATATATATATATTATAGTGTATTAAGTGCAAAACAACAAGGCAACATTCTTAATATAGATGACAAGAGGGAGTAGGGTGGTGGAATTAAATGTAAACATTATTTGATGATGGCCCTCAATCACTTCCTACTGCATATACAACAAATTGAATGCTTAATATCTTTGCCAAAAATTCTATCTAGACCCCACAAATATATTTTTCTTATTCTTCTTGAGTAAACCTACTAGTTGTCGACTACCAATTGTCAACCATTTAATATTTGCATCAAAAGATACCGAGACAAATCTTTGGAGGTGGCCCTGTAATGAAATGTCTTTGGTGTAATAAAGGGACTCACATTATTTAAACATAAACTTGCCTTGACTATGACTGGAATAAAAACGACAATCTTTAAGAAAATACACCACAACATATACAATGAGTTTTCTATGGAAAAAATAAAATTTTACTATTGGAATGATTGAGCAAACTATTAATATGAAAAAATAATAATTTACAAGAGGTTACATAACAAAGTAGTTGGTTAGAATTCATGACTCACGCTCCCTGCTTGAAGAACAAATCCAACTCAAAACAAGGAAACATTGATGAAGCATGACAAGTCAAGAAACAACTAAGAAATTATAAAAGAAACAACAATATATTAAGCACAAGCTATTTCACCAGAATAAGGATGTGGAGGATTGTCCTTAGGCAAATGAACACTCTAATAAGTATACTCAAAGTATCAGGGCCCACCCATCCATCCATGGGGTTTGTATGGGCCAAATAAATAATAATGCCCCACTTAGGAGGAAGTTACCCCACACTAAAAATAAGGCCATAACCAATAGTAGGTGAACCCCAATGATAGGTTTATCATGATGAGGGGGCAGACTCCAACCCCTAATTGAGGATTAGGGGTGGAGAAATGACTACGATTACATGAGTGACTTTGTCATTATTTGGACGTCGATGAAGCATGACAAGTAAAAAAACAACCAATCAATTACAAAAGAAACAATAAGATATTAAGAACAAGCCACTGCACCAAAATAAGGACATAGAGGATCGTCCTACGTAGATGAGCACTCTAAGAGAGGACTCAATTGAGGGGGTAGTAGGGGCCACCCAGCCATCCATGGGGGATCAAAAGAAATAATAATGTCCCACCCAGGAGGAGGTTTCACCATGATACCAATAGGGTCAGAACCAAGAGTATGTGAATCCTAATGAGATGAACCAATGACAAATTTCCCATGAGGAAGGGGGAGACTCCAACCCACAATTGAAGAGGAGGGGTAGAGAAATGATTATGATTACATGATCAAATTTATCATTGTCTGAACGTAGATGGTGGAAATTTCTATGGTGGAAGATCATGGGGGCACAATTCATAGCACAAGGATAACTCCCCAAATGGGAAAATAGCTCTTGTAGATGCCTAAGCTCCATGGCCACCTTTTCAACATGGGTTTGAATCTGCATAAAAGCTAAATAAATCGTAGACACCTTATCATTGATGGCAAAACTATAATATGTTTCTTCACTATTAAACAATGTGGTGTTCATAGTTTTCCATAATTGAAACAAAATAATAAGTATTGAATAATTCCATAGAATGGCTATATATGCCTTCCAATTTTTAAAATCCCCAAAAAAGGCCAAACGTAATGATAATTGCTCAAGATGGAAGGTCTAAAAGAAACTATGTATCCATTGCAAAGCAGATTGAGCTTCAGGAGATGTTCAAAAGATATGCGTAAAAATTCTTGTCTAAAACATGTGGACACTTGGGTTGAGCAAGTCCAAGATGAGAAATATGCTCTCCAAGAGGAAGGCCTTGATAAACTAGACACTAGAGAAAATGAGCAACTTTGGGCTCAAGCTTAGTATTCCATATTATGTTGAGTCAAGAAAGCCAAGTCTTGGGAGAGAAATTAAAATCCAAATGGCTTTTGAGCTTACCCAGAGTTGAAGATGATGGGATCCTGATTTGATACATGTGTCCTGAAGAGTAGTTCTTTAAATGAATATCACAATTTCATCTCTAATCTTTCCACCAAACACATCTAGATTATAGACCTAATTTGTAAAACATAACATCTAACATCAATTCTTAAATATGAAGAACAACGAGCAAGTCAAAATTATTTAAAATGAATTTAGCTTTTAGCTAAAACCAAGGAATCGAATCACGGGTTGAGACCAAATCCTTCAAAGTTTGAATTCAATTTTTGAAAAGTATCAAAGCTTTCATACTAGGGAAATCTACTAAAATTAGACCAATATTTGTCATAACAAGATACCACTAGAGGTTAAGGTCATTAAAGAAATATCACTACGAAAATCATATCCAACCATTTTAAATAAGGTTTGACAGATTCAAAATCTTTCCAAATAATTTTTAGTAACAAAAGAGTTCTAAATTTTAATTGGAACAGGAGTGATCAACAATTTGTGCAAAAAATGTTTTTCCAAATAGACTTACCATAGGGATATCTACAATAACTATAATGTCGTAGGATAATTTTCCAAGATTCACTACCCTCAACAACTCGACAACCCATTTAACATAAATGGAAACACTCTGCCTATAAATATCAACAATTCCCATACCTTCTTTGTCACGAGGTAGATAAAAATATCCCAAGAAAATCTTGGAATTAAAGATGAGAGAAAATCTTTGAGAATCTTAGCCATGTTTTCATAGGATTCTTTGGAGGGGGCCCAATAGGAGTAGTAAACATGACTAGCAAAAATAGCCTCAGTACACACTTGGAATTTCCCTGCTAATAGAAGGGCTTGGTGACCCAATACTCAACTGTTTTCTCCACTTTATTATGATATATTTCTAAATCTCAACATGGGAAGTATCGAAGGCAAAGGGAATGTAATTTTTTTGAATTAATCCCCTCAATGAATCCACTTCTAATTGTAATGGTGTAACCAATATGGCATGGGCATCATACTTTATCCTTATCATTGGGTTTTATTTGATTGCAAGTTAGAATTAGGAGATTTGAAAAAAAGGTCTAAGCAATGCAAGGCCTCCTCAAAATATTATTCTTACTCTTCAAGAGTAAAAAAAAGTATCATCAACGAAATGGGCATTGATGAGTTGAGAATATCTATTGGGAAGAACAATGCCTTTGATGAGACATCACTCATATCCATGAGCCAAAATATATCTGAGAGCCTTAGAGAAAACATATAAGGTTGGTGCAAGAGAAAAACTTTGTTGTATAGAGAAGAAGAGACCAAAACTATCAGACTTGAGCCCATTAATAGTGAGACAAGCTAAGGCATCCGAGAATAGAGTTTGGATAGATGTAATAAATAATTAGCCAAAGTTAAGAAATTTAAGCATAGTAATAAAAAAGGCGACTTGATCCTATCATAAGATTTTTCAAAATCTCATTTTTGGATAAATGGTTTACTGACGAGAGTTCTTACCCACTACACTATTTCCCAAAAAATAATAATGTTATTTAAGATATATCTATTTTTGATAAAACCTTGTTTGTTATGGTCTGATCATGGCAAGAAAAATGAGTCGGAGGGGTTAGCAAGGATTTTATATGACATATTGGTGAGGGTGAATGGGAACTAATTGGTAATAAGCTCAAGGTCATCGGCCTTGGGAATAAATTTGATGTTTCTTTTATTAATAAGAGGGCCCAAAGAGTTTTTTTTTAAAATATCCTTTGTCAACTCGTAGCAATTTAGGCCAAATAAAATCCCAAGTAGATTTTATCGAATTCATAGGGGAAACCATCAATGCTCAAAGATTTATTATTACACATGCATTGTATCACATGAAACAATTCATCAAGAGGTAAATAAGAGTCACACAATTTTTAATTAGCAAGACTGAGATTGCGAGGAAAAACATATAAAATTTCTTACAAGGTTTGAGCTCTCTCCATTGTTTCTTCTTGTGCTTGGAACACTACTTTATAATGGTTCACAAAAACAATGGAGATGTTAGGGAGCTTATTAAGTATTTGTTGAGATGAATCGATGGCCTTGATCTACTATCAAGATTTATTGGATTTGAGAGATTTAAATAATTCTTTGGAGGCCTTATCCCTAATTTTAAGCCAATGAAGAAAAGTACAAATTTGCACCACTTTAGTCACATGGTTGTCTAAAATTTTCATTTGGTTTTTGAGAGAAGCTACTAGGGTCTAAAATTGTGAATAAAATAGATTGCGCTTAAGGAGAGAAGAGATTATTTGGTATTATTTAAACACAACACTATCTGGCCATTTTAAAACTCATGCTATTTGTTTACCACAATGGTATAGAAAGGTGGTGGTGTAGATGATAGACTCATTCCACCATTAGATCTATCTAGTAATATAAGGTAATAATCCAAACTCTTGCAATGAGACAGATGGTGCACTCATGGTAGAGGAGAGATATGCTCAGAAAAAAAAGTTTATATGGCACTTTGAAGTGATTGCCATCCGATAAAACATATTTATATTGCATAAAGACAATGTGAACATCAAAAAGATCAAAAGAGAATATGTGTTATTCAAAAATCATAAAACAATCCAACCTCTTGAGGACCCTATTAGTGCTATCACAATAATTGGTCCACATAAACCAAGTAGTGTTAGTTAATGGATGCTTTTAGAGGAGAGGGTCCACAAGACCCCACCATTTTTATAAATAAAACCATGCTTCATTCTCTCCCACATACCATCTCATTATGAGGGAACCAACCTTGTCTTTGGGACTCTTAATCATATTAAAGTATTTGTACATGAGCCAAGTGGTGAGGGGTATATTGTTAGCCAAATATCACCATTAACCCATTATGTTAGGACCATCATTTGGGGTATAAATATTGAGGTTGCCTAATGAATGACCATTAATATTAAGGAATATCTAAATAGCTTGATGTAACAAATCTCTCCTTGAGGCATCAATTAATGGAGGAAATTTAGGGGAAACCAAGATACTAGCATTGCCACAACCCTCCTCATTCAAATTGGAGATGTGAATTGTATCAAACAAAATAAATTTCACATAGTTAGTAGAATAAACCCTAAAATTTTAAACTTATTGTAGATAAATTAAATATAAAGCTCCCAATTGTTGACAAGTAGCTTGTACAAAATTTATCAAAGGACTCTGTGAGACTTCATTCATTATAAGATAAAACATTCATTAGGGAGTATTGTCAATGAGGATTTCCCCTTATCATCTTCAATATCTTCAAGAGCTACAAAAATTGTTTCCCAAAAGAGTTCATTGGTTCGGTAACATGAAATACTCAAGAGAGATGGAGTGACATTTAACCCCATTTTCCTCTCAAGGAGAGTCATCACAGCAATGAGGTGGGTTATGTGTCTTCTTCGAGGTAGGGTGTCTTGTAGAGGATATCTCAACAGAATATGAACCCATGTGTGGCTGAAGAAATTATGAATCTCAGCTCTGAGAGGGTGTTGAAACACTAAGAGGCTTTGGGGGAGGATTGTTCTTGTGCACATTAAAAGAGGCATTTGGAGTAGAAGGGGAAATGATGGGCTAGGAACTTTTTATTAGTCACCATCATCCAACGATTATTATTCTTAAGGACCTTAGGCTTAGCAGAGGGCGTTTGTTTAACAGAGGGTTTCTACCACCTCATGAGGGGATAATGTTTAATCTAATGATTAGGAGATTAGAAATGAAAATAGGTGTTTGGAAAATTGAAGTATATGAATTTTTATGCCTAGCATTTTGGGCTGATTTGAATATTGATGGATTCTTTCAAATCCTTAATCAAGTCAATCTCAACACAAACATGCTTATTATGGCATGAAAAATAAAACTTGTTTTGTTTATAACACAAAACATGCCCTATGGGTTTAAAAAATTTATCAATAAAGGCCCACAAAGGCAGTCGTATGTTATGGAGTTCAATCCAAACTAGCACCCAAAAAGATGCCTAGTTAGAAATTTTGAAAGTACATGTCCATGGGGATAAAATCATAAGAGTGTTCCTTAGAAACCAATAACTCAACTTAGAAATGAGGCGTGGACTTGGGTTGGCTCCTTAAAGGAGTAAAAAATAATGTTTTTGTGAGGTTTTGAACCCTAGTGACATGGACACGAGAGGCTTCCCATCAGTGTTAAAACTAGGCATTGAGATACTTCTTAAAGGGGATACTGGTGACATAGTAAGCTATAACATAATAATTTTCATATCACTTATAGATATTATAAATTACATCAGGGTATACATAAACATCAGGGTAAAAGTGAGAGTTAAAATTTATACATCATAAAATTTTGGGACAAAATTTCTTGCTTGTTTTGGCGCCATCCTTCCCATTGTTTGTAACAATAGTTGCAATAGAGTGGGAGAAAGTTGTTATATATTGAAAAATATACTCAAAGGGCGGTGGGTAATGCAAAATAAATGTATGATTTAATTTTAAACTCTCGTAGATGTGGTTTGATAGATAAAGAAGGCAATAAATCAAAACAAAACAACATCTACATGAAACTCTAGCAGAGCAAGTTTTTGCAAGTTCTCACCCAAATCGACGTTTTTAATTTAAGAAGTACGACTACCTTCTTACTTATTCAATTATTATTGGTTGTATTTAATCTTGACACATATGGTTTTATATGATACACAAATATCCTACTTCCATGGTGGGCCCCACACCTTACATCCAATTTTAAAGAATCAGATGAAGGCCTTATGCACTTTGCAAGATTTTTTTTGAATTTATTTTAAAATGTAAAAAAATTAATTGAAAATTATAATTAATTTTTAGTATTATTAAATTACATTGTATAAAGGTGAATTTTAATAAAAATAATATATTAAATTTAATTAAAAACTATTAAAATGAAGTATAGAATTATACCATTATAAATAATTTAAAATATAAATAAACTGTTACAGATATCTTAAATATATTTATCTTGAAAATGCTAAGAGATATCAATACCAAAGCCCTTATCTCAAATTTTTAACATACCACAATTATTAATAACTCCATTACCTTTTTTCATAAATTTACTCTTGTTAAATTTTGTCAATCTAAGTACATCTACGTGCCAAGTTTGAAAAAGCTTTCTATAAAAAAATGTGCGTTCCAAACTCCATGGTATGGCCAAGATATTACTATTTTTTTATTAACTTATCTAAGAAAAAAAAGAAAAACTTCTAAATGATAGTCAAATGAATGTTAAATTTATTATAGAATTAAAAATAAATGCACTCATAAAAATTACAACTCACCACTAACCCCAAACTGCCATTTTAGTATGCTCTCTATTTAATCATCAATATTTCAATTATTTTTCTATCTTTATAGAGAAATTAATAGTTCATCTAAATTTCTTGTTAACATAACAACAACTATTCTATATTTACATCATTTATAGGGTCTTGAGACTCTAAATTTAAAAGAGTTGAAATTGGTTTCTTCATGAAATAATAATAATTTTTTAATGCTCACGTTTGTTTGGTTTTTCAAAGGGTGTTAAAAACTCTCAATTTATCATGTCAATGTTTTCATTTATTTTAAGTGAGTTGGTAAAAGCAACAACAATGATAGGTGTTTTGATTCTCCATTTTATCCCTCATCAACATTCATTCTTTGTATTTATTTCTTCATAACTGATATAATGCAAACTCATCAGAGAAGTAGAGGTGTTCCCATAGTAGCCATTATCGCTCTTGACCTACTTACTCAATTTCACATGGCTGATTGTAAGCCAATTCTAACTCTCTTTCGATCTGGAATCAAGCTTGAGGCAGATTGTACTTCATCTTTGGTTGATGATCCCTTGTCTCAACAACTTAAGGGCAAACTTATCTACTTGACACACACTAGACCTGACATATCATATGCAGTGGGCCTAGTATCCATATTCATGCAAGAACCCCATGAGTTGCATTAAAAAACATCTAAGAGGATCTTTCACTACATTCAAGGCACACATAGATTCATGATTCACTATAGATATAACACTGACATCAACTTGGTTGGCTATACTAACTTAGATTGGGCTAGTGATATTCAAAATTGTAAGTCCAATTTAGGTTACAGTTTATCTATTGGTTCAAGTCTGATTAGTTGGTCAAGCAAGAAGTAGAATGTTATTGATTTATCATCTACTAAGGTAGAGTACAGGGGGGCATTTCAACATTGCCACTGGGGCCATCTATCTTTAGTGGATTCTCATAAAGTTTGGTATCCAGTTCAGACAACGTACCATCATCTACTATGACGACTAGAGTAACATTCAAATATGTAGGAATCTGGTCTAACATCGTGGACCAAACACATAGAGATTCACATGCATTTCATCAGATAGTTCATTCATGGGGACATCATTGATTTGAGATATTTACAAATGACAGAGCAGATTGTAGACATTTTCACCAAACCTTTCATGGAGAACAAGTATCTTCACTTGCAGGCTCTTCTTGAGGTTCAGGAAACTACAACATCATCTTTTAGGGGGCTTCTAGCCTCTTATTTTTATGTCTCTCTCTTTTTTTTTGTGGGGGAGGGGGGAGAGATTGATTTATACATGGGTACATCATCAAGCCTAGTTGTTGGGACCCATTTTTTAAAATTGTCCATCTAAGTTGTGCTTATGGGGTGTGTTAGAGTAGGGATTTTCTTTTTTCTCATATTTATTTATTATGGTCTTTCTCCCTCACTTGGAGTTTTCTTAATTTTATGGAGAAGCTTGTTTATATGTGTAGGTTGACCGAGTGACAAGCAAGTAGCATCATTGACTAACTATTCTGGGTATGGGAGTTACTCCTCTACTTGTGGTCCTATTGACCACATTTTGCGGAGGAGTTACTATTCTATTCTTGGGGTTTGTTGACCACTTTTTGTGGAAGAGTTACTCAACACTCTCCTATTTTTACTTCTCACATTTGTGAGCTTTGTTAATTGAAGTTCAGATTTTGGATCCTATCTTATCTTGTGCAATATTCTTGCATTACTATTTCAATTTGCTTTCAACTACTTTGTGGTATACACCTACTTGGTTCGTGTAATCATTCAACTTATACATTCTATGTATCTAAAGCATGGACTCAACCCAAATATTTTCCAAATATTTTTAGCAATAAAAGAGTGATAAATTTTAATTAGAGGAGTGATCAACAATGTGTGGAAAATTTTAGACTTACCATAGGGAGATCGTAAATAAATATAGTGTTATAGGAGAGTTTTCCATGTTTCACTACCTTCAATAACTATGACAACCCATTTAGCATAAATGGAAATACTCTGCTTATAAATATCAACATTCCCCATACCTCCTTTGTCACGAGGTAGAAAACAAATTTCCCAAGTAACTCTATAGAATCTTTGAGTTTGCTTGGAATTAATGATGAGATAACTTCTTTGAGAATCTTAGCCAATTTTTCATAGGAGGCTTTAGAGGGAGCCCAATAAGAGGAATAATAAACATGAGTAGTAGAAAGAATCTTAGTACACACATAGAATTTATGTGATAAAAAGAGGGTCTTAGTGACCCAATATTCAACCTTTTTCTCCACTTTATTAATGACATATTTCTAAAGGGCAACAAGTGAAGCATTGAAGGCAAAGGGAATTCCCAAAATTTTTAATTGTTACCCTTGATGAATCCACTTCCAACTGTAATGGTGTAGCTAATTTGTAATGGGCATCATACTTTGTCTATAGAATTGGGTTTTATTCCATTACAAGATGGAACTAGGACCTTTGTAAAAAATGTCCAAGCACTGCAAGGCCTTCTTAAAAGATTATTCTTGCTCTTCAAGAGTAAAAAAAATATCATCAACAAAATGGCCGTTGATGAGTTGAGAATATTTATTAGGAAGAACGATGCCTTTGATGAGACATCACTCAAATCTATGATCTGTAAGATATCCAAGAGCCTTAGACAAAACATGTAAGGCTGGCGTAAGAAGAAAACTTTGTTATATAAAGCAAAAGAGACAAAAATTTAGACTTGAGCCCATTGATAGTGAGATAGGCTAAGTCATCTGAGAATAGAGTTTAAATATCCATGATAAATAATTAGTCAAAGCCAAGAACTTTAAACATAGTAAGAAAAAAGGCCACTTGATCTTGCCATAAGCTTTTGAAAAATCTCATTTGAGAGAAATGGTTCGCTTAAGAGAGGCTCTCACCCACTCCATTCCTTCACGCAAAATAATAAGGCTGCTTAAGATATAATATTTTTGATAAAACCTTGTTTGATCTAGTATAACATTGGCAAGAAAAATGAGTCAGAGGTGATTAGCAAGAGCTTCAGTAGGATTTTATATGACACATTGAGTAGGGTGATGGGGCACTAACTGGTAATAAGCTTAGGGTCACCAATCTTAGGAATATATTTGATTTTGACTTTATTAATAAGAAGGCCCAAAGAGGTTTTTTTATAAATTTTCTTTGTAAATTTGTAGCAAGTTAGGCCCAACAAAATCCCATTTGGCTTTATAGAATTCACAAAGGAAACCATCAATGCTCGAAGCTTTATCATTACTCATGCATTATAGCAAATGAAATAATTCATCAAGAGGTAAAGAAGCATCACATAATTTTTGGTTAATGAGACCGAGCTTGTGAGGAATAACATATAAGCTTTCTTGCAAGGCTTGAGCTCTCTCCATTGTTTCCTCCTAGGATTGGAACAATAGTTTATAGTGGTTCACAAAATCAATGGAGATGTTTGGGATATTAGTAAGTCTTTGTTGAGCTAACTTGATGGCCTTGATATAGTATGAAGCTTTCTTAGATTTGAGATATTTAAATAATTCTTTAAAGGACTTATCCCCAATTTTAAGCCAATGAAGTTGAGTGCAAATTTGTACCAGTTTAGTCACATAGCTATTTGAAATTTTCATTTGATGTTTGAGGGAAGGTACCAAGGTCTTTAATTATGAATCAAATGGATTACACTTAAGGAGATAAGATATTATTTGGTATTATTTAAGTACAATACCATCTACCTACTTCAGAACTCATGTTATTTTTTGTGTGCAGGTGGTGGTGTGGATGATGGCCTCATTTCAACACTAGATCCATCTAGTAGCATAAGGTGGATGTGGCGCAAGAAACTAAACTATTACAATGAGATGGATGTTTCCCTCATGGCAGAGGAGGGTGGTGTTAATAAATATTAATTACATGGCACTCTGAAGTGATTTTTGTTCGATAGAACATATCTAGAATGCACTAAAAGAAAAAATGATTGCATGGCATTTTGATGTGATTGTTATATGATATAATATATTCAAAATTCACAAAGATAAGTTACACACTGAAAAGATCAAAAGAGAATATACAATATTTAGATATCATAAAATAGCTCAACCTCTTAAGGACCTTATTGGCACTATCATGACATTCAGTCCATGTAAACCAAATAGTGGTATTTAATGTGTTGTCCTCAGAAAATGTCACTCATTTTTGGGACAACTTATAGACTATTTTGGCCTTGCACAAACCAAAATTTCTCTCTTCCCTTCTCCAAATTTGTTCTGAGCTTTCAAATTCCTCATTTTTTAAGCTTTTTTCGTAAAGGGATTCACAGGTTCAACATGTTAAAAAAGCTTCTACAGGCGAGTTCAATCAAAAGAACAAGCTTCTAACACTTAGTCGTTTCTAGGATTGGGTCAGCGCCTCGATTCAATCAAAAGAGTTCAATCGGCGAATGATAAAGGACAAAGGCTTGAACCATTGAACTTTGAACCACTTTGGTTCAAAAGTTCAATAGGTTTAACGACCAAGTGGGTTCAACGTGCTTGGTGCAAAAGATCAAAAGGGCTTAGCCAAATAATGAGGAATGAGCCAATTGAACCATTAAACCGTTGAACCAAAGTTGGTTCAATCGGCAGGTTCAAGGGGCTGCCCCAAAGCAAAAAAGGCAAGTGCCCTTGCGGAGGGCAGTAGCATTGGTTTGAAGGTCAAAGAAAGACAGAATTCCTTCAAATTTGTTCAAAGGCCCAAAAGGAACAATTCTTTTAGACTTGTCCGATGGAAATGGCTAAGTCTAAGAGGCCGAAAGAATTCTTTCGAGAAGATTTTCTCAAAAAAATGTTAAGGCAAAATTCCTTCGGAATTTTTTTCTGAAGGAATTCACCCAGAGAAAAAGTCCAAAGAAATAGAAAAGAATGAATGGCCAAGTAACAAGAAACTTTCCTTCAGACATTTTGTCTGAAGGAATTCTTTCAGGCTTTTTGCCAGACGAAAAAATCCCGTCGAAGAAGTAAAAACCGATCGGGGAAGTTGAAGCCCGAAGGACAAGTACCCTTGCAGGGGGCACTTGGCGACAGAGAAAGAACTGTTTTAAAATCCCAAAGGGACACCTTCCCTTTGAGATGTTCCAAAGGCTGAACAAAGACGCAGAAAGGAATCTTCAAAGACTTGGACAAAAAGGACTTCAGAGGATGAACTGAATGAACTGATTGAACCATTGAACCAAAAGGTTCAAAGGTTCAACCACAGCTTAGAAAGATAAAGGAATCAGTGTTTGAGCAAAACGTAGAATAAACCAATGAACCAATTGAACTTTGAACCAAAAGAGTTCAAAGTTCAATGGTTCAACATGGTTCAAAAGTTCAAAGGTGGCCTCAGTCAAAGAAAAAGCAACACACAAGTGGTTCAACAGATGGTTCAACCAAGGGGCGAAGAAGTGATTGAATCAAGAAGCGATAAAACAAAAGAGACAGAATGAACCAATGAACCGATGAACTTTCAGTGGTTCAACGGGTTCAAGGTTCAACTTGAATCAAGCGATCGACTGAAAAGAGAGCCTGAAGACTCAAAGAGAGAAGATCGATGCAAAGGACCAGAAATGTCTTTGAAAGAGTTATTTCCAATAAGTGGAACAGTGGATCGAGTAGACTTCTGAGCGCACCAAACCAATGACATGACATGTTTTCTTCCATGAAGTAAAGATAAATATGCAAAGGACTAGATGGTCCATATTAAGGAAGAGACATGTTAGAAGAATGGAGATGCCATAGTTATGGCAATACACTATTCCCAGCATGGTCCCTCCAGACAAAACTGAAGGTGCGTTGAAGACTCTGACTGCAGCATGGGCCGTCCCATGGGAAAGAATGCCAATCATTGCGTAGTGGCTATAAGTTTATTTATTCTCTCATTTGTAAAGGAGACTTTTCAATTTTACAAGAGCAAAATTTTGCCCATTTTGAAAGAAGAAGACTGAGACTTTGAGCTCAGATTGTAATTTCATTTCATTTTTATCTGAATGAGAAAGCAGGTTATTTACAAACTTTGTGCTATTTTGGCTTGTATCATTTTAGAAGATCATTCTTACATATATCTTTTGAAGGTGTTCTTATTCATTTAATTTGGCAAGCAGAATTAGTGAAAGTAATAGGTAAGTGTCCTGAAACCAACTGTGGGAAGACTTTGTGCTTTCAAAATTGTTTTCAGTCTGTGTTTTTCTTTTCTTTTTGTGTTGAGGATTTTGGGACGACTTTGTGCCTCCATTATCCTTTGTGATTTACTCTTTGGGTAGTTGAGGTGGAAACTTTGTGTTCTGTTTCATCCTGTTGTTACTACACCCTTTGGTTATTGGTTTCTTATCTTACCTGAAAGAAACTCCTATTATTTCCTGTAAGAACACTTCTAAAAAAAGAGAAGTGCCTTCAACATTTCCACCAATATTTTCTCCTTTGTTTGTGAGCATCATCTCTAAAAGAAGAGAGATGGATGGTTTATTCTGCCCCCATGTGTTATTTTTTGCTTATTTATATTATATATAGCTCTTACGTATCTATAGGGAACCTCCCCTTGATGAGATGAGAGATTTGTTTCTAGTTGATGTAGTAAAGCTGCACACCTGGCCAACCAATCTTCCTGCTGTGGTTGATCAGACCTATTTTGTTGATCAGTATGTTGATTGACAAAATATTCACCCAACAGTTTTTGGCGACTTCATTGGGGACACTGTAATTTTGCGCAATTTGGAACCTCAAGTTTCAGATTGAAACATCACTTGTGTATTACCCATTACCATTAAAATCGTATCCATGCATTTCGCTGTGGAAGAACTAACTGCTTCAGTGCTTTCCCATTGTTAATTTTTACTCCCCAGCCTCGCGCAATAGTTTTTGGCGGCTCTACTGGGGATGAATGTGCAGTCTGAAGCCTCAAGTTTTAGATTGAAGCAATTCCTTCCCTTATCCATTATACAGACTCTAGCGACTCCGTTTCATGTCTTACCCATTATCCATTTATAGCCTTACCATTTTCCTCCACCTTTGTTATTTTATCTCATCTACAAAACTAGAGCTGCTAGAAAATAGGGCACAATTTGAAGCCTCAAGCCTCAAGCTGAAGCAGGTCCTGCTCTTTTCTATTTTTTGTTATGCAATCTGGCAACTCCACATTATACTATGGGCCAAAAATCCCAAGGTGTTGTTGACCCTGCTTTTGAGTTGGTGCAACAGAGTAATTTTGAGTTATTTCCTTCACAACCTCACCTTAGATGAACTAGGAGTCTTCCTCCTAGCCCTACCAGGCCACCAACACAAGGCAGAGCTTTGCCTACCCGTTCTCCACCCAGATTTGTGATCCCACTTCTACATAATCAAATCATGGCTCAAGGCCCCTGGGGTAATTCTTTCAGTCCACTAAATTTGACTCCACCTCTGCATGAGCTTTCACGTAGTTCAAAGAAGAATTTTCCCAAATTCTTTGGTGATGGGAAGGTTCATCCTGATAAACACATTACAGCTTTCAGCATAACCTACAGTGTAATAGGGGTGGAATTTGAAGACATAGCGGTTAGGCTATTCATGGAGACACTACAAGGCACTGCTACAGATTGGTTCTACCATCTGCAAGCTAGATCAGTGACTGACTGGGATACACTCAAAGCCAAGTTTGAAGCCAGGTTTAAGCCTACAGAGGATGCACATGCTTTGCTGACCCAACTCACTCAGATGAAGAAGGAACCTCATGAGCCTATGAGGGATTTTATTACCAGGTTTAACAAGCTAAGGCATAGGATTCCCATGGTCGCCCAATTGACACCTCAGAATCTCAAATGCTTCTTCATCAACTCACTGCTGCCTGAAGTGAGTTTTTTGTTGAGACGGGCTAGACACATAGACCTTGAGGCTGCTCAAGACTTGGCTACTAAGCTAGAATATGACCTTATCTTGGTAGGAAAGATAAGGAGATATCCTAAAAGAGGTAAACCCTCTTTATCTTCTGAATACTCACCCACAGCCACCATTGACCCAATGGTACAAAAGCTGGCAAATGAATTGCTAGCCTTGAAAAGGCAAATGGCACAAGGTATGTCTTCTGGTCCTCTATATAAAGATATACCAAGGAGGACATTTCCCAATCAGCCATATCAAGGCAACGTTGCAAGAAGTCAAGTGCAACCAAATCGTCTTCCTCCCCCATAAAGGAAACTTGCCCTTGAAGCACCTCCAACCAACTCAGCAGTGGGATATCTGGAAACAGAACATGTTTCCTATTTCCAGCCTGAGTTCGAGCAAGAAAATGATGCTGGTCTCTTCATGGAGGATCATGAAGAATCAGCTGGTGACTCCCACATTGGTTTCCTGAATTACCAAGATGAACCTAGAAGTAAAGATGAAGCAGATGAGGAATCATACACAGTATTCACATAGTTTGAGAATCAATCAACCTATTAGGCCGACAAAGAGAAGATAGAGGAGTGACCCCAACCAACAATTTCAATTGCTAAGCAAGGAACCACTCTGCCTTTCTAGTCAAAGGACCCAGTGATTGCCAATAAGGTTAGAACATCAAACATCTCTGCACCTTCTACTTCAACTTCACAGATTAGTCCTCCCCCTCCCAAAAATCAAAAGGATGAACTCCCATCCTCTCTTCCAAGTCCATCTCAGTCATTTGACATGATTGATCATGTCAATAAATCTAAAATTCAAATGATTGAGTTTGAATCCCTGCAAGCCAATTTTGAGCAGTTAAACATTGGTAAAGAGCTAGGTGTGGACCTATCTAAGGCAAGGATTATGGTCACCCAAATGTCAGCCCTTGTTGCTCAAATTCTATTTGAGCCTTTAGGTAGGGGTAATTACTCCTTGACCATAGAGGATGCTCATGTCTCAGCTGATCAAAGTCCCGTGGCTGGGAATCCAGTATTTGATCCAAATCAGGCATCAAAAGAATTGGTAGGGTGTAGTACAAATCAAGAAGGATCTTCCATCTCTAATGAAGAGAAATCTAATAGAAGATCAGCTTTTGATGATGCTTGGATCCTAGAATTTGATGGCAGCAATTCTTCCACTCATGCTGGATGCAGATCTTTGTTGCTCAGATTGAAGACTGCTCAGGATGAAAAGATCAAACTCCTTCACACCAAAGGGGATGTTGCGCTGATGGTTTGTCAGGGGTCTAATGCTGATAATCAAAATATGTGCTGGATTGAACCAACAGAACAACAAGCTATGGTGGTGGACCATACTACTGTACTCCAAAATTAGCAAAAGGAGCCCTTTGCCAAGAGAGCAAGGAGTTATGGTTTTCAAATTGAAGACCACGCCCTGCCATGGGGCAAGAAGAAGAAAAACCAAAGAGGAAGATGTAAAAAATTGGTTTCTTGATGGAGAGCTCCATTCACCCGTCATCATTTTTGGGGACAGAATGGTTTCCTACTGGTTTATCAAGATGGAATCCCCTTTTCTTCACCTCACAAGGAGTAGCATCTGAAGTACTTCAATTCTTGAAGTATCAGATAAGTTTACTTGTACATATGTATATATATAGTCTTTAGTTTTGTTTTTTTCTTTTTATTTTCATTTTTTGGAGCCTTTCTTTTTGGGTAGCACGACTCCATAGCCCAATGGCACACTTCAAGGCACTGGAGATTCTGGTTTCTACTCCCCTCAGCTGTGTTTCAAGTTTTCATCTGGAGGAAGTTACCCAACTGGAGCCAGCTGTTGTCCTCAAAAAATGTCACTCATTTTTGGGAAAACCTACGGACTATTTGGCCTTGCAGAGACCAAAATTTCTCTCTTCCCTTCTCAAAATTTGTTCTAAGCTTTCAAATTCCTCATTTTTAACCTTTTTTTGTAAAGGGATTCATAGGTTCAACAGGTTAAAAAAGGTTCTATAGGAGAGTTTAGTCAAAAGAACAAGCTTCTAACACTTAGTCATTTCCAGGATTGGTTTAGCACCTCGGTTCAATCAAAAGAGTTCAATCAGCAGATGATAAAGGACAAAGGCTTGAACCATTGAACTTTGAACCACTTTGGTTCAAAAGTTCAATAGGTTCAACGACCAAGTGGGTTCAATGTGCTTGGTGCAAAAGATCAAAAGGGATTAGCCAAATAATGAAGAATGAGCCGATTGAACCGTTGAACCAAAGTTGGTTCAATCGGTAGGTTCAAGGGGCTGCCCCTAAGCAAAAAAGGCAAGTGCCCTTACGGAGGGCAACAACATTGGTTCGAAGGTCAAAGAAAAGACAGAATTCCTTTAGATTTATTTAAAGGCCCAAAAGGAACAATTCTTTCAGACTTGTTGTCCGATGGAAATGGCTAAGTCTAAGAGGCCGAAAGAATTCTTTCAGGAAGATTTTCTCAAAAAAATGTTAAGGCAAAATTCCTTCAGACTTTTTTTCTGAAGGAATTCACCCAGAGAAAAAGTCTAAAGAAATAGAAAAAAACGAATGGCCAAGTAACAAGAAACTTTCCTTCGGACATTTTGTCTGAAGGAATTCTTTCGGGCTTTTTGCCCAACGAAAAAAGCCCGTTGAAGAAGTAAGAACCTACCGGGGAAGTTGAAGCCTGAAGGACAAGTACCCTTGCGAGGGGCACTTGGTGACAGAGAAAGGACCGTTTTAAAAGCCTGAAGGGACACCTTCCCTTCTAGACATTCCAAAGGCTGAATAAAGACGCAAAAAGGAATCTTCAAAGACTTGGACAAAAAGGACTTTAGAGGGTGAACTGAATGAATCGATTGAACCATTGAATCGTTGAACCAAAAGGTTCAATGGGTTCAAGGTGCAAAGGTTTAACCAGAGCTTAGAAAGATAAAGGAAGTAGTGTTTGAGCAAAATGTAGAATAAACCAATGAACCAATTGAACTTTGAATCGAAAGAGTTCAAAGTTTAATGGTTCAAAAGTTCAAAGGCAGCCTCAGTCAAAGAAAAAGTGGCACACAAATGGTTCAATAGATGGTTCAACCAAGGGGTGAAGAAGCAATTGAACCAAGAAGCGATAGAACAAAAGAGACAAAATGAACCAATGAATCAATGAACTTTCAGTGGTTTAATGGGTTCAAGGTTCAACTTGAATCAAGAGATTGACTAAAAAGAGAGCTCGAAGACACAAAGAGAGAAGATTGATGCAAAGGACCAGAAATGTCTTCGAAAGAGTTATTTACAATAGGTGGAATAGTGGATCGAGTAGACTTCTGAGCGCACCAAACCAAGGATGCGGCCTATTTTATTCCATGAAGTAAAGACAAAGATGTAAAGGACTAGACGGTCCATATTAAGGAAGAGACATGTTAGAAGAATGGACATGCCATAGTTATGGCAATACACTGTTCCTAGCATGGTCCCTCTAGATAAAACTAAAGGTGCTTTGAAGACTTTGACTGCAACATGGGCTGTCCCATGGAAAAGAATGCCAATCCTTGCGTAGTGGCTATAAGTTTGTTTATTCTCTCATTTGTAAAGGAGACTTTTCATTTTTACAAGAGCGAAACTCTGCCCATTTTGAAATAGGAAGACTGAGACTTTGAGCTTAGATAATTTCATTTCATTTTTATCTGAATGAGAAAGCAGGTTGTTTACAGACTTTGTGCTATTTTGGCTTGTATCATTTTAGAAGATCATTCTTACGTCTGTCTTCTGAAGGTGTTCTTATTCATTTAATTTGGCAAGCAAAATTAGTGAAAGTAATAGGGAAGTGTCCTGAAACCAACTGTGGGAAGACTTTGTGCTTTCACAATTGTTTTCAATTTGTGTTTTGCTTTTCTTTTTGTGTTGAGGATCTGGGATGACTTTGTGCCCCCATTATCCTTTGTGATTTACTCTTTGGGCCATTAAGGTGGAAACTTTGCGTTCTGTTTCATCCTGTTGTTACTACACCCTTTGGTTACTAGTTTCTTATCTTACCTGAAAGAAACTCCTATTATTTCCTGCAAGAACACTTCTAAAAAAAGAGAAGTGACTTCAGCGTTTCCACCAAGATTTTCTCCTTTGTCTGTGAGCATCATCTCTAAAAGAAGAGAGATGGATGGTTTATTCTGCCCCCATGTGTTATTTTGTACTTATTTATATTATATATAGCTCCTACGTATCTATAGGGAACCTCCCCTTGATGAAAGGAGAGATTTGTCTCCGGTTGATGTAGTAAAGCTGCACACCTGGCTGACCAATCTTCTTGCTGTGGTTGATTAGACCTATTTTGTTGATCAGTACGCTGATTGACAAAATATTCACCCAACATAATGAACACTACCAGAGGAGAGGGTCCACAAGACCCCACCATTTTTTAAAATAAAACATAACTCATGCTCTCCCATGTACCATCTCATCGAAAGGGAACCAAACTTATCTTCAAGGTTCTTAATCATACTTAAGTCTCTACACATGAGTTAAACTATGAGTTGTAGATTGTTATTCAAATATCACCATAAAACCATTATGTTAAGAGCATCATATGGGGTGTAAATATTGGGTTTCCCTAATGAATGACCATTAATATTAAAGAGTATCTAAATATCTCAATGTGATGGATCTCTCCTTGAGGCATCAATTAATGGGGGAAATTTAAGGGAAACCAAGATATTGGCACTACCATGACCCTCTTCATGTAAAGTGGAGAGTGAATTGTGTCAAACAAAACAAATTTCAACTAGTTTGCATAAAAAATCTTAAAATTTTAACTTTTTGTAAATAAGCAAAATATAGAGCTCCCAATTGTTGACAAGCAACTCACACAAAAATTACGAGAGGACTCTGTGAGACTTAAAACATTCCAAGATAAAGAATTGATTAGGGAGTATGGTCCATGAGTATTTTCCCCTAATCATCTTTAATATCTTCAAGAACAACAAAACTATTTCTCAAAATATCTCATTGGTTTGGTAACATGAAATCCTCAAGCATGATGGAATGACATTTAGCCCCATTATTCTCTCTAGGAGAGTCATAACTATGAAGAGGTGGGTTGCGCATCTACTTGAAGGTAGGGCAGTTTGTGCAGGATGCCCTAGTATAATATGAACTCATGTGTGTGTTGTTGATGGAAGACTTTTTATTAGTCACCATCATCCAACGATTATTATTCTTAGCCACCTCAGGCTTATTATAAGGCATTTGTTCAATAGAGGGTTTCTACCGCCTCACATGGGGATAATATGTAATTTGATGGTTAGCAGATTGACAATGAAAATAAGTTTTTGGAATATCGAAGTGTATGACTTTATGCGCCCAACATTTTGGGCTGAATTGAATATCGATGGATTCTTTCAAATCTTTAGTCAAGTCGATCTCGACATAAACATGCTTCTTGGGGCATGCAAAATAATGTTTGTTTTACTTATGACACAAAACATGCCCTATGGGTTTTAAAATTTCCTCAAAAAAGGCCCATAGAGGAATTGGGAAGCTGTAGAGTTTCTAAATAGGTACCCGAAGGGATGCTTAGTCAGAAACTTTGAAGCTATATGTCTATGGGGAGAAAATCATGAGTGTTTCTTAAGAACCAATAACTCAACTTAGAAATCCTAGGCGTGGACTTGGGTTGAGTCCTTAAAGGATTAAAGAAGGAACCTTTATGTGAGGTATCAAACCCCAATGACATAGACACATTAGGGTTCCCATTGGTATCAAAACCAGGCATTAAGATAATCCTCAAAGGGTATACTACCAACATAGTAAGTTATAATACAATAGTTTTCATACCACTTACAAACATTATCAATGACATCAAGCTATAAGCAAACATTGGGCTAAAAGTGAGAGTCAGAAGTTATACCTTATAAAAATTTTGGACAAAATTTCTTGCTTATTTCAGCGCCATCCTTCCTACTGTTTGCAACAATAGAGTGGACAAAGCCCATCATATATATATATATATATATATATATATATATATATATATATATATATATATATATATAATCTACCTAAAGGGTTGTGAGTAATGCAAAATAAATGTGTGATTTACTTTGGAACTTTTGCAGACGTGGTGTGATAGACGAAGAAGGTAAGAAATCAAAACAAAGTAATGCTGATGTGAAACTCTAGCATAACAAGTTTTTACAATTTCTCACCCAAATCGATGTTTTTAATTTAGGAAGGAACATTATCTTCTTTTGTTTGTAGTTAATTTGGGCTAATATGATTTTATATAATACACAAGTATCCTACTTCTATGGTGGGTTCCACACCTTACATCCAATTTTAAAGAATCAGATGAAGGCTTTATGCACCACATGGGATAAATTTTGAAATTATAATAAAATGTAAAAAATAAATTGAAAATTATAAATACTTTTTATTATAATTAAATTACATTATATAAATGCAAATTTTAATTAAAATAATATATTATGTTTAATTAAAAACTATTAAAATGAAGTATACAAATATATTATTATAAATACTTTAAAATATAAATAAACTGTTACATATATTTTAAATATATTTATTTGAAAAATGCTAAGAGATATTAATATCAAAGCCCTTTTCTTGTATTTTTAACATACCACAATTATTAATAACTCCATTACCTTTTTTTGTGAATTTACTATTGAGAAATTTTGTTAATCTAATTATATCTAGTGTCAAGTTTGAAAAAGCTTTCTAAAAAAGTGAACTCCAAACTCCATGATATAGTTAAAATATTACAATTTTTTTATTAACTTCTCTGAGAATCAAGGAAAAACTTCTAAGTGATAGTTAAATGAACATTAAATTTATAAATAAATTATAAATAAATACACTCATAACAATTACAACTCACCAATAACTTAAGTTTCCATTATAACTCTCCGCTTAATCATTAATATTTAAATTATTTTTTCTATATTTTTAGAGAAATCAATGGTTCATTTGAATTTCTTGTTAACATATCAAAAACTATTCTATATTTACATCATTCACAAGGTTTTTGAGACTCTAAATTTGAAAGATTTGAAATTGGTTTCTTCATGAAATAATTGTTGTTTCTTAATGCTCATGTTTGTTTGGCTTTTCACAAGGGCTTAAAAAACTCTCAGTTGATCATGTCATTGTTGTCATTTATTTTAAGTGAGTTGGTGACAATGACAATAGTGACAAGTGTTTTGATTCCCCATTTCTTCCCTCATTGACATTCATTCTCTGCATTTATTTCTTCATAACCGAGATAATACAAACCCATCAGAGAAGTAGTGGTGTTCCCACAGTAGCCATTATCAGATGTTGTTCATAAAATTTTTGACTCGTGCTCTTTGGGAGCTTTAGTGTTTATCAAATCTGTTTTGAGTGATGTTATCATTAATAATGGAGAGAGTATGAGTGTGTATGTATGTACGTATGGAGTGTGTGTGTGTGTGTGTGTGTGTGTGTGTGTGTGTGTGTGTGTGTGTGTGTGTGTGTGTGTGTGTGTGTGTGTGTGTGTTTGTGTGTGTGTGTGTTTGATTTTAACTTATTGAGGTATATTTGTAAGGGAAATTTTTTTATTATCAAAAAGAATAAACATTTAGTATGAATAATTGATTATCCTTAATTTAGTGTTAAGAATTGAAGAGTAGAATTTGCATCATTCAAATTTAGCTTCAATTATTTCATTTCAGATATCTTTGGAAGATTGTACTTTAGTGGGTGGTATAATGATTATGATATACCATCATCTTTACTAATCAAACTACAACCTCTTTCATATAAGGTCAACTTTTAATTTAATATAAAAGAAATAGAGACAAAATTTTGCTTTGTTATAAAATACTTAAGGTTTTGTTTTGTTTTGGTCGACACTTGAAACAAATATTACTTCAACTTTTTATGTGCCCAAGTTGGCCTAATGTTGAAGAACTTGTGCTCTTGTAATGGAGGTCACAAATTCAAACCCTATAGGAGGTAAGGTATGTACACCTCACATTTGAATTACAATTATGTACCTTCTACATATTAGAAGTACAAGGTGGTCGCATGTGTTGTAAGCTACTTTAAAAACCATAACCAAGGCCCCTAACATTATGGACTATAAAAGGATTCCATTTCTATTTCATATGTATTAAGAGAGAAATTTGACCTCAAGTTGATACATCTAATTAAAAGTGATTTCTGCTCACTCTAACCAATTTTAATGTCTAACATAGAAAAATAAAATATGGTGAAACTCAAGGTTGTAATCCAATGAAGATGAAGAAACAGAGTCAACCCCTTCGACAACCGTGATTTTATAATCTGCCCTTGGTGTTACTTTATCTTGATCAAATCAAAATGTCGGTTAATAAGGTGGGTTCTTTTGTTAAGATTGATGAAGATTCAATGGGCAATAAGTTTGAGCGCGTGTGTGAGTTATTATATCTATCCAAGCCTCTTACCCAATCGACCTAGATCATGTCTTCTCTTGGCTCATGGACCCACTTTATCAACTACGAGGGGCCCCTATCTATATGTTTTCATTGCAATCAACATGGTCATCAAGTGGCTACTTACTCTTCTTAAACATGTTCTTTTTTCAGACCCCAGTTATTTCGAAGAAAGAAGGATGGCCCTTTAGATGCTGACTTTGTTTGGCAAAGTTTCTTTGATTCCTTTTCTCTAAATTTAGGTGTTGAACCATCCTTTTCCCAATGAATAAAATATATTTCTCCCTCTCATCCATGAGAAGAGGGGCCTCACTAGGGAGCTTTAGATGGTAGGGCATTGAGGGTTGGGTTCTTAGTAACTTGCCACCATTCCCATTGGTGGTCTATCTACCAAGCAAAAACGTAGAAAGACAAAAGAAAAACATCTAAGGATGTATTCAACAGTTATCATTAATGATGGCTTGCAGTGGTCTTTATATAAACTTCTCTCTCATAGAGGGATAAGATTGATTTGTGCTTGAGAATAGACCTATTTATTTGTAATGGTTTGGTTATGTCTCCTCAAAGTTAGTTTTTACTGACTGTTTGTTGGTCATTTTGTGAGCTTGTTGAAGGTCTGCTACCTTCTTTCGATGTAGGGTGTTTATTATCCCACTTTGGAAGGTTATCATGTTGCTTGGTCATCTATGCTCTATTGTTGAGGGAATGGATCATTCTATCTTTTTTCCTGCCCTTCGTTATGAATGTTAAGTTAGATTTTGTTGTTCACTTTGTGGTTTTGGGGGACTAGGCTCCTCTTTGTGTTCCAAGTCTGATTGGTAGCTCCAAATTCTGGAAAAACTATTTTATATCAATTCATAGCTCTAGTCAAAAGTATTTTCTAGTTCATAACTTTGGTAAAAAACATTCACCCTTAATAAAAAAGTTGTTATTCAAAAGTTATCATATATAAATATCTAATTATAATAAATACAATGTTTAACAAAGTACAAACCAATTAAATCTTATTTTTTCTTACTTTATTTAGAAACATAAAATTATTATTCAAAATTTGATTGTGATGACACTGAAAGACATGATAGTGAGGATCATATTCAAAACTTATATGTGAAATAATGGGAAAAAAAAGGAAGGAAACCTACTTTACATATACTTCTATGAATTAACATATGATAATAAAATTCACTAACGAGGAAGAAAACCTGCTTTACATATACTTTTATGAATTAACGCGTGATAACAAAATTCACTAAGTTTAATGTGAAAGCTATTAAATTACCTTATTAAATATATAATTTTTTTTTTAAATAAAAATATATTTTTAAAATATTAAAATAATAAAAATAACAACAATAAATAATAATATACTTTAACTAAAACCTGAGAATATAATTAATATGGTAAAAGGTTGAATTAATGATTTATTGTTGTCTATAGTGTAACATGGTGGTTGTGGCCTCTCCAATCGTTTTCATTGTAATAGGGTTGCAATTTTAAATTTATCTGTGACTTTTAACTTATATTTGATAGGGAACATGGATATATAATTATATATATTAAAAGAGATTTAAAAAAAATTAAAAAAGAGCAAAGGCAAATTTTATTTTATTTTTTGATGGGAATGAATAGGACAAGTTTTAATCTTAATAAATGCCCTTTACATTATTTGCTAAGAGAATATGACCGTTTTATATACCTAAATAAAAGTTGACTAATTTAATAGGTCCACGTGTTTTTTGGGCGACGTTTTCAATTATTTTTAGGTGAGATTATGATCTTAGAAGTACAATGAGTGTGTCGGTGGGATAAACTTTTTCATGCTTCCTTAGTGGGCAATACTTTCACTAACTTTCAATGTGCTTCTTTTTTTGATGGGAAATATATTTTATATATTAAAAAGGTCACAACTTTCGATGTGTTGCGAAATCGAGAATTTGTTTAGTGGGAGAGGATTGGATTGGATAGGATATAGATATTTTAATAATGTTTACAAGATTAAAAGTAGTTTACGGATTCCAATCTAAAAAGTATAATTGGAGTAACGAAATTATTCGAAAAAGAGAGAAGAATTGAGTTGTTGGACTTAGATTGTGTTATTTGATTTCATTTGCAAACACCATTGTTTCAATTTTGTTTGTGTCAATCGTTATTTAGAAATTTGGATTAAATATGGTTTTGAAAAGAATTGACATGATATATTTGATGTTACATTCGTCATAAATTTAGGCAATGAAAATATATAGTTGCGATGGTATTTTATTGATGTCGTAGTTATAGTAGAATTATTGTGTATTTCTAAAAATAAATTTAACAAAATATATGTCAACATAAGTTACAACATTTTAGTGTGTGACAAGGACAACTATCGAGTATTGATATGTGATATTTTACATCGGAAATGGCTATAAGCCCCTCATGGATGGATGTTTTACTCACCATGTCCATTAAATTATGTATCCATAATGATTTAGTAATGGAAACAACCACCACCACTACAATAAAAAGACTATAATAGTTGTGAGGACAAGGTGGAGTGTTGTAAAATTGGGATTACTCAGAGCATATCTTTCGTTAATTTAAAACATTAAAGCCTCATTTTTGTCGAGTTTCATTAGTTATGATGATAGAGGAGCTTTTGGAATGGGAAGAGCATATTAAAAATTTAGGAGCTAACTACAACTTATGATAGGAAATTTTCAAATATAAGATGCACGATAGTTGAACTCTTAAATTGGAGTTTACATATAAACTTGTTTATTAGAACAAGTGTTTTTAATAAACAACCCTTGAATTAAAAAATATATAATTAAAATAATTTAATATACATGACTAGTTTTGAAATTAAATTTGGGCTTCAAAATATTACTCTCATATTCCAAAAGTCAATTTTAATAATAAAAATAGAAGTTACAAATACAATTAAATTGGATATTAAAAGATTTTGCAAGATACATCTAATGGTACTTGGCCCATTGGATCAAATGTATGGCCTCTTTGTGTATACATCCAAATTTGGTACAAATTCCTTTGTCATAACCTCTTTTACTCATTTTTAAACATTAGTTTCACTCATGTATATTTGGCCATTTATAGGACACTTTATACTCGACACTATTCTCTCTCTTCAACCTCCTACATTTTAGATGTCTTTAACATTCATCGATTTTAACGTTTGTGCCTTGTTTGCATATCTTCTGAGTTGCTTGCACCCATTCCGGACAATTGTCTCTTATGGAAAAGATTTAACAAGTGAGTATCAAATAGAGAGTCTTTCATAATTGGCCGTTGTGTGTATCATATCCTCATAATTATTATATATACAAATCATTCCTAATCATTTACCAAGTGAGTATCAAATAGAGAGTCTTTCATAATTTAGAGTCTTCTATTAATAAAAATACTTTACTACACTTTAGAAGGAGAATGCACATTAAGGCATCCTTGATCGTTCTTTACTTCAATATACTATGACATTATCCACTTATACCAAAAGTGAGCTAGGCAAATGTTCATGTTCTTATATCATCACTTCATGTTCTTATATCATCACTTCATGTTCAAGATGAGGTTATAGGGTAAGTCCTTCATGTTTTAGTAGGTTTTACTAGAAAAGTTGTGGGGTGGGGGGCGGGGGCGTTTGTTTTAAACCATCGTCATTATTTAAGTAGTTATTTTGTTTATGAATATTCACATTTGAATTGTAAAGGCATAGAATCTCTAGATAGGAGATCCATTATTAGAAAATTTAGGAATTCTAGAGACAAAATTGACTTTATTCTTGTACAAGAAGTTAAATATTCTCGGACTAGGCTTGAATTTGCTATGAAATATGTTTGGCCTAATGTTGTGATATTTTATACAAACCATATTATAGGTAAAGGAGGATAATCTATCTTAATGAATGATAAATGGGTTGATGATATCATTGATCATGGTTTTTACCCATGTCAAAGAGTTGTTTGGGTTAAGATTAAACACAAAGCAACAATTTGGTACTTGCTCGGTGTATGCTCTAAATGACTACATGGACATATCTGAGTTGTGGAATTGGATTGTTAAAAATTTGGCTGACATTCCATGGGTAATTGGGGGTGATTTCAACATGATTGAGGAAGGGGAAGACAAGTATGGTGGTAGTATATTGAGCCAGAAGGGTAATGAGATTTTCTTCTGGTCTAAGATGAACATATTCACAAACTTTATGGCACAATACATAAATCTTATTTGGTGTGAGAAATATAACTTGTATAGATTCATCGGTAGCAGAGGAGGCGCCACATTTGACTTTTGATAGTGAGTAGTCCATATTTCACACGACGTTGATTCATCCCTTCCAAACCACTATTGCACTTCTAGAATCTCAATATTCAACCCAAGTGTGATTGTTTCATTTCTCTTTATTTTTCATATTATTCATTACTTGTCCAATCATTTCATTTTCACTTATTTATTATTTACAACCACTAGGACAAATCTAATTTACTGTTTTAGAATACTACATTCTAGATCTCCATTTTGCATCCATTTTATCTTATTGTGTGTACACTAATTAATCCTAAACTATAATTTGATAAAATAAATTAGAGAACACCTTCTATCTTCAAATGTCTGTGTCTTTTGAAGATTCCCCTTGGGGTTTTGTGACTAGTTTATGATTTTTCAAATATGTATCTTACTTTCATATATTTTAATCAAACCCTAACTTGTTATTCACCTCTTTTTTATTTTACATTACATCGATTTTTGTATAATTGGTGCATGTACCTTTGTTTCCTGAGTATATATATATATATATATATATATATATATATATATATATATATATATATATATATATATATATATGTAGAGAGAGAGAGAGAGAGAGAGAGAGAGAGAGAGAGAGAGAGAGAGAGAGAGAGAGAGAGAGAGAGAGAGAGGTTTTTTGAGGCTATGATATTCTCCATTTTCAAATATGACTTTCCAAAATTTGAGTTGTATATATGGCTTATTACATTGATCATTATTGTTTCTAGTGATATTCCTTCTTTTATGATTCATGTTGATGTCAATGGCCTAGTCGTTGCTGATAGAGTACCTTTTCTTCCTCCTATGAATGATGATAGTGACCTTAAGATTTATGATGATCCCATGGTTCTAATGATGTTGATCATGTAGTATAACAAAATATTCATGACATGCAATTACAACTTGCGCAACTATCTAAGGCATCTAACAAAATTGGCAATGTGGTTTCATATATAGAATTATTTGGCTATGGAAGTTCTTGTTCATCCATTTCCTCCTTTTTTTCAAGTGCTTAAATTTAAATTATAAAGTGGAAATGGGGATCCTTTTTTCATACTAAGACTTATTTTGCATCTTGTTTTGGCTTTCAGTGTGATTATTTACTTAAATACAATGCTAAAACCATAAGCAATTTATTGTGCCTTAAGCAATACATACTTTATAATTTGTGGTTGTGGCCTCTCAAGCTATTTTCATTGTAATAGGGTTGCAATTTTAAACTTGTATGACAATGATGATGATAGATATGTAGCTGACTATAATTAACAATCTAGCTATGAACGGGTTAAATAATAGGTATAAATTTGAATGCATATAATAGTTCATTAAGGTCTTCATTGAAAGACGATCAGATGTTGACATCTATGATTTTTTGTTTCATGGCATGTTCATGACCCATAATATTGGAGGGTGGCCCTCACCTTTAAACTATTGATAGATAGCTGACATGTAGCTATCAATTTACTCTATGTCCTTTTTGCACATATGTAATTTAAAAAAAAATCTAATAAATTAAAAAGAGACCACATCCGATGTAACTTGCAACTTTCAAGCAATTGCTAGTTAGTTAACGTCTAAAAGAAAAAGATATGTTCTTATTTTCTAATTTTTGGCAATATTTTAAAGATTTTGCTCACTTTGTATTGTTATGACCTTTAACAAACATGTGTTTCATTGTTTATGTTCAAATTTTACTTTCTTAGCTTATTGGTGGAAAATGAAAAAGAGGATTTATAAGAAAGCATGAGCATGGAGTGCAACCTTATGGACTCGCATGGCATGTATGTTCAGTGAGTAAAGGATTGTGAAAACCCTCCCTCCATTGATAAACTAGAAGTTGCCCAAAAGGTGCAAGTTATGCTAGAAGTGATTAATATTTTTTTGGTAAAGAGGGGTTTTGTAAAACGAGGAAGTGTAAATCCATAGTCTTACCACATAGGAAACTCTTAACCACTGAACTCGTCTCATCATTTTTACACAAATCATTAGGGAATAATAATTTGATATTTCTAGTGGGGGTGATGGTGGAAAAAGAGGTGGTGTGTTACTTCATGCGACATGGTAAAGAGATATATGAGTAGGAGACATCACGCTTCATGGTGAGCTTGAGCAATGACAAAGTGATGCAAAAGGGCAAGGCCATAAAGAACATAAAAGTGGTGAAAGATTCCATGGTGTTTTGGACAGTGATGGTGAGGGCCAATGATAGGATATTTCAAGTGATAGAATCGAAGAAGCTTGCGTAGATACACTTATAAAGTTCAATGACATGCCACATTTGTTTTCTTTCACTATATAAAACCAATTAAACAAAACATAGAAGGCTTCTTCAATGCAAGATGTCCCCTATATAATCTAATCCACTGATGGAGGATGCCATATACGAATAGTTATGGATATAAATATTTCCAAGTTTATCCCCTTTCTTTCTTAGTAACACTAATAAAACCCATTATATTTGTAATAATAATGCTGATATCTCTTTATTGGATGAATGAAGGAGGGAAAAATTGCCAACAAGGACATAAAAACTACTAGTTTTGGGTAGTCCGTTGGACTTGGATTCAAATCCCTACCAATAATTACATATTCTCTCCATTATTATAATATTTTATTATATATTATATCTTTTATATCATATCTAATATAATAATATTGAATATAATTATATGTATATTATAATTTAATATTTTTATTTTTATAAATATAATAATTATTTTACTAAACTATATCTATATAATATAATATAGTATAATATTATGTGTAAATTATATATTATAATATTATGTAAATTACATATTATAATAAGCAAAGCTATATATTTCAATATTTAGCATATTGAGTTAAATGAGATATAATATAAAACAATGTCTAAATTTATAATTGGTGTTGTTACAAATAAATTAATGATAGTGTGTTTAAATTATAGAATATTATGAGTATACATGTTCTCTAATTAATAGTAAAACAAGGCAATCTAAACAATGCATGACTGAAAGTTAAGTGGAAAGTGAGTACTATTATGACATAAGGCAGTTGATAATTGGAAGAAAGATCAACAAGTTGGGAGAGGTTGATAACACACTTGACACACAAAAATGCCAGTTGCCATGCCATAAATACCAATTGAATAGGTTAGATTGACATGTAAGGTAAGGCAACTGTTGTAAAAGAATATGTACAGTACAAATGTTTCTCCATTCAAATGGTGAGATATTTGTAACATTATATCAATTGGTGAAAGGGAAATGATCTTTTCCATTCTAAATCTATCTCAAATTGCCAAATAATATCTTTTTTTTCATTTGTTGTGATAATTAATTTGATAGTGAAGTTCAATTTTAAGCATCATTTTTCCATTATGTCAGCTCCTACAAATAACTTTTTAGGCATTCATGTATGAACTCTAGATGATTTTATTGCATAAATTTAATGAATATTCTCACATATATATTAATTTACTTAATCAAATGCAAAACCAAAATAGTTTTATGGTGTTTTCCTTCAAACCAATTGGATTTTATGGTGTTTTTTCAATTATTTGTACTGTCCATTTGACATAGGTTTGATCTCAGTTGGGAGTGACATATACACAATCAACATTTACCTAAAACAGAGTTCATAGTTCACCCACTTTCAAATCTAAGCATTGAGCAAAGCACGTTCGATTTTACAACTAGAATTGGCAAGAAATTTGTTGTTTCAACAAGATCCTTCATCCTAAAGTAAGTACATCATATCATAAAATTAAGAAAATAAGAAACCTCTTTCAAATGTGTAAAAAATGATATACAATATAGATACATTAAACTCTTCCTCTATTAAATTAGAGAGAAATTTAAACTAAATAATATGAGAAATCATCTCTTATAGGTTGAGAGAGATCCAATAGAGACAAATCATCCTATGCACATTTGCTCCTGAAGATATAACTAGCCAAGGATTTACATAAATGAAATCATCCTAAGGTCTTCAGTTTGATGACTTTGTTATCAAGATACAAACAACAAGGAAACATTCTTAATATAGACAACAAGATGGAGTAGGGCAATGACATTACATGTGAACACTGTATGATGATGGATCCAAACCACTTCCTAATACATACATAATAAATTGAATGTTTAATATATTTTCCAAAAAATTTGTTTAGACACCATGAAGATATTTTTCTTATTCTTCTTGGGTAATTTACTAGTTGTCAACCACTAAATTTCAACCATTCAATATTTGCATCATAATATATTGAGATGAATCTTTGGAGGTGGCCTTGCAATGAAACACCTTTGGTGTAATAAATGGGCTCACATTATCTAAACATAAACTTGCCTTGATTGTGACCTAAAAAAAATGGCAACCTTTAAAAAATTTCATTGCATCATATCAAATGATTTTTCAATGGAAAAACAAATAAATCAATGTTTTACTATTGGAATGCTTGAGTAAAACTATCAATATGAAAAAATTATAATTTACATGAGGTTGCATAGCAAATCACTAGGTTGGAATTCATGATTGACACTCCCTGCCAGAAGAACAAATTTGGCTCAAAATAAGGAAATGTCAACAAAGCATGATAAGTAAAAAATAACCAAGTAACTACAAAATAAACAACAAGATATTAAACATAATCCACCACACCAGAAGAAGAATATGGAGGATCATCCTTAGGAAGACGAACACTCCTAGAAGCAGGCTTAATTGAGTGAATATTAGGGGCCACCCATCCATCCATGGGGTTTGAAGGATCCAAAAAAATAGTAACACCCCACCCAGGAGGAGGTTTCATTACACTGTCAACAGGGTTGGGACCAAGAGCAGGCAAAACCCTATAAGATGAACCAATAATGAATTTCCCATAAGGAGGAGGGGTGGAGAGTGAAATTTAAAGCCAATGAAGGAGAGTGAAATTTTTCACCCCTTTAGTTGCATGGTTGTCTGTAATTTTCATTTGGTGTTTGAGAGAATCTACTAGGTTCTGCAATTATGAATCAAGTGGATTGCACTTAAAGAGAGAAGAGATACTTTGATATTATTTAAGCACAATGTCATCTGGCCACTTTTCAAATCCTTTTATTTATTTATCATAATGGTAGAGAAAGGTTATTCCACCACTCAGTCCATCTAGTAGAGTAAGGTGGATGTGGTGAGTGAATCCAAATTCTTGTAATGAGACAAATGGTGCCCTCGTGGCAGAGGAGGGAGGTGTTAAGAAAGAATTGATTTCATGGCACTTTGAAGTGATTATTTTTCAATAGAACATATTTATAATGTAAAAAGATAGGTTGCCCATCATATATAGGAAAAGAGAAGATGCGTTATTCGAAGAGCATAAAACGGTCCAACCTCTTGAGGGCCCTATTAGTGATTTCACAGTAATTGGTCCATGTAAACCAATTAATGGTAGTTAATGGATGTTGTAGGAGGAGAGGGTCCACAAGACCCAACCATTTTTTAAAATAAAACCATACCTCATGCTCTCCCACACACTATCTCATAGAAAGGGCAACAACCTTGTCTTCGGGATTCTTAATCATATTAAAGTCTATGCACATGAACCAAGTGGTGAGGGTAGATTATTAGCCAAATATCACCATAAAACCATTATGTTATGACCATAATTTGGGGTGTAAATATTGAGGTCCCCTAATGAATGGACATTAATATTAAATAGAATATAAATATACTGATGTGATGGATCTCTCCCTGAGGCATTAATTAATGGGGGAAATTTGGGGGAACCATGATACTGGTGCCACCATGACCCTCTTCATGCAAAGTGGATATGTGAGTTGTGTCAAACCAAATAAATTTCACATAGTTTATAGAATAAACCTTAAAATTTTAACTTCTTGTAGACAAACAAAATATAGAGCTCCCAACTATTGACAAGTAACTCGTACATAATTTATGAGAGGACACTGTGAAACTTCAAACATTACAAGATAAAACATTAATTTGGGAGTATCATCCACAAGGATTTCCTCTGATCATCTTCAATATCTTCAATAGTTTCAAAACTATTTTCTGAAAGATTTCATTGTTTGTGTAACATGAAATCCTCAAGCAAGATGGATTAGTGTTTATTCCCATTGTTCTCACTGAGAGTCATTATTGCAATGAGGTGGGCTACGCATCTACCTAGAGGTAGGGTCACTTATAGGGGATATACCAATAGAAGATGAACTCATGTGTGGTTGGAAAAATTGTTAATCTCAGCTCTAAGAGGGTGTTGGAACACTAAGAATCTTGGGGGATGAAACTTCTTGCGTACTTTAGAAGAGGGTTTTGGAGTAGAAGGGGAAATCATGGGATGTGAACTTTTGTGACTAATGGAATATGTTTTATTAGTCACCTTTGTCTAATGATTATTATTCTTATCCACCTTAAGCTTATTAGAGGGCATTTGTTTAACATAGGGTTTCTACTACCTCATGAGGAAACAGTCTTTAATTTGACGGTCAGGATATTGGCAATGAAAATACGTATTTGGAAGATTGAAGTATATAAATTTGTGTGCCCAAAATTCTAGGCCAAATTGAATATCAATGGATTCTTATAAATCCTTAGTCAAGTCAATCTCACTACAAACACACTTGTTGAGGTGTTCAAAATATTAGAGTATGTATTTCTCATGTTTGCTAGTTATATATATGTATTCGTCATTTTGCTAGTTTGTCCTATGTGAGGATTTATCCCACATTTATTAGTTAGCTTAGTTATTTGTTTTGCCTTGGCTACTTATGCAAGGGCTTCTTATTATACTAGTATCTCATTCTGAATAACATTTGACTTGCCATATTTTGCATCTCATTTATCTGCAGATTCCTTATGTGATGTTTTTGTTGTTAACACTTTAAAATCTTGGGTTGGAATGCCTTTCCCATTCCTAACATGGTACCAGAGCTTTGAGGTGTTGCATCCATCTGTACTGCTACAATTCTTTTTAAATACTTCCCTTGTCATAACCAGTTCTTCCCCTGTCATACATCCTCGGCCTTTTTCCCGTCTTCTAGATCTGACACTTTTATTGAAGTTTTGAAGAAAGTGTTGGTTTTTTTTTAGAGAGTAGCATGAAGGAGAGCGTTAGAAATAATCTAAGGACAACATTAAGTTTTAAATAAAGAAGAAACATTATTTTAGGGACTACGCCTTTATCCTTTTTTGAAGTGTGGGGTTTTGTGGTGGAGTTTGACTAAGCATTGGAAGCACCATCTACTCCTGCACATTTTATAGTGGTGGCACTTGGAGTTTGCATCCAAGGAAGGTGTTTCCTTTTGCTAAAGGGTCTACATTGAAGAGGGAGAAGCATTGGATCTACAATTGGAAGGAGAATACAGACATTGAAGTTTTCCAAAAGTGGCTTTTTGCCTTGGCTGCATTAAACTTTTATAGCAACACCTTTCTTTCCTTTTCTCTTATATGCTGGAAATCTCCCCTTTAAATCTGACTTATGCATTCCATAATCTCTTCTTCAGTTTGTTGTAGTCTACATCTACAATGATTAGCCAATAACTATGTGAAATTCTAGTCTTATTGCTTTTGTATACGTTGGAATTTCTTTGTGGCCACTTGTGTGGAATGAAGCAAGGAGGTATACATGTGGATTAGTGGCTTTCAAAATAATTTATAAGTCTTTTTTTTAGCTAGCTTGACATCTTATGAAAGTGGCACAACTAGAGTGTGGTAGATCATATTATTTCTTGGGAATTTGAAAGGTTTACATAGGTAGTTCTTTGTTGCAGTGTTGAAAGGAGAATCTAAGCCTATCCAACCCTGCATTCTATCTATCTAAACTTGCATTCTATTATTTCAAAGACCTGATCTTTGTGGAAGTGCGTTAGATGGAGGATCAGAGGTTTTAATCTACGTGGAGATTTATTTATTTGATCTACTATTTGCATAAAACACCTTTAATCCACTCTCTTCTCCTCTTAAAACAATTGTTCATTTCATTATTTCCTTTTATAAGCTATAATTTTTCTTAAAAGAAGAATATAATTTCACTTTATCACACATCGAGGTAACCAGGAGGATCTTTTTTCACTTTGATTGACTTTTCTACATCCTTGGTTTAATTATAGTTCCAATAAATGGTTCGACACCTACATTATTTTTTGATTTGGTCACTAAAATTAGTTTTAAGTGTCTTTTTAATGTTTTTGACCCATTTTATGGGAATTTGTAAATCCTTTAATTTTTGAACTGTAACTCGAATTTGAGTTTTTTTTTTTCAATAGTCCATGGTTTTAAATTATCTATCCATTGGCATCATTAGTTTGAGAAAAATCACTACTTTTATAAAGTTTCAAAATTGGGGGGGTCCTTAATACAATATTTTGGGAGGTTGTCTCAGTGCCAATTTGTGCACTCTTTTGCATTCTTTCTTCTCTTTGGTGATTCACTAACATGGCTTCTACTTTTGGTATTGACCATTATGAGCCTTTGACTACACATAATTACCAGATATGGAGACGTAGGATGAAAATAATCATAAAACACAAAGGATTATGGTCTCTAATAAATAAAACTCAACCACAGTTTACCCAAGAGTTTGAAGAGTGTATAGGTTCAATTGGGACTTATGTGAGTGATAGTTTATTGTTTAATATATATGGATGTGATACACTATTCAAAATATGGGCTAAGCTAAAGGGTTTATTTGGGAAAGTAGATCACTTGAGAGCCATGCAACTTGAAGTGAAGCTTACTTCACTCAATCCAGATGACTTTGCCTCTATTGTAGACTACTTCACTAAGTTAAAGAATTTATTGACACAGTTTAAGGGGGAATGGATGAGATAAGAAAGATGAAGAGTGTGTGTATTTATTTTTGTCTAAGTTGAGTGGTCCATTCCAAATCTTTGCTTCTACCTTTTTCTCTGGCATGGATGCCTTAGGTTTCACATTCAAAATACCAGATCTAGAGTTGTTTTGTGAGATACTTACTAGGGAGGAATCCAAATTGTCTCACATTGAGTCTTCCACCTCTCAAAAAGTATTAGTAGCATCATATCATAAGAACAAGGGGAAAATAAAGAGTAAGAATAAGAACACTCCTCCATCTCAAAATACACCTAAGCCCAACACCAACACATCTAAACCCAAATCATCTTTCAAATCCAAGAATAAGTCTAACATATCTTGCTCCTATTATGGCGGGACTAGTCATGAAGAGTCTAGGTGTTTTAAGAGAATGCAAGCCCTAGAAGATGTCATTAGGAAACACAAGATTTATATCTCCACTCTTTCTCCATCTCATGAGCATGGGAAAGCACTTAATGTTGTCGAGAGATCTCAATCACCTTTTTCAGATAGTTGGGTTCTAGATTTTGGTACTTTAAACCATATGACTTCTTCCAAGGAGTCAGTTGTATCTCTTGGTTTGAGTTTTACTGCCAACATTGAGGTTGGGGATTCTTATTTTATCTCTGTTAAGGTAAAGCGTGACATACAATTAGATGGTAGTTGCATCAATGATGCATTATATGTTCTAGACATCACCACTAATATACTTTTAGTTTATCAAATTTACCATTCTGGTTAGGGTAAAATAGTGACTTTCACACCATAGGGTGCTAAAGTTTGAGCTTTGTTAGAGACACACACACTTATTGCACAGGGTGTTGTTGATAATAGTTCTCTACTCTATTATTTTGTGGGTTTTGATGATACTCCTCCTTTAAGGTGTTTGGTTTCTCATGTAGATTTTGAGAGTAAGCTTTGGCATGAGAGATTAGACACTTAAAGTATAAATATTTGAAGGATTTGAGCACTCACGGTATGGTAGAGGATCTTCCTATAGTTTCCTGTCTTGATGGAGTTTTCCCTAGTTGTGTATTAGAGAAACAACACCAAGATCCATTTCCTAAGAGTATGTCCATAAGAGTTTCTTCACCACTTGAGCTTGTGCATAGTGATTTGAAGGTCTTTTCTATTCCTTTTAATGGAGCTAAATATGTACTTACTTTCATTGAGAATGTATCAAGGCATACTTGGGTTTATTTTCTCAAGTACAAAATTGATGTCTTTTCTCACTTCAAAGTCCTTAAGGCTTTAGTCGAGATCAACCTTCTAGTTGCATTAAGAAGCTTCATATAAATAATGGGGGGAGTAATTTAATCGAGATTTATTTGATTTTTTATCATCTTGTGGTATTGTTCACCAAAATTATGTTGCACATATTCCACAACAGAATGGATTAATAAAATAAAAGAATTGAACTTTGAAGATGTCTAATTTCATGATGCACTCACAGGATTTACCTCCTATCTATTAGGTAGAGTTAGTTAATTGTGAAAACTACCTTCAAAATTACACACCATATAAAGCGCTTGAGCATTTAACTCTGGAGGAGGCTTGGTCTAGAAGCAAGATTGATGTTTCATTTTTTTGAGTTTTTGGGAGCCTTGCTTGGGAATTTGCACCAAAGAAGAAAAATAAAGCATCGGATAAGTAGAACAAACCTTTAATTTTTGTAGGATAGTACGAGGACATGAGAGATTATCATCTTTTAGATCCTGATACTCATGATATTTATTTTTGAACACATGTACAATTTGATAAACACTTCACATCTGATGATCCCTCATCTTCCTCCATGCCTTCTTCTTCTTTTGATGATTCATCATCTCCTCTTGAGGATTCATTATTTGAGGAGCCAGTTCAGGATACTCCTAAGGAGGTTATAAAGTTTGAGGATTATACTCACACTGATGTTGCCACTTTGCCTAGGTGGGATCATACTATAGATTTTGAGTCAACACCTTTCATAGATGATCTTCCACCCACTCAACATCATCTTACACATTCTACAGGTATTGGAATTTTATGTCAGGCATTCTCTGGGGATCCATAGTCTTTTTCATAGGCTCATGGGATACAAGAGTGGGATGTTGTGATGACAGATGAGTATTATTATTTGATTAAGAACCATACTTGGGATTTGATCACTCTTAATAAGGGAAGATGTTTGGTTAGGTACAAGTGGATTTATCACACCAAATATGCAACTGACGGGTCCACTGATAAGTATAAGGAATGCCTTGTTACAAAGGGGTTCTCACAGGTTGAATGTATTAACTACGCTGATACTTTTGCATCCATTCCCAAGATGGATTTAGTTCACCTTGTACTTTCTCTTGATGCATCACAAGGTTGGCTAGTGTATCAGATGGACATTAAGAGTGCCTTCTTACATGGAGACTTACATGAGGAAATATATATATGGAGCATCCTACTAGGTTTTTTCATGATTTTTCTCTTGTTTGTTGTTAGGAGGTCTCTTTATGATCTCAAATAGGCCCTTTGGGATTGGTATGAGAATATGGATTCATTTCTTCTCTCCATTGGCTTTGTTCACTATCACTCTAATCCCATAGTGTATATTTAGCATATTAGGGAGGACATTGTTATACTTGTCTTATATGTTGATGATTTTTTTCTCACAGACATCTCTTCTTCTCAGATTCATGTTATTTAGGAGGCACTTTTAGCATAGTTCAACATGACATATCCTAGTCTTTTACATTTCTTCCTTGGTTTACAAATTACACAGTCAAATACATGGATTTATTTGAGTTAGTATAAGTACACCCTTGATCTTCTTCAACATTTTGGCATGGTTGATTGCAAGCCAAGTCACTCTCCTTTTCAGTCTAGAGTGAATCTCACTACCACTTGTACTACTCCTCTTTGTGATCATATATGTATAGGTAGATGGTTGGGAGTCTTATGTATTTGACCCATACTCACCTTGACATTTCATTTGTACTTGGGATTGTATCTAAGTTTGCACATGACCCTCATGATAGTCATTGGTAGGATGCTAAGAGGATTTTACAATATCTACAAGGCGCTACTCATTTTGGATTACACTGCACTAGGGGGTCTACTCAATTGGTTGGGTACAATAATTCAGATTAGGTAGGTTCTCTTGATGACATGAATTCCATTTCTGGATATATCTTTATTCTTAGTTCTTCACCTATTTATTGGTTGTGCAAGAAGCAACATGTTATTGCACTTTCATCTACATAGGATGAGTATAGGGTAGCATTAATAATAAGCCAATAAATACTTGGGCTTTGTTAGTTATTGATAGAGTTTGGATTCATGTAAGATTCACCCACTATACTTTGGTGTGACAACCAGACTGCAATTCACATATCTCACAACCCAGTTGAGCACCAACGGACCAAGCACATTAAGATGCATATACACTTCACTCATCATCACATTCAGGATGTATTTCTTAGCTTGGAGTACATTTTGACTCAACATCAGGTTACAAACATCTTTATGAAGCCTTTTGAATCACCACGTGTCCTTGAGTTGAGTGGTATGCGTGGGTTTTTAGAATTTATCCTTGGGGGATGCTCGTGAGGATATTTTCCTTCTTCATTTCATGGATACATATTATACATGAGTACCTTATGAGGCCTAGTTGTTGGGACTCATACTATGGATATGACACTATTTATTTTTTGCCTATTGTTAGCCGCTTGCTTCACTTGATGGGGGGTGTTAGATTATGTATTTCTAATGTTTTTTAGTTATAGCTATGTATTTTATCCTTTTGCTATTTTTACCTATGTGAGGATTTATCCCACATTACTTAGTTAGTCTAGTTATTTGTTTTGCCTTGCCTAATTATGCATGGGATTCCTATTGTACTAGCATCTCATTTTGAATAAAATTTGACTTGCTTTGTTTTGCATCTCATTTTTCTGCAGCTTCCTTTTATGATGTTTTTGTTGTTCACACTTCAAAATCTTGGGTTAGAATGCCTTTACCATTCCTAACACAAAATAAAACTTGTTTTGATCATGACACATAAAACACCCTATGGGTTTAAAAATTTCCTTAAGAAAGGCCCATAGAGGAAGTGGGAGGTTGTAGAGTTCAATCCAAACTGACACCTAAAGGGATGCCTGGTCATAAAATTTGAAGGTACATGTCTATGGGGACAAAATTATAATAATGTTTCTTAGGAACCAGTCACTCGACTTAGGAAGGAGGCATGGACTTGGGTCAAATCTTTAAAGGAGTAAATAAATAACCCTTTTGTGAAGTTTTGAACCCCAGTAACATGGACACATGAGGTTTTCCACTGGTGTCAAAGCCAGGTATTGAGATACTCCTTAAAAGGGATAATGCCAACATAGTAAGCTATAACACAATAATTTTCATATCACCTAAAAACATTATTAATGACATCAATATATAAGCAAACATCATGTTAAAAGTGAGAGTTAGAAGTTATATCTTATTGTAAATGTTTGGGACAAAATTCCTTACTTTAGCGCTATTTTTCTCGTTCAAAATAATAACTGCAATAGAGTGGATGGAGACCATTATATATAAAAATATACCCAAAGGGTAGCAAGTAATGCACATTAAATGCAAAATTTACTTTGTAAATCCTAAGAATGTGGTGTGATAAACAAAAAAGGTATTAATTCAATACAAAGCAACACTGGCATGAAACTCTAGTAGAGCAAGGTTTTGCAAGTTCTTACCCAAATTGATGTTTCAGTTTAGGCAGGCTTTCTTACTTGTTTAATTATTATTGTTTATATTTAGTTTGGGCGAGTTTGATTTTATATAATACATAAATATCTTATTTTTATGGTGGGCCCCACACATTACATCCAATTTTATAGAATCAAATGAAGGCCTTATGCACTATGCAAGATAAATTTTGAAATTATTTTAAAATGTAAAAAAATAAATTGAAAATTATAATTAGATTTTAGTATTATTAAATTACATTGTATAAATGCAAGTTTAAATTTAAATAATGTATTAAATTTAATTAAAAACTATTAAAATAAAGTATAAAAATATGCTATTATAAATAATTTAAAATATAAATAAACTAGTATAGATATCTTAAATATATTTATCTAAAAAATACTAAGAGATGTCAATATCAAAGCTATTAGCTTAGATTTTTAAGATGCCACAAATATTAATCACTCCATTACCTATTTTTACAAATTTATTGTTAAGAAATTATGTCAATATAACTACATATATGTGTCAAGCTCAAAAAATATTTCTATAAAAAAAGGTGGGCTAAAAATCTTTCTATAAAAAAAGGGGCTTCAAACTCCATCATATGGCCAAGATATTACAATTTTTTGATTAACTTTTATAAGAAAAAAGGAAAAGCTTATATGCGATAGTTAAATAGATGTCAAATTTACTGTAGAATTAAAAATAAATACACTCATATAGATTAAAACACACCACGAATGCCAACTACCATTATAGGATGCCTCTCCACTTAATAATTAATATTTAGATTATTAATTTTTATTTATAGAGAAATCAATGGTTGATATGACTTTTGTTAACTTAGCAACAACTATTCTAGGAAATAGTGTTAGGATTTAATCAAATGATTTAGATCATTTGGAGGGTTTTGAGACTCTAAATTTAAAAGATTTACAATTAGAACGCTTCAATATAACTTTATTAAGAAATAATAAAAGAACAAAAGTTACATAGCAAAATGGTTGGTTGGAATAGATGACCCAAACTCCATGTCAGAGGAAAAGTTCTGACTCAAAACATAACACAAGAAAAAAAAGAAAAAACAACAACATCACATCATATCACCCAAAGGAAATTCAAAATACCCTTTCCCGAAGATAAAACATCATTTTTTGCCTATTTTCTTTGCGACCTTTGGATGAGGACTAACAATAACCATCTTTAGTGGAGGATTAAATGAGGATTGATCCTTATCAGAATCAAAAGATTCAAATTCATGAGATCATTTGATTCCTCCACCTGTAATTGTATCTTCAAATGTCTCATTATGAGAGGGGTCTTCCATAAGTGTTATAGCCCTAGCATCTGATCCACCATTATTTATTATTCCATCTCTATAATTTACCTTGGCCTTAGATGTATCCATGTCGCTTAAGGCTTTCACTTATTCATCCTTTGAAGGTAAAGGTTCATATGGTTGCCAACCTTTGGATTTAAGGGGTTGGTCATTTTTTTTTGGTTTATTCACTTAGGGGCATGCTCCCTAGAGATTCCTAGTTTGATGGTAGAAGTAGTATCTAAAAGTCATGTTTTAATAATTCAACGTTTGGATCCAAATGAAATTGTCATGTTTAATTTGTAATGTATTTGGGAGACCTTTGATAAGGTCCACCTCAACACAAAAATGAGAAAAGGTGAAAAGTTCTTGTTTGGACCTCTCGCAATCCAAATAGATTTTAAATTGGGTTCTTCATGAAATAGTTGTTGTTTATTATGGTTCGTGCTGACTTGGATTTTTAAAAGGTGTTAAAAACTCTCAGTTGATCATGTCATTATTGTCATTTATTTTAAATGAGTTGGTGGCAGTGACAACAATGGCATGTGTTTTGTTTTTTTTATTTCTTCCCTTATTGATATTCATTCTCTGTATTTATTTCTTCATAAATGAGATAATGCAAACACATAAGAGAAGCAATGGTGTTCCCACAATAGCCATAATCAGATAAATTTAGTCATAAAATATTATTTTCCTGTCTAAGAGCTTTAGCAAATATGTTTTGAGTGATGTTATTACTAATGGAGAGTATATATATATATATATATATATATATATATATATATATATATATATATATAGTTTGATTGTAGTTTATTGAGGAATATTTGTAAGGTTAATTTTTTTATCAAAAACATAAACATCCTAATTTAATTATATGAATAATTGATTATCCTTGACTTAGCATTAATAATTGAGGAGTAGAATTTGCCTCACTCAAACCTAACTTCAATCATTTTATTTTATATATTTTTGGAGGTTTGTACTACAGTGGATGGTATAGAAATTGTGGCATACCATTGTCCTTACTAATGAAAATATAACCTCTTTCATACAAGGTCAAATTTTAATCTAATTTAAAAGAAATAGAGATAAAATTTTGCTATGTTATAACATGCTTAACGTTTTGTTTTGTTTTATTTTGGACGTCATTTGAAATAAATGTTACATCAACTTTATATACACCCAAGTTCAATTAATGGTGAAGAATTTTTGCTTTTAAGAGGGAGGTCACAAGTTCAAATCTTGTAGGGGGTAAGTTATGTACACCTCATATTTAAAGTACAGTTAGGTGCTTCCAACATATTGGGAGTATGAGGTGGTCTCATATGTTGTAAGCTACTTTATAAACCATAACCAAGGCCCCTAACATCATGGACCTTAAAAGGATTCCATTTATATTTCATATATATTAAGAGAGAAATTTGAGCTCAAGTCAATAAGTCTAATCAAAAGTTATTTCTCTTCACTCCAACTAATTTTAATGTCTAGAATGAAAATATAAAATATGGTGAGACTAAAGGTTGTAATCCAATGAAGATGAAGAAACATAGGCAACCCCTTTCATAGCTATGATTTTACAATCTGCACTTGGTGTTGCAATATCTTGATGAAATCAAAATGTTAGTTAATAAGGTGGGTTCTTTTGTCAAGATTGATTAAGATTCAATGGTCAATAGGTTCATTTGTTGTGTGGGTTATTAGATCTATTTAATCCTCTTGCCCCTTTGATATAGATCATGTCTTCTCTTGGCTCATGGACCCAATTTATCAACTAAAATGGGTTCTCATCCATATGTTTTGCTGCAATCAACGTGGTCATCAAGTAGTTGCTTGCTCTTCTCAAACTTGTTCTCTTTTCAGAAGCTGATTGTTTTGAAGAAAGAAGGACGACCCTCTAGATGTTGAATTTGTTTGGAAAAATCATAAGAAATTATTTTTTGAGTTCTTTTCTCTAAATTTAGGTGTTGAATTATACTCTTCTCAACAAATATAGTCTCACTCCCACCACTCCTAGAGAAGAGGGACCTCACCAAGTAGCCCTAAATGATAGAGTGTTAAGGGTCGAGTTATTTCCTAATTATTTGGGTCCTTATCTTAAATATCCTAAAGGATGTAGTTCTTAGTAGCATGCTACCATTCCCATTGGTAGTTTATCTACCAAGCAAAAAATTAGAAAGACATATGTACAACATCTAAGGAAGGATTCAACAGTTACCATTAATGATGGTTTGTAATGGACTGTAGATGATCTTTTCTCCCATAGAGGGATAAGATTGATTTATAATTGAGAGTAGACCCATTTGTTTGTAATGGTTTGGTTATCTCTCCTCAAGGTTATTTTTCTATCGACTATTTGTTGATTGTTTATTGCAAGCTTGTTGAAGGTTTGCTACCTCCCTTCAATGTATGGTGTTTATTATCCCACTTTGGAAGGTTATCATGTTACTTGGTCATATATGCCCTGTTTTTGAGTGTGTGGACTATTCTATCTTTTTTCTTGTCCTTCGTTATGGATGTTAAGTTTAATGTTATTGTTCAATTTGTATGTTCGAGGGACTAGGTGCTTCTTTATGTTCCAAACCCAATTTGTAGCTATGGAATCTAAAAAACTTATTTTATACTGATTCATAGCTCTAGTTAGAATCATTTTCCAATTCATAGCTTTAGTCAAAAGCATTCACCCCTAATAAAAAAATGTTGCAATTCAAGATTGTCATATATAAATTTCTAGTTACAAGATTACAAGATATATGATGTTTAATAAAGCACACGCCAATTGAATCTTAAATCTTATTAATTATTAAAAGACATAAAATTCATACTCAAATTCAATTGTGATGACATTGAAAGACATGATAGTGAAGGTCATAATTAAATCTCATGTGTGAAGTAATGAAAAAAAGGGAAGGAACCCACTTTTCATACATTTTTATGAATTGATGTATGACAATAAAATTCACTAACCCCAATATGAAAGCTATATAATTAATTTATCCAGTCTTTATTTTTTTTATTAAATAAAAATATATTAGAAAAAATTAATACAGAAAAAATCATAATAATAAATAATAATCTACTTTAACTAAAACCCTGTGATATAATTAATATGATAAAGGGTTGAATTAATGATTTATTATTGTCTATAGTGTAACATGGTGGGTCTCACCATCATAAGGTTCCCATTCACTGGTTGTGGCATGTGCATGGATTATGATGTTAGGAAATAACATGTTCTCAATTGGGCTATGGGCATCTTCATTCTCCATTTTATTTTTTCCCCTATATATGTTTTTGGTTATGCTCATAAGCAGGGTTGAACTCTGTCATGTAGTAATGGTATTTCCTCCCTATCTTCTTTATCCACATGTTTGTTTTAAACTTTTACCTCACACATCTCTTTATCTCTTAATTGGTCACTGGGCACTTGTGCATGTTAATATCCCACTTATCCATGCAAAGTTTGTTTTATTTCATCCATGTCTTTTTTTGCTTGCTCAATGTTTATTTTATTACACTTGAATGTTTCATTTGACCTCATCTACCAAAACCATTGTTTCAACTTTGTTTGTGTCAATTGTCACCTATAAATTTGGACTAAAATGGGTTTGAAAATAATTGACATGAAATATTTGATGTTACACTCATCGTAAATTTGGGAAACAAAAATATGTAGTTGGGATGGTATTTTATTGATTCCATAGTTATAGTAGAAATGTGACACACTTCTAAAAATAAATTTAACAAAATATATGCCAATATAGGCTACAACGTTCACGTGAATGATAAGGATAATTACTGATTATTTATGTGGGATATTTCACATCATAGATGACTATAAGCCACTCATGTGTGTATGTTTTACTCACCATGTCTGCTAAGTTATGTATCGATAATAATTTAGTAATGGAAACAAAAACAATCACCATGGTAAAAAGAGTATAATGGTTGTGAGGACAAGTGTGGAGTGTTGTAAAACTAGAACTAGCCAAAACATATCCTTCATTAATTTAAAACATTAAAGCCTCATTTGTATGGAGTTTCATAGTAGTTATGATGACATAAATTTTTTTGGAATGGTAATAGCATTTTAAAAAATGGGAGTTAGGTACAACTTACAGTAGGAAATTTATAAGAATAATAAAAATAAAATATAGGTTGTGTAGTAGTAAATTTAAGCTCTTAAATTGCAGTTTACATACAAACTTGTTTACTAGAAAAAGTGTTTCTAATAAACAACCCCTGAATTAAGAAACCATAATTATAGTAATCTAAAATGCTTGACTAGTTTTGAAAAACATAAAATTTAGGCCTCAAAATATTACTCCCATATTCCAAAAGTCACTTTTAACACTAGAAATAGAAGTTACAAATAGAATTAAGTTGGACATTAGAAGATTTTACAAGATACATCAAATGGTACTTGTCACATGGGATCAAATGCATGGCCTCTTTGTGTATACATCCAAATTTGGTACAAGTACCTTTGTCATAACCTTTTTTACTAATTTTTGCACTTTAGTTCCACTCATGTATATTTGGCCATTTTTAGGACACTTTCTACTCCAGACTATTCTCTCTCCAGGCTCTTGCCTTTTAGATATCTTTTATATTCATCAATTTCTATGTTTGTGCCTTGTTTGCATATAGTTTGAGTTGCTTACACCCATTTTGAACATTTGTCTCACTTGGGAAATATTTAGTAGCTACAATCTACTGCCAAATCTCTCCCCTTTATTTTTCTGGGTCCTTCCACCTTAGCTTGATTCTCCATGCCTCTGATTTCACATATCACTACTTTCCATGGTTAGCCAGTGTGTGTATCATATCTTGAGAATTCATATATATATATATATATATATATATATATATATATATATATATATATATATACATACATACATATATACATACATACATACATACATACATATATATATATATATATATATACATATATATATATATATATATATGTATGTATGTATGTATATATGTATGTATGTATATATATATATATATATATATATATATATATATATATATATATATATATATATATATATATATCATTCCTAGTATTTTAATGAGTGATAATCAAATGGAGAATATTTCATAAGTTTGAGTCTTCTATTAATAAAAAAAACTTTACTACACTTGAGTAGGAGTCTGCACATTAAAGCACCCTTGATCATTCTTTAATTCAATATATTGTGACATCATCCACTTATACCAAAATATGGATATGAAAATGTTCATGTACTTACATCATCACCTTTATGAAGATAAGGTCGAAACATTTACTTGGCATTCCATTTACACTTCACAAGAACTACATCATCTTTGATTCTAACATGTCAGATACATAGCTGCAACTCCCTTGAGATTATCCAAACCAACTAATTAATCCCTTATATTTTACATGTGTGTTGTGTAAAATTTGTCAAAAGAGGAAAAAGACATCAATTCAGACATTTTTCCCACCATTTCAAAAAATCACAAATACAACACTATACAACATCAAGAGTGAACCTACATAAGAAAAATCAGAACCTAGAAAGGTGTGTGGTATATATTCGACATAAAAATTTGCATATTTAAAGGAAAAATACACAGAATATTTTTGATGTCTAATCTGACTTATATAGATTCATCGACAAAAAAATAAGTTCCAAATTGCTTTTTGACAGTGAGTAGTCCATATTTAACACAAAGCTTATTCATCCCTTCTAGACCAATATTATACTTTAAAAATCCTAATATTTTGTCCAATTATGATTGTTCCATTTTTATTTGTTTTTTTATTATCCATTATTCATCCAATCATTTAATTTTTACTTATTTACTATTTTTAAGCACTAGGATAAATCTAATTTATTGTTTGAGACTGCTACATTCTAGATATCCCTTATGCATCCATTTTATCTTATTGTGTGTGCACTAATTAATCATAAACCATAATTTGATAAAAACAAATTAGCTAACCAATACATTCTTAAAATACCTATATATTTTGAGGATTCCCTTTGGGTTTCATGAATACTTTTTTATTTTCAAATCTGCATCCTACTTTCATATATTTTGATCAAACCCAGGCTTGTCACTCACCTCTTTTTGATTTCATATTACATTCATTTTTTAAAAATTGGTGAATGTACCTTTGTTTCATGAGTACATAGATATTTTGAAGTTTTACATGGGTTATATCCTCTCCATTTTCAAATCTAATTTTCAAAATTTTGAGTAGTCTTTATGGCTTATTATATTGATCGTGGTTGTTTCTAGTGATATTCCTTCCATGATTGATGTTTATGTTAATGTCCCACTTGATTCTAATAGAGTACCTTTTATTCTTTATACAGATGATGATAGTGACCTTAAGATTTATGATGAACCCATGTTTATAATGATGTTGTTAACAAGAAGTAATCAAATATTAAATTAAGGAGGTAGGAAAGAGGCTGGTATTTTTGACAATGAGGAGACGAGCAGTTGTTTTCCATTAGTGATGATCCAAGCTCCTCCTTTTGTTGTTCCCTCTTAGTTATATTTTTGCTCTTGGTTTCAAGTTGAGGATACTAGAGCCTCCATAGTCCACATGAATGCCACTATTTTAATTTTATTAAAACTGCCTAATTTTTCCCCACAAACCTTAATTTTTAATATATAAGATGATACCTTATCTTGCCCTATAGTGGGTTTGGGAAGTTTGAATTCTTGTTTTCTTTGTAAAAATGATGGCCATACTAAAAAAAATGTCCTCTTTTAAGGAAAAAATAAGGAATAAAAGAGGGATGGTATTGGTGCTACTAAATGAATTGTTCATATTTAGAGTTTTTTTAATATTGATCTATAGATGTATGAAAACACTCATTTTGAAAAAAAATCAGGTTGGAATCTAATGGTGGTAGTATTATTAACAATTCCAAGGCTCTAAAAGATGCTGGCAGAGAGGAAAATAACAACCATACTCATAATTTCCTCCACTTGTAAAAATTATGGCCAAATGTAAGTCTCATACATCTCTCTTTGGTAAGATTAATTACCATATATATATATATATATATACAACATACCATGCTTGGGTCTCCAATCACCCTATATAGGGGACTTTGTCCCTTTCTCTTTTAGGCCAAGTGAACCTCTCCACCCACCTCCCCCTTCTTTTGACTCTCTTCATGAGAGAGTCACTTCATCTAAAGTTTGTAATCTACCTTTTAATAAAATTGATGTGGAATTTATTGAGGATGTTTCTCATCATGCTAATGAAATTTATCCTAAAAGGTGATATACAAGTATATAATTAATATAGTTGAGCCTCTTACCATAGAGACCTATAACTCTGTTAGGTTTGAAATTTTCTAAACTTAAAAAGGATGGAACTATCATTGTAGAGAGATGTTGTGTTTTAGACTTCCAAAAATATAGATTAAAGATAAAGCACATTGTCAAGATGTGAATGTGCCTTTAGTTCAGGATGAGGTTATAGAGAATTTTTCAAGCATTGTTAAAGAAGGGTATGTTTCTCCAATTGGTGAAAAGGGTCATCCCCTCCTTGGTAGGACCAAACTTGGTACCAAGAGACTTAAGGCAAAACCAATTTGGTTTAGTCCTATCTAAAACTCTAAGTTGTGATGAGACTAAGAGATTAAAATCTACCCCATAAAATTAAATAGTGAAGACTCCAAAAAAAAAAAACAAGAATTGCAAAATTCCTTCATGTTTTAGTAGGTTTTACCAAAACACGGTGGGTTGAAACCCTTATCATAGTTTAAGTAACTATCTTGTTTATGAATATTCTCAGTTGGAATGTTAAAGGCATAAAATATCTTGTTGGAAAATTTAGGAATTCTAGAGACAAAATTGATTTTCTTCTTCTACAAGAGGTTAAAGAATTTGGGATTGGGCTCGAGTTTACTTGGAAATGTGTTTGGCCTAATGTCATGTAATTTTAAAAAAACCATATTATAAGTAAAGGAGGAGATCTATCTTAATTAATGATAAATGGGATGATGTTATCATTGATCATGGTTTTTCCCCATGTCAAATACTTATTTGGGTTAGGACTAAACACAATGAGCAACCGTTTGAAATTTGCTCAACATGGACATAACTGAGTTGTGGAATTGGATTTTTGAAAATTTGAATAACATTCCATTGGTAATGGGAGTGATTTCAAAATAATCAAGGAAAAGGTGGAAAGTATGGGGGTAGTCTATTGAGCCAGAAGGGTAATGAGAGTTTATTTTAGTCTAAGATGAAACATATTCACAAACTTTCTAGCACAATACATAAAGATTATTTAGTGTGTCAAATATAAATTGTATAGATTCATCATAGCAGAGGATGGACCAAATTTTAATTTTGACATTGATTAGTACATATTTCACACAAAGTTAATTCATCCCTTCCAAACCATTGCTGCACTTCTAGAATCCCAATATTCAACCCAAGTGTGAATGTTTCATTTCTCTTTATTTTTCATATTATCCATTACTTAGCCAATCATTTCATTTTCACTAATTTACTATTTACAACCATTAAAATAAATCTAAATCACTGTTTCAGAATGCTACATTTTATATCTCCTTTGTGCATCCATTTTATCTTATACCACATTTTGATAAATTAAATTAGTGAGCCCATTCGTTCTTCAAATGTTTGTATCTTTTGAATATTTACCATGGGATTTCAAGACTAGTTTATAATTTTTTAGATCTATATCTTAATTTCATATGTTTTGATCAAATCCTAGCTTGCTACTCACATCTTTTTTATTTCAAATTGCATCAATTTTTGTAGAATTGGTGCACGTACCTTTGTTTCTTGAGTACATATATATTTAAAGGTTTTTCTAGGCTCTGATCATGTCCATTTTCAAAACTAACTTTCAAAATTTTGAGTAGTATTTATGGATTTTACATTGATCATGTATTTTTTTGGCAATATTACTTATTATGTGGTTCATGTTGATGCCAATGACCCACTTATTGTTGATAAAGTACTTTATTTCCTCCTCAAAATGATGATAATGACCTTAAGATTTATCATGATCCCATGTTTCTAATTGTTGGGTGAATATTTTATCAATCAGCGTACTGATCAACAAAATAGGTCTGATCAACCACAACGGGAAGATTGGTCAGCCAGGAGTGCATCTTTACTACATAAACCAGAGACAAATCTATCCTCTCATCAAGGGGAGGTTCCCTATAGATATGTAGGAGCTATATATAATATAAATAAGTAGAAAATAACATTTGGGGTAAGAATAAACCATCCATCTTTCTTCTTTCAGAGATGATGCTCACAGACAAAGCAAAAAATCTTGGTGGAAACATTGAAGGCACTTCTCTTCTTTTAGAAGTGTTCTTGCAGGAAATAGCAGGAGTTTCTTTCAGGCAGGATAAGTAACAAGGTGCCAAGGGTGTAGTAACCAACAATCTAAGGTGTAACACAAAGTCTCCACCTTGACTGCCCAAGAGTGAGGTACGAAGAACAATGGGGGCATGAAGTCATCCCAAGGTCCTTTACACAAAAACAAAAAATAAAAACACACACTGAAGACAACTATGACAATGCAAAGTTTGAAAGTAGTTGGCTTCAAGGCACCTTCCTTATTGCCTCCACTAGTTTTGCTTGTTAAATCAAATAAATAAGAATGCTTTCAGAAGATAGACATAACAACAATCTCCTAAAGTAGCACAAGCTATCACAGCACAAAGTCTGCAAGTAACTTGCTTTCTCATTCAATCAAAGAAATATGAACTACAATCTGAGCTCAAAGTCTCAGTAATGCCTTTCAATTTGGGCAGAGTTTTGCTTCTATTATTGGGAAGATCTCCTTAAAATAATAAAAGAGATTATAATATATAGCCACCAAGCAAGGCTTGGTACTCTCTCCCATGGGACGGCCCATGCTACAATCAATGCCTTCAATGTGCCTTCAGTTCTATCTAGAGGGACCATGCCTGGAACAGTGCGTCGCGTTAACATGGCATGTCTATTCATCTAATATGTCTTTTCCTAGGTCTAGATCATCTAGTCTATCCCCTCTGACGTTTGTGCAGCTATCCATTTTTTATTTACTCCAAAGGAGACTAACAGGTCGTGCCTTCGATGTTTACAAGCTCAAAAATCTACTTTGCAAATTGTTCCATCTACTGGAATAACTTCTATGCAGATATTTTAGGCTTTTCCCTCTTTTCACTTTTTTCTTTTCCAGCTTTATCTCTTCTTGCTGTGATTTGAGCTATCGGGCTATCTTTTCAGCCAGTCACTTGGTTCTTCCTTCAAGTTCTATGCTTTATTTGAATTTCAACAGATATTCCCTTACCTTAAATTTGACATATGCGGGGACGTCATTGGTTGACTGTTTCACTGGTTCGAGCGGCCTTCTCAGCTCCTTGGTTCAATCACTTTCTTGCTTCAATCACTTTATTCATTCAATCACTTTATTGGTTCAATCGCTTTCTTGCTCCTTGGTTAAACCATTGCTTTCATTTGAACTTTCTTTTGGAATCATCCATGTTACTTCTCTCTTTACTTGAGGCCGCCTTTGAACTGCTTGAACCTGTGAACCATTGAACTTTGAACTCTTTCAGTTCAAGGTTCAATCAATTCATTGGTTTTTTCCTCTGCCTGTCACTTCCTTGTTCTTTCTAAGCTCTTTGATCTTCATCACACTGGTTGAACATTTGAACCTGTGAACTCGTTGAACCTTTTGGTTCAAGGTTCAACGGTTCAATCAGTTCATTCTTTTTATTTGGTTAAGTCCTTTTGATCTTTTTGAACCAAACGCGTTAAACCATTTGGTCGTTGACCTTGTTGAACCATTGAACCTGTTGAACCTTTGAACCAAAGTGGTTCAATAGTTCAACGGTTCAATCGTTCAAGCCTTCTTCTCTTTGATAAGTGTTTTGAAGCTGTTGAACCTAGAAGCAGTTGAACTTGTTAAACCTTTGCCAAAGTGCCAACTCTTGCTGACGATGTTGAACCTTGAACCCATTAAACCCTTGAACCAAAAGAGTTCAAGGTTCAACGGTTCAATGGTTCAATCCTTGCTTAGAAGCTTGCCGATGAACTCTTTTGGTTGAACCAAGCCATTGAAACAATCTTGAAAATGACCAAGTGTTGGAAAATTGTTCTTTCCTGTAGAGTCTATAGAAATCAACCTATGAATTCCATAGAACTGAGTTCGTAGTTTTCTCTTGAGCCTTGAAAGAGTCCATAGAAATGAGCCTGCGGAGTCTGTAGTTTTAAGCCTACAGAGTCCGTAGTTTTAAGCCTGCAGAGTCCGTAGATTTCTTCCTGTAGAGTCCATAGATTCAAGCCTGCAGAGTCTGTAGATTTATGAGAAAGCTTTAAAAAAATGAAGAACCTGAATGCTTAGAACAATTTTTGAAAGGGGAAGAGAGGATTTTGGTCTATAGGACCAAAATAGTTCAAATGTTGTCCCAAAAATGAGTGATATTTTTGGGGGACAACAACTGGTTCCAGTTGGGGAATTTCCTTCAAATGAGAACTTGGAATAGTTGAGGAGAGTAGAAACTAGAATCTCCAGTGTCTTGAAGTGTGCCATTGGGCTACGGAGTCATGCTACCCAAAAAGAAAGGCTCAAAAAAATGAAAACAAAAAGCACAAAACAAAACTAAAGACTATACAAATATACATATGTACAGATGATATTATCTGATGCCTCAAGATTTGAAGCACTTCAGATGCTGCCCATTGTGAGATAGTGAAAATGATGTGCCATCCTGTTAAACCAGTAGGAAACCATTTTGTCCCCAGAAATAGTGACGGGTGAATGGAACTCTCCACTAGAAAACCAATTTTTTGCGTCTTCCTCTTGGCCTTTTCTTCTTCTTTCTCCATGGCAGGACGTGGTCTTCAAACTAAAAACCATAACTCCTTGCTCTCCCTATGAAGAGTTCCTTTTGCTGACTTTGGAATACAACAATATGGTCCACCACCATAGCTTGTTATTCTACTAGTCCAGTCTAGCACATGCTTTGATTGTCAGCATCAGACCCCTGACAAACCATCAGCTCAGCATCTCCTTTGGTGTGAAGGAGTTTGACCTCTTCACCCTGAGCAATTTTCAATATGAGAAACAGAGATCGGCATCTAGTTGTGGAAGAATTGTTGCCATCGGATTCTAGGATCCAAGCATCATTAGAAGCTGATCTTCTATCAGATTTCTCTTCAGGGGAGATGGAAGATCCTTCTTGATTTGTACTATGCGCTGCCAATTTTTTTGATGCCTTATTTAGATGAAATCTTGGATTGCCAGCTATAAGACTTTCATCAGCTGGGACATGGGCATCCTCTGTGGCCAAGAAGTAATTACCCCTGCCTAAAGCCTCAAACAGAATTTGAGCAACAAGGGCTAACGTTGGGGTAACCACAATCTTTGCCTCAGACAGGTCCGCACCTGGTTCTCCACCAATGTTTAATTACTCAAGATTGGCTTGTAGGGATTCAAACTCAGTCATTTGAATTTTGGATTTCTTGAAATGATCAATCATGACAAATGACTGAGATGGACTTGGAAGAGAGGATGGGAGTTCATCCTTTTGGTTTTTGGGAGGGGGAGGTCTGATCTACAAATTTGAAGTAGAAGGTGCAGAGATGTTCAATGTACTTACTTATTTGGTAATCACTGGGTCCTTTGACTGGAAAGGAAGAGGCATTCTCTGCTCAGTAATTGAAATTACTGGTTGGGGTCGCTCCTCTGTCTTCTCTTTGTCAGCCTACAAGGCTGATTGATTCTCAGACCTGGTGAATACTGCATATGATCCTTCAACTCCTTCACCTTCACTCCTGGGTTCATCTTGGTAATTCAGGAAACCAATGTGGGAGTCACCAGTTGATTCTTCTAGATCTTCCCTGAAGAGATCAACACCATTTTCTTGCTCGAACTCAGGTTGGAAATAGGAAACATGTTCTGTTTCCAGATATCCAACTATTGAGTTGGTTGGAGGTGCTTCAAGGGCAAGGTTCCTCTATGGGGGAGGAAGATGATTTGATTGCCCTTGACTTCTGGTAGCGTTGCCTTGATATGGCTGATTTTGAAATGCCCTCCTTGGCATATCCTGATTAGGAGGGGCATACATACTTTGGGCCATTTGCCTTTTCAAGGATAGCAGTTTATTTCCCAGCTTTTATACCATTGGGTCAATGGTGGCTATGGGTGAGTATTCAAAAGATGAATAGGGTTTACCTCTATTCGAGTCTCTCCTTATCTTTCTTGCCAAGATAAGGTCATCTTCTAGCTCAGTAGCCAAGTCTTGAGCAGCCTCAAGGTCTATGTGTCTATCCCGTCTCAATAGAAAACTCACTTCATGTAGCTGTGAGTTGATGAAGAAACACATGAGATTCTGAGGTGTCGGTTGGGCGATCATGGGAATCTTATGCCTCAGCTTGTTGAACCTGGGGCAATAGAATCCCTCATAGGCTCATGAGGTTCCTTCTTCATCTGAGTGAGATGGGCCAGCAAAGCATGTGCATCCTCTGCAGGCTTAGACCTGGCTTCAAACTTGGCTTTGAGTGTATCATAGTCAGTCACTGATCCAGTTTGCAAATGGTAAAACCAGTCTGTAGCAGCACCTTATAGGGTCTCTAAAAAAAGCCTGACTGCCACATCTTCAAATTCCACCCCTATCACACTGCAGGATATGCTAAAGGCTACAATGTGTTCATCATGGTGAACTATCCCATCACCAAAGAATCTGGGGAAATTCTTTCTTGAACTGCGTGGAAGTTCATGTAGAGGTGGAGTCAAGTTGAGTGGGCCAAAAGAGTTACCCTAGGGGCCTCGAACTGCCATGTTTTAATTATGTAAAATAGGGATAACAAATCTAGGTGGAGTGGTTAGATTGTGAATCAAAAATGGAAAGGGACTGGCCCTACTTTAGCTTGAGGCTTTAAACTATGCACTCTTTCCCAGTAGCTCTAGTTTTGTAGACCAGATAATATAATAGAAGTGGAGGAAGATGGAGGAAAATGGTAAGGCTATAATTGTTAGGTTGTGGATCTAAAAGCTTCACTGATGCAAATTGAGGAGGTTGCTAAGTTGCAGAGCAACCGACGTCGGTAGGCCAACTGATGTCGGTCATGTTCACAGTAATCAACATCGGTTAGGGGTCGGCTGACATCGGTCAGACAAGAACTGACGTCGGTAACCTGTGTGTGTGTTCATTTGCGTGCACTTCTAGAACTGGTCTAATTTTAGATGGACAGTCAGTTTGCATGTAAAAGACTAATTTTAGTCTTGAGTCTGCGTTTCTAATTATTATAATTAGAAAGTCTAATTATTGTTTGTATGGGATCTATTTAAGAGACCCATGGGGCTGTATTGTAATTTGAAGAATCATAAGGACTTGGAAAGGCAAGGATAAGGGTTCTTCTTGAGTGTAAGATCTAGGTTTGCAGGTGTGCGAGACCAGGTTGATCTGCAGGTTGTGCAAGATCAGGTGAGATCTACATGGTAAGTAAGGTCAGTTGATCTATAGGTGTGTGTGTGTGTGTGTAAGGTCAAAGGAGATCTATGGGGTAGCAAGGTCAAACGAGATCTGCAACATAACAAGGAGCAAGATTAGGGAGATCTACTTGGAGTAGGTGGTGTACTCGGTTGGTACTGGAAGTAGGCAATAATGGTTGAGTTGATTGTCACTTATTGTTTGGTGTACTGGCAGTATTGTTACTAACTAGTTGAAACAACAACTCTGTGTTTGAGTTGATTGGTTTGTAATTGAGAGAGAGAACTATTGAGGGAGAATTACTGGTATGCCCAAGAGGTGTGGGAAGAGTGTGATTTCTTCATTGTATTTCCTTCTAGAAGAGTATTAATACAAGGTTGTATTGTCTCTCATATTCTGTGTTGTTTTTGAATTCTAGTTACTTATTATTCTGGTTTAATTTCGTGTTTAGTTGCTTATACAAAGGTAATCAAGTGTACTCTTAAGGAGTAGGGATCCTGACAATTGGTATCAGAGCTTGGTTCGGAGCAGGTTAGTGTTTATTGATTACAGGTCACTCTTAGGGGTTTCTGATTGAGTGGGAGTAAAGCAATGGCAGAAGAAAGTAAGCTAAGAATGGAGAAATTCAATGGCAAGAATGATCAATTACAAAATTATGGAAAGAAAGAGCAGGTAAAGAAAGATTGTTGGTTGGTAGAAGATCAGCATGAAGAAAATTAAGAAGCAGATGTTGCAGGTATTGTTGCATAGGATGCTCTTGTATGTTCCTTGGATAAAGTAGAATCTTGGGTTTTAGATTCTGTTGCCTCTTTCCATGCAACCCCAAATAGAGTATTTTTCCATGATTATGTCCATGGAGACTTTGGAAAGATTTATTTAGGGGTTGGTGAGCCTTGTCAAATTGTTGGCAAAGGGGAAGTGCGACTGAAATTGCAGACGGGCAACACATGGGTGTTGAAGGATGTCATGTAGGTCCTAGTCCTGAAGAGGAGTCTAATTTCTATAGGAAAGTTGGGTGATGAGGGTTGCACAGTTACTCTCACAGTAGAATCTTGAAAAGTTTCCAAGGGTGCACTTGAATTAGCATGTGGTAAGAAAGTAGGTACTCTTTATCTATCTACTTGTATTACTGATTCTCCTTCTGGTTTATCTACTTTAGATGTAGATGTGAAGATGTGGCTTTGTAGGCTTGGTCACATGAATAAGAAGGGGATGCATGTTCTTAAGAGGAAGTCTGATGTCTTTGACAAACTTAAGAACTGAAAAGCCTTGGTTTTCATGGAGGAGATGATGGACAGAGATCAGCTCAAGGAGCTGAATAATTCTGAGCAGGGCAATTTGGAAAAGGTTATGCTCTAAGGTGAGCTCACGGGTAAAAGTCATCACTCACAGGAAAACACAATTATCGACGTTGGTCAGGTGAGAGTCGACATCAAACAGGTAGGTGGAGACCGACGTCAGTCAGGGAACTGACGTCAGTGACCAGGTGGACACCGACGTCGATCAGAGAACTGACGTTGGTGATCAGGTGGAATCAACATTGGTCGGGTGCAGACTAGGGTCAACTAGAGAACAGATTTTGGGTAGATAGCAAGCTGTCAAGGAGTCTCAAACGCCCATGTGGAGGACTAAAAGGGTAAGTAAGCCTCAATTTCATTATTCCCCTTCTTTATACTACTTGAACTTGTTGCTCACTGATGGTCAAGAACGAGGAAGTTTCAAAGAGGCAATGCAGGTAAAATCCAAGAAATAGTGGGAGCATGGCATGAATGAAGAAATTGATTCCTTAGGAAAGAACCAAATGGGAGATTTGGTAGAGTTGCCAGTCGAGATGAAAGCACTAAAAGATGAATGGATTCCTAAGTTAAAGAAAGGAGAGAATGGACACGTGAGACAGAAGGCCAGGTTATATGGTCTTGAGCAGGCTACAGGACAATGGTGTTTGAGGTTTGACAGGTGTATGACAAAGAATGGCTTTAGTCAATGTCAATGTGACCATTGTGATTACTTTACTAGGTTGGATAATATTAGCTACATTATCCTATTACCGTATGTGGTGTATATGCTTGTTGCAGGGTCACACATGCAGGGAGTTGCTGAGCTAAAGGTAAAGTTAGTTCAGAGGTATGCCATGAAGGATTTGGGAGCATCAAAATTCTTTGGCATGAGTATTTCTAGAGACAGGGAAAATCATAGGTTGATGTTGTCTTAGGATGATTATGTGAATAAGGTAGTGGAGAGGTTCAATATGCAAGATGCAGAACTGGTTAACACACCTATGGGTGGATAGTTCACAGAACAGTGTCCCAAATCACATGATGAGGTTGAGTACATGTGTACTAGACCTGATATTACCCAAGTAGTGGGAGTTGTCAGCAAGTTTGTGGCCAATCCAGGAAAGGAGCACTGGAAAGCAGTTCAGTGGATTTTCAGGTATCTGAGAGGGAACAACAGCAGGTTAACATGCTATGCAGGGTCAAGCACTTCTCTACATGGGTATGTAGATTCGGATATGGTAGGTTACTTGGATGATAGGGGAAGCACCACAGGATATGTGGTGGTTGGTCTTCAAGACTGAACTTGAAGAGAAATACAAGCCAAGAAACAAAATTAGATGATGTACAGGTACAAGTATAGGTACAGGTGTAGTTGTTTATCTCCAAGTGGGAGATTGTTAGGTTATGGAGCTAAAAGCTTCACTGATGCAAATGGAGGAGGTTGCTGGGTTGTAGAGCAATCGACGTCAGTAGGCCAATCGACATCGGTCATCTTCAGTGTTCACAGTAACTGACGTCGATTAGGGGTCAGCTAACATCGGTCAGATAGGAACCGATGTTGGCAACCTGTGTGTGCGTGCATTTGCATGCACTTCCAAAATTGGTCTAATTTTAGACAGACAGTCAGTTTGCATGTAAAAGACTAATTTTAGTCTTGAGTCTATGTTTCTAATTATTGTAATTAGAAAGTCTAATTATTATTTGTATGGGATCTATTTAAGAGACCCATGGGACTGTATTGTAATTTGGAGAATCATAAGGACTTGGAAAGGCAAGGACAAGGGTTCTTTCTGAGTGTAAGATCTAGGTTTGCAGGTGTGCAAGACTAGGTTGATCTGTAGGTTGTGCAAGATCAGGTGAGATCTACATGTTAAGTAAGGTCAGTTGATCTGCAGGTGTGTGTGTGTGTGTGCAAGGTCAAAGGAGATCTATGGGGTAGCAAGGTCAAAGGAGATCTACAACACAACAAGGAGCAAGATTAGGGAGATCTACTTGGAGTACATGGTGTACTCGATTGGTACTGGAAGTAGGCAACAATGATTGAGTTGATTGTCACTTATTGGTTGGTGTACTGGCAGTATTGTTATTGACTGGTTGAAATAACTCTGTGTTTGAGTTGATTGGTTTGTAATTGAGAGAGAGAACTCTTGAGGGAGAATTACTGGTATGCCCAAGAGGTGTGGGAAGAGTGTGATTTTTTCATTGTATTTCCTTCTGTAAGAGTATTAATACAAGGTTGTATTATCTCTCATATTTTGTGTTGTTTCTGAATTCTAGTTACTTATTATTCTGGTTTCATTCCGTGTTTAGTTGCTTATACAAAGGTAATCAAGTGTACTCTTAAGGAGAAGGGATCATGACAATAATGATAATAGGTAAGACATGGAACGGAGTTGCCAGAGTCTGTATAATGGATAAGGGAAGGAACTGCTTCAATCTGAAACTTGAGGCTTCAGACTGAACATTCATCCCCAGCAGAGTCACCAAAAACTATTGCGCGAGGTTGGGGAGGAAAAATTAACAATGGGAAAGCACTGGAGTAGTTCATTCCTCCATAGTGGAATGCATGGATAAGGTTATAATGATAATGGGTAAGACACATGTGAAGTTTCAATCTGAAACTTGAGGTTTCAAATTGCACAAAATTACTGTGTCCCCAACAGAGTCGTCATCGGGTGAATATTTTATCAATCAACGTACTGATCAACAAAATAGGTCTGATCAACCACAACAAGAAGATTGGTTGGCCAGGTGTGTAGATTTACTACATCAACCAGAGACAAATCTCTCATCTCATCAAGGGGAGGTTCCCTATAGATACGTAGGAGCTATATATAATATAAATAAGCAGAAAATAACACATGGGGGTAGAATAAACCATCCATCTCTCTTCTTTCAGAGATGATGCTCAGAGACAAAGGAGAAAATCCTGGTGGAAACACTGAAGGCACTTCTCTTCTTTCAGAAGTGTTTTTGTAGGAAACAACAAGAGTTTCTTTCAAGAAGGATAAGTAACAAGGTGCCAAGGGCGTAGTAACCAACAATTTAAGGTGTAGCACAAAGTCTCCACCTTGACTGCCCAAGAGTGAGGTATGAAGAACAATGGGGGCACAAAGTCATCCCAAGATCCTTTACATAGAAATATAAAATAAAAACACACACTGAAGACAACTATGACAACACAAAGTCTGAAAGTAGTTGGCTTCTGAACACCTTCCTTATCGCCTCCACTAGTTCTGCTTGTTAAATCAAATAAAAAAGAATGCTTTCAGAAGATAGACATAAGAACAATCTCCTAAAGTAGCACAAGCTATCACAACACAAAGTCTTCAAGTAACTTGCTTTCTCATTCAATCAAAGAAATATGAACTACAATCTGAGCTCAAAGTCTCAATAATGCCTTTCAATTTGGGTAGAGTTTCACTTCTATTAACGGGAAGATCTCCTTAAAAGAATAAAAGAGATTACAATATATATCCACCAAGCAAGGCTTGGTACTCTCTCCCATGGGATGGCCCATGCTGCAGTCAACGCCTTCAATGCGCCTTCAATTCTATCTGGAGGGACCACACTTGGAATAGTGTGTCGCCTTAACTATGGCATGTCTATTCATCTAATATGTCTTTTCCTAGGTCTGGATCATCTGGTTTGTCCCCTCTGACGTCTGTGCAGCTGTCCATTTCATCTTTACTCTAAAGGAGACTAACAGGTCATGCCTTCGATGTTTGCAAGCTCAAAAATCTACTTTGCGAATTGTTCCATCTACTAGAATAACTTTTGCACAGATATTTTAGGCTTTTCCCTCTTTCCACTTTTGTCTTTTCCAACTTTATCTCTTCCTGCTATGATTTGAGCTATCAGGATATCTTTTCAGCCAGTCGCTTGTTTCTTCCTTCAAGTTTCATGCATTATTTGAATTTCAACGAATATTCCCTTACCTTAAATTTGACGTCTGCAGGGACGTCATTGGTTGACTATTTCAACGGTTCGAGCGGCCTTCTCAGCTCATTGGTTCAATCACTTTTTTGCTTCAATCGCTTTATTGGTTCAATCGATTTCTTGCTCCTTGGTTAAACCATCTCTTTCATTTGAACTTGCCTTTGGAATCATCCATGTTGCTTCTCTCTTTACTTGAGGCCATCTTTGAACTGCTTGAACCTGTGAACCATTAAACTTTGAACTCTTTCAGTTTAAGGTTTAATCAGTTCATTGGTTTTTTCCTCTCCCTGTCACTTCCTTGTTCTTTCTAAGCTCTTTGATCTTCATCACACTGGTTGAACCTTTGAACCTGTGAACTTGTTGAACCTTTTGGTTCAAGGTTCAACATTTCAATCGGTTCATTATTTTTATTTGGCTAAGTCCTTTTGATCTTTTTGAACCAAACGCGTTGAACCATTTGGTCGTTGAACCTGTTGAACCATTGAACCCATTGAACCTTTGAACCAAAGTGGTTTAATGGTTCAACGGTTCAATGGTTCAAGCCTTCTTCTCTTTGATAAGTGTTTTAAAGCTGTTGAACCTAGAAGCAGTTGAACTTGTTGAACCTTTGACAGAGTGCCAACTCTTGCTGACGGCATTGAACCTTGAACCCATTGAACCCTTGAACCAAAAGAGTTCAAGGTTTAACGGTTCAATGGTTCAATCCTTGCTTAGAAGCTTGCTGATGAACTCTTTTGGTTGAACCAAGCCATTGAAACAATCCTGAAAATGACCAAGTGTTTGAAACTTTTTCTTTCTTGCAAAGTCTATAGAAATCAACCTGTGAATTTTGTAGAACTGAGTTTGTAGTTTTCTCTAAGTTTTCTCTTGAGCCTTGAAAGAGTCTGTAGAAATGAGCCTGCGGAGTCCATAGTTTTAAGCCTGCAGAGTCCGTAGTTTTAAGCCTGCAGAGTCCATAGATTTCTTCCTATAGAGTCTATGGATTCAAGCCTGCATAGTCTGTAGATTTTTGAGAAAGCTTTAAAAAAATGAAGAACCTGAATGCTCAGAACAATTTTTGAAAGGGGAAGAGAGGATTTTGGTCTGTAGGACCAAAATAGTTCAAATGTTGTCCCAAAAATGAGTGATATTTTTGGGGGACAACACTAATGATGTTGATCATGTAGTACAACAAATTCTTCATGACATAAAATTACAACTCGCACAACTATCTAAGGCATCTAACAAATGTGGCCATGCAGTTTCATCTACATAATCCTTTGGCTACAGATGTTCTTGTTCACCCATTTACTCCTTTGTTTCAAGTGTCTAAATTTAAATTATATAGTGTAAATTGGGATCCTTTCCATCATATTAGGGCTTATTTTTCATCTTGTTTTGGCTCTGATTGTGATGAATTATTTATAACCCAGTTATCTCCTATGAATCTCACTAGTTATGCATTAGATTGATTCTACACCCTACACATGGGTTTTGTGCACAAATTTAATGATTTGGCTGATATTTTAATATCACACTTTAAGATAAACATTATTCAAAAGGCCACCTTTTATCAAATTACTCAAATTAAATAAGACCTAATGAACATCTAACATACGTGCTTAAACTTAAAACCATTCTTATGAAAATGTCATGCCAAATTCTTGATAGTGAGATTCAAAGTATATTATCAAATAGTTTTCTCTTTCCACTTAAGTAAAAAGTCATGTAAAATTACTAGGAATATTTTGATGAGCCTTCTCATGCACTACTTAACATTAAGATTAAACTTATGTATGCCAATATGTTTAAATATACATCCATTGCTTCCAAATATCAAGTAAATACAATGTTAAAACCATGTACTAATGATGTACCTAATTTTAAAAATAAGAACAAGGCCAAAAGCATAAAAAAATATTCACAAACCAATGATAGGATTATCTTTATTACTTGTTATGTGGAAGGCCTTGGAAATTTTTTAAGAAGGTGGAACATGATGGTCACACAAACACCTACACATTAGTGAAATAAGGAAGGAAATACACTTTAAATCCTTTGAAAGATAAGAGTGAAAAATTAGACAATGGTCCAATAATTTTTAAAAATTTGGGAAATCAATTCCTGAAAGAAGTGAAAAGGGAGAGCACATGTTATGCATTCATATAAAAGCCTACACAAGTTGTGAGCATATGCACAAAAGAAACATTACCACACAAAGTGAAGGACTTGTTGAGAGAGTTTTTAGAGATCATTTCTAGTGATCTATCAAATGGGTTGCCACCCATGTGATGTATCAATCATCACATAGATCTAATTCTAAGATCTAAATTTTCAAACAAAGTGGAATATATATTGATACCTAAGGAGAATGTAGAGATACAAAATAAAATGCAAAAGCTATTAGATAAAGGGTTGATAAGATAAAATTTGAGCTTGTACGTAAATCTAACAATGTTATCACTAAGTAAAGGTGGAGAGTGGAGGGTGTGCACTAATTAAATAGACACAAACATTACTATTAAGTATTGATTTCCATTATTGCACGTAGATGACTTGATGGAGCATTCAAGTGGAGCATAATACATCAAAAAGATTGACTTAAAGAGTGGATATCAAAAAATATGCATAAGAATGGTTATGCCATTTGGGATAACTAACACATCAAGTAAATTCATGAGACTCATGAATAACATGCTTAAACTTGTTCTTGTTAAGTTTGTCATCATGTATTTGGATGATAAAAAATGAATACTTAGTGCATCTAAGAGTGCTACAGTGGTTGTGAGATGATAATTTGCATGTTAATTTGAATAAATGTAGCTTCATGAAAGAGGATTTGGTATTATTTGTGTTTTATGATTTCTAAATAAGGATTGAATATGGATATATAGTAGGTGTGAACTTTCCTTGAGTGGCCAACACCTAAAAATACATTTTAAGTGTGCAACTTTCATGGCTTAATTAGTTTCTATTTTAAATTTCATTCAAAACTTTAGTGGAGCATGCCAACCTATCACATAAGAAATGCAAGGTGATAGAAAAGACAACAAAACCAAATAAAAACGTTTAGAGTTTAAAGAAGAAAGTAACTAAATAAGTAGTGGTTACATTGCCTAATTTCAATAAGGTATTTCAAGTTGATTGTACGTTATTGGCCAAAAAATAGGAGTTGTAACAACTCAAGAAGGTAATCCCATTGCTTACTTAAGTGAGAAATTGCACAAAGTATTTAATTTATTACCAGGAGTTTTATGCCATAGTGAAAATGCTCAAAATTAGGAGGCATTACTTTTTTCCCAAGGAATTTATGTTTTACACAGACCATCAAACACTATAATTCATAAATAGTCAAGGTAATCTTGAATAAATACATATGAGGTGGGTTGATGTTTTATAGATTTACTCATTTATGTTAAAACACAGACATGATAAGTCAAATAGAGTTACATATGCATTGAGTATGAGGTGCTTCTTATTGAAGGAGATGCAAGTGGAAGTTATATGATTTTTTTATATGGAGGAGTTATATGCACAAGATGCAAATTTTAAAGATACATGGAAATCATGAAAAAATTCATCGAGTGTGGTTAAAAAATTTTTTTTAAGAAGGATTGTTGTTCAAAGGAACACAATAATGCATACCCAAAGGTTTGATGCACAAAAACTTGATTAAGGAGAAACATAGTGAAGGCTTAGTAGGTCATTTTGGCAATGACAAAACATTTGTACATTTGGCAAAAAAAATGATTTTTTATTAAGATTAATATTATGTGTGCAATTATGTTTAGGGTTGTAGAGGTTTTAGTTGGCAAAAGGAAGAAGTCAGAACGTAAGGTTGTGTCAACCACTACCCATCCTCTAGAGACCATGGGAAGATATCAATAAATATTTTGTTTTTATTTCATAGAACATTAAAAAAAACATAATTATATATTTTTAATTATATATAGACTCTCCAAAATAGCACATTTTGTTGCATGTGTGAAAACTAATGATGTTAAAACTATAGCTAACTTGATTTTCAAGGATCTTGTGAGATTTCATGGACTACTGTGAAATATAGTGTTTGAAAGAGATACAAAATTTATTGGACATTGTTTAAGGACATTGTGGAAGATGTTGGATACCTAGCTATAATGTAGTTCAAGATATCATCCTTAGACGAATGAAAAAATGAAGGCAGTCAACATAATTCTTGGTAATCTATTTCAATGTTTGATTGGAAGGAAACCATGAACATAGGTTTTATTTATGGTGTAAGTTGTGTTTGACTATAATAATTCAATAAGTAGGAGCATTTGAAGGATAAAGTTTTATATTATTTATGATAATAGTCTAAGAGGAGTTTTAGAATTGTGTAACATCATATATGAGAGAAGGAAAAGTGTTGAAGCAGAATACTTTGTTGATTATATGTGTGACTTACATCAACCAGTGTGTAAAAAGTTAGATGAGATCATTATGCAATACAAGTAGTGCATAAATTTAAAGAAAAGATAAGTAAGGTATCATGTGGGAGGAAAGGAAGTAAAGGTTCCCAAAAGGAAAATACGACTATAATTTGAAGTTGAATAAGATTGGACCATGTAGATTGTTTTGAAAGGTTGTGTCTAATGCATATGATATTGAGTTTCCTAAAGGCATAGACATTTCACTAATTTTAAATGTGGTAGATTTGTATCCTTATTATGATGGATAAAGTAGTGAAGAAAATATTAGCGTATATTTTGTAAAAATTAACTAGAGATAACATATTTTTAATAAATATCACAAAGAATTTGATCTGAAGGTGATTGACACTTGAGTCAATAAATATAAAAAGGAGTATAAAAAATATTTGTTGAAGTGAAAATACTGAGAAGTTGAATATCTGACTTGGATGAGTGCAACACAACATGATAAGTATGGATTACATCTCGAGGATCTTAAGAAAGGCACATGAGTAGGCACTCATGGTTCTTTTCAATATTAGGTTGTATGATATAGGAACATTCATGTTCATAAGTAATTGTTAAGTTGTGGAGCTAAAAGCTTCACCAGGAGGCTAATCAGGGAGTTACTGAGTGCAACCAGTAACCGGCATTGGTAGTATTACCGACGTCGGTCAGGCAGGGACTCGGGATCGGCCGACGTCAGTCAGGAGCAGACCGACAGTAATCGATGTCGGTCACCTGTGCGTGTGCATGTAGTTGTATGTGTTTCCAGAATGCGTTTCTAGAATTAGACTCGTCTAATTTAAGATGTCCGAGAGTGTTTGCATGTTGAAGACTAATTTAAGTCTTGAGTATGTGTTTCTAATTATTGTAATTAGAGGTCTAATTATTATATGCATGGGATCCTATTTAAAGACCCATGAGGCATGTATTTTAATTAAGGCAAGTAAAGTATTGAAGCAAGAAATCAAGGTCAAAGGAGATCTGCAAGGTGTAAGGTCAAGGAGATCAGCTAAAGCATTCAAGGAGGGGATAACAACTCAGGTTGTTGAGTTGGTTGTGGTTGAGCAAGAGAGAGAGGGAAGAAGTCCTTGAGGTGTGGCAAGCCTTAGAGGTGGAAGAAGAAGTGGCATCTTCTTTATTGTATTTTCTTCTGAAGATTATTTAATACAAGATTGTGTATTCTCTCTCAAATTCTTTGTTGTTTCAAGTTTCTAGTTACTTAATCATTCTGGTATAATTTTGTGTTTAATTGCTTATAAGAAAAGTAATCAATTGTGCTTCCTTGGAGGGGTTCCTAACAATAATCTTACATTAGAGTAAATTTAATGTAGAAATAATCATTTTAAAAAGTTGTGTGTAATTATTTGTTTGTGTGAAATTATTTTATAATTCTTCCATGTAGACTTTGTGTGCATGGAAATTTACTTCCACGTAACTTGGAGTAGCTTAAAAAGTTTTGTGGAAGTCTGTTTAGTTTTGCACAAGTTTGGGAGATTGTGTAAAGAAGTTAAATTTGAGTCTTTCAAAGCCATAATATCAAAGCATAGCCTTATTTTTGAAGCTTGCGACATCTTGTGAAGGAGAATTATCTCAAAACTTTGTGTTTATGGAAGTCTTGTATGAACATTGTGCATGGAATTATGTGAGAAGATTTAAGTTGGGAACATAGAAATTTGGATTGCAACTTGTGTGTATTTTCTTTGAGGATCAAATGTTGTTATGAATCAATATGACAACTAGAAATGAAGTCATTGTAATTTATTAATCATTCTATCAAATTCCTAGAATCAAGCATGGGTGTTGTTATGGGAAAGAGAACTCATTTAATTTCATGTTGTGATGTGTTATGGGTCATCGAGATTATCTTATGTATTTAATGATTGTGGTGTGTAGTGATGTGTTATATGCATTTAATGATTGTGGTGGGTTGTTGAATTATTTGAGAACATTAAGGTGAGTAGATGGAACATATATCTATATAAACACATCACTACGCTTGAGCAATGAGATTTGGGTAGATTGAGAGTTAAGTTTTTAATAAATATATCCAGAATGATCAAGATAGAGTAGTTAATAGAAAGGTTGTAATGCATCTCAATTATGATTGTTTTAGACTACATATGTTTTTGATTTTTTAAATTATATTATAGTGTGTCTAATATATGTTCTTTCAGTTAAAATCAATAATAACATTTTTATTACATTCTATTTCATGTGTATTATTGTGGGTTAGTAATTATTGCATTGAAATTATGGGATACTTGTCTAAGTTCATACTTAATTGGGTTCCCTGATCATGACTGTATTATACATTTTGTAGTCTATCACTAATTCCTAAAGATGTCAAGTAACTGAAATATAAATGATGTACTTTTTAGCTTAGTATAAATTCCTTCGTGGAAATTAAAAGGTTTACGTGTCTAATAACTTTTCTATTTTAGGTGAGGTGGATGAAGAGCCCAACATGAACCTTGATGTTTCCCAATGATATTTTACAAATGGAATGTGTGAGGTATTACTGCTATGTCTCAAAAATTATGGTTCAGGATACTTGTTGATATTGATGTTGTATTTTGATAATATGCAAATTCCTTATCTGTAAGAAGTCAAAATATATAGATTTCTTTATTTTTCTGCCAAACCTATATGTCCAGGAGCTATTTTCTAGATGTCTAATCATGAGCATTCCTCAGAGGTTTGTGACACTTGTTACATTGATTTAATATCCTCATGTTTTTAGTTTGGGTTTGGATACCACACATTGGTTAGTGTGGAATATTTTTTATTGTGATGGTCAATCCCTTACTCTTTCTAACATTTATGCCTTTAATGATGTTGTTGAAAGGGCATAATTTTGGTGGTGGATTTAAAACACACTTCTAGATTCTAATTAGATGGTATGCAGGGATTTAAATATTATTGAATCTATAGAATAAAAAGAGAAGTTTCTTTCGATGTGGTTGTTTACCACCGAAAGAGAGGTGTTGTTTTATATGCACACAAAAATTCACTGTCAAACCCTAATGACCACCAATGGCTCCCCTCCACCACCCTTGGTTTACTTGGTCTAATTTTAGAAAAGGAAACCATAATTTAGTGATAAGATTAGATAGAGATCTTTTTTATTAATAGAACCTCTTCACCTTTGCCAAAAAAATTAATCATGGTGTTAGTGTCACTCACGGTGTAATCATATCATATCACCCACCCATTAAATTTGGTAATGAATGGCCTGTACCTCAATTTAACAAAAACTAAATATCAATTCTACCTTAGCATTGCACACCTTAAACATAATTAGAATCATGCCCATATCATTATAATATGGAATTTTTCCCTTCGTCTTGGTGGTAACTCTTGTTGGATTGAGTGATGGGAGGTTGCCATCTCTAGAACTATCAAATTCTTCTAACCTTTGGTAAGAATGAAGCTTATTTTCACCATATAGGTCACAATGTGTCATATAATGAATATATCAATAAATTGAGAGGTCTCCTCTCAATGAGGACCTTTGGAAGGAAGTTGCCTCATGGTGATACACACTTAAGATCAAAGAGACCTATCAAGCTTAGGGAGCCCAATTCCATGCTCGTATGCACTAGTTGAAAATAGGAGATCATGCCTTTAAGGAATTTTCCTCCCTCATTCATTACAATATAAGAGTGGAAAGGGTGCAAGCTATTCATGAGGAAAATTAAAATTTGGCACAAATTTTTGATATCTTGAAAGCTTTTGTCACCCATTACCATGGAGTCTTTGGTGCTCAACCATCTTCCTCATCCAGTAAAGAGGCCCTTGTCAAGTGTTTGCAAGTTTTACCTAGCAATATTTCTGAAGGGAAAAGAGTGGCATGTGATCACCTTATATATTTATAAGAGATCCATGAGATAGAGAAGCATATGGCAGTTGATACGGCCCTTGAAATTAATGGTTTTCTTTGTGAGTTCTATCAATTTCATTGCGATGTTGTAGGCCCAAAATTACACTATGTCTAGCTAGAGTTTGTTCATACAAACTCTCTTATTAGGTTTATCAATCAAGACAACATCAATTTTGTTCCTAAGATTGGAGACCTAGAGCTCATTACCAATTTTCACCCCATTATCCTTTTGAATGTATCTTACAATATTATTTCTAAAACCATAGTTCTAAGGGTAAGGTACCTACTACTTCTAATTACTTGCCCAAAGAAAATTATTTTCATTCACAACAGATACATTTTATATAATGTTATTACAGTTTGGGAAGGGATAAAATGCGCTCACTCATCAAAAATCACAACAGAAAGTCTTGTTAGTTAAGATCGATTTTGACAATTCCTATGACAAAATTGAGTGGCCATTTATCCTTGCCATGCTACAAGATTTAGGGTTTAGAGCTAGGTTGTGCAAAAAAATTGGTATGATTTTTTAAGATGTTGGTGCTTGTACATCACCATTAATGGAGCTCAATCTAAATTATTTGGGTTTTCCATTCCATTAGACAAAGTTTCCCTCTTGCTCACTCCCTATATATTTTGGCAATAAAAGGGTTTGGTTATCTCCTTATTGATTACACATCTAGAGTTTGGTCAAGGGGACCACTCTCCCTCATTCTTAAATTCAGATGGCTAATGGACATTTTACTGGTGATTATTTTCTTACACTAGTTTAAGAGCATAATTCTATCAATAATGCTTTAAATCTTTTAGATATATTTTTCTTAGCTTCTGGTTTTTATATTCAATGCAAGAAAACCCAATGCGACAAACTATCTGATACTCTCATCCCAACCTAATTGCAAAATTTCAAGTGATATTAGATTTAGTTATGAGAAAAATTTAAAATATTGGGTATCCCTTTTGCCTTTTATGCAACCCTTTTGGATCTTTGAAACTATGTGGTACAAAATGAAGAGAAGAAAATAGATTTTTGGATCACTAAACTAATCTCCCTAACTGGTAAGTTTTAGGTCTACTCTAAAGTCCTTGTAACCACCCATGTTTATTATCCTTCTAGTTGGGCACCAGTAAAGTTGCTAATGTTAAGTTTGAACGTCTTCTTAAAGATTTCTGTAAGTCTAACTTTAAAGACACTATAGGGGTTCACAGAGTTGCATGGGATATATGGTACATACCTAAAGTGATGGGGGGCCATAGAGTTCTTGATGTCAAGCTTCAAGGAACTATATTCTGTGTTAAGTGGTTTATTTGATCCCTTCATGGAAATGAGGCCTATAATTTTTTTTCACAACTATATAATTGAAGCTAGTCCTTTTTGTAGACCATCATGGAAAGGTCTAAGCTTTCAATCACTTTTGCTCACTCAAGTTCCTATGAGATCAAAGGGTCTTTCATAGCTCAAATTATTTTCAAAGCTCAGGTACTAATCGAATGCCACTTAATCTAAAATGGAGATGGAATTAGAACATGGTTCTCTATAAATTCTCACACTAATTGGTGGTCTTTATTTCTTTCCTATTATGATGTTGCCTTTACCATGGTACCTTGGATTAAAAGTTTTAGGTTTACTCTAAGGTCTATTTCAAATTTGTAACCATTGTCAAAATGAGCACTTAAGAATGAAGGCACCCTTGATGTCCCCCCTCGATGCCAAGAAAATACTTATATTCTTGAACTAATATATACTTTTATAGCTTAAAATTCAAAAAAGAATTACTATCTTAAATTCAAGAGTTTGAAATCTACTTTAAAATGCTGAAATCTAAATTATAAAAGAGATAAAAATTACTACTCCTTCACACCTACTAGATATGCTTTAGCCTTGGATATTAGAAATGATTCTCTATCAACATCTTGATCATCACATTCCTCACTAAGTACCACTTATAAATATTTTTAATTAGGCATTATTAATAGTCAAAAATTATAATCGAATGCATGCAATATGATTTTCTCACTAATGAGGCAATCCTCTTATAAATCCAGTATAAAGGATAACAACATTAATTCAATTTTCAATATTTAATGAGACAACTACTAGAAAGTAGTATAACACTTAGAGCATTTTAAGTCCCCTAATTTTCATCTTACTATGCTCTTTAGCATAATTCACAGATGAAAACATTCTTCAACTAGAACTCATTCATAATGATTTCAAATCAATCTATTCTTTTCTTGATCAAACAAATTTATGGAGACTACAATAGAATAGTAAGCATTTCAAGGAATTGACCAACAACAACATCTGAAATAATTAGAGATTATCATTAGGATCTAATTCCAAATAACTCAAATTTCAAGTCTTCTTAAGCTATAATCTGATTCTAGTTTACTTAACAACAACAAAGCATCAGATAAATCTTGTGAAGGATTGTAGACACAATAAATTTTCTCAAGAGGATCAAATTATAAGTAAATATTAGTGTAACTTATCTTCTATAAGGTAAACCATACTATTTGCATCAAAATCAAATACCTCAAGAAATAAAGTTCATTTATGGCATATCTAACCTTTCATACATTATTGAAATGATAACATAGTTGATCTTGCAAAGGGTGCATATCCTATTAAGAACATAATAATAGGGTTGTACAAGTACTACCAAACAAAGATTGACAAACATTCCCAAACCTTTCAAAATTGAATTAAGTATCACTATTATATAGCCTTGCTTAATCAACACGCACAATCTCGAGTGCATGCTAGCATGGATCTGGGCCCCACCATTCCATTAAAAAATAATGATATAACATAACCCTTCTTTGTTAATGATGCATTAACAATTTGTAAACTGACGATGTGGCAAGACTAGACCCAACATAGTTATGGTGGTGGTTTGGAAGAATGATTACAATGGCAACTGACTTTTCAAAAAAAAAAAATCTTGCTCAAACCCCTCCCACCTAAACAATATACCAATTTATGCATTGCAGAGAGGATCAAAATATATTTTGCTTATAGTGGTGATTCTCATGATGATCAAATGTTTTTTCAAATGTCTATGCCACCATTTATTTATTTGAATACCTATGCATAGATGATAATGATGGTCTAATCTAGTTTAAAAAGTGGACAATTATGCATATAATGCCAAAAATGAAGTACTTATCATGGAAGATGAAGGGCAAGTTCTTATTACAATTCAATAGAAGGTATGGGTGTGGGTATTTTTTACCTTCTTCTTTCTTGTCACCATTATTTTCATTAACCACATCCATAATATCTATTTTTTAGTTTTAATTCATATTATAGTAGATATGGAGTGTTCACAATAGATGAGAAGCATCCAAAGGAGACCTTGATCAGTCTCAGAAGCCCATTATAAGCATTTCAAAGTAATCGCACTTCTCAAACAAAACCACTACCAATGTATATGTAAAAAATAATCATCATATTAAACATTACGATTCCCAGATGGAAGGGTTATTATTCCAGCCATGTTTTACAAAATTTATTGCTTCCAGATAAATTATTGAACAAGTATTTTAAATAACTGACAATTTTTTTCAATTTATTATAATGGCTTGAGAGTTGGAGAAATTTGTTACACCCTGATTCCTCGCTAAGCAAACGTGATTATTTATAGATATTTATAGTTGGCAATTTGATTTGGTTATTATCAGCTAAGCTATGAGTTATATGTTGTTATAGGACAGTTGAATATTGCTTTGGTTTCATGATTTCATTACTTTGAGTTAGTTGTAGTGTATATTCTTACATTATGATCATGTTGATTTGTTATTTTAACAGTATTTTATTATATAAATGTCATGATGTTATGGACTAACTACACCCTTGTCATGAGTTGGATGCAAGAAAGATTCATCCCTTAGAGCATAACGGAGAGAGAACATCATTGGAGAGGGTGACATAAATAGAGTTGGAAGATGATAAAGGAATGGCTAGAACCCTGCACACACCATATTAGATAATATATGTTAAATACATCACTTGAATGGTTAACATTAGTACATTTATTATGTTATCTGCACTTGGATAAATATTTATACATTTTGATGATTGAGTATATGTGTTAACTCATTTTAATACCTATGTGGAATTACTCTGAAATGAGTTCATTTATGTCGTATTAATATGCTCATAACTGTTCATGTTTTCAAAAATAAAATTTTACGTAAATAAAAGAATTTCAAATTTGATGATTAACGAATTAATCATTAATATTAAATCAAGATGTTGTGGTGATAATTATAATTAAATAATATTTTAATTATTATAATTAAATAATAAATAAAGTCATTATATTTTCAAACACTTTGAAAATAAAAACAAATTACAATAACATGACTTAGAGGGAAAGTGTAAATTTAGAAAAAAATGGAAAAACAAAAGAAAAGCACAAAAAGAGGAAAAATCTTGGATTAAAAATAAACAAACAAAAAAGGGGCAAAAACTCATAAAAGGAAAAAAAAAGAAAAAAGAAAAGGGAAGGCAGTTTTAAAATAAAATAAAATAAAATAAAATGGAAAAACAAGCTTTAAAGTAACACATCCATGAAAAGGAGAGATAGAAAGGAGTATGGCGCAGCTTAGAGAGAGGATAGAAGAAAGGAGAAATAGAGGAGTGGCTTAGAGCAGAGAGGAGGCACAAAAAAAATAAAGGAGTGGATCAAAGGGGAACTTTTCCAAGATACCAGGAGAAGGATCCTAGGTAGGCGATCTTTTTATGTTAATATCCATGTTGGTATGTAAAAAACAATCTATACATAACATTCTCTATGATTTATAATCTATTTACTACAAAAGCAGTGAATCGATTTAATTAAATGTCTAGAAAACAAACAATACATATGCATTGATTTTAACAGTTATATATAGCGACTTGTATATATCTATCCATAGCTTTGTAATCATATACTGATTATATATTTGTAGATAAATATGATAATCTATGAATATATATGCAGTATGTAGTTTACTATTCAAAATCAGTGATCTGCATATATACATAAAGAACTATGTATATCATATTATATATATATCAAACGCATATAGGGGTGATTTGCTAACCATATAGTTGGTGTGTGTGGCACTCTATAAAATTCAAACCACTACCAAGATATATACAACAATGTAAACTAATGGTGATACAATGATATAGTGCATAGGGGTGAAACGATTTGATTTGTGTAGGAATGTGATAAATTGTAATACACTGAGCTATTAACTGGTATATAGCTAACAATGATAAGTGTATAAGCATCCTCACTAAGTGTTAAGTGTATAAAATTCTAATAATACTATAACCTCAAATAATCAATGATACACTTATACAGAGATACCATGATAACAAATAATCGATGATACTATTCTGATATACAGTAATTAGCTCTGTAACAATGATAAGTGTTAAGTGTGTAATATTCTAATGATAAGTGTGATAAGTGATAAGTGAAGGTATAAGAAAATATAGCGTATATAGATAACAATTATAATTTAGAAATATAAACTTCAAATTAGAAAATATTATAAGTGTATTTTATCACTGTGTATCAGAGAATTAGAGAATAGTCATGATCGATTAGTGATTTATATAAGGAGTTTTTTGTTCAGTGATTTCTCAAGAACATGTACTTAATAGTTATTTATTAATTTTGTGATATAAAATAGTAGATATCCACATGTCTATAATGAATGCTCTTACGTTAATTATACCTCCTTTATAACTCTCCCTGACATATATGCCATCAAATAATGTATATAGTTTAGAGCAGTTACGGTGAATAACTAATGTATATTGCTCTAAGTACATTTGGAATCAACATATAATGGGAGTTGCACTATACAGTAAATATTGAATAATGAAATATATGGGTAATGGACGTTGTCTCTGTTATTCACCATTATTGAAATAGATGGTTATTTCATGTATCACTTATGCATTGTTGTATACTATGGTGTATATAGTTATGCTTATTATGACATAAGAGAGCATAGAGACATAATGACGAGATAATTCATATACCTCGTAACTATGATTATTTTATAGTTATTATAACATGGGTTTTATATGTTATCCCCTTTGTGTTAATGCTACACTATTATGCTACACCATGTACTAGATATTCTATAAAATATATCTATTTTAAGTATGACATATCACGAGTTTGCAAGCTAGTAATGGAAGTTGAAAGTGTAGGTGTTCTAAATGGTCGCATAGTAATGGGTTTCCCTTTATCAAATTCAATCTTTAGTATTGATGGTAGGCAACAACTATAAATTACTAAATATGTTTCCATACTCAGACTTTGCCTTTGAGTTAGAGTGATAAATTCATGTTTCCTATTTCAGGTTATTTAGGTGCTTATCCATTACTTCATAACATGAAGTGTTACATTCCTAATTTATACTCAGAGACACCTCTGTAGTTTATATATATATCGCTAAGGATACATTGTCATATAGAAGAAAAGAAGGACATAATCCATGGAAATATATTAGGTTGATATGTCAATAGCAAAACGGATCTGTATGACATACATAACATTTAACTGATCTAAACGACAACAATATATAACCTATAACTGACACATAGTGTTTATAACATGTAATAATCTTTGTATATTATAGTGAGTTGAGTATCCGGTATTGTAGATCCATTGTTGGAAGCTAGTTACTCATACCTATTTGGAATACTAATATCTTATAATAAATAGTCAAAGTATTTTATGAATAAGTAAAATTATGTTGGAAACATATGAAGTCTTTGATTAGACTTATAAATGATTGTTGGCATTTGCATACATTATACATTATTTGAGAACTTATGTATGGTATACAACTAGATTTTAGTGTATACAAGTGTTCTTAAAGGGGAAATATATCTACATATGGACTTAAGTATTCATATAAAATATAACGTTATGAGCACATTGGGTCATATGCCTATAGTTTGATGGATTGATAAAATAATTCATTCTGAGGGACAAGAAACTTTATCCATATGAATATAATCCCCTAGAAACGTAAAAAGATTATGACTGATTGTTGGTATATATGCATACAATATGAAAAATATGTGTGGAGTACATATTATGAGTATACTAATGTGTACAAGTGTTTAGACATATAACAGATATTAGTGCATTGTGATGTGTTCTTATAAGTTATAATAATGTGTAGTTTTAAACATAAGATATACCCAGTTGGTATAAATTGTACTTGCTTGCTTATTAATTAGGATTATGGGGTATTTGATATTTGAAATTGTAAGACTAGTTGTTTATAATTATGTAGTTGTGCTCATGAATAATGAACTATGATATTATGGGATGTCATAGAGTGTATTATGTTTGAAAACTATAGTCTAAATATATGTTATACCTAAGTGGTACAAACTGTAATTGTAATTAACATGTTTTATCAAGCATATCCATATATATATATATATATATATATATATATATATATATATAATGGACTTATATATATATATATATATATATATATATATATATATATATATATATATATATATATATATATATATATATTCCATCAAGCATATCCACAATATCATTTATTATATAATTAATAATCAAATAAGTACAGATTGTACCAATTGGGTATATATATTGTGGATATGCTTGATGGACTAAATGTATGCATTTGATTATTCATGTGTTTAGCATGTTTTATGATTGTTAGTAGCAAGTAATCTATATGAATCTGTTGGTTATATATATGTTAACCAAATCTCACATTATTGGTACTAAGTAAGTAGTGAGATGAACTTTAGTAGCTTACTAGCATCACAATGTTAGATAAAGGTAATCTGATCAAATGGTGTGTATGAAATTGACTGATCCTAGAGATCAATAACTATTAAAAAATTTGGTCCAAGTAATGTTAGTGAGATATTATCATTTCATGTGTATGATCTACATGTTTGTGTGATATTTCGGTAGAACGGGTTTATTTATGGTATACCATATTTTTTTTTAGAAATCATACAACACATAGGTATTAGCTTGTCTCTCTGGATTCTCACACCGTCACTATCTACTCATCCATGAAAGGAGGGCCATTATCTGATGGAGAATCATGTGGGGGATCGATGGTTTGTAGTTGTTATGGGAAAGTGCTTGGATGATGCTCTCCTTTCCCACATCAGTACTTTTTTGGAGAAGACACTTGAGATTGCCATAGATATTAGAGTTTGAGAAATTTATGCTCCATGAAGCCATATATTTTATATATGCACATTGTATTGTAATTATTATTACAACATTACGTAATGAGTTATAATATTTACATATCTATAATTTGACAACAATGACTGTATCATTGTACCAGCCATGGCTAGACATTTGTAATTAATTTCCATATTTGGTTACAATGTATTTCATAGATAGATATTGATCAATGACTATTAGAAGTCACATGCTTATTTATAGTTAACATACTTAGAGTGTTAAATTTAGATCACTAATTGGATTTTCGTGGTGAAATCTAATAAAAGAGTATGTTGATTAAAATTTTAAAAATTATCACATTTTTTCTATGTCAAACCCATTGGGATTGTTACAAAACTGATGAAAAGTGTGTGTGGGCACAAGTTAAAAGAAAGCAAGCCAAATCTGACATAATGGTAGAAGACGATAGTTTTTGCCTAGTTGTCTAAAGTGGAGTGGATCAATCATTTTTAATGGGTCTTCTTATCATGTTTACTCAGATCAGTTGAGTTGAGAAAATTCATGGAAAACACACGGTAACCATCAATGGGAGCAAGCTATAAGCTACCTAGAGATGAGATGACTAGTTTCCTAGAAAATGTTAAAATAAAATGTTTATGCCATTTTAAAATCTTGTATAAAACCATATCATAAGATGATGAAAAGGTTTCATTATTTATTGAGGCTAGGTTTTTGAAGGTAATTTTTATGATGAACTTTTCATATCGATCGATCAAGTTTACAAACTAACAGTTGGCCCAAAGCTCCAACCAATTATATAAGGGATTGTTTATTAGGATACATTTTAGTGAAACAACCTAGTTCCCAATGGAAAATACTAAATTTGAATCACATTTAAAGGTTAAGGATGTAAATCATAGAAAACCAAAGGACCTCAAGCACTCCACTAAGGCAACAATTTATAAGGTTCTTTAGGTTCTCTTTTGCTCCTCCTACTCATGGGAGAAGTTTAAATCTCATCCTCCCCTTCCCTGTCCCTATCCATATAAGAGTCCCTTAAAGACTTGGTTGTCATGTAATCCTCATGGTTGATGGTCAAACCCTTTCCACTCTCTCTAGATGATAACACATATTTTAGTGCATCATTTTCCACAACTTGATCCTTTTTTGCATCAAGATTTCCCAATGTATTAAACACTAAAATTGGAAATGAGATTAAATAATGAAGGAAACCCTCACAACAAGCATGGTGATGATTGTATTTTTCCTTTTTTATTATTGTAGCTATCCTATCATGCAACTGTGGCCATCTCTACAGTTTGTGCTTATCAATTTGGGCTACCTTCTCACTCTTAGGATTCTAAGTGACCTGACAAAAAAATCATGTTCAATCCATGACTAAGGGAAGGAGAATAATGAAATGATATGGTCTTAGGATATGCACTGAAGGATTTTCCTAACTAGTATTTAAGGCCTTTGAATGAAATGTGCAGAGTAGATGTAATATCTTAGAGTGCCAAAGTTGTAAGATTATTATCTTAGAATAAGATGCAGGAAGGAACAATATTTCTCTTCAAAATTTCATGCCTTGAGAGTGTAACATCCAAGGAAGTAAACGTTGGGGGTAGGAAGATATGCTACAACATAGATAGGGTATGAATGGAGGCTCCAATTATATTAGATATATAGGGCCTCCATTATCTATATACGTAACATGACCAACCCTATCCCTCTATCTATCTATCTATCCCCCACAGTTACTTTACAAGAACTTATTTTGACATTTAAATACATTCTTACAGAGCATGAAAGTAGTAAAATATTTCAAGATGAATAGGGAGGTGAACTGGGTGATGATGGTGAAAATTACTAAGAATCATAATGGCCTCACAAAAATAGGTTAATGCCCAAATGCCACACCATAAAATTTGTTTAGTTTCTCACATAACCTCTTTTGTGTTGTTTATCCTAGCACATATTCCAACCTAAATAAAGGCAAGAGAAAAATGACAATCTCATAAAAAACATGTTGATGATGATGAGGAGTGCACCAATTCCTCAACCATTAGTTGTTGCAATGCCTACTCCACAACTCTACTAATTAGAAACCTGTTTCATAACATAAGGTTCAATTTTTGCACTAAATTTTGTATTTCTCTTTTTTTAATTATTGCAATGAACTTGTCATGAAGCTGTGGCTTCAACTATTTTTGTGTTTTGGTTTGGTCTATTGTTGTTCATTTATTGCTCAAACATTGGTAGTAACAACTTATATTGATTTTTCCCTGCTATTTCATAAGGAATATTCATATCATGTGCTACTGTTAGAGGAAAAAATAGATTCTCATACATATAAAAAGAACAACAAAATCCCATTGAACCCCTAACAACACATGTTGTGAAAATGCACTTTTGTGTGGTTTTTGAGAAATATTACATTGAGTATTATTATAAATATTACTAGAATATATTATATAATTATATTCTTAATATAATAATATAATTTTATATTATGATTATAGTATAAATTAATAATATATTAATAGTTACTATATTATATTATTATATTAACAATATTACTGTCTACTATATTATTATATTATATGGATATTAATATATAGTATGATATAATATATTGACTTATCATAGTTTGCTTATTTAAAATAAACAAAGCTCTATGTTAGGAATACAAATTATAGTCATTTATTGGTTAAATGAATATTTTTAAGAACATTTTAAATATAACATCTACATGATTTGAAGTAACATGGTGACATGGCCGACGAGCATGCAAACCAAGTGTCAATGTAAATCAAGTGGCCAGTGGCAACCACCATGAATCAGATAGTTTTTAGTTCATCAACATTTTCTACTATCTATTATCTAAAATCATTTTTATTTTACAGGTACACTTGTCTAAAATGGTTGGCAGATAGGAGATATGAATCGCCATAGGATATTGATGCATATTTGTCTATAGGATTTCAAGGGTAGGAATATAGACCAGAAAACATTAGATTTGTAGCAAGGAGATAAACATAGAACATGGGAGGTAGAGGGAGGTAATCAGAAACATATATTTGCTGAGAAGGTGCCACAATATTAAAGGTTAGAAATAAGAGGGATCATTTTTATTCTATAAAAAATAGTAATAGGGTTTCCTTTTCAGAGGAGAAACTTAAAGATGTTCTAGATTGAGAAGATTGGATTTCAGAGAAAGCCATGATATGCCATTTCAATGGGATTTGGCCTTCTCTTCTAGATTTACACCAATGGATCTCCAAGCATTAGAGTATTTTGATACAAGGTAAGATTGAAATTTGTCCCTATGCCATAGGAATTATTATTATCATGTTTTATTCAGAGGGGGATACAGATGTAATTAATGAATATATTTTTGTGTGGGAAGTATTATGCTTTTTACAAAGCAATGGTATCCCACATTGGGTGAATTTTATGATGTGGATCCTACAACTAAATATATGGGGCATACAACATATGCGAGAATACTTGTTAATATATATATATATATATATATATATATATATATATATTCTTGCATATGTTGTATGCCCCATATATTTTATATATAGGGAGCTTCTTGCGCATGTTGAATTTCAAGTAAGGGACCAAACATGGTTACAAACTATTGACTATGAAGGTTTAGCCTTTAGATGTCGTAGATGCTTTGTAACTAGTTATTTGGTTAATAATTGTCCATACCTTAAACATAATAAATGAAATTATTGGTGGAAGGATGATAGTTTTGAACATCTAATATTCAAAGTAGACAAAGGAGCTGATAGTGTATATGTGGTTCCAGAATCTCCAATGCTAGCTCCTATTGAAAATAAAAAGGATTTTTTACTTGTTGAAGAGGATTCTAGACTAAAGGAAATCATGGATGAAATAAATCCATTTAAGTTCATCCAAATGAGAATTTTATTGTTTATGTCTTTACAAATAACTTTCACTCTTTAGATTAATTTGAGATCACTATTCCTATGTCCCATAATTTGGGTAATGGGGGAGATTGGATGGTGGTTAACAACAATAAAAAATATCACTTTAATAAGGATAATAAACCATTGAATATGACCCTTTGATCCACAAAAAAATTGTTTGGAAGGGACAAAGTTTCATGTCTTCATTTTTATATTATTGTTGGCTTGCATCTAATTTATAGTCACTCGATAACTTGTCTTGTTTATTGCTAGAAGAGGTGTATCTTTCTGCTTTGAATGTTCTATTTTTTACTCTATTGTAAAAGGGAAGGGTCCCTTTGAAAACTCTAACTTTAATAATATCAAAAAATAGCATAATGTTTTTGTTATATCTTATCCAAATAAGTTTCTTTCATGTACATAGATATACATTTTATATTCAATTAAATTTAAGTTAGAGTGATAAGTGTTTTTAATAGCATGTCAATCATATAAAAATATAAATACAAAATATATTTATTTTTAAATTAATTTAAATCATCTAAAAATATCTAGATTATTTAGTGTAACCCATATACCTTTTAATAAAAAAATTTACAACTAACTATAAGATTTTATTATATATTTCCAAATATATTTCTTTGTATTAACAAAGATTTAAGAAATAATTATTTAATAATTTATCAATAATAAATTCAAATATTATAAGTATCTTTAGTTTGTATATTTTGAACTTGTTTAACCCTAAAATGGTTATCTAAGTACTTGGAGTTAACGTAAATTGCATTTAAATGGGTATATAGAAATGACAATGCACAAGGGTGATAATCAAATCTACAATAGACCAATTAGGTGCTAAACTCAGATATAATATATGCTAAATTTATAAAACTAATAATAAGCTAAATAGAGAAAGAACACTGATCTATGTAGGGAAATGACAAAGGTAATATACTTAACTGGTTCTGATGCTAACACGGTCCTAGATCTAGAACATGTACGAAGTAGGTTGGAAGATGATTCTAAAATAGTCACAAAATTTTGGATTAAGTTCCTCTAGATCTCTGAATACTTGCATTAGCCTAGCTTGGTTATGTCAATGCTACTATCTAGGTTTGATATAGGTGTCTTGTATGGAATACTTGTTGGAATAGGATGCGGCCACCTAAATGCTCACCAAATTCTTTCATTACAAATGAAAAAATTGAAAAAAAAAAAAATCAATCCAAAACAATTGAAAATAAATAAAATATCAATCCAAAATAAATTAAATGAACTAATGGGGTGTTAAGTCCACAAATCAAATTAATTTTCAAATTTAAATCTCCAATTACCTATATAAACAATCTTTATATTCTATTTTGTAATTCCAATATCACTCTTTGTAAATAATTTCAAAAGAAATTGTAAAGCTTTTCATCAACTGCACCAAAGCAAGCAAGGAAAAATGATAAACAATAGGTTTATACACATTTCTACTCACTTCACAAATATCAAGCCAATAACAAGTAAAGAAAACAACACATAATTCAAATTAAATTTATTTTATACATTCATAAACAGCACACATTAAATTATCTGGTTTGATCAAATTAAATTTATTTACTAACACAAAATTTACTATTGTTTCTATTTTGTTTAAATTAAACTTATTTTATACACTTATAAACAACACACATTAAATTCTCTCTTTTTATCAAGTTAATTTAATTTACTAAGTATACAGTTAACAACTGGTTAAATACATAGTTCTAATTTTTAAAGGAAATACACACAAATATACATACTAAGCTACACACACACATATCAACATAATTTATATGATTAAAGACTTGTGTGTGTGTGTGTGTGTGTGCATGCGCACACACACACACACACACAAACACACACGCGTGCGCGCACGCACGCACACACACACACACACACACACACACACACACACACACACACACACACACACACACACACAAGTCTTTAATCATATAAATTATGTTGATATGTGTGTGTGTGTGTGTGTAGCTTAGTATGTATATTTGTGTGTATTTCCTTTAAAAATTAGAACTATGTATTTAACCAGTTGTTAAATGTATACTTAGTAAATTAAATTAACTTGATAAAAAGAGAGAATTTTATGTGTGTGTGTGTGTGTGTGTGTGTGTGTGTGTGTGTGTGTGTGTGTGTGTGTGTGTGTGTGTGTGCGCGCACACACACACACACACACACATAGAAGGCTTTAATCACAGAAAGTATTTTGACATTTTTAATAATTAACCGTGCATGTTTTTAATTTTTTACATGTCTTATGTTATCAATAGATGATAATTACGAAGATAAAGAGAACATCCCACAAGACAAGGCTGAATTCAAAAAAAGTGAAAAAAGTGGTTGCATCAATATTTGAAGGTGAAGATGTTACATATTCACACATACAAGCTCACACTAGTATACATGTGAAAATGGGTCCTGCATCAAGTAAGAAGGTATGTATCCACAATTAGTAGATTACTATTAAATGGAGCATGCAATAAAGGATGTCAAATATAATGGCCACTCCACTCAAGCTACTGGAAAAAGGTGGGGACTCCCTCTTGTTACACTCTCCTACTAGTTTTAGGGTATTACAACTACCAAAAATAAGGGCCTACCCACCATTTTATCAGAGCAGGAAGAAATTGAGGTTTTTCAATGGTGTAAAGATATGGAAGACCTTGGCCATGGACTAGAAATCATGTAACTCAAGTCTTATGTAGCCCACATTTGTTAAAATAGAACCAACCCTTTCATGGATGGAACACAAGTCTTGGTGGGCTAGCTTTAAGAAGAGGCACCCAGACTTGTCCATAATATCTGCATAAGGCTTGGATAGAGATAGAGCATTCCAACTACAACCTTCCATTGTAGATGTATTTTACAATAATTTGGAGGTGTATGAAGCCAACCAATATGAACCTTTCAAATTTTGGAAATATGATGAAGGTGGACTACAGGATGGCAAGAATAATGGCATGCACATGATAGCAAAGAGAGTTTATCAAAAAGTTAATCACATCATTTCAAAGAGTAGGGAATGGATCACCATTATTGTTTGTGTTAATGCAGCAGACCAAATCCTTCTTAAAAACTATCTTTTCAAGGGATAAAGATAGATTAAAAACTACATAGCACGTTGCAAACTAGGAGCATGTATGGTACCCCAACATAATGCTTCGATGATAAAAGTTTTTTTTCTCAATTAACTACACCATTTCAAGAGATCAATATTGGCTAGAGTTTCCTGTTCCAATAGGTACCTATTGATTTTTTATAGCCATGGTAGTCACGTAACATCGTTGACTATAATGGAGGCTACGAGTTTTTAATTAACCTTGTAACTCTGCCAGCCCACTTCTCACAAGCTATAACCATTGGATGTAAGTGTGTTCTCCCCATTCAAAAAATATTTCAAAATTGAATGGTCAAAGTAATTGGCTAGAAATCACAAGGTTAAAATCAACAAGTCTGAATTGGTTGAGTTAGGTAGCATAACTTTTAAAAGCGTTTTGTTTGTAGAAAATATAAATTCAGGTTTTAGGAAGACATGTATATGGCCATTGAATACACAAGAACTTATAGAAGACATGACACCAAGTGAAGCCTATGAAGTTATAGACAAAGATGATGAGACTACAATTCATAACATCATGTGGTTGGTTGAATAAAGAGAGGATGAGATAGATGCATTTGTTTAACTTTTAAAGGGAGATGGAACACTTGAAGAGGATAAGATTCTGTTCAGATTTAAAAAGGAGGTGGAGCAATTGAAAAAGGTAATGTGGATCACATTGACCTACTCTCACCCAGGTAACCCATGTAAGCCAAACACAAGACTATGGTGGAGAAGGTGTAGAAATAGATCATGCCAACCATGTGTCTAAGATTGAAGAACATGTTCTTAGATAGGGGTTGAGCCTCCCTTCTAAAATAAGCCAAAAAACTTGCATCAAGGATAGGGCAACTAAACTAGGTGTTAACTTGGATTTTTCCAATGTAGATGTGGACCTTTCAATGCCATCCCCTCATGTAGTTATACCTAATGATGATTTCATACACTAATATGTTATGACTAATGAATTCCATGACGGTGATAATACGATTAATCTTTTGTAAAGAGATGATATTTCAACAAACAATAGTGAACCTAATTGCAGTCAACATAGAGAAATCTTAGCAAGCTCAAGTTTAAGTAGTTTTCTTAAATTGCCTATAGAAACTGTTATGCAGAGTTCTGATTGATTATTAAAAGGTGCAGTGAGATTGAATAGGTAGTCTCAAACCATAACTATAGATTAATTTTTAGAAATGCTTCGTGACCAAGAAATAATAAAGGAGATAGAGGAAATCAAGGCTAAGAGGAAATAACAACTAGAGGAGAAGAAAACATTGAGAGAGATTAACATGGATCTTAAAAAATAGAAAAAATTAAAAATGAGATAAAGAGGAAAGAAAGGGAAAAACAAAAGCAGAGGGAAAAGCATGAGAAGGAATAGAAGAAGGTGTATCAAAAAAGATGAAGGAATACGAGAAAGATATGAAAGAGATGGAGAACTAAAGAAGGTTAAAAAACATGGTGAACCCTTTTCTAAATCAACATCCAATAATGATGGAAATGGTGAACATATATGCTCCTTTCTATGTAGGCTCAGGAAATTATCAGCTGGGCAATCCACTTAATCCACCCAGTCAAATTTAGAAGATGAGTTCCTATCAACAAGGGAGAGTGATAAATTTATAAGCATTGACATCTGGTATGATATGTATTCCAACAAGATCAATGGAAGTGACAAACACTATTGCTAAATATTTGGACCAAGGTCATGAAAAACCATGAACATTCAATATTATGTGTTGAAGGGATTACTTTTTTGAAAAACCACCTATTTTTTGTCAAAGGAATAATTTGTTGAAAAACTAAAAATATGCAGTTTTTTGTCTTGGTTTTGAAGAGTCGAGAAAGGTTAATTATGTAAAGAGAAAGTATGAAATAACAACTTTGTTTTCCACCTTAGTCTATCTACTATCCTACAATGTTATGCTATGCAAATTGTATTCCATTTAATTAATCTTACTCTATGGCTTTCCCAAAGATATTACTGAGTAGTATTATACAATTGAAATAAAAATATTTGTATGATTGACATTGGTTTAAGAATTCATATAACGCTTCACTTATTGAGATAATTTTAATTTTTTGTGACAAACATTCAAATCCTGAAATTTACACCCAGTTCACCATTTCTACATAAGTCAAAAGAAAATAACCCAGAACACTAAAAAAATGAACCCTTTACTTCTAAAAAAACTTACCTGTAAGCAATGATGGCCAAATAAAATCCTAGATTTAAAGGTTTTCAAATAATAATCTATAATTCAAATGTCAAAATAAACCACATTTCACCATTTCTACAAATGTCAAAAGATAAAAAACCTAGGCTGCTAAAACAAAAACCCCTTAAAGCGGTGAGACTTTTTTTGTAATCACAGGAGTGGAGAAAGTTACACATTGAGAAAAAAATTTATTTTTAACAGACCATAAAACCCATGGAGTATTTTTAAACCATTTTGGCTCACAACCTTAGTGAGGTATATAATACCTCCCCTGTAAGCAGTGATAACTAGACAAAAACCAATGATTGGTCATGTTAAAGAACACCATTGGAAACATATATGACTCTCCCAAAATATGCCTTTGTGAAGGAAATTACATGCATCCAATTTTCCATTCTACATAATTTAAATACCATATAAGGTTAGTGTAAAATACCCATATGTTGGAGAAATGAATGTGAGGCAGTGGGTCATAAACGTAGTATGCCTGGATGTTTATCAATAAAGCACTATAGAAAGGAGGGTTAAGACTACCATTGAAGTTTGCAAGCCAAAACTACTAATTTCAAATGATTCACTGAATGACTACATTGAATTTAACACGTCTTAATTGACCAAATGACAAAACAAAATCAGTAATTTTTTTATAGACATTCAAAGGCATATTTAGATTTTCTGAAAACCAAATGTCTCACAGCTTTAGTGAGGTGTAAAAAACCTCACATGTGAATGACAATGGAAAGCAAGAGTAAGCACTCATGCTATTACCTGTGTGTCATCTCCAAAACCTTCCTTTTCTTCTTCCCTACTCATGCAATGGACACAAATAGGGACAAATTTGCTGGAAGATTAGGGTAAAATACCCAAGCGTTAATGAAATGAATGGGAGGTGATGGGTCATAAATGTAGGTTGGCTAGACATAAATGCTCTTTCACCTCAATCCTAGTGTTTACATGCCATCGATTGTGCATTATTAATGGGAGCTTAAAATCCCCACTTTTGGCATGGCCATTTGAATTTTTGGGAGTGTATGCCCCACTATTGGACCCCAATTATTATTTTTTGGCCATGACATGCCTAGGGGTCAGTTTGACCTCCAAAACGGACCCATAAACACTTCTTGCATAGGGATCAAAACACTAGGTCCATACAGACATGTCATGAGCTAAAAATTTAGAATGAAGAATTAGACTCGTTAAACTATCCATCAATATCAATTTTAAGTGTTGATGTAGCATGGTTTAGGCTCCATGCATGTGCAAAGTTAGGGTGCATGATTATTAGCTCCTCTCCCTTACTACCACAACTAATTTGATAACTTTAATCAGGCAGTTATAGTTCATGCAAAGTTGTTGGGCACTAACTTGATTTATATATAAATTTTTCCAAATAGATAATCATTATTTGATTGAAAACCAAAACTTGTAATAATACACATGTAGTAAGGGTAAATAGAGTTAAGGTAACAATAATTAGCAATGGATTAAATATAAAATACTTCCCTGAATACAATAGCATAATTCTATTTTATTCAATCAATCACCCTTTTTTATATTTAGTAATTTTTGGTTTGATTTATGTGCTTATGAGAGTCTACACCCTAGTCAATCACATTTTTAAAAAAAATTAGCACTTTTAAGTATGATTTATGAGATTATGAAGAGTGTGGACCTTATAAGTTTGTGTGCACTAGTTAAGTACAATGTACATTACAATTTCTAGCACAATTATTTTGTGGGTCAAAATAATAAGTTGAGTAGAGTTCATGTGGAAAGCCCTCAAAGGAACCACTAATAGTGGATCAACCAAGGATATATAAAGTAGGGAGCTCCTTTCCCATGAAAAAAAAAATACCATTAGCAATTGTCCCAAAAGTGTAAGTTACGCTGAAAGAGATGTAAGTTTTTGTTTTGGTAAAACGATGTTTTGTAAAATAAACATGTAAATCGAGAATCATAATTAACTTGAAATCCATGACTATTGACCTTGTCTCACCTTTTGTGTATGAAGCGTTAAACAATAACAATTTGATATTTCTAGTGAAGGTGATGTTAGAAAATAAAGTTCTGTGTTCCTTATTATGATGTGGTAATAAATTGTGTTAGGAGGAGATGTTTTGTTTCATAGTGAACTTGAACAATGACAAAGTGGTGAGGAAGGGCAAGGCCATAGAGAATATGAAAGTGATGAAATTTTTCAAGATGAGCCAAGTGGTGATGGTGAATGGAAGCAACAATCTTACCTTAAAAACTTTTCATATTTACAACAAAAATAATAAATGTATATAAAATAATAAGTATAAAGAACTTTTTTTGTTCCAAATAAACAAAGAAGTCATAAATAATAATAATATTATTATATTTATAATTTAATATATTATATAATATATAATAATAATAATAATAATAATAATAATTATTATTATTATTATTATTATAATGTATTATATAAATATTACATTATAAAATTATATATATATATATATATATATATATATATATATATATATTATATAAGTATAAAATTCTATTAATATAATGTAATAATATTATTATTAAATAATTATATATTATTTTTTATTTGATTAGATAAGTAAACATGTTTTACTAAACAACTACTATTATTATAATATTTTATTTTATTATATAAATATATTATACTATAATGTAATACAATACAATAATAATATATAATTATATAATATTAATAATAACACATATATACTTTTATTATTTTATTATTATTATATAAAATATTATAACATATTAGTATTATAATATATTTTATAACTATATATTATTTGTTTATTTGTGTTTGTACTTTTCCTCTAAGTAAATTGAACTTATTCGATATAGAGAGGTTGCAGCCAATAATGGTGGCAAAGATGACAACATAAGAGAAAAAGAAAAGGGATATTACTGTAAAAATTGTTGTTGTATATTCTTCACAACTTTACATTTATTTATGAATTACAATGAATTGTCATTGTATAACAATATATATAATAATTACATTTAAAAATGTTGTTGTACATTCTTCACAACTTTACATTTAACTATGAAATATAATGAATGCACTGCCATTGTATAAGATATATAACAATTTTTGAGGTTAAACATTTTTTCTTTAAAAATAGAACATCACCTTAGAATATTCTTAATCTAGTATGTCCATTGTCAACAACCATTCATGCCAAACAGAGTTGCAATTAGGGTTAAAATTGAACAATTCTATTTATGTTTCAAAGTCATAAAACACTATCAATTTTATAGAAAAATATTTAATTTTAGATGAAATTTTAAATAAACTATTAAAAACTCTAAGAATATAAGTATATATATATTTCTTTATTCAATTACATGATACATACAAAATTGATCGTCAAATTTAAATTTAAATTGAAATGATTATTCATATAATAATAAAAGTAATTATCTTTCTATTAACCAAATTTAGGTGGCACATATTTTTTATTATCCTATAGTTTTATGTTTTATACTTCTGTCAAATGTAAGTAAATTTGATGGAATGGAATTGTGTGTATAAAAATTGTCATAATTGTCTTTCATGCACTGAACACAACTGTTGCCATTGATGGAATGGAATTGCGTCCCATAAACACACTGGATTCATTACCAAACTTGATGTAAGGGCAATGCTCCTCAGTTCCATGGTAATTAAATAAATAAATAACAAGGAACAATTGTATAGGTGGTAGCTAGGCACATTATATTTTCCATTGTAATTTAGGGGTTCATATTTCATTTACTTTTACCATGTGTTAATTTAGGCAACATTTAGAGGAATTATCCTATGTGCGTAATGATTTTTAGGCTTCCTTAAATGTCACATTTGAAAGGTAATTTTACATTTCAATTTAATTGTCATAAGCATTTTTTTTTTGGTTTTCTATTTCTAGTTTGTTAATACATTTGTATAATGTCAATTGTTTGGAATGACAACAACGCAGTGTGCAGCTAGGTGGGAGTAACCTCTTATTTTTAGTTTATAATTTATTGAGTTTAGTATTGCTACATAATGATTTTTGGAATTCAATGGTGTGCTCAGCTGAAGAAATCACATGGTGCACATCCAATTATAATTCTTTATTCTATATAAGTGTTGTCATTTGAAATGTACACCCATGAATGCTCTATGACATGGGGAAGCTTGGCAGTGGGGCACTGAGCGTGAAGGCCTTACATAATGTGCAAGAGTCTAATGCACTAGGCACAAAAGTATTATCACATATTGCACACATGAGCACTAGATATCTCATCGCAATGATGGGAATGTCTCCAAGGTGTGGAACCCTTGCGCTCCTTGGGACGAGCCTCCAAAGTAGGCCAAATTATTTCTATTCTAAACGCACCTTTTTTAAGACCAGTGCAGGCCCAAAGAGAAAAAATGTAAACTACTACTAATATAAACCTAGGATGTTTGAGAGGAAAAGGGAGGGAGAAGGTAAGAGATGTTGAAAGTAAAAAATGATGCATCCAAAATAGAGCGAGCACTCCTACTACCATAAACACAATGCAAACCTTTGAGAAAAAGATAATAACACATAATTTCTTCCAAGTCACTCCAAATGTATAAGTGTTTCGATTAAAGGTGAGGGAACACAATGCAACACTAACGGTCCACAAACAACATCAACATAGACCTGAGTACACACAGAATACAACCTACAAGTGAGTTGTGAGTTAAATGAGGAGGTGCTACAGATGAATAAAAATGAGAGGGGAAAACATTACCCACAAACAGAAATTAACAAACACAAATAACACACAGATCATCATAATAACGAAAGGAGGTGAACTTAATTCTCATTAATTTACAAGGTTTAGCAAATACAAGTGCTCATGGAGGGCAAATTTTGGTAATGTGAGGCTACTGAAGAAAATGTCAACCCTTTTCAAAAGGAAGATTTATAATGAATTAAGCCTATTTTACAATAAATATGCCATTCGAGGTAGTGGGTATAACTTTAAATTCACTTCAGTGCTTCACTACTAATTTTTGAATTCTGGTAGGTTGATTGGATGTGGAGTTGGTGGCAGGATCATCTTGGGATACAAGTGCATAGGGGAATGAAATATTTACCTAATAGACTCAGAGAGTGGCGTGTACTCAAGTCTCAATGTCTAGTAGCCACTTTTGGATTTAATCATTCTAATAACACCTCAAGTTTTTCTCAACCACCTCCAACAATCTTCATTATATCTGGTAGTTACTTGGTATGTGGTGCTTCCTCGTTGATCTTGGGTGTGACACTATAGGAATTCCATGCATCACTTTAACGGGATCTTAGAGGAGTCGTTTAGAGATTTTAGATGGAGGTATCATGATTGTGATATGTGGAAGGTTGGAGCTTGTCTTGGGTGAACCAATAATCTTATTATGTAAAACAAGTATCAGGCCACCATGAGGAAATGATGAAAAGAAGGTTGCATCCTGTGTAATGGAAGGGTGTAGATGCAATCCTAAACATGAGTACTATTGTCTCCAAAAAATGCCACTCATTTTTGGGACAACCTACAGACCAAAATTTCTCTCTTCCCTTCTCAAAATTGTTCTGAGCATTTAGGTTCTTCATTTTTCAAAGCTTTCACAGAAATCTACGGACTCAACATGCTTGAAGTTAGCAGGTTCAATAGGTTCAAAGGCTTCTATAGGCAAGTTCAATCAAAAGAACAAGTTTTCAATGCTTAGTCATTTTCAAGATTGGTTCAATGCCTTGGTTCAACTACAAATGTTCATCAGCAAGCTTCTAAGCAAGGAATGAACCATTGAACCTTGAACCGTTTTGGTCCAATAGGTTCAATGGGTTCAATGGTTCAACAGGCTCAACGAGTGGTTGGTTCAATGGATTTTATTCGAGTGATCAAAAGAATTGGCAAAAAACAAAGGAATTAACCATTGAACCGTTGAACCTTGAACCAAATTGGTTCAACGGGTTCAACGAGTTCAATCAATTCAAAGAGATTAAAAGACTTAGACAAAAAGATGGCTTCAAATGCAAGATTGAACCATTAAACCATTGAACCAAAGTTGGTTCAATCAGTCGGTTCAATCGACAGGGTCAAGGGGCTGCCCCAAAGCCAAAGGAATAAGTGCCATTACAGAGGGCTGTGAACCAATCCAAGTGCCCTTGCAGAGGGCAGTGAGCAAAAGCAGACAAAGTGAACTCCTTCAGAAAAGTGAACAAGGCAAAAGACAAAGCGAAATCCTTCGGACAAATTGTCCAAAGGAATTTGCCTGAAAGACAAAGCAAAAGCCCACCGAGAGAAGGAAGCCTGAAAGCCGCCACATGTCCATTATAAAGCAAAGCGAAATACATCACATGTCCTGTTATGACTTAGTAGAATGTGACAAGTGTTTGCATCCATGTTCCCCTTTTGGAGTTGCTCGGGCAAAACATGTTGTGGACCCCATTTTTCATAAGTTTCTAATGAGTTTCATAACAGCAAAACTTGCCACTTGTCAAAGACACAAAAAGGACCCCCCAAAGACTTAGGCAAGAAGGGCTATAAAGAGCAAAGAAGTGCTTAAGCAGTGAAGAGAGGAGCAAGATGCAAAGGATCAGAAATATCTTCGAAAGAGTTATTTCTAGTAGGTGAAACAGTGGAACGAGTAGACTTATGAGCACACCAAACCAAGGACGTGGCTTGTTTTCTTCCATGAAGTAAAGACAAATATGCAAAGGACCAGACAATCCATACCAAGGAAGAGACATGTTAGATGAAGGGACATGCCATAGTTATGGCAGCGCACTGTTCTTAGCATGGTCTCTCCAGACAAAATTGGAGATACATTGAAGCCATTGACTGCAGCATGGGCCTTCCATAGAAAAAGGCGCCAATCCTTGTGTAGTGGCTATAAGTTTGTTAATTCTCTCATTTGTAAAGTAGACTTCTCATTTTTACAAAAGCGAAACTCTGCCCATTTTGAAAGAGAAAAATTGAGACTTTGAGCTTAGGTTGTAATTTCATTTCCATTGTTATTTGAATGAGAAAGTAGGTTTTTCATAGACTTTGTGTTGTTCTGACCTGTGTCATCTGAAGGTGTCCTTATTCATTTAATTTGGTATGCAGAATTAGTGAAGGTAATAGGGAAGTATCCTGAAACCAACTGTGGGAAGACTTTTTGCTTTCACAATTGATTTCAATTTGTGTTTTCCTTTTCTTTTTGTGTTGAGGATTCTGGGGCGACTTTGTGCCCCCATTATCCTTTGTGATATACTCTTTGGGCAGTTGAGGTGGAGACTTTGAGCTCTATTTCATCCTGCTATTCCTACTTAATTTTGATCACTAGTTATTTCACTACCTGAAAGAAACTCCTGTTGTTTCATGTAGCGACACTTCTGAAAGAAGAGAAGTGCCTTCAGCACTTATAGCTAGGATTTTCTCCTTTGTCTATGTGCATCATCTCTGAAAGAAGAGAGATGGATGGTTTGTCTCACCCTTGTGTCTTACTTTTTGCTTATTTATATTATATATAGCTTTGCATATTCAATAGGGAACCTCCCCTTGATGAGAGGAGAGATTTGTCCCCTTGTGATGCAGTAAACTTGCACATCTAGACGACCAATCTCCCTATGCTGTGGTGATAGGAACTATTTTGAATGCCAGTTAGCTGGTCAACAAAATATTCACCCAACAAGTACAAAACTACATTAGATAGGCATAAGGAGGTACTTGAATAAGATTGTGTACAAAATCTAAAGGTCTTCGGCATGTTCTTTGTGACCTGTAATTGTTCCTCATGCATTTCCTCTATTTTGGTCTTTTAGAACTTGGGGGTCCTGGTCCTTAAACGTGTGCACCTTTTGACATGTGCACCATAAAATCCTACATTCAAGCACACATCAAGAACCTTCAGTGAGTGTGAACCATCCTCTTACTCCTGCATAGACTTGTGCCTCTATCTTGGGCTTGAGTATAGATGGGAAGTGCCTGCACACCTTTTGCTTGAAGCACTTGGGTCATCACAGATGCACTATCTCTTTGTAATCCTTGAGAATACTTACACCAATCAAGGGGTGACTTATAAATTCAACACTTCTAGTGACCTCTATGGGCTATTTACCTACTAAGCAGGAATCTAGTGGCCTTTGAAGTGATCTATTGGGCACAGAGTCGTTAAAGTTACAACTTGTTTAGCCTATGACTGAATAGATTGAATTGAGTTATTCCCTCAAAAAAATAAAAGGGAAAAAGATAATCAAAAGATGTGTAAAATGACTCAACTAATTAACATTATTACAAATGAGAGAATTAACATGTGCCTTCGCCCTCCTAGATCAAAACAATTAACATTATTCCTTCAGTCTGAATAAGTCCTAAGATGACTCATCCAAACCTAGATGTGCACTTTTCTCCCTATGGGTCTCTATCATCTGCATGATTATAACCCCCTCTATGTGTGTACCCTACCTTTCTATGATATGCAATTAAACATGGTCATCAATGTAGAGCTAGGTATGGGTCTTCTCCTGATGGGATGTTAGTTTATCAAATAGGCCTACACAAAATTCCTCCAACTTGTCCCAGAAAGAGTCCTCCTATGTCTATGATTGTGTCGATAGGCTCACCTTGGGGTTATCATAGTCACTCTCTTTTCAAAGGTTAGCTTCTTCTTTGAGGTCTTCCTTCATAGTACTAAATGATAACTCATTCACCTATGAGAGGTCAGGCCTAGGCCTTTGAATGCACTCTAAAGTGGCACAAATCAACTCTTCCTCATTAAGGTCCTCCCCTTCTACCACCACTTTGATCATCTACTCATTAACATGTTGCTCCATCTGACTGTACCTATCTTGTTCTTGAAACAGGGTTGATTTTTTTGGTATGGTAGTGTAGAAGGGACTACCAATGATGATATCTTCATCATTTTCACTTAAAGTATCCTCATCATTAAAATGGTCTACACTTGCCTTCCATACAATTGGTCCTCCTTTGAAAAGGGAGATGGTGGGAGGGAAAAAGGCTTCAATTGGCACAAAGGATGGCAACTTTACAAGGTTGGGCATTACAAAGTTAGGATGCATGGTCCAAGAAGGTTGTCATGACTATGCTTGAGGCTCTTGAGGAAGGATGGGTTCTTGAGCTGACACAAGTGTAGGCTCTTGAATTGGCTTAGTTGTGAGCCTTCTGAAGCTTGGTACTTTGAAAGTAAGGGATTTACTTGAAGGCACAATGAAGTTATCCTATCTAAAGCTAGGGACTTTGAGCATGAAATATTTGTCTCATAAGTTGGCTTGTAGTTTCAAGGGGAGCCTACTTGAAGCTAGGAAAGAAGGAGTGGGAGCATCTAGCTGCACTTCAATTTTTTGCATCTACACAAGCAACTAGTGCATCTAATCTTCTTTGGCTATGTTTTGCCTAGCCAAGCACTCTTCTTCATATATACACTAATTCATCACCTCTTACTGAGTGTAAGCTTGATGAACAAGCTCCTCTCATACTTTATCATACTCCTACTCTCTTTTCATCTCCCTCATCTATCTTTGGAAATTAAGGTGTATATCACTAACGCTCTTTTGAGGCCATTAAGAGGGAAATAATTTTGATTGGGAACAAGGTACCTTGTGTAGGGTTGATTAGAAGCATAAGGGGGCTACCATAGGCATTGAACTAGGGAAAGGATATAAGAGCTCGTATGAGCTTGATATGAGAAATGGGAAGGCATGAACACAATATTTTCATGGAATGGGGGATAGAAAGACATAACCTTCAGCACTCAAACTACTTAAACTAGTATATTTTGATCAATCAGAGTCACCGGTGGTATATAGAGTGTCTTCAACACTTCATAGCTAAGGGTAACACTAATTCCTTAGATTTTCTTTAACTTGGTCCCATGGGCATGCCAAAAACTATTATCTTTTGAAACGTGCACCTATGGATGCTCTATGGTGTGGTGAAGCTTGGTTGTAGGGCATTGAGCACAAAGGCTTTGTGCAAGGCATAAGAGTCTAAGGTGCTGGGCACATAAGTATTATCGCATAGTTACATGTGTGAGCACTAGTTATCTCATCACAATGATGGGAATGTCCCCAAGGATGGGACCCTTACACTCCTTGGAATGAACCTCTGAAGTAGCCCGGATTCCTTCTATGTTAAACACTCCTAGTTTAAGACTAGGGTGTAGGCATAAAGAACTAAAAAGGTAAACTATTGCTAATCTTAACCTAGGATCTTTGAGAGGAAAAGGGAGGGAGAAGGTAAGAGATGTTGAAAGTAAAAGGTGATGCACCTAGAATAGAGTGAGCTCTCCTACTACTGTAAACACAGTGTAAACCTTTGAGAACAAGACAATATCACACAATTTCTACCAAATCACTCCAAATGCATAAGTGTTTCACATAGAGGCATGAGAACACAATGTGACATTGAGAGGGATGACAAACAGTCCATCAACACAGACCCAACTACACACAAAACATGACCTGCAAGTGAGTTACAAGTTCAATGAGGAGATGTTGGGGATGAATGATAATGAGAGGGGTGAACATTACTCATAGACATAAATCAACAAACACAAATAACACACAGATCATCAGAAGAATGAAAGGAGGTGAACTTAATTCTCATTAATTTACAAGGTTTAACCAATGCAAGTGCACATGGAGGGCAAATTTTGGTAGCATGAGGCTACTAATTAAAATGTCAACCCTTTTAAAATGGAAAGCCAATATTTTATAGTGAATTAAGCATGTTTTACAATAAATGTGCCACTTGGGGTGGTGGGTATAACTTTAAATTCACTTGCAGTACTTTGCTGCTAATTCTTGAATTTTGGTAAGCTGATTGGATCTAGAGTTGGTGGCAAGATCCTCGTAGGATACATGTGTATAGGGGAACAAAATATATACCTATACACTTGAGTCCTGATGTCCAATAGCCAGTTCTACATTTAGTCAATTGCCTCAAGCTTTTCTCAACCATTTTCAACAATCTTCATTGTATCTGGCAGCTACTCGGCATGTGGCACTTCCTAATTGATCTTGGGTGTGGCATTACAGGAATGCCATGCATCACTTTGGTGGGCTCTCAGAGGAGTCCTTTAAAGCTTTTAGATAGAGGTAGTGAGGTTTTGACATGTGGAAGGCTAGCACTTGTCCTAGGCAAATTGAGAATCTCATTATGTATAATGAGTATTAGGCCACCGCATGACAGGAAATGATGAAAAGAAAGTTGTATCCTATGCAATGGAATGACATAAATACAGGCCTATGCACGAGCATGAAATTTGATTTGATAGGCATAGGGAGGTCCTTAAATAATATTTTGTATGAAATCTAATTGCCTTCAACATGTTCTTTGTGACCTGTAACTGCTCCTCGTGCATTTCCTTTGCTTTGGCCTTTTAGAACTTAAGGGTCCTGCATCCTTAAACATGTGCACCTTTTAACCTATGCACCACAAAATCATATGCATAAGCATGCATCAAGAACCTTTAGTGAGTGAAAACCATCCTCTTACTCTTTCATAGACCTACACCTCTATCTCAGGCTTGAGCACAGATGGGAAGCACCTGTGCACCTTTTGCTTGAAGCGCTTAAGTCATTGCATGTGTGTTATCTCTTTATAAGCCTTGGGAAGCCTTGCATCAATCAAGAGGTGACTTAGAAATCAAAAATAAACATCTCTTATTAACTATGTTTATTATTCATCTTAATTTATCATTGCTTTTAAATATCAATTCTTAGCCTTAATTAAAATATTTAAACCTTCAAATTAGGTTTGGGCCTTGTGGGTAGTGCATTATTGATGGTTGTTGTAATGGTAATCTCTTGGTCATTAAAATTCTTGAAAGGTAAGGTAAAGTAAGTCTCATGTCATGAACAAAATTAAGAATAGGTATTTGAATAATGATTACATGTACATGTCAGTTTGTAGAATTATTTTTAGAAATATATGTAGTATTTGCAGTTGGGTTACACATGACAACATTTTATATGGATATAAGGCATCTAAAAGATGCAGAGATGAATATCCATTATAGGCTTTACAATAAAATACCTCTGCAATAAAACATCTTTAATGTAAAAAGGTGGGGACTCTATATAGGATATGAGCATAACTTCCACTTGAGTTTCATGAAGATTCTGCCATTCAAATATAAAGGATAAAATTGATGTAACTAGTGGAAGGGATATATGTAATATTTTATATAATATTTTTATGTGATGACATTTTTATTAGTATTGAGAATGTCAATGATATTAAAATAGTTAATAACATGTCAAAATTTTACGCCAATCATATTATAGATAAATGATTTTTTAATAAATTTTATTAAGAAATGTACAAATTAATTATTGAAAATGTTTAAATATTTCAATACATATAAAATAATATTATTTGATTTGTAGATAACACATAATTAAATTAAAAATCAAGGTCAATTAAATTTTATAATAATTCTTTTAAGATCAATAATAATTTTATATAACTCAATGTCTACCTTTCAAAATAACCTTTTTAAAATTATGACAATACCTAAAGGGAATTAATTTTTTATTAAAACATTGGATATCACACCACATGTTTTCCTAATCACTGTTTAATCTCACTAGTTGATGTTTCTTGAACTAGGAATAAAATATGAACTAACTTTATTAAAAGATCCAATAGCTAAATAGCAGAAAAACTAAAGAAAATCAAGTTAGTTTATAGAAAGATTTAATAGTTAAATAGGAAAGAAAATATGAACTAACTTAGCCATTTTTTATCTAAGACAAGCTCTTTAGTTTGGGTTTCACTATTTATTCTTTCTGATAAGCTGAGGAAATTGAAAAAAATTAGTAGAGTAATGGTTAAGAGCTTGTACTTTATATAATGGATCCTGCAAGGATTAGTGGTTTGGGGATAATCTTGATGGTCCTCCTGTTTACCATTTTGCCCAACAGGGCAAAAAATCGGTCCCCTTCTTCCCCTACTATTCAAGCCCAATTCATTTTTTGATTTTGCACAAGTCCAGGAATTTCTACGGACTCTACAGAGCTTGGTTTTCTACGGACTCTGCAGAGCTTGATTTTCTATAGACTCTACAGGTTTTCTTTCGGTAGTTAAAGAACCAATCAAAAAGGGCAAGTTTTTACAAAGCTTCTTCAGATTTTCATCTGAAGAAATTCACAAGAAAGGTTGGCATCTTCGAACCATTGAACCATCGCTTCATTTCAAGCTTTGGTTCAATCGACTTCAGTTCAACTCTTCGGTTCAATGCAGAGTTCAATCGGCAAAGTTCAACAACTGGTTCAACCATTTCGGTTCAAGCAGCATTCAGTTCAAAGCAAACGGTTCAATCAGCTCGGCGCACACCCTTGAACCATTGAACCGTTGAACCAAATTTTGGTTTAATGGGTTGGTTCAAGGGTGTGCCCTACAGCCAGAGGGCAGTTTAAGATCCAAAAAAAGCCCTTGCAGAGGGCAGCCAAAGGGCCCGAAGCAGAAAAGCCATGGAAAAAGGCCCAATGAACTTTGCCAAGGATGGTGACGGGCCCGAGAATGTCAAATTTTACACCAAGGAAGTCAGAGCATGGAAAGCACCAAGTGGCAACCGTGGAGGACTTCAACATGCTTTTTTAGGAGCAACAAAATGTGCCACATGTCCTCTACAGGGCTCAGTAGAAGTTGAAAGGTGGCAACATCTGTGGGTTTCTCCTGTTGGCTTCAAGGAAGACTATGGTGGGCCTGAATGAGTTGCTAGGAGATATGCAGAGTGTGCCAAGTGTCAACGTCTACTAAGAACTAGAAAAGGGCCCAAAAGTTTCTCTAAGGTAGCTAAAGGCTCTGTGGAAGCGACCACGTGTCAACTTCTGCCTGACTCTCAAAAGGCCCTCTAATGTAAGCAGATGCTACCACATCCCATTATCAGCTCGATGAAAGCCGCCACATGTCAACGTCTGCATTTTAAAGTGTCTTCTAGGTGCCCAAGTAGTGGATTACGACACGTGTCAAAGGTAGATGCACTCTTAGCGAAAGGGGCAAGGCAGGGAGCCAAAGGAGAGTCTAGGGGTGACGGGCCCGAGGACATCAAATTTAAAGCTACAGAAGAGCCATTGGTTTTTAAATGCTTGAGTGCCAACCATGGAATGAGCCCAAAGAATGCAATGACTTGCAAGAAGATCGCCCCTGAGGGCTGAAGGAGTAAAAAAGGATAAAGAGCTTAGAGAACAAAGAGCAGGCAGATGGTGTGGCTAATAAATTCAAATCTTGACAGCAAAATGGCCATCACGCAGAAGCAGATGAAGTAATCCAAGTGATGCAAGAAGGTGTCAAGAAGTTATTTCAGTGGTTGACACAATGCCTACCATGCGGTCATCAAAGCGGCACAACAGTGGTCGACGTGACTAGTTTTCTTCAATATGCACTGCAGAGCAGGAAAATGGCACGGCTCATAAATTCAAAACCTGACAACGAAATGGCCATCACACAGAAGTAGATGAAGCAATCCAAGTGACGCAGGAAGGTGTCTATTCAAGAAGTTATTTCAGTGGTTGACACAGTGCCTACCATGGGTCACTTGTAAAAAAGGGTGCCAAAAGGCCCCTTTTCTTCCTCTATATATTGGAGACTTGTCTTTGAGAAATCATCTTCCACATTTGTAAGGTGTAGCCCTGGCAAATTTTCACCTGAATCAATAAAAAGTATTTTTTGCCTCTATCCTGGCTAGATATCTCTGTGTATGTCTGAGTGTTAGTTTGTGTTTAGTCATTGCTTCATGATGCTTCCACAGGTTCAACACCAACATACCTGGTGTCTATAAGGCACCATTTATGTGGCTGACAAGGAGAGCTATATTTGGAAGTGCAAAAATAGGAGAAATTACTATACATTGTGCCTTTTCACAGCACCTTTGGTGAATCTCTATTTTTTGTATTTTCCATTAAAAGCCTCCCTGCCAAGTTTCTTACAGCCTGGTCCTTCTGCCAGTTTGAAGTGTATGTATGTGTTTGTCTAATTTTAAGTGTGAGTGTGAGAAGGTTAGATCACTTTGGTGCTTCACCTACTTTAAAGTAGTTTGTTTTCCTGCAATCTTTCTCCCTTTTCATCCCCCCCAATATATATATATATATATATATATATATATATATATATATATATATATATATCTATATATATATATATATACGTTAGCACTTATTGAAACAAATCAGATGCATCAAAGGGAGCTAGCCCTTACCTAGAGACTCTCCCCTCCAACTTCGCCAGTCCCACAGGTTAGAGGGGAGTTTCCATTGTTGCGTGTGGAAGGTAGGAGCTCAACCTCCTTGCCCCGGGTGCAATCCACTACGTCAACACCTCCTTCACCTCTACTATTGTTATGTTTGCTACTATTACTTAATGACCTTATTTTTTATATTTGTCGGTCCTTATTTTTATCATCCTATTAATTAAACCATATATTCATTATGCAATAATTATTGTACAACTTTAATTTCGGTATCAATATGATGTAAATTTTATTTTCTCAAGGCTTTCTTTATCTCAATGTGATGTGTATTCTAGGTTGATTTCATCCACCTATTTTTTGTATGATTAACATTGTATTATTATATTTTTTATTAATAAAAATGTGCTCTTCAATTTAAAACACCATTTTGTATTTTATTTGATAATTTTGTGGATATGTTTTTTTTTTTGAGAATAATGGAGTTTTATTCCTATTTAATAAATGGGTCTGAGTTGGAGAAATTAGATAATAATATTCCTAATTAAAGCTACTAATTTGTAAAATTAAATTACACTTTGACTTTTTCTAAAATTAGCATTGAGAGAGAGAAAATCAAACTTAGCTTATTTTGGGCTATTCTGACTAAGATAGGGTTTGGGAATTTGTATGCAGGACTGGGACACTATCGCAAACAGGATCCTGGGCTTCATTTTTTGATTGGATAGGAGCGTCAGAACTAGACACCCTAGGCTCTGGCATTGTAGTCCTTCTCCAACACTATCGTCTTGAGTATTTAATCTTTTTGGGTTTTGTTCACCTGCTCCGTGTGAACCTGTGTACCAATTTTTAGGTCCTCGCTATCAATAGAGATCCCTATAGAGTTGATTATTTATAAACTTGTATCTTCTATATAATTGAAATAAACTTTGGAAAAAGAGAAAAAAGGGGTTAGTATGTGTAATATGTACTTGACATGCTTCACACCCTGTGTGTCGACACACTACCTACATACCAATACTTCAAGGAGGGATCAAACCATATGTAGTTCTCCCTTTAAGAGTGCTTGGTGAAATCGTGAATAAAATGCAAGAAATGCTAAAACTAAGTATGCTTGAGATGACTAGGGACTAGTGTAAGGACTTGAATTGGCTTGATAGTGTATAGGATGGATGTATGTAGAGAATAGAAAAGATTGCTTGAGTGGTCTTGCTTGTATTCTTGCTTGCTTGAATGATATTTGCCAACCCTTTTCAAATGATCATTGAATTGGCTTATATATGGATATATTGGTCATGGGTTAAATAAATTTGTGTTAGGCCGATGTGATTGAAGATAAGGATCTAGAAGGAAATGAGTGTTGGGGCCTAAGATGCACTTGGACAATAGTGCTGAAAGTTGGACACCCTAGGGTTTAGTGGTAGTGTCTAAGTTAGGTGCCATTATCCTGAGTTGATGGGGCTTGGGGGGATGGATTAGCCATGAAGAGAGGGTCCTAGCTCAGTTGGGATCAAGTCCAGAAAGCCACAGATGATTGAAAATCAATGAAAGTAAGCCTAAGAGGGTCATGAGAGTGTGCAAGAGGGACCTAAGGATTGAGTGTCATTAGCCATGCTCAAGTTACCATTTTTTGAATTTTATATGACTACATTTCCCCCCCTTTATTCTAGTGATGTAGCAAAGCGAAATACTAGGATAAAAGAAAATAGAAAGCGTACTTGAACTTACCTACAAAGGTAAATCCCATGAAGCTTGTGTGATGTTGAGTAATGTTGGATAGTGTATAGAGAGCATGTTGTGCAAGTGTGAATATGTGAAAGGAAAACAAAGAGTATATCAATTCTTATTATATGCAATATAAAACAAGAACGTACAAAGATGGGTAAGAGAGAAAGAGAGGATGAAAAAGGAATGAATACACCTCACTGGGTATGCAAACCAATACAAAACATGTTTTGATGTTGATTAAGGTTGAGTGTGTTACAGATGTGTTGAATGATATTGTACCAAAAGTTATATCATGAACGGAGCTGAGTGCTCAATTCCCTAGAAAGTGGCTCAAGAATACAAAGGTTGGCACTTTGGCTCTATCTTTTTCTACTAAGTGAAGCTAGATGATCATGTGTGTGTTAATCAATGTCTGGACTGTGTGTCCAATCCCTCTGAATAGGTGGCTCAAGAATATAAAGGTTGGCCTTTTGGCTCCATCATTGCCCCATGAAGTGAAGCTAAGAACTAATACCGGTATGAATGAATGTGTATGTCATATAAGATGGATTTTGAAGCCCCTAAATGCTCTAGAAATCTAAAAAGTGTGGTGTGGATAGCCAAATGGGTGCTAGAGTCTAGGTCAATGTTGGCCAACTTAGAAAAGATGGAGCTTAGGCTTGTACAAAAGCCACTCTAAAACAAAAAAATTGGCTTATGTGGAAGCCACTCGAGAACTCAAGAACTCAAAAATGTGGAGGTTAGGCTTGTATGAAATCCAATCCAAAATAATGTCATTCACCTACAGATGGAATAAGACATGCAACTGCTGAAAATGCTTGGGTAATGCTAAAAATTGAAAGAAAAGAAGTAAAAGTGTTGTGCAATCTACCCCTAATCACTGGTGTCTGAAACATGGATTTTGATCTAGAAGTTATACCAATTGTCATATCTAAAACTAAAAATGAGAGCCAATCATGTCCTACATGATGCCCCCTATGTCTAGATTCTATAAGAAAAATGTACTAAAAATTGTTGATTTGAACTAGTCTGATTGTGCAAAATTGTAGCTGAACCTACTTTTCTACTTGCTCCTAGAAACCCTAGGTTTTTTGTTATTTAGACAACATCACCAAAAATGGACACTCTGGTGTTTGGCATTGTAGTCCAGCCTTGATGATATTGTCCTAGGCTAAAACTGATCACTATTTTGGAATCTTGACTATCTACCTGGTCTATTCTGAGTAGTTTGATGATCGGTTGTTGTTCTGGTTATTTTGAAACCAGATTTTTTGACTGAATAGGAGCTCTGATCTCTATAGCAAAACCCCTATTCATTTCCACCTCTTCTGAGGGTAGGAAGAGGTACCCTACAATGACTACCCTAAGAAGAAGAAGCCCTACAAGTTTGTTAAGCTAGAAATTTACATGATATAGCAATGATAATCAAAAAGATATCTCAAGATATAACATGGTTTGATTTGAGAGATTGTTAGATCAAATAAGGTATGCCTAGATATATATGATAATATAATAACATGTGTAATGTACTAAACTATAACTGAGAGTGTTAGTTGTCAATTTATTAGTTATTAGTTGGAGGGATGGAGTATGATGTCCATCATGGCATCCAAGAAAATAAGAAAAAATGCATGATATAGATCATGACATTTACAAATAATCGAGAAGCAATCAAGCAACAAGCACACAAAGCAAGAATCAAGAAGTATACAAGGGTGGCTAAGGAGCTATGTAAATAAGGGACATGGACACATGTCACTCAAACTGAAAATCAAGCATATGAGGCATGTTCAAATGCCACATAAACATACAAGTGGAGCAAGTAAAGTTAGCACAAGGGCCATAGGCACATATAACAGTACAAGCAAAGGACATTTGGAAAATGTCCTAAGGCACACAAGACATAGAATCAAAGGACATTAGCAAATGTCCTAAGGCATATATATACAGGAGACAAATAGGAAATACAAAATTTAATCATATCTAGCTACACTAAACAAGGAAGAAAAACCTGTAAAGATACAAGCACATCAAACTAATCAAAGCAAGAGTGAAAGTTTGCAAGACATATGAGTACAAGACTAGGTAGATGCAAATAAATACACAAGTGTTAAATACTAGTGAGTGTCGATAGAGTAATCTGTGTAAGCTAGTAAATAATGTACATCAACATGATAACTAGAGTGTGTGGTGTAGAAATGCCATAACTTGGGTGGTATAGTCATGTAGAAGATGTTCCCAGTGGGTATGTATATTGATGTATGTCTCGATGTAAAAGTAGGATGCCCCCTCAATGGGTAGAGTGAAGCAATCAAGGATCTAGATGTCATTGCACACACTTAAAAGAGATGAAGTGAAGCATGGTAATGTAGATAAATTGACAAACAATATCATAGAACAGTAAATGTAAGTCTAGCATAGGATCAGAAAAGTAAAGCATGGAGGATGCATACAATCAAGATGTTTTTGTGTTTTTGAATTATTTGAATGTTTTTGATATAAGCTATGTACAATCAATCACATGAAGACTATGTACAAGAGCTTTGAGAAGGAACAATATAAAAGTAAGTAAAAGAAACTATGTACAAGAAAAACTGAGAAGAAATGATACTAACTGATGAGTCTCATGGGAGACTCTCTATTATGGTGTCTTGTATCGAACAAAGGAATCGTGCATGATTGTGAAGCATGAGGGAATGGCTGCAAATATGATTTTGAATATTTGGATTCATTGTTGGTATCTTGTAAATCATAATAACTTGTATTGTTTCACTCATGATTATCATCTTGATTTTGAACCAATGGAACGTTGTTAACTTTTGTTGTATCTGGATTTTCTCATTGGATGTAGAGGAGGTAGTTTGATCAACTTAGCTTTAATAATTTCCATTAGAACCTCACTTGAACTCTTATTTGATCGTTGAATGCCTTTTATGAGTTACTTTGTTGTGATTTCTTTTTTTGATATGTAATATTGCTTGCAACCAATTGACTAGGTGAAGGTGCATATACATGATTAACACTAGGGTGCCTTTGAGGCTTTTGTAGTATAATTTGATTTTCCAATGTTGTGATCTTGTCATGTAATAGTTGATTTTGCATTTGTAAATCTGAAATTAACTTGCTCATATTGTTGATTTGATCCCTTAGAGCCTTACAAGTGCAAGCCCTAGTTGCTTCTGATTGAACATGTAAGCACATATATTGAAGAGGATTTGAAAAAACTATAGGCTGAATGTATGCATTAGGAACAATAGTGTAGGCTGCCTCACCTTTTGGAGGGGTGATAGCATGGACCTGGTTAGAGGGAAAATAGCTATCACCCTCTTGGGGGAGAGGAGAAAAAGGAAATTGTTTCCTGTGCATAAGATATGACATTGAAACTTGATAGGTGGTCATTAGCTTATGCAATGGATCCTCTAGGTAGAAACCATGTGTGTGGGATAAATTCCATGTAATTGGAGTTATAAGTTGTATAATAATATATTTATGAAGAACATTCCACATGAGAGATAACAAGCAAGGGAGAGAGTGTTAAGGTGTGGAGCTAAAAGCTTCAACTGTTTGCAGACACAAGGAAGGATGCTGAAGAACCAGAGCCACCAGCGTTGGCAGTATGACCGACGTCGGTCACAGACAGTGGAGAAGGAGACCGGCGACGGCAGACAGTCGGCCGACGTCGGCAGCACCAGACTAGCAAGAACCGGCGTCGGTCACCTGTGTATTTTTGAAACTGCTGTTGACGAACAGTCAGTTAAGTGAAGCGAGTGTTTGCATGTCAAGCGACTAATTATAGTCACGAGCTGCGTGTCTAATTATTGTAACTAGAGTTCTATTTTTGTAAGCATGGGATCCTATTTAAAGACCCATAAGGCATGTATTGTAATCATTCTAAGGCAAGTAAAAGCATTGAAGCTAGCAAGGTCAAGGAGATCTACAGGTGTAAGGTCAAGGAGATCAGCTGAAGCATTCAAGGAGGGATAATAACTCAGGCTTTAGAGTTGTTGTGTTGAGCAAGAGAGAGAGGGAAGAAGGTCTTGAGGTGTGGCAAGCCTTTGAGGTGGAGGAAGAAGTGGCATCTTCCTTATTGTATTTTCTTCTAGTAGTATTTAATACAAGAGTGTGTATTGTCTCTCAAATTCTTTGTTGTCTCAAGTTTCTAGCTACTTTATCATTATGGTATAATTCCGTGTTTAATTGCATATAATAAAGTAATCAATTGTGCTCTAATTGGTAGAGCTGTAGATCCCCTTACAAGTGGTATCAGAGCTACGGTTTGCAGGAAGCAGGGTATTGTTTTTGATTACAGGTCATTCACAGGGTTTTCTGATTGAGTGGGAGTTCAGCAATGGCAGAAGAAAGTAGGCTACGAATGGAGAAGTTTAACGACAAGAATTATCAACATTGAAGGATGCAAATTGAGGACTATCTGTATCAGAAGGATTTGTACTTACCGTTGGGTGGGGTTGCATGCAAGCCCACAGATATGAAGGATGAAGAATGGAACGTTCTTGATCGGAAGGCTCTCGGTTCCATAAGGTTGAGCCTTGCATCGTCTGTGATTTCCATCTTATCACAATGCAAGACAACGGAAGAGTTGATAAAGTCCTTGGCAAATTTATACGAAAAGCCCTCGGCTTCTAATAAGGTATATCTTATGAAGCAGCTATTTACTTTGCAAATGCAGGAAGGTGGATCGGTACATACTCATCTCAGTGATTTCCATGGTTTGGTAAACCAATTGGCTTCAGTCAATATTGTTTTTGATGATGAGGTAAAGCCTCTCTTGATTTTATGTTCTTTGCTTGAAAGTTGGGACGGTTTGGTTATGGCAGTAAGTAATTCTGCATCTGCTTCTAAAATCTTAAAAGTTGATGATGTTGTGAGTGTGATCTTGAATGAAGAAATACGCAGGAGAAGCACAGGTGAATCATCAGGGAATGCTCTAAGTGCAGAAAGCAGGGAAAGGCAAAGGAAGAAGGTTGAGCAAGGGAAATCAAGGTTGGGAAGGAGATCCGAGTCCAAAGGTATTACCTGCTGGTTTTGTGGAAAGAAAGGACACACGAAGAAGGAGTGTTGGTTGAGAGATAAAGAGAATCAACATGCAGGTATTGAAGAAGCAAAGGATGCAAATATTGTGATGTAGGATGCTCTCATACTTTCTTCAGATAGTCAGGTAGATCATGGATTTTAGATTCTGGTTCATCTTTTCATGCATCCCCAAACAGAGATTTGTTCTATGAGTATGAATAGGGAGATTTTGGAGTGCTCTATTTAGGGGATGGTACACCTTGTCAGATAGTTGGCAAAGGGAAAGTGCAGCTGAGATTGCAGATTGACAACACGTGGGTGTTGAAAGAGGTCATGCATGTTCCAATTCTGAAGTAGAGTCTGATTTCTATAGGAAGGTTGGGAGATGAGGGATGCACAATAATCCTCACAGCGGATTCTTGGAAGGTTACCAAGGGAGCACTTGTTCAAGCAAGAGGTAAGAAAGTAGATACTCTTTATATGTCTACTTGTATTACTGATTCTACTTCTGGTGTAGATTCGAAGATGTGGCCTAATAGGCTTGGTCACAAGAATAGGAAGGGAATGGAAGTTCTTGATTCAAAAGGTATGTGTTCAAATTCAGAAAGCATAGATACAGTTCATTATAGAAAGAGGAAATTTGATGCTTTTGACAAGAACAAGGAAGCCTTGGTGTTTATGGAGGAGATGAAGGACAGAGATCAGTCACAGGGGCTGAATAAATCTGAGTAGGGTAGCACGAACAGAGGTTTGATCCAAGAAGAGGTCATGGATGAAAATTTCATCACTTACAGGAACACACAGACACCGATGTCGGTAGCTTGGCACTGACGTCAGTCATCCAGATACCGACATCGGTCATGTGCAGACCAGCAGGGTCAGTAGGTCAGGAAGGAAAAGTCTGACGTTGGTCATAAGGACCAATGTCGGTAGGAGAGACGCCGACGTCGGCCAGGGAAATGACGTCGACAGTCAGGGTCAGTGCAGGGAACCGACATCGGTCAAGAGCAGACTAGGACATGGCCTAGATCGGTCACTGGAATGGATGTTGGGTGAATTACTAAGTCTCAAACACCCATGTGGAGGTCAGGAAAGGTATGTGAACCTCATATTCATTGTTCACCTTCTTTATATTGCTTACTGATAGTCATGAACTAGGAAGATGGAAGAAGCAATGCAGGTAGAATCCAGAAACAGTGGGAGCTTGGCATGGATGAGGAGTGTGAGTCCTTGGAGAACCAAACAGGTATTTGTTGGTAGTGTTGTTAGCTGGAAGGAAGCACTGGATAGAGGGATGGATTCCCATTTTAGAGAAGAGAGTGGATGGACACATGAGACAGAAGGCTATGGTATATGGTCTTGATTATGCTGCAGAACAATGGAGGTTTGACCATTGTATTTTATCTTTACCAGGTTGGATAATATTAGCTACATTATCCTGTTACTGTATTGTGTTACTTGTTGTAGGGTTTCATATACAGGGAGTTTTCTGAGCTAAGGGTAGAGTTGGTTCAGAAGTATGTCATGGAGAATTTGGGAGCAGCAAAATTTTTGTGGCATAAGATACAGGTATTGCATCACAGGTTTGCATGATGGTTGGTCTTTAAGGGTGACTTTGAAGAGGGATACAGAGCCTAAAGAATAAAATAGATGGTGTACAGGTACAGGTACAAGTTGCAGTTGTTTATCTCCAAGTGGGAGATTGTTAAGGTGTGGAGCTAAAAGCTTCAACTGTTTGCAGACACAAGGAAGGATGCTGAAGAACCAGAGCCATCGGCGTCGGTAGTATGATCGACATCGGTCACAGACAGTGGAGAAGGAGATCGTCGATGGCAGACAGTCGGCCGACGTCGGCAGCACCAGACTAGCAGGGACCGGCGTCGGTCGCCTGTGTATTTTCGGAACTGCTGTTGACGAACAGTCAGTTAAGTGAAGCGAGTATTTGCATGTCAAGCGACTAATTATAGTCACAAGCTGCGTGTCTAATTATTGTAACTAGAGTTCTATTTTTGTAAGCATGGGATCCTATTTAAAGACCCATAAGGCATGTATTGTAATCATTTTAAGGCAAGTAAAAGCATTGAAGCTAGCAAGGTCAAGGAGATCTACAGGTGTAAGGTCAAGGAGATCAGCTGAAGCATTCAAGGAGGGATAATAACTCAGGCTTTAGAGTTGTTGTGTTGAGCAAGAGAGAGAGGGAAGAAGGTCTTGAGGTGTGGCAAGCCTTTGAGGTGGAGGAAGAAGTGGCATCTTCCTTATTGTATTTTCTTCTAGTAGTATTTAATACAAGAGTGTGTATTGTCTCTCAAATTCTTTGTTGTCTCAAGTTTCTAGCTACTTTATCATTCTGGTATAATTCCGTGCTTAATTGCATATAAGAAAGTAATCAATTGTGCTCTAATTGGTAGAGTTGTAGATCCCCTGACAGAGAGAGCATGAATGCATAGAAAATTTTGACATGAATCATAACATTTCTAACATGTTTAGCATGATAAGCTTTAAAAAAATTCCACACGAGAGTTAGAAAGTAAAGGATAGAGATCATAAATTTTTACATAAAGTCATATAAACTTTTGACAGGTAACATAATATTTTGAATGTGTTTGGCATGATAAACTTGAAAAAATTTCTACATGAAAAATAGAAAGTAAATGGTAGAGATCATGAATTTTTGCGTAAAGGCATATAAGCTTTTGACATGTAACATAAAATTTTGAATGCATTTATCAAAATGTAGTTGGTAATTATTTTGTATGAGCAAAAAAGAATATGCAAAAAGAATTTTGAAAATTTGTGCATTTTTGGCAATGAATTTTTTTAATATCATCCCATATAATGAAACATAAGCATGAAATACAAAGGATGAAATGTTGTACTAACATATGATAAACTTCATCATGCATGTACATGATAGGGCCCATTATGGTTTCCTTATTATTTGTAAGAAATGTAAGAAAAATTTGTACATAAGTGAGAATCATTTTTGCAATTTGATTATGGATGTAGGGTGATACCTCAAGAAGCAAATAGGTGCTAGTTTATGAAACTAGGGATTTAACAGTGATAGTTTTGCAAAATACTATAAATTTTTGAAATTTAAAGTGATTTTTTGGTTTTAATATGCAACTAAAAATTCAGAAAATGATTAGAAAATTACTAAAAAATTACTAGGAGCTAGTTGATGCAACTAGGGATTTCAAAAATATTTTCTACAAAATACTTATGCATTTTTGAAATTGAAATTGAATGTCTGAGTTAAGTATTCAGGAAAAAGCTCAGAAATTTATGGGAAAGTGCTTGATTTAATGTGACCTAGTAGATACAACTAGGGATTTTTCAAAAATATTTTTGCAAAATACTATGAATTTTTGAAATTGAATTTGAATTTCTGATTTAAGTACTCAAGAAAAAATTCAAAAATTTATGAAAAAGTGCTTGATTTAATGGGGCCTAGTGGATGCAACTAGGGTTTTGAAAAAAAAAAATTAAAAAATTACTATGAATTTTTTAAATTTGAAGTGATATTTTTATTTTAATATGCAACTAAAAATTTAGAAAATGATTTGAAAATTATTGAAAAATTACTGGGAGCTAGTTGATGCAATTAGGGTTTGAAATAAATTTATTTTAAAATTTGCTATAAATTTTTAAAATTTGAAATAAATTTTTGATTTATATGTGCAAGCAAAAGATCAAAAAATCATTGCATTACTAGTGGAAAATTACTGGGACCTAGTGTATGCAACTAGGGTTTTAAATAAACTTATTTTAAAATTTACTACAAAATTTAAAAATTTGATAGGGAATTTTTTATTTTAATATTCAAGAAAAAATTCAAAAATTAATGGAAAAAATCAACTAGGAATTTACCCTAGAGTTTTTAGAGTTTTTATGCAAAATTTGAAGTAAGTCGGGTTCACCAAATGTTTTGTCTTTTTTAGAATAATGGAGTTTTATTCCTATTTAATAAATATATTTGACTAGGAGAAATTAGTAAATAATATTCCTAATTAAAGCTACTGATTTATGAAATTAAATTATAATTTGACCTTTTTTAAAAATAGTAGTGAGAGAGAAAAAATTAAACTTAGATTATTATGGTCTGCTCTGACTAAGACAGGGTCTAGAAATTTATATGCAGTTCTGAGACACTATCGCAAACAAGATCTTGAACTTTGTTTTATAATTGGATAAGAAGATCAGAACTAGACACCTTGGGCTCCGGTGCTGTAGTCTTTCTCTAACGTTGTTGTTTTGAGGATTTAAATTTTTTAGGTTTTGTTTGCCTACTCAATGTGAGCTTGTGTACCAATTTTTAGGTCCTCATTGTCAATAGAGCTCTCTGTAGAGTTGATTCTTCATGTACTTTTATTTTCTATGTAAGATGCACTGGACATGCTTCACATCCTGTGTGTGGGCACACTGCCTACATACCAATACTTCAAGGAGGGATCAAGCCATATGTAGTTCTCCCTTTAAGAGTGCTTGGTGTAATAGTGAATGAAATGTAAGAAATGTTGAAACTAGGTATGCTTGAGATGACTAGGGACTAGCGTAAGGACTTGAATTGGCTTGAAAGTGTATAAGTTGGTTGTATGCAAAGAATAGGGAATATTGCTTGAGTTCTCTTGCTTGTATTCTTGCTTGCTTGAATGATATTTGCCAACCCTTTCCAAATGATCTTTGAATGGGCTTATATATGGATCTATTGGTCATGGGTTAAATAAATTCATATTAGGCTAACATGATTGAAGATGAGGATCCAAAAGGAAATGACCATTAGGGCCTAAGATGCACTTAGACAATAACACTAAAAGTTGGACACCTTAGGGTCCGATTCTAGTGTCCAAGTTGGGCGCTATTTTCTTGAGCTGACGAGGCTTGGGGGGATGGATTAGTCATGAAGAAAGGGTCCTGGCTCAGCTGGGATCAAGTCTAAAAGGCCACGAATGACTGAGAATCAATGAAAGTAAGCCTAAGAGTGTTATGAAAGCAAGCAAAAGGGACCTAAGGATTCGGTGTCATTAGCCATGCTCAAGTTACCAATTTTAATATTTTGTATAACTACAAGATGACATGTTTACATTAGGTAATCCATGACCATGACATTTGTATGAGATTAAGTTAAAGGTGGGTTGAGCAATAAAATAATATGTTCTCATTGATTATTCAGACAATGAGGTTCCAAAGTCTATATTGTAACTTATGTTTGTTTATGCTACCAATATATTGACACTTAGATAAATTACGACAAGGCCATATAGAACTTACAAGTGGTGAAAGATTTCAATGTGAGCTGGGCAATGATGATGAGAGGAAATAACAACATATTTCATGTGATATCATACACAAGAGGGCCCATATCATACACATTTTGTAATGACGCTAATGTGGGGGCAATATATTGAGGTTATGGAGTTTATCTTGTTGCTTTTGTTGTGATTGAAGTGAGTACCGAAGCTTTTTCAAAGTGCATGCCACATGGGTTTGTAAGGGGGCATCATTCACGATACAATGCGAATACCGTGGTAGAGGAGTCACCAGGTGAGAGAAAAGGTGATCGATTAGGAATCAATCTCATGTGGCAAGGAGGGTTGGTAGGTTTAATTCTCAAACATTAGGGGGTGCCTACATCGTACACTTGAAAAGGGAATTTATTTCAAAAATGAAAAGAAAATATTGATCAAAAAAAATCCTGAAAATTATATATATATAATGAAATAAAGAAAAAAATTATCGAGACTATAGAAAAAAAGAAGGTGAACCATACATATTTGTACTGAGAATCATAATGGCCTCACAGAAATATGTTAATACCCAAATGCCACACCATAAACATATGTTGAGCTGCTCACACAACACCTATTGAGTTACTTAGCCTAACACGCATTTTAATATATGGTGGGCACCAAGTGTTCGAGATGGCCTCGCCTTTGCAAAGACCCCTGATGACCATGATGGTCTAAGTCCCGAAAATAGATCAGACGTAGAAGCACCATGTGTCTTTCAATTGATGATAACCTGACCCCATAGGGGAGAAAATAGTTATCTTTGAAGCCTATGAGACCTGAAGGCCAGGGATGCCACCACATGGTGGCATCCCATGCATTCAGAGCCCAAAGGAAGTGGTAGATAATATAAGCAACTGAGAGGCCAAGATTCAACATGATCATGCCATGTGGCAAAGCACTAGAAGGCTATAATAAAGTCATGATGTTGCCAAGTGGCAACATCCTAAGGACCTACTTGGGATGCTATTAGGGCTCACCTCTATGGAGAACTCTGAGGGCTTGCAATGCTACATCGAGTTATTTGCCATCTAGTTGTGGGTGCCTTCATGATTCACTGCAATTGAAATTATATGGTGGAAAGCATGACTCTGGGAGTTCTATTGATGACATGTCCTATGTATGGCGATCAAAATTCTATTATGTTTATTTATAAAATGTTGTTGGCATAAGAGGAGGCCTCACTGCTTCATTAGATGATATCACCTCCTCTCCTCTTAATATATTAACCTCTTCCCCATGCGAGGCAACATGTCACAGCAAAAACACTTCCTCCTCTTTGATAGAAAATGTTAGAGCATCCTCATTCTCTATATTAATTCCACATAGATAGGACACATTCTCAAATCTTTCCTCCACCATGGGGGGCAAAGGCACTGCCTTCACAAATCTATCTATTGTCATAGGTGAAAACGGTAGGCCTGTGACAAATCTTTCTTCTCATATGTGGTAAAGGTAGGGCCTCCATAAATCGTTCCTCTATCATAGGTGGCAAAGGCAACTCCCTCTCTATTTTTATAGACCACACATCATGTCTATAACTTCCTCGCATGTTAATCTCATGGGGTATGAAAGGTTTATAGCTTATGCTTCCTCGTATGTTAGGCTCATGGGGCATGAAATCTTGAAGAGAAACAAAAGAGATAAATCGTTCATTCTCATATATTATTCTAGGATAATAATCCTACAACCTTGGCACTCCAAGATATTACATCTACTCGACACATTTCGTTTAAAAGTTTTAAAGCCTAGTCAGGAAAACCATTCGATGCATAACCTGAGATCATAGCATTCTATTTTTTCTCCTTGCCTTAGTCATAGATTGAACGAGAACTTTTTTATCTAGTCACCTAAAATCTTGAGAGTGAGAGGGTAGCCCAAAGTGATGTGTCAGCTCTAGAGATAGCCGTAACTTCATGATGGGATAGTTTCAACAATAAAAAAAAGGAAAAATACAATCATCAATGTGCCTAGTGTGAGGTTTTCCTTGGTTATTTCATCTAATTTCCCATTTTAATGTTTAATACACTTGGTTATTTTGATGTAAAAAAAGGATCTGGTTGTGGACAATGATGCGTTGAGCTCCGTGTTACAGCCCAGAGAGAGTGAAAAGGGTTTGAATAGCAGTCATGAGAATTACATGACAACCATGTCTTCAGGGCACTATCATATGGACATGGACAACAAAGGAGAAGATGAGATTGAAACTTCTCCCATGAGTAGGGGAGTGGAAGAGAGCCTAAAGAACCTCAAAAATTGTTACTTTTGTAGAATGCTTGAGGTCCATTAATTTTATATGATTTGCATCCTCAATCTTTAAATACAATTGCACATTAATCTTTTACACTAAACAACAAGGTGTCTCACCAAACCATATCCTACTAAACAATCTCTTCTTAAATTACTTAAACCTTTAGACCAAAAAGGTCAACTGCTAATCAATACAAAAATTTACATTAATTTTTTTAGTAAGGTACATATCTAATCGGGAATCCCTCTTGTACAACCTCTTAACTTCATAACTATTTGGACTGGTTTGGACTCGTGATTCTTAGAAAATAAATGTCCTCTCTTGGTAAAGACTTTTACTAAAAAACAATGCACTTCCATGTTTTCCGCCACTATTTTAAGGGTCCAAAAAGCCAATATAGCGGCAGTAGTGGCAATGGTGGAGCATATTCGAGGAAATTCAAGCGCAGGGTCTCTTGAGGTTGAAAGCCACTGTGTCATAAGCGCAGACACAGTTTCCAAGGAGCGGTTTATGAAAATGAAATTGTGAAGCAACAAACAACTGTTAGGATTATTCCTTTCTTACCCAAGTCGAACCTTGGGAACTCATGCACATTGAAAAATGAGCCTATGCTGATGCCTTCACTGAACACCAAGAGAATTCAATGAGCATAATAAGAAACATCTTCCTATTACTATCTTCCGCCAAATTAATTGATTTTAGTAGTTGTCTTTCTTATCAAATCTTGGTTTCCTTTGTAGATTTAGTTATAACAACATTTCAAATTCCATTTCATGCCTGTGAGGATTTTTACAAAGCCTCAATCATTTGGGTTCACCTCAATCTTGATACTCAGCTAGTCTTGAGAAGAGAGATATCCATTCCAGAACCTTCCATGGTGAAGGCTGAGGTTGCAGTCTGAGATAAAGGGAATGTGCAAAAAGAAGGTCAGAAAAAGTCAGCGATAGATCTGGTTTTCTTTGGGAATGTTCCTTTGGTCTTTTCTAATGATCCATCTCTTCTTGAGATTTCAGATGAGGATCCATCTACCATTAGACTTGAAACCGGGTGTAGAACCCTTATTGGCAGGTGCGTTGGAAAATGACCTTCGTGGGAAGAGCTTTCGTGCTGGATTAAATCTTCTTGGCCTTTATTGGCATAAATTTCTCTCTGCATGCTCTGCAATGGTATTTTCATGTTTATCTTTCATTTTGAAGAAGAGAGGGACTATGTTTGGAATAATGGTCCTTGTCATTAGAGATTTGGGGATGTCCCTGTATCTTGGACTCCTTTTTTGGATAAAGTTGTAGTGGTTATTTCAAACGCTTTGGTCTGGGTTAGACTTTACAATATTTCTTTGGCTTTTTGTGATTTTGGATTGCTTTAATGGCTGGTTAATAAAATTGGTGTGTTTGTCAAAATTGATCAAAGTTTAGAGGAACATTAACAGTTTGTGCGGGTTTGTGTTTTGATGGTTTTCTCTAAACCGCTTCATCATTCCATTAAGATATCTTCCTTGCATGGAATTTGGACTCAGTTTATCAATTTTGAAGGGTTGCCTTACATGTGTTTCAAGTGTAATCAAGTTGGTCACAAAGTTGCGGTTTGTCCTCAAAAATGTTCAAAAGGGGTTGATTCCTCTTTTTTGAATAAATGGCTTCGTAAGATTGGGTGTTTGAATCGTGATTTGGTGAACAGTCTACATTTTCCTTTGGAACCTTCTTCAACTAGTGTGGGTTTTCCTTTGACTGATTTCAGAGGGGTTAAGCATCATTCTCATAAGGGTGAGGACTTGGAATCGAACCAGGGCATCCTGGGTATCATTTTAGAGTAGCCTTATTCACTCAAGAACAAGGGGGATGAGGTTTCCCAGAATCTTGATGGTGTGTTTTTTCAAGTTCAAGATATTCTAGAAGTCGAGGATTATTTTCAGTCAGAAGGTCTAGAAGAGGGTGTAGCTCTGTCTGAGGAAGAAGGAGAAGAGGATATTGTCTCCAAAGAGAGCTTGTCTATAGCTCATCGTCCTTGCCTTTGATTAAAACCTGACTTTGGTAAGAAAGGTAAAAGAGGTAGGAAAATTGAAGTAGAAAGGTTGCAATTTGACGCTATGAACTCTATCGATGGGAGCACTCAATGGACTATTGAGGCATTACTTTCCAGTAGAGGTACATGCACTCTCGTGGCTAAAGGATGATCTTATGAACTGTAGGTGGGGTGGTTGTGAGACAGCTAGGTTGGTAGCTCTATCTTTTCAATCTTGGTTTATGGATTGAATAATTCTTTTTTGTTCATGCAGATCCTTTAGTGGTTCAAATTTTTATTGCTCTTAGTTTGTTGCATAAACTTTGGTCTTGGATTTATTTGTCTTTGTATCTTGGCATTTTTACATTCTAGGGACTGGGCCCCTTGATGTGCCACAGACCCAGTTAAAGCTTTGGTCAAACGCTGATATATCAAAAAAAATTGTGACTAAATTTTCTCTGTTCAAACTATTTCAAGGACCAACAACTTTACACTAATGAAATTTATTGACAAGATTTAAATATTTTGTTCTTTGAAACCCCTCCTAATTGCAAGATAACTCCTTTCCCAAGGATCTCCATCCAACGCTTCTGTCACTTCAAAGGTTTTTAGCTTAAAAGAATCCACAGTTAGCAGGGCTCCCTTTTAGTTTGATCCAACGCCTTGGATGACATCAACATTATAAATAAAAATATAACTTAATGTCCAAAAGTAACAATAACATTAGAAAGGATTTTAAAATGAATATATATATATATATAAGGATTTTAAAATATATATATATATATATATATATATATATATATATATATATATATATATTAAAATCCTTATATATATATATATATATATATATATATATATATATATATATATATATATATATAAAAGATCTAATAAATGCTAAATCTTTCTAAGAATTTAACTACATCACTTGAATTGAGTTAATAGACACAAAATAAATCAATTTATATCTTATTTTTAATATAATATATATTAGAAAGTTAATATTGGAATTCAAAAATATGAAAAAATAATTTAATTGAAAAATTTTCAATTCAAATTAATAGTTCAAGACGATTTCAATAGATACATGAATAACGTGTACTAAAAAGAGAAGGCTATATAATAACCGATACACCTTCTAATCAACCCTCCAAATGATGTCACACCATTCAATTTCATTAAATCAAACAACATTTACAGTTGATAGTTATGGATATAGATATGATGCATGGAAGCATGGAATGTGGATGACCACAAGATAATTAATGGAGTAGGATGATCAACATCGATTGCTTCCACCATACATCTTCAAGAACAAACTATTAAATTTTATTTTTCATTTCTTAGATAATTTTCCCTCAATTAACTTGTTTGCACTAGGGTTTTCACCGTCACAACTTTCATTGAAGTCTTGAAGAACTTAACTATATTTATATTGACATTTTCGCTATCACAAGTTTCATTGAAAACCTAAAAAACTTAAAAGTAAAAAATTTAAAAAAATAGTCTCATTTCTATTTAAGACATCTGTGTTTAAGGTTTTTTTAAAATTGTATGAAGAAATAATGAGATGCTTATTATTACTCTCAGCATTTGTAATGCACACAAGTATTTTTTTTTTTTGGGTTTATTATGTTTGTATTAAAAAATAGGTAAAATTTTGTTGTGGTTTTTTTTGTTTACTCAATATTTTCTTATTCTTTATATAATATTTAATGATAATTATATTTATGTTATTAATTGTTTTATATTTTTATGTATAGAATATATTTATTTGAAAATGTAATATAAATATTATTTTTTAGGTTTTCAATGACTTATATATAATTTTGAGAGTAAAAGAAAAATATATATATTCTTTTTAAGATAAATTTTATGTAATCATTTTTTAATATAATCTTATTTGTTGGTTATTTTATATGCATGTAAATATATTTATAAATAATAATAGAATTAATTTCACTTGTTCGAAACATAAGATTTATTACAAATTTGTAATTATTTAATATATTTTAAAATAAGTTTCTTTCAAATATTCAAACTTATTATAATAAATTATTATTTACAATAATCTAAAATATTTGTGAATATGATTAAATGATACAAAATAAATATGTTCATGCCTTTAACTATATATATTATATATTATGATGGAAAAATATGAAATGATATTTTATATATAAGCATCATCCATAGTTGTTTCAAAATATAATTTTTACCTTTATTCTAATAAAAATTTCTCTAGTTTTCATTTGTTCCATTTACATTGTTCTATTGTGAATAATTGTTTTTAAATTTATTTTAGGCTATTACGTTACTGTAATATAAAATTTGTCAACAAAAAAATTGATTAATAATATTACATATTGAATGGTAATGATAACACAGAAGGATGCGAGCAATAAACACCCATCTGCAAATTTTTAAAATGGAAGGAAAGGCAGAAGAAAATGGCAATAACAAGTAACACAAGCACATCGATGGCAGGAAATATTTGTAGAAATCCAAGGCAGTGAGTTCTCAGATTGTTCCCACAACAGAGAAAATCCCAATGATCATGATCCTGGACAAGGAAGTGGAAGTCACAATTTCGACCTTGAAGGAATGTGCCCTAATCTATAAAGTTTTGGTAACTAGCCAGGTGAGGGAGATCTATAAAAATGGCTGGACAAAAATTGAAGTATCAAGTCTACAAACCAAGTAAATCTTATTCCTCTGAATTTCTTTCAAGTCATTTTTTATTCTGCAAATCACAGAGATGAGATCTTTAGAAATGGTCCTTGGTTCATGGGGAAGGTTGGTTGGTATATAAGACCATGGGATGAGGGCTTCAATTTTAAAAAAAAATGAGGATTTAACTATTGTCCCTATATTGGTAAAGTAGAGTTTTCCAATTCATCATAACATTCAAGACCTTGGGCATGCTTTAGAGGAGGTCCAAAGGAGAAAAAATATTGAAGAAGAAGAATTTGATGAGCAAGATGTACAAGAAGAAAGTTACGGTTTAGATGACCTTCCTCATTCACAACTAAAGCATGTATTAAGTCAAGTTGGGATAGTAAGATAGAACTGAGAAAAATGGCTTTAAAGTTTTCGAAAGGTGGGGAAAAGTAAACCTAGAAGATCTTCCCCATCAAATTTTGAAGTACAAATAAACATTAGTAAGTAGATTTCAAATAGGTTTTCAAAAACTCAAGAAAATGACTCCAATAACGAAAATCAAGATTTGAATAGACAAGATGAGGATGCAAAAGGTAAAAATAAGGATGAAAACCAATGATTTTTAAAAATTAGGAAAGAAGTAAATTATAATTTAGGGTGGATAAATCCAATCCCAGCAAGTTAAGATCACCATCATGTTAATTATTTAATCAAAAAAATTAGCGCTAAATGCCCCACACAAGCATAGGTTACTAGAGTAACTTATTTTTAAAAGAGTATGTTGATTAAATTTAAAAAAAATTATCACATTTTTTCTATGTCAAACCCAGTGGGGTTGTTACAAAACTGATGATAAGTGTGTGCAGGCACAAGTTAAAAAAAAGCAAGCCAAATCTGACATAATGCTAAAAGATGATATTTTTAGTGTGGTTGTCCAATGCAGAGTGGATCAAGCATTTGTAATGGTTCTGCTTATCATGTTTACTCATATCAATTGAGTTGAGAAAATTCATGGAGCACACACGCTAACCACCAATGGTATCAAGCTGCAAGCTACCTGGATAGGAGATGGCCAATTGCCTGGAAAATATTAAAATAAAATGTTTCTACCATTTTAAAATCTTGTAGAAAACCATATCATAAGATGATGAAAAGGTTTCATTATTTATTGAGCCCAGGTTTGCAAAGGTAATTTTGATGATGAACTTCTCATATCGATTGATCAAGTTTACAAACTAGTAGTTGGCCCAAAGGTCCAAGTAATGCTAGAAGGGATTATTTATTAGGATACGTTTTGGTGAGACAACCTGGTTCCTGATGGAAAAGACTAAAGCTAAATCACATTTAAAGGTTAAGGATGCAAATCATATAAAACCAAAGGACCTAAAACACTCCACTAAGGCAACAATTTATAAGGTTCTTTAGGCTCTCTTCTGCTCCTACCCATGGGACAAGTTTAAATCTCATCCTCCCCTTCACCGTCCCTATCCATATAAGAGTCCCTTAAATACTTGGTTGTCATGTAATCCTAATGGTTGATGGTCAAACCCTTTCCACTCTCTCTGGTTGATAACATATATTTTAGAGCATCATTTACCACAACCAGATCCTTTTTTGCATTGAGATTGCCCAATGTATTAAACATTAAAATGGGAAATGAGATGAAATAATGAATGAAAACCTCACAACATGCATGGTGATGATTGTATTTTTCCTTTTTTTATTATTGCAACTATCCTGTCATGAAGTTGCAACCATCTCTGCAGTTGGCACTCATCAATTCGGGCTACTCTCTCACTCTTAGGATGCTAGGTGACCTGATAAAAAAGTTCCTGTTCAATCCATGCCTAAGGGAAGGAGAATAATGAAATGATATGGTCTTAGGATATGCACTGAAGGATTTTCTTGACTAGGCTTTAAGGACTTTGAATGAAATGTGTCAAGTAGATGCAATATCACATAGTGCCATGGTTATAGGATTATTATCTCAGAACAAGATTGAGGAAGGAACAATATTTCTCTTCAAGATTTCATGCCTTGAGAGTGTAACATCCAAGGAAGCAAAAGCTATAGACCTTTCATGCCCTGGGAGCTTAACATGCAAGGAAGCTATAGACATGACACATGGTCTTTAGAAACAAACAGGGAGTTTCCTTTACCACCTATGGTAGAGGAAAGATTTGTGAAGGCCATGCCTTTACCATCTATGAGAGAGGAAAGATTTGTTAAAGGCATGCCTTTTATACCAATGGTAGGAAATAGATTCATGAAGGTGATGCCTTTACCCCCGTGGTGGAGGAAGATTTGGGAAGGTGTCTTATCTATGTGGACTTAATGGAGAGAATGAGGATGTTCTAACATTTTCTATCAAAGAGGAGGAAGTTCTTTCACTATGACCTTACTGCCTCGCATGTTGAAAAGATTTATTTATTAAAATAGGAGGTGACATTGTTTAACGAAATAGTGAGACCTATTTTTCCACTAATAGCATTTTATAAATACATAAAATGGAAATCCAATCGGCGTACATGGGCCATGTCATCAATAGAACTCCTAGAGTCACATTTTACACCATAGAATTCCATCCATAATGAATCGTGAAGGCACCCACAATTGGATGGGAAAGAAGTCGATGCAACATATGATTCCTTGGAGGTCTCTACAGAGGTGACCCCTAGTAAGATTTTAGGCAGGTCCCTAAGATGATGCCATTTGAAAACATCGTAAATTTCTTATAGTCTTCTCCACACCATGCCATGTGGCATGATCATGTTGAATATGGGCCTCCTGAATACTTGGTCTATCTACCACTTCTTCTAGGCTCTAAATGCATGGGATATTACCAAGTGGTACCATCTCAGGGCTTCAAGTCTTATAGGCTTTGTGAATAACTGCTTGCTCCTTTGTGGGGCTGGGTTATCATTGATTGAAAGGCATGTGGCATCTTTGTGTCTGATATATCTTTGAGACTTAGACCATTTAGATCACCAAGGTTCTTTATAGAAGTAACATTATCTAAGACCCTAGTTCCCACCATAGATTTCAATACGTGTCAGGGTAGGTACCATAATAGGTGTTGTGTGAGTAGTTCAGTAGATGTTTATGGTATGGTTCACCTTCCTTTTTTATTTGTCCTAGTATTTTTTTCTTAATTTCATTTTCTCTCTATATGTGTGTGTGTATTTATATTTCATGATTTTTTAGGTAAGTGTTTTATTTTCATTTATAGATTAAATTCCCCTTTTAAGTGTATGATGTGGGTAGCCCCTAATTCTTAAGAATTAAATCTACCAACCCTCCTTGCCACTTGGGACCAGTTGCAAATCAACCACCTTTTATCTCAACTAGCGACTCCTTCACCACAACATTCACATTATATCATGAATGATGCCTCCTTATGCACCCATGTGGCATGCAATTTATAAAAATATTTGGCACTCACTTCAACCATAATAAAAGCAACAAGATAAACTCCATAACCTCAATGTATTATCCCCACACTAGTGTCATTGTAGAATGTGAATGCTATAGGACCTTTGGTGTATGATATCACATGCAATATGTTGTCATTGTCCCTCATCATCATCACCCAACTAAATTTGAAATCTTCACCACCTATAAGTTATATATGTCCTTGACATAATTTCTCTAAGTGTCAATATATTGGAAACATAAGTTGCAACATAGATGAAGATAAGTTACATAGGTTATAAGTTATAATATAGGGTATTGAATGGAGTGTATGCTTTGAAAATTTATGCATTTTTGGGCTCCTCCATGGACTTAATTCTCTTTTGGGCACCCTATGTTTCCAAAAAAACTTCCATGTGTCACTCTTTTGTTGGGAGAGTTATGTTAGGCAGAATGGTCATGAAATTTAGCTTCATTAGGTGTGGCCTATCAGCCCATGCTCTATGTCATTCATTTAATGATTTATTGATTGACAACCCTACCATTAAAATGATAAATGTACACTTATCCTCATTTTATTGGTTTTGGACACTATCAACTCTAAAATGAGACCTCGAGTTTAAACTGATAGATCTGACACCTATCTACATGGCGGCCTGTGGTTGGTCTTGAAGGTTTGTAATATTTTTTTAGGTGTCAATATATTGCCAATAGGGACAAATGGAAGAAATAAGATAGACTCTGAGACCTCAATGTTTTGTCCCCACAGTAGTGACATTGCATTGTTGATTTGAGCTACACATTAGATGTGGTGTCTTGTTTCAATCAAATCAAAGATGTCACCACCTTGAAAGGTACAAATCCTTTTGTAATGGGTGATGTAGATCATGAAAATCCAACCACTTCCATGAATCTAGGTCCGGTGTACAATATGGCCCCTTGGCATACAATATTAAATCAAACTTTGTAATCTACATCAATGATATAATAATATTAACTGAATAAATGTCACAACCTTGGTCCCATTTTTTGCACCCCAAAATGACCTTTCCAAACATATTGATACATGCCATTACCATTTTTTAATTGATTATAAATGGTTAAATAACTTTTAAATGATTACTTCATTTTTAATTTCTAATCCACTTATAAATATTTAAATGACAGTGACGGTGAGTGGCAATGCCTGGTCTAATTGTAGAATAACTTAAATTCCATAATGTGATGCAAATATAAAGGATGAGGTATAAATGTATTAGGGAAGTGGTGGAATGTGATTCGATCAGCTGAAAAAGAATGTCTAGCAATCAAATTCAAATGTTAATATCCACCATTGTTTATAGCTTGATTCATGAAAAAAAATCTTTTGATGTCTTCATCCATCCTTGAAAATACAAAACGGACAATCAAAGATGTCACCACCTTGCTTTGATATAACTGACATGTGTTAGTATGCATTTCTATTGCCAATTTAAAATTTAACGTAGTTACATGTATACGTGTAAATTATATGGGACATGTGTTATCCATATGTCTCTAAGAAAAACCCAAATCTAATAGTTGATAGAGATGGTTTGCATATAGATGAGATTGGGATATACATCTATAGTTTGGTTTCCCCTCCCAGTCAAATAGTTGATAGAGATGGCTTACCTATATAAAATTGGGAAGAAATAAATCAAAATAGATATTGGGCCATCTCTATCAACAAGGTGATGAGATTGGGCACTTGACTTGCCCCATAGATATAGATGCTTACATTATATATATTTACATATAGATATTGGGCCATCTCTATCAACTATTAAATTTAGGGTAGATGAAAGAATTTGGTTTGTAAGTTTGTCTAGTTATCAGTTAATGAGATATGGATATGGTTTTCAATTGGTAATTCATTTTTGATTGGTCATTATTTTGATATATTTAGAAGGGGTTATATATAGTGGTCATTGATTCTTGAGCTTTGGTCCTCTCCTTGAAGCTGATTTCCAATAGCTTTAGTAGTCGGGAGCACTTTCTAGATAAAGAAGAGACCCACATACATGTACATTCGATAGAGACCTATCCGTCTACCTATGATCTATACAATATAGGATCAAACAATATATATATATATATATATATATATATATATATATATATATATATATATATATATATAGTTTGATCCTATATTGTATAGATCTATATATCTATCTATTTGGGACCCACACCACAAGCATATCTGAGATCGCATCCATCCATATGATAAAGACCTATCCATCCACCTATATATCTGACTATTTAGGGTACTGACCGCACATCTCCATCCAATTATATATCTGTCTAGGGCCTACCCATCCACCTATATATCTATATAGAACCTTGTCATACAATATAGATCATTCAGGGTGCTCTAACTGATAGCCTATACATCTATCTGCATCTACAGAGATTAGTATTCACTACAAGATATATAAATGGGGGTAGCAAGATATGCTAAGACATAGATAGGGTCTGAGTGGAGGTTCCTATTATATTAGATATATAGGTCCCCCAGTATCTATATACGTAACATAACCGACCCTATCCCTCCATCTATCTGTCTAGCCCCCACAATTACTTTACAAGAACTTATTTTGACATCAAAATACATTTTTATAGAGCATGAAAGTAGTAAAATATTTCAAGGTGAATAGGGAGGTGAACTGGGTGTTGATGGTGAAAAGTAATGGCTAGTTATTAATCATGGGTTTCAAGTGAATTTTAACTATGGATTTACACTTTTCCACTTTACAAATTCATGTTCACACACACACACACACACACACACACACACACACACACACACACACACACACACACACACACACACACACACACACACACACACACACAGATAAATAAAATGTTAGTTATTATATATATAACATATAATGTATATTATAATATTTTTGTATGTTAAGAATTAATTATATAATTATTATAATTATTATATTATATAAAATATTTTATAATATAGTTTTAAATTCTCAAACATCAAAATTATGAATCATACATCTTTGTACTAAGAATCATAATGGCCCTGCAGAAATAGGTTAATGCCCAAATGCCACACCATAAACATTTGTTTAGTTGCTCACAGAACCCCTTTTGAGTCGTTTACCCTGACACATATTTCTCCTTTTTTAATTATTGCAACAAACCTGTCATGAAGTCATAACTTCAACTATTTTTGTGCTTTGGTTTGGTTTGTTATTGTTCATTTACTGCTCAAACAGTGGTAGTAACAACTTCTAATGATTTTTCCCTACTATTTCATAAGGAATATTCATATCATAGGCTACTATTAGAGGAAAAAATAGATTATCATACAAATACAAAGAACAACAAAATCCCATTGAATCCCTAACAACACGTGTTGTGAAAATGCAATTTTATGTGGTTTTTAAGAAATATTACATTGAGTATTGTTATAAATATTATTAGAGTAAATTATATGATTATGTTGTTAATATAATAACATAATTATATATTATGATTATAGTATAAATTAATAATATATTAATAGGTACGGTATTATATTAACAATATTATTGTACACTATATTATTATATTACATGAATATTAATATATAGTATGATATAATATATTGACTTATCATAGTTTGCTTATTTAAAATAAACCAAACTCTATGTTAAGAATAAAAATTATAGTCATTTATTGGTTAAATGAATATTTTAAAGAACATTTTAAATATAGCATCCACGTGCTTTGGAGTAACATGGAGACATGGCCAACGAGCATGCAAACCAAGTGTCAAGGTAAATCAAGTGGCATAGTTTTTATTTAATCAACATTTTCTAATATCTATTGTCTAAAATAAGTTTTATTTTATAGCTACACTTGTGAGATATGAATGCATCTTTGTCTATACACATCAAGGGTAGGAATATGGACCGGAAAACATTAGATATGTTGCAAGGAGATAAACATAAAACATGGGAGGCAGAGGGAGGTAATCATAAACATATACTTGCTAAGAAGGAGCCACAATATTAAAGCTTATAAATAAGAGGGATCATTTTCATTCGATAAAAGATAATAATAGGTTTCCTTTTCAAAAAAGAAACTCAAAGATGTTCTAGATCGATAAGAATGGCTTTCAAAGAGAGGCATGATATGCTATTTCAATGTGATTTGGTCTTCTCTTCTAGATCTACAGCAATGGATCTCCAAGCATAAGATTATTTTGATACAAGGTAAGATTGAAATTTTTCCCTATGCCACAGGAATTTTTATTATCATTTTTTATTCATAGGGGGATACGGATGTAATTGATGAATATATTTAGGTGTGGGAACTACATATAGAAAACTTATACTTTTGACAAAGCATTGGTATACCACATTCAACCCTCTTACTAAATTTTTTAATTTCAAACCAACTTAGATTTAGTCACCTCATTAACCCCTTCAATTTTGGGATACTTCTTTGCTTCGGATTATAGGACACTCATTAGGTGAATTTTATGATGTGGATCCTACAACTAAATATATGGGGCATACAACATATGCAAGAATACTTGTTTATATATATATATATATATATATATATATATATATATATATATATATAAAGTATTTTCGCATATGTTTTATGCCCCATATATTTTATATATAGGGAACTTCTTACACATGTTGAATTTCAAGTAAGGGTCTAAACATGGTTACAAACTATTAACTATGAAGGTTTAGCTTTTAGCTGTCGTAGATACTTTTTAACCAGTTATTTGGTTAATAATTATCCATACCTTAAACATAATAAATGAAATTCTTGGTGGAACGATAATAGTTTTGAACATCTAATATTCAAAGTAGACAAGGAAGCTGATAGTGTAGATGTGGTTCCAGAATCACTATTGATAGCTCCTCTTGAAAATAAAAAGGTTTTTTTACCTGTTGAAGAGGATTTTAGACTGAAGAAAATTAGGGATGAAATAAATCCATTTAAGTTCATCCAAATGAGAATTTCATTATTCACGTCTCTACAAATAACTTTCACTCTTTAGATTCATTTGAGATCTTTATTCCTATGTCCCATGATTTGGGTGATGGGCGAGATTGAATGGAGGTTAAAAACAACAAAAAAGGTCACTTTAATAAGAATAATAAACAATTGAATATGACCCTTCGATCCGTAAAAAAATTATTTGGAAGGGACATAGTTTCATGTCTTTATTTTTGTATTATTGTTGGTTGGCATCTAATTTATAGTCACTCAGTAACTTGTCTTGTTTTCTGCTAGAAGAGGTGTATCTTTGTGCTTTGAATGTTCTATTTCTTTCTCTATTGTAAAAGGGAAGGGTCCCTTTGAAAAATTTAATGTTAATAATATCATAATGTTTTTGTTATATCTATCCAAATAAGTCCCTTTCATGTACATAGATATACATTTTATAATCAATTAAATTTAAGTTAGAGTGATAAGTGTTTTTAATAGCATGTCAATCGTCTTAAAATATAAATACAAAATATATTCATTTTTAAATTTATTTAAATCATCTAAAAACATCTAAATTATTTAATAAAACCTATATACCTTTTAATAGTTTTTTTTACAACTAATTATAATCTTTTATCATATATTTCTTTGTATTGATAGAAATTTAAGAAATAATTATTTAATAACTTATCAATAAGAAATTGAAATATTATAAGTATTTATAGTTTGTATATTTTGAACTTGTTTAACTCTAAAATGGTTATCTAAGTAATGGATTTAACCTAGATTGTATTTAAATGGGTATATAGAAATGACAATGCACAAGGGTGATAATCAGATCTACGATAGGCCAATTAGGTGCTAAACTCATATATAACATATGCTGAATTTATAAAACTAAGAATAAGCTAAATATAGAAATTTCAACTAAGCTATGTATGGAAATGACAAGAAAGTAATGTACTTATCTAGTTTTGATGCTAACATGGTCCTAGATCTAGAATAGGTAAGAAGCAGGTTGGTAGATGATTCTAGTATAGTCACCAAATTTTGGATTAAGTTCTTCTAGATCTTTGAATACTTGCATCAGACTAGGTTGGTTATGTCAATGCTACTATCTAAGTTGGATATAGGTGTCTTGTACAAAATACCTGTTGGAATACGATGCGACCACCTAAAAGCTCACCAAATTATTTTATTACAAATGAAAAAAAAATTGAAAAAAAACACAATCAATCCTAAACAATTGAAAACAAATCAAATATCAATCCAAAATAAATTAAATGAACCAATGGGGTGTAAGTCCACATATAAAATTAGTTTTCAAATTTGAATCTTCAATTACCTATATAAACAATCTTTATATTATATTTTGTAATTCCAATATCACTCTTTGTGAACAATTTCAAAAGAATTTGTAAAGCTTTTCATCAACTGCACCAAAGCAAGCAAGGCAAAACAATAAACAATAGATTTATACGCATTACACAAGCATCAATCCAATAACAAGTAAGAAAACAACACATAATTTACTATTTTTTCTATTTTATTCAAATTAAATTTATTTTATACACTCATAAACAACACACACTAAATTCTCCATTTTGATCAAATTAAATTTATTTACTAACACATAATTTACTATTTTTTCTATTTTATTCAAATTAATTTATTTTTTACACTTATAAACAACAACATTAAATTCTCTGTTTTGATCAAATTAAATTTATTAAGTATACACTCAACAACTAGTTAAATACACAATTCTGATTTTTTAAGGAAATACACACAAATATGCATACTAAGATGGATGTGTGTGTGTGTGTGTGTGTGTGTGTGGGGGTGTGTGTGGGTGCGTGCGCACACGCACGCGCACGCGCATGCATGCGTGCGTGTGTGTAAGATACACACATATACATACATACATAGAAGGATTTAATCACAGAAGGTATGTTGACATTTTTAACAATTTATAGTGCATGTTTTTAATTTTTTCCATATCTTATGTTATCAACAGATGATAATTGCCAAGAGAAAGAGAACATATTAGAAGACAAGTCTGAATTCAAAAAAAGTGAGAAGAGTGGCTACATCAATCTTTGAAGGTGAAGAAGATACATATTCACACATACAAGATCACACTATTACACACATGAAAATGGGTCCTTCATCAAGTAAGAAGGTATGTATCCACAGTCAGTGGACTATTATTAAAATGGAGCATGCCATAAAGGATGTTGAAGATAATGGATAATCCACTCAAGATACTAGAAAAAAGTGGGGAATCCCTCCAATTACACTCCCCTGCTAGTTTTAGGGTATTACAACTATAAAAAATAAGGCCCACCCACCATTTTGTCAGAGGAGGAAGAACTTGAGGTTGTTCAATGGTGTAAAGATATGGCAGACCTTAGCCATAGACTAGAAATCATACAATGTAGGTATTATGTAGCCCATATTTGTCAAAATAGACCCAACCCTTTCACAGATGGAACGTAAGTCTTGGTGGGCTGGATTTAAGAAAAGGCGCCCAGACTTGTCCATAAGATCTATAGAAGGCTTGGATAGAGATAGAGCATTCTAACTATAACCTTCCATTGTAGATGAATTTTACAATAATTTAGAGAAGGTGTATGAAGCCAACCAATATGGACCTTTTAAATTTTGGAACTATGATGAAACTAGACTACAAGATGGAAAGAATAATGACATACACGTGATAGCAAAGAGAGTTTTTCAAAATGTTCATCACATCTTTTCAAAGAAAAGGGAATGGATCACCATTATTACTTGTGTTAATAATGCAGGACAAAGCATTTCTAGAATCTATATTTTCAAGGGATAAAAATAGCTTAATAACTACATAGCAAATTGCAAACCAGGAGCATGTATGGCAGCCCAACATAATGCTTGGATAATAATTTTTTTTCTCAATTAGCTACACCATTTCAAGAGATCAATATCGGTTAGATTTTCCTATTCTAATAGGCACCTATTGATTTTTGATGGCCATGGTAGTCATGTAGAATCGATGACTAAAATGGAGGCCATGAGTTTGAAAATTGACCTTGTAACTCTATCAGCCCACTTCCCACAAGCTAAAATTATTGGATTTAAGTGTGTTCTCCCCATTCAAAAAACATTTAAAAAGTGAAAGGTCAGAGTCTTTGGCTAGAAATCACAAGGTTGAAATCAACAGGTTTAAATTGGCTGAGTTGGGTAGCATAGCTTTCAAAATCATATTGTTTATGGAAAATATAAATTCAGGTTTTTGGAAGACATGTATATCACCATTGAATAGACAGGTACTTATAGAAGACATGACACCAAGTGAAGCGTATGAATTTATAGACAAAGATGATGAGACTAAAATTTAGAACATCATGCGGTTGGTTGAATAAAGAGAGGATGATAGATGCATTTTTTCAAATTTAAAAGGGAGATGGAACACTTGAAGAGGATAAGATAGATGCATGTGTTTGAAAAATGCAATGTAGATCCCATTATACCTACTCTCACCCGGGTAACCCATGTAAGCCAAACACAAGACTATGGTGGAGAAGGTGTAGAAATAGATCATGCCAACCATGTGTCTAAGATTGAACATCATTTTCTTAGATAGGGATTTAGCCTTCCTTCGAAAATAAGCCAACTAGCTTGGATCAAGGATGGGGCAGCTAAACTAGATGTTAACTTGGATTTTTCCAATGCAGATGTGGACCTTTCAATGCCATCCCCTCGTGTAGTTGTACTTAATGATGAGTTGGTACACTAATATGTTGTGACTAATGAAATCTATGACTATGAAAATGCAATTAATCTTCTAGAAAGAGATTATATTGCAGCAAACAACAATGAACCTGAATGTAGTCAACATAAAGAAATATTTGCAAGCTCAAGTTTAAGTAGTTTTCTAAAATTGCTTGTAGAAACTGTTATGCAAAGTTCTAGTTCATTATTAAATGGTACAGTGAGATTGAGTAGGCAGTCTCAAACCTTAACTATAGATTAATTTTTATAAATTCTTCATGACAAAGAAATAATAAAGGAGATAGAAGAAATCAAGGCTAAGATGAGATAACAACTAGAGGAAAAGAAAACATTGAGAGAGATTAATAGGGATCTTAAGGAATAGAAAAAATTGAAAGTGAGATAAAGAGGAAATAAAGGGAAGAACAAAAGCAGAGGGAAAAGCATGAGAAGGAACAAAAGAAGGTGTATCAAAAAGGATGAAGGAATATGAGAAAAATATGAAAAAGATGGAGAGACAAAGAAGGTTAAAAAACATAGTAAACCCTTTTCTAAATCAACATCCAATAATTATGTAAATGGTGAACATCTATGTTCCTTTCTATGTAGGCTCAAGAAATTATCAGCTGGGAAGTTCACTTAATCCACCCAATCAAATTCAGAAGATGAGTTCCTATCAACAAGGGAGAGTAGTAAATTTACAAACATCGACACCTGGTATGATATGCATTCCAACAAGATCAATGGAAGTGACAAACACCCCTACTAAAGAGTGGGACCACGGTCACAAAAAACCATGAGTATTCAGTATTATGTGTTGAAGGAATTACTTTTTTGAAAAACCACATGTATGCAACTATTTTTTATCAAAGGAAGAATTTGATGGAAAACTACAAGTATGCAGTTTTTTATCTTGGTTTTGAAGATTTGAGAAAGGTTAATTATGTAAAGAGCAAGTATTAAATAACAACCTTGTTTTCCACCTTAATTTGTCTACTGTCCTACAATGTTATGCTATGCAAATTATATTCCATATAAATAATATTATTCTATGGCTTTCCCATTTATATTATTGAGTAGTATTATACAATTGAAATGAAAATGTTTGTATGATTGAAATTGGTTTAAGAATTCATAGAATGCTTCACATATTGAGATAATTTTAAATTTTTATGACAAACATTAAAAGCCTGAGACCTGCACCCAATTCACCATTTCTGCATAAGTGAAATGAAAATACCCATCATACTAAAAATAATGAACCCTTTCCTTCTAAAAAAACCTTACCTGTAAGCAGTGATGGCCAAACAAAATCCTAGATTTAAAGGTTTTCAAATAATAATCTACAATTCAAATGTCAAAATAAATCACATTTCACCATTTCTACAAATGTCAAAAGATAAAAAACCTAGTATACTAAAACAAAAAACCCCTTGAAGCGGTGAGACTTTTTCTGTAATCACAGGAGTGGAGAAAGTCACACATTGAGAAAAACATCTTATTTTTAACAGACAATGAAACCCATAGAGTATTTTTAAACCATTTTGGCCCACAACTTAGTGAGATATATAATACATCCCCTGTAAGTAGTGATATCTAGACAAAAACTAGTTATTGGTCGTGTTAAAAAACACCATTGGAAACATATATGACTCTCCCAAAATATGCCTTTGTGAAGGACATTACATGCATCAAGTTGTCCATTTTGCATAATTTAAATACTGTATAAGGTCAATGTAAAATATCCATGCATCAGAGAAATGAATGAAAGGCGGTGGGTCATAAACATAGTGTGCCTAGATGTTTAGCGATAAAGCACTATAGAAAAGAGGGTTAGGAAGTTTTCAAGCCAAAACTACTAATTCCAAATGATTCACTAAATGACTACATTGAATTTAACATGTCTTAATTGACCAAATGACCCAAAAAAATTAGTAATTTTTTTTACATACATTCAAGGGCATATTAATATTTTGAAAACCAAATGGTCCATAGCCTTAATGAGGTGTAAAAAACCTCACATGTGAATGACGATGGCAAACAAGAGTAAGCACTCATGCTATTATTGCTGCTCTTACCAGTGTGTCATCTCTAAAACCTTCCTTCTCTTATTCCCTACTCATGCAATGGACGTGAATGGGGACAAACTTGCTGAAATATTGGGGTGAAATACCCAAGCATCAGTGAAATGAATGGGAGGCAGTGGGTCATAAATTTAGGTTGGCTAGACATAAATGCTCTACCACCTCGATCCTAGTGTTTACACACCATCGATCATGCGTTATTAATGAGAGTTTAAACTCCCCACTTTTGGCATGACCATTTGAATTTTTGGTCTTGGACCCCAATTATTATTTTTTGGCCATGGCATGCCTAGGGGTTAGTTGGACCTCCAAAATGGTATCATAAAGACTTCTTGCATGGGGATCAAAACACTAGGTCCGTACATACACATCATGAGCTAAAAATTTAGAATCAATAAGTAGAGTTGTTAAACTATCCATCAATGCCAAGTTTAAGTGTTGATATGGCACGGTTTAGGCTCCACACTTGTGCGAAGTTAGGGTGCATGATTATTAGCTCCTCTCCCTTACTACCACAACTAATTTTATGACTTTAAATAAGTAGTTACAGTTCCTACAAAGTTGTCAGGCACCAACTTGGTTTGTATATCAATTTTTCCAAACAAATAATCATTATTCGATTGAAAACCAAAACTTGTAATAATACACATGTAGTAAGGGTAAATAGAGTTAAGGTAAAAACAATAATTAGTAATGGATTAAATATAAAATACTTCCTTGAATACGATGGCACAATTCAATTTTATTCAATCAATCACGCTTTTTTATATTTAATAATTTTTTGTTTGATTTATGTGCTTCAGAGAGTGTATACACTACTCAATCACATTTTTTTTTAAATTTAGCACTTTTTAGTATGATTTATGTGATTATGAAGAGTGTGGACCTTATAAGTTTATGTGCACTGGTTAAGTACAATGTCCATTATAATTTCTGTCACAACTATTTTGTGGCTCAAAATAACAAGTTGAGTAGAGTTTGTGTGGAAATCCCTCAAAGGAACCACTGATAGTGGAGCAACCAAGGATAAACAAAGTAGGGAGCTCCTTTCTCATGAAAAAAAAATACCATTAGCAATTGCCCCAAAAGTGCAAGTTATGTTGAAAGGGATGTAAGTTTTTGTTTTGGTAAAATGATGTTTTGTAAAATAAAAGTGTAAATCAAGAGTCATAATTCACTTGAAATCCATGACTATTGACTTTGTCTACCCTTTCCTGCATGAAGCGTTAAACAATAACAATTTGATATTTCTAGTGAAGATGATGTTAGAAAATAATGTGGTGTGTTCTTTATTATGTTATGATAATAAATTGTGTTAGGAGGAGATGTTTTGTTTCACAATGAATTTGAACACTGACGAAGTGGTGAGGAAGGGCAAAGCCATAGAGAACATGAAAGAGATTGAAATTTTTCAAGGTCAGCAAAGCAGTGATGGTGAAGGGAAGTGACCATCTAACCTTAAAAACTCTTCATATTTACAACAAAAATAATAATTGTATATAAAATAAAGAGTATAAAGGAAAAAATTTATTCCAAATAAACAAATAAACAAGGAAGTCATAAATAATAATATTGTATTATATTTATAATTTAATATATTATATAGTTATATAATATTTTAAAATAACTATTATTATAGTATATTATAATATTATTTAATATAATATTATGTTATTTCATATATATATATATATAATATTATATTATATTATTAAATAATTATATATTATTTTTTATTTGATTATATAAATAAATATGTTTTACTAAAATATTATTATTATAATATTTTATTTTATAATATAAATATATTATACTATAATGTAATACAATACAACAATAATATATAATTATATAATACTAATAATAACACATATATATTTCTATTATTTTATTATTATATATTAAATATTATAACATATTAATATTATAATACATTTTATAACTATATATTATTCGTTTATTTGTATTTACAATTTTCCATTAATTAAATCATGAGTAAATTGAACTTATTCAATATAGAGAGGCTTCACCCAATAATGGTGGCAAAGATGACAACATAAGAGAAAAAGGAAAGGGATATTAGTGTAAAAAATGTTGTTGTATATTCTTCACAACTTTACATTTATTTATGAAATACAATAAATTATCATTGTGCAACAATATATAATAATTACCTTAGAAAATGTTGTACATTCTTCAAAACTTTACTTCTAATTATGAAATACAATGAATGAATTGCCATTGTATAAGATATATAACAATTTTGAGGTTAAACATTTTTTTCTATTTTTTTCAGAACATCACCTTACAATATTATTAATCTATTATGTCCATAGTCGACAACCATTCTTGCCAAATAGAGTTCCAATAAGGGGTTAAAATTGAACAATTATATTTATGTTTTGAAGTCATAAAACATTATCAATTTTATAAAAAAATATTAAATTTAAGATGAAATTTTAAATAAATCATCAGAAACTCTAAGAATTATAATAAATATATATAATGTTTATAATATCTCTTTATTCAATTACATGACACACACAAAATTGATCGTTAAATTTAAATTTAAATTGAAATGATTATAATAAAAATAATTATCTTTCTATTAATCAAATTTATGTGGCACACATTTTTTATTATACTATAATTTTGTGTTTTATACTTCTGCCAAATGTAGGTAAATCTGATGGAATGGAATTGTGTATATAAAAATGATCATAATTGTCTTTCATGCACTGGATACAACTGCTACCATTGATAGAATGGAATTGCATCCCATAAACACACTAGATTCATTGCCAAGCTTGTTGTAAAGGCAATGCTCCTCAAATCCATGGTAAATAAATAAATAATTAACAAGGAACAATTGTATATGTGGTAACTAGGCACATTATATTTTCCATTGTAATTTGGGGGTTAAGATTTTAGTTAGTTGTATCATGTGCTAATTTAGGCAACATTTAGAGGAATTATCCTACGTGCATAATGATTGTCAGGCTTCCTTAAATGTCACATTTATAAGGGAATATTACCTTTCAATTTAATTGTTGTAAGCAATTTTTTTTTTTTTTTTTTGGTTTTCTACTTCTAATTTGTTAATACATTTATACAATGTTGGTTGTTTGGAATGACAACAACGTAGTGTACAATTGGGTGGGGGTAACCTCTTATTTTTAGTTTATAATTTCTTGAATTCATTACTACATAATGATTTTTGGAATTCAATGGTGTGTTCAGCTGAAGAAATTACACAGTGCACATTCAATTATACTTCTTTATTCTATATAAATGTTGTCATTTGAAACGTGCATCTGTGGATGCTCCATAACTTGGGGAAGTTTGGCAGTGGGGTGTTGAGTACGAAGGCCTTGAACGAAGCGTAAGAATCTAAAGCGTTGGACATGGAAGTATTATCATGCATCTATGGGTGCAAGCACTGGCTATCTCGTCACAACGATGGGAACATCCCCAAGGCATGGGACCCTTCCACTCCTTGGGACAAGCCTCTGGAGTAGGATGGATTCCTTCTATTATAAATGCACCTAGTTTAAGACTAGTACGTAGGAATAAAGAGCAAAAAGGTAAACTATCGCTAATCTAAACCTAGGATCTTTGAGAGGAAAAGGAAGGGAGAAGATAAGAGATGCTGAAAGTAAAAGGCGATGTGCCTAGAATAAAGAGAGCACTCCTACTACTATAAACACAGTGTAAACCTTTGAGAACAAGACAATATCACACATTTTCTACCAAGTCACTCTAAATGCATAAGTGGTTTACATAGAAGCACATAAACACAACATGACATTGAGAGTGATGACAAATGGTCCACAGACAACATCAACACAGACCCAAGTATGCACAGAACATGACCTGCAAGTGAGTTTCAAGTTTAATGAGGAGGTGTTAGGGATGAATGACAATCAAAGGGGAAAACATTACCCATAGATAAAAATCAAAAAACATAAATAACACATAAATCATCAGAAGAATGAAAGGAGGTGAACTTATTCTCATTAATTTACAAGGTTTAGCCAATATAAGTGCTCATGGAGGAAAAATTTTGGTAGTGTGAGGCTACTGAAGAAAATTTTGACCCTTTTAAAATGGAAATCTAGGTTTTTATAGTGAATCAAGCCTTTTTATAATAAATTCGCCACTTAGTGGGTATAACTTTGAATTCACTTACAGTGATTCATTGTTAATTCTTGAATTTTGGTAGGCTAATTGGATCTGGAGTTGGTGGCAGGATCCTCTTGGGATACACATACATAAGGGAAAAAATATTTAACTAACAGAGTCAGAGAGTGGCATGCACTCAAGTCTGAATGTCTGGTAACCACTTCTACATTTAATCATTCTGATAACACCTTGAGCTTTTCTCAACCACCTCTAACAATCATCATTATATCTAGTAGCTACTTGATACATGGCACTTATTGATAAAATTTGGGTGTATAACTACAATAATTCCATGCATAACTTTAGCAGGCTCTTAGAGGAGTCCTTTGGAGATTTTGGATAGAGGTAGTGCGGTTGTGAAATGTGGAAGGCTAGCGCTTGTCTTGGGCAAACTGATAATCTCATTGTGTAGAATGAGCACCAGGCTACCACGTGGTAATGATGAAAAAAAGGTTGCATCTTGTATAATGGAAGGGCATAGATGCAGGCCTATGCACAAGCATAAAACTACATTAGATAGGCGTAGGGGGGTCCTTAAATCAGATTGTGCATGAAAGCTTAAGGTCTTCAATACATTCTTTGCAACCTATAACTACTCGTGTATTTCCTCTACTTTGGTATTTCAGAACTCAGGGGTCCTACATCCTTAAACATGTGCACTTTTTGACCTACGTGTCATAAAATCCTATGCACAAGCAAACATTGGAAACCTTTAGTGAGTGTGAACCATCCTCTTACTCCTACACAGACCTGTGCCTCTATCTCAATCTTGAACATAGATGGGAAGTGCCTATACACCTTTTGCTTGAAGCACTTTCATCATATGTGTGTTATCTCTTTGTATGCCTTGGGAATCCTTGCATCAATTAGGGGGTGACTTAAAAAGTCAACACTTTTTATGACCTTTGTGGGCCACTTACCTATTAAGAGAGAATCTAGTGGCCTTTGAAGTGATCCATTGGGCACAGAGTTGTTAAAGCTACGACCTGCTTGGCCTATGCATAAATAGATTGAATTGAGTTTTGGCCTCAATAAAACAAAAGGGAAAAATACAAGTAACAAATGTGCAAAACACACTTAGGGTAAAACAAAACTAAATTAAGACTATACAATGTGCACACAGGCACTTAGGGAAATGTAATGCAAGCTAATATAATCTACTATATAATAATTACAAACATGGGCCTTCACCCTCATGGATCAAATCAGAAACCTTTTAGGTCCTTTTCATTGCACACCATCCTATTATTGATATGTGATGGGTAGAGGCGTGGTGGCATCTATTTACCACGAAGGACACACTCAAAGAAGTTTGTCTACTTGGGCTACCCTTTGATGAATGACTCCATCATGTTGTGTAGAAGCCTTTCTCCTAGATGGCTAATGTCTTTGGTGTCAAACCAATCCTTCCCAAATTTCTTAGTGCTTAGATGTGCTATTTTATTGGACAGAGCCTTCTGAAACATGGGAGACCTATACATGCTGCTCAAGTATCTCATGACTATAACGAGTTGCCTTGCTCATCTCACAGCTACTGCTCCAAGTCTAATGTGCCTATTGGAAACTATTTTATGATATGCTTGGGTGTATAAGGATTGATAACTCTCATCACCTTAGCTTCTTCTAAATTTTCTCATGGTGATTCAGGCTCAACTAGCTGACATTTCTTCAATTTGAATAAGTGCTAAGATGACGCATCGGACCCTGGGTATGCACTTTGCTCCCTGTAGGTCTCTACCATCTACATGGTAGTAACTCCTCTATGTGTGTACCCTATCTATCTATGATATGTAATTGAACATGGTCATCGATGTAGAGCTAGGCATGGGTCTACTCCTGAGGGGATGTCAGTTTGTCAAACAAGCCTACACAAAATTCCTCTAGCTCATCCTAGAAAGAGTCCTCCTACATTTGTGATTACACATGTAGGATCACCTTGGGGTGAACATAGTCACTCTCTTTGATCACACACTCTTTTCAAATGTTAGCTTCTTCTTTGAGGTCCTCCTTCATAGTGATAAATGATAACTCATTCACCAAAGAAAGGTCTAACCCAGGGCTTTAAATGCACTCTCGAGTGGTGTAGATTGACTCTTCCTCATTAAGGTCCTCTGCTTCTACCACCACTTTGATCATGTGCTCATCAACCTATTATTCCATCTGACTGTACCTATCTTCTTCTTAAAATAGGGTTGATTCTTCTAGTGTGGTAGCATAGAAGGGATTGCCAATGACAATCTCCTCATCATATTCACTCAAAGTATCCTCCTCATTCAAATGGTCTGTACTTCCTTTCTTAAAATTGGTCCTCTTTTTAAAAAGGAGATGGTGGGAGGGTAAGAGGATTCAATTGAATAAGAATGGTGGATTTATAAGTTTGGGTATTATGAAGTCGAGACGCATTGTCTAAGAAGACTGCCATGACTGTGCTTGAGGCTCTTGAGGAAGGATGAGTTCTTGAGTTGGCATAGGCATAGGCCTTGAATTGACATAAGTCCAGGCCTTTTGAAGCTTGGTAATTTGAAATTAGGGGATTTAATTCAAGGCATAATGTAGCTATCCTACCTAAATCTAGGGACTTGGAGCACAAAAGCTTTATGTCCCATAAGCTGGCTTGTAGGTGTAGGGGAAGCTTGCTTGAAACTAGGAAAAGAAGGAGCGAGGGCATCTAGTGTGCTTCAATTTTTTGCATCTAAACAATTAGCTAGTGCATTTTTTCTTATTTGGTTGTGATTTGCCTATCCAAACACTCTTCTTCATATATACACTAATTCATCACCTCCTACTGAGTGTAAGCTTGATGAACAAGCTCCTCTCATACTATATCATACCCCTGCTCTCTTTCAATCTCCCTCATCTGTATTTGGAAATCAAGGTGTATATCATTGATGCTCTTTTGAGGATAATTAAAAGGTCAGTAATGTTGATTTGGAGTAAGTTAGCTTGCATAAGGCTGATTAGAAGCATAAGGGGGCTGCCAAAGGTGTTGAACTAGGGAAAGGCTATAGGTGCTTGCATGAGCTTGATATGAGAAATGGGAAGGCATGAATGCAACATTTTTATGGAATGGGGGGTGGAAATAAATATCTTTAAGCACTTAGATTTCTTAAACTAGTAGATTTTGGTTGTTTAGAGTCGCCGGATGCTCGATGAAGTGACTTCAACACTTGATAGCTAAGGGTAGCACTAATTCTTTAGCTTTTATTCAACTTGGTCCCACTGGGCATGCCAAAAACTATTATTATTTGAAACGTGCACCTATGGATGCTCCACAAAATGGGGAAGCTTTGTGATGGGGTATTGAGTTGAAGGATTTACATGGGACACAAGAGTCTAAGGCACTATGCATGGAAGTATTATCACATAGTTATGTGCATGAGCATCGATTGTCTCATTGAAACAATGGGAATGTCCCCAAGGTGTGGGACCTTTACACTCCTTAGGATGAGTCTCCGAAGTAGGTTAGATTTTTTCTATTTTGAATGCTCTTGGTTTAAGACTAACACACAGGGCTAAAGAGCATAAAGGTAAACTGCCGCTAATCTAAACCTAAGATCTTTAAGAGGAAAAGGGAGGGAGAAGATAAGAGATGCTAAAAGTAAAAGGCGATGTGCCTAGAATATAACAAGCAATTCTACTACCATAAACATAGTACAAACCTTTGAGAACAAGATAATATCACACAATTTTCACCAAGTCACTCCAAATGCATAAGTATGACAACAAACGGTCCATAGACAACATCAACACAAACCTAAGTGCACATATAACATGACTTACAAGTGATTCTAAGTTCAATGAGGAAGTGTTGGGGATGAATGACGATGAGAGGGGCAAACATTACCCACAAATAAAAATCAACAAAAATAAATAACACATAGATCATCATAAGAATAAAATGAGGTGAACTTAATTCTCATTAATTTATAAATTTTAGCTAATACAAGTGTTCATGGAGGGAAAATTTTGGTAGCATGAGGCTACTAAAGAAAATATTGACCCTTTTAAAATGGAAAACTAGGATTTTATAGTGAATCAAACATGTTTAAAAATAAATGCACCACTTGGGGTAGTGGGTATAAATTTAAATTCACTTGTGGTGCTTTGCCACTAATTCTTTAATTACGATAGGTTGATTAGATTTGGAATTGGTGGTAGGATCATCTTGGGATACACGTACATAAGGGAATAAAAGATTTCCCTATCAAAGAGTGGCATGCACTCAAGTCCCAATGTCCTGTAGCCACTTCTGTATTCAATCATTCTGATAGTGCCTCGAGCTTTTCTCAACCACCTATAACAATATTCACTATATTTGGTAGCTACTCAGCAGGTGGTACTCCCTGATTGATCTTAGGTGTGACACTGCAAGAATGCCATGTATCACTTTTGCAGGCTCTCAAAGGAGTCCTTTAGAGATTTTAGATGGAGGTATCATGGTTGTGATGTGTGGAAGGTCAGTGCTTATCCTAGGTAAACCAAAAATCTCATTTTATAGAATAAGCATTGGGCCACCACATGGAAACAATGAAAATAAGGTTACATCCTGCACAATAGAAGGGTGTAGATGCAGGCCTGTGCACAAGCATGAAACTACATTGGATAGGCATAGGGAGGTCCTTGAATAAGATTACGTATGAAAGCTGAAGGTCTTTAGTACATTTTTTATGACCTAAAACTGCTCCTCATGCATTTCCTCTGCTTCGGCCTTTTAGAACTCGAGGGTCCTACATCCTAAAACATGTGCATCTTTTGACCTATGTACCATAAAATCTTATGCACAAGCATGCATCTAACACCTTTAGTGAGCATGAACTATCCTCATACTCCTACGTAGACCTGCACCTCTATCTTAGGCTTAAGCGTAGATGGGAAGCACCCGAGCACCTTTTGTTTGAAGCACTTGGGTCATCGCAAGTGTGTTATCTCTTTGTAATCCTTGGGAAGCCTTGCATCGATCATGGGGTGACTTAGAAAGTTAATAATAAGCATCACTTCTTAACTATGTTTATTCTTCATCTTAATTTATCATTGCTTGTAAATATCAATTTCTAGCCTTAATTAAATATTTAAACCTTCAAATTAGGTTTGGGCCTTGTGGCCAGTGCATTATTGATGTTTGCAGTAATGACAATTTATTGGCCATTAAAATGCTTGAAAGGTTAAGGTAAAGTAAGTCTCATGTCATGAACGAAATTAAGAATAGGTGTTTGGGTAATGCTTACATGTACATGTCATTTTGTATAAATTTTTTTAGAAATATATGTAATATTTGCAGTTGGGGTAGACACAACAACATTATATATGGAGATAGAGCCCCTAAAAGATGCAGAGATGAATATCCGTTATATGCTTTACAATAAAATACCTCTACAATAAAACACCTTTAATGTAAAAAGGTGGGGACCATAGATAGGATAGGAGCATAACTTCCACCTGAGTTTCATGAAGATTCCCACCATTCAAATATAAAGGAGAAAATTGATGTAACTAGTGGAGGGGATAGATGTAATATTTTATTTAATATTTTTATGTGATGACATTTTTATCAGTATTGAGGAGTCAAAGATTTTAGAATAGTTAATAACATGTCAAAATTTTACACCAATCTAATTATAGATAAATGATTTTTTTTTAATTATTAATAAATGTACAAATTAACTATTGAAAATGTTTAAATATTTCAATACACATAAAATATTATTATTTGATTCGTATACAACACATAATTAAATTAAAAATTAAGGTCAATCAAATATTATAATAATTCTTTTAATATCAATAATAATTTTGTATGACTACTCAATTGTTAGGTTGTGGAGCTAAAAGCTTCACTGATGCAGACATGGAGAAGGCCATTGGAGGAGTTGCTGGAGTGTCACAGACACTGGCGTCGGTCAGGCCAACCGACGTCGGTAGGATAAGGCAGGAGAGCAACCGACATCGATCAGAGATCGGCCGACGTCAGCGACCCCCAGGCGGATAGGGACCGACATCGGTCGCCTGTGTGGTTTGACTGCGAGTATATTACGGGCAGTTGGTTGACGAACCAAGTGTTTGCATGATTAGAGCTAATTATAGACTGAGAGCTGCGGATCTAATTATTGTATTAGGTGTCTAATTATTGTTTAGATGAGTTCTATATATTAGACTCATGGTTGTATTATAAGCTCGTGCTAGAAAGTAAGAGAGCATTATTATAAGCTCCTTCTGTGTGTGAGGTGAGCATGGTGTGTTCCTCCTAGTGCCACAGTACCAAGGTGGGTGCTGGATTGGAGAATCAGCAAGGTTCTTCAGGAATGTATGATCTTGGTCATCAAGTGAGCATGGCTATGATAGGAGATCTACATGGTAAGTAAGATCATTGATATGCAGGTGTGTGTGTGTGCAAGGTCAAGGTTCACAGGTGTGCAAAACCAGCTTGATCTGTAGATGGAAGATTAGATAGGACAACAACACAACAGGGAGTAGTATCAGGAGAGATATAATTGGAGTACAGGTGTGTGCTCAGAGCAAAGAGGAAGGTAAGGAAGATCCTTCCATAAGTAAGGTCTATTGAGGTGCAGGTTGATGCAGATTCAGGGGAGATCTACTTGAAGTATGTTTGAGTACTTGTGGAGTGCGTGGAGCACTTGTGGTGTGCGTGGAGCACAGGTATAAGGTGAACACCAACTCAGTGTTTGAGTTGGGTGTTGGGACCTAAGAGAGAGAGCTTTGAGGAAAGAAGTACTATTCACTTGAGGTGTGGGAAGCCTCTGAAGAGGTGGTGGGGAAGAAGTGGCATCTTCTTTATTGTATTCTTTTCTGTATGAGTATTAATACAAGTTGTGTATTGTCTCTCATATCTTGTGTTATTTATGGATTCTAGTTACTTGTTGATTCTGGTTATTTTCGCATATTAAGTTGCTTGTATTTGGTAATCAATTGTGTGCTTCTGGTGTTTCGTATTCCCAACACGTGGTATCAGAGCTAAGGTTGCAGGAAGCGGTTTTGTGTTTGGTTACAGGTCACTCTCAGGGGTTTTTGATTGAGTGGGAGTAGAGCAATGGCAGAACAAAGTAAGCTAAGGATGGAGGAGTTGAAAAGCACATATGGTCACTTATGGTCTGATGGAAAGAAAGAGCAGGTAAAAGAACATTGTTGGTTTGTGGAAGATCAGCAAGAAGGAACTAAAGAAGCAGATGGTGCAGGGGATGTGGCACAGGATGCTCTGGGAGGTTTCTTGGATAAAGATGAATCTTGTCTTACAAATTTGGTTGCCTCTTTCCATGCAGCCCCAGATAGAGGAGCTGGTGAGCCTTGCCATAGAATTGGCAAAGGGGAAGTGAAGCTAAAATTGTAGGCGGCCAACACATGGGTGTTGAAGGAGGTCATGCAGGTCCCAGGTTTGGAGATGTGGGTAATTTCTTCAGAAGAGTTGGGTGATGGGAGATGTACGAGAACTCTCATAGCGGATGCACTTGAAGCGGATGCACTCGAATTAGCTGGTGGTAAGAAAAAAAGTACTCTTTGTCTACTTGTTTATATTACTGATTCTTCTTTTGTTATGGAGACGTGGCTTCGTAGGCTTGGTCACATGAGCAGGAAGGAGATGCATGTTCTTAAGCAGAAGACAGATATATTTGACAGGCTTAAGAACTGGAAAGCCTTGGTGTTCTTGGAAGAGATGGTGGACAGAGACCAGTGGATGGTGTTGGATACTTCTGAGCAGGGCAGTTTGGACATGGGGATTGATTCAAAAGAGCTTGCAGGTAAAAAGTCATCACTCACAGGAAACACGGGTACCGACGTCGACATGAAAATTGATGTCGGCAGTATATAAGACCGATGTCGGTCATGAGGACCGACATCAGCATCAGGAGGACACTGACGTCGGTAGGTTGGTAGTCAAGACAGGCGCAGGAATCGATGTCGATCGGATGCAGACTATGTGGTGGCCGAGGTCGGTCACTGTAACAAATTTTGGGTGGACAACAAGCTGTCAAGGAGTCTCAAACACCCATACAGAGGACTGAAGATGTAAGTAGGCCTCAAATTCATTGTTCCTCTTCTTTATACTAATTGCTGACTGCAGAGTAGGAAGGATCCAGGAAACAGTGGGAGCGTGGCATGGAGAGATTGCAGAACCAGACAGGAGATTTGGTAGGGTTGCCAGTCGGTATGTTAGCACTGCAAGACGAATGGATTCCTTAGTTGAAGAATAGAGAGAATGGATACATGAGATGGAAGGCCAGGCATATGGTCTTGAGGAGCTGCAGGATAGTGGTACAAGTTTTGATAGGTGGAGGATGAAGCATGGCTTCAGTCAATGTCAGGTAACTACTGTGGTTTGCCTTACCAGGTGGATGATGAGTCATGACATCATTTTATTACTGTATGTGGTTTGTATGTTTGCTAGCAGGTTTGTACATACAAGGTTTTGCTAAGCTAAGGGGTAAGATTAGTTCAGTGGTTTGCTATGAAGAATTTGGAGCAGCAAAATTCTTTGGCATGGGAGACATGGGAGATCACAGGGTGATTTTGTTTCTAGTGGGAGCTGATGTGAATCAAGTGTTGGCGAGATGCAGGATGCAAAATCAGAGCACACCAAAGGCTGGACAGTTTAATGTCCAAAATCACATGAGGTCTAGTATAGACCTGAGTTTTCCCAAGCAGTGGGAGTTGTCAGAGAGTTAGGAGCCAATTCGAAGAAGTGGATTCTCAGGTATTTGAGAGAGACCAGCAGCAGGGATTCATGCTATTCAGGGTCAGGACTTCACTACATGGGATTGTAGGTTCGAATGCGGCAGGATACTTGAATGATAGGTGGTACACCACAGGGTGTGTGGTGGGTGGTCTTCAGGATTCATCTTGAAGAGGAATACAAACCAAGAAACAGATTAGACGGGGTACAAGTATAGGTACAGTGCAGCTGTTTATCTCCAAGTGGGAGATTGTTAGGTTGTGGAGCTAAAAGCTTCACTGATGCAGACATGGAGAAGGCCATTGGAGGAGTTACTGGAGTGTCACAGACACTGGCATTGGTCAGGCCAACCGACGTCGGTAGGATAAGGCAGGAGAGCAACCGACGTCGATCAGAGATCGGCTGATGTCAGCGACCCCCAGGTAGACAGGGACTGACATCGGTCGCCTGTGTGGTTTGACTGCAAATATATTACGGGTAGTTGGTTGACGAACCAAGTGTTTGCATGATTAGAGCTAATTATAGACTGGGAGCTGTGGATCTAATTATTGTATTAGGTGTCTAATTATTGTTTGGATGAGTTCTATATATTAGACTCATGGTTGTATTGTAAGCTCATGCTAGAAAGTAAGAGAGCATTATTATAAGCTCCTTCTGTGTGTGAGGTGAGCATGGTGTGTTCCTCCTAGTGCCACAGTACCAAGGTGGGTGCTGGATTGGAGAATCAGCAAGGTTCTTCAGGAGTGTATGATCTTGGTCATCAGGTGAGCATGGCTACGATAGGAGATCTACATGGTAAGTAAGATCATTGATATGTAGGTGTGTGTGTGTGCAAGGTCAAGGTTCACAGGTGTGCAGAACCAGCTTGATCTATAGGTGTAAAATCAGATAGGACAGCAACACAATAGGGAGCAGTATCAGGAGAGATCTACTTGGAGTACAGGTGTGTGCTCAAAGCAAAGAGGAAGGCAAGGAAGATCCTTCGATAAGTAAGGTCTATTGAGGTGCAAGTTGATGTAGGTTCAGGGGAGATCTACTTGAAGTACGTTTGAGTACTTGTGGAGTGCATGGAGCACTTGTGGTGTGCGTGGAGCACAGGTATAAGGTGAACACCAACTCAGTGTTTGAGTTGGGTGTTGGGACCTAAGAGAGAGAGCTTTGAGGAAAGAAGTATTGTTCACTTGAGGTGTGGGAAGCCTCTGAAGAAGTGGTGGGGAAGAAGTGGCATCTTCTTTATTGTATTCTTTTCTGTATGAGTATTAATACAAGTTGTGTATTGTCTCTCATATCTTGTGTTATTTATGGATTCTAGTTACTTGTTGATTCTGGTTATTTCCGCATATTAAGTTGCTTGTATTTGGTAATCAATTGTGTGCTTCCGGTGTTTCATATTCCCAACATCAATGTCTAACTTTCAAAAAAAAAATTAAAATTATAACAATATCTAAAGGGAATTATTTTTCCATTAAAACATTGGATATCACACCACATGTTTTCCTAATCACTATTTAATCTCACTAGTTGATGTTTCTTGAACTAGGAATAAAATATGAACTAACTTTATTGAAAGATCCAATAGTTAAATAGTAGAAAAACTAAAGAAAATCAAATAATTTTAAAGAAAAATCTAATAGTTAAATAGGAAAGAAAATATGAACTAACTTAGCCATTTTTTCTCTAAGACAAGCTCTTTAGTTTAGATCTTACTATTTCTTCTTTTTGATAGGCCGAGGAAATTGAATAAAAGTATTAGAGTAATGGATAGGAGCTCGTACTTTACACAATGGATCCTCCAAGGATTAGTGGTTCAGGGATAATCCTTATAGTCCTCCTCCTTCACTTCGTCGAACTCCTATATTCGCTACTACAGCTTAATGGCATTATTTTTTATATTTGTTGGTCCTTATTTTTATCATTTTTATTTGAACCACACATTTATTATGATATTAATTATTGTACAACCTTAATTTTAGTACTGATATGATGTAAATTTTATTTTCTCAAGGATTTCTTTATCTCAATGTGATATGTATTCTAGGGTTGATTTCATCCACCTATTTTTCGTATGATTAGCATTGTACTATTATATTTTTTATTAGTAAAAATGTACTTTTCAATTTAAAACACCATTTTGTATTTCATTCAATAGTTTTGTGGATGACATGTTTACATTAGGCAATCCATGACCATGACATTTGTATGAGATTAAGTTGAAGGTGGGTTGGGAAATAAAATAATATGTTCTCATTGATTATTCAAAAAATGAGCTTCCAAAGTCTATATTGTAACTTATGTTTTTTTATGCTACCAATATATTGACACCTAGATAAATTACGGTAAGGCCATATAGAACTTATAAGTGGTGAAATATTTCAAAGTGAGCTAGGCAATGATGATGAGGGATAACAAAAACATATTTCATGTGATATCATACACCAGAGGGTTCATATCATACACATTTTGTAATGACACTAATGTGGGGGCAATGCATTGAGATTATGGAGTTTATTTGGTTGCTTTTGTTGTGGTTGAAGTGAATATTGAAGCTTTTTCAAAGTGCATGCCACATGGGTGCATAAGGGGACATCATTCTTGATACAATGTAAATGTCATGGTAGAGGAGTCACCAAGTGAGAGAAAAAGTGATCGATTAGGAATCAATCTCATGTGGTAAGGAGGGTTGGTAGCTTTAATTCTCAAGCATTAGGGGTTGCCCACATTTTACACTTGAAAAGGGAATTTACTCCAAAAATGCAAAGAAAATATTTACCCAAAAAAATCCTAAAAATTATATATACATATACACACACACATATATATATATATATATATATATATATATATAATGAAATAAAAAAATTTATCAACATTGTATAAAAAAGGAAGGTCAACCATACATTTTTGTACTGAGAATCATAATGGCACACATAAATACGTTAATCCCCAAAAGCCACACCATAAACATATGTTGAGCTACTCACATGACACCTATTGAGTTACTTAGCCTAACACGTATTTTAATATATGGTGGCCACCAAGGTCCCAGATGGCCTCACTTCTACAAATACCCCCAATGACCATGATCGTCTAAGTCCCAAAGATAAATTAGACATAGAGGCACCACATGTCTTTCAATCAATGAATAGGGGAACACAAATAGTTATCTTTGAATCCTATGAGACCCAAAGGCCGGGGATGCCACCACATGGTGACATCCCATGCATTCAGAGCCTAAAGGAAATGTTAGATAATACAAGCAATCGAGAGGCCAAGATTCAACGTGATCATGCCATGTGGAAAAGCACATAGAAGGCTATAATAAATTCATGATGTTGCCAAGAAGTAGCATCATAGGGACCTACTTGGGATGCTTCCAGGGCTCACCTCTACGGAGACCTCTAATGGGCCATGATGCTACATTGATTTCTTTGCCATCCAACTATGGGTGTCTTAATGATTCACTGCAAATGAAATTCTATGGTAGAAATCTTGGCTCTGGGAGTTCTGTTGATGCCATGTCCTATGTACGATGATCAAAATTCTATTATGTGTATTTATAAAATGTTGTTGGCATAAGAGGAGGCTTCACTACTTCATTAGAGCCACCTCCTCTCCTAATAGATTAACCTCTTCCCCATGTGAGGCACCATGTCATAGAAAAAGCACTTCCTCCTCTTTGATAGAAAATGTTAGAGCATCCTCATTCTCTCTATTAAGTCCACATAGATAGGACACTTTCCCGAATCTTTCCTCCACCATTGGGAGAAAAGGCATTGCCTTCATGTATCTATCTACTGCCATAGGTAAAGAAGTTAGGCTTGTGATAAATATGTCCTCTCATAGGTGGTGAAGGTAGGCCCTCCACAAATCTTTCCTCTGCCATAGGTGGTAAAGGTATATCCCTCTCTATTTTTATAGACCACACATCATGTCTATAACTTCCTTGCATGTTAAACTCATGGGGAATGAAAGGTCTATAGATTATGCTTCCTCGTATGTTAGGCTCATGGGGCATGAAATCTTGAAGAGAAACAAAAGAGATAGATCATTCTTTCTCATAAATTATTCTAGGACAATAATCCTACAACCTTGGCACTCCAAGATATTACATCTACTCAACACATTTCATTCAAAAGTATTAAAGCCTAGTTAGGAAAACTGTTCAGTGCATATCTTGAGATCATAACATTCCATTTATTCTCCTTCCCTTAGTCATGTATTGAATGGGAGCTTTTTATCTAGTCACCTAAAATCTTGAAAGTGAGAGGGTAGCCCAAATCGATGTGTTACTGTAGAGATAGCCGCAACTTCATGATGGGATAGCTATAACAATTAAAAAAAGGAAAAATACAATCATCGATGTGCTTGGTGTGAGTTTTTCCTTGGTTATTTCATCTAATTTCCCATTTTAATGTTTAATACACTTCGCTATCTTAATGCAAAAAAGGATATGGTTGTGGACAATGATGCATTGAGCTCTGTGTTGCCTCCCAAAGAGAGTGAAAAGTGTTTGAATAGCAGTCATGAGAATTACATGACAACTATGTCTTCAGGGGATTGTTATATGGACAGGGACAGGGAAGGAGAAGATGACATTGAAACTTCTCCCATGAGCAGGGGGAGTGGAAGAGAGCCTAAAGAACCTCATAAATTTTTGCCTTTGTGGAATACTTGAAGTCCATTAATTTTATATGATTTATGTCCTCAACCTTTAAATGTGATTAAACGTTAGTCTTTTACACTAAACACCAAGGTGTCTCACCAAACCATATCCTACTAAACAATCCCTTCTGATATTACTTAAACCTTTAAACCAACTGCTAGTTAATACCAAAATTTACTTTGTTTTTAAGTAAGGTACATATCTACTCGTGTATCCCTCTTGTACAACCTCTTGACCCCATAACTATTCAAAATCTAAAGGCATCATTTAGAATTTTGATTCTTATAAAATAAATAAAAAATAAACGTGTCCTCTCTTAGTAAATACTTTTACTAAAAAACAGTGCACTTCCATGCTTTTTGCCACTATTTTAAGGGTCCAATAAGCCAATATAGTGGTAGTAGTGGCAATGGTGGAGTAGATTCGAGGAAATTCAAGTAAGTGTAGGGTCTCTTGAGGTTGAAAGCCACTGTGTCATAATCACAGACATAATTTCTAGAGAGAGGTTTATGAAAATGAAACTTTGAAGCAAAAAACAACTACTAAGATTATTCCTTTTTTACCTAATTTGATCCTTAGAAACTCATGCACATTGAAAAAGGAGCCTTTGTTGATGCCTTCACTAAACACCAAGAGAATTTAATGAGAATAATAAGAATCATATTTTCTATTATTACCTTCCACCAAATTAATTGATTTTAGTTGTTGTCTTTCTCATCAAATTTTGTTTCCATTGTAGATTTAGTTGTAACAATATTCTATGTGAATGCATATTGTCAACAATGAAGAAAGAGGTAGAAAGAAAATCACCTTTATATGTTGCAAAACATCCAATGGGATCTGAGGAGCTTGGAATAGATTATGAAAACTTTTACTCGTATAAGAGAAAAGGGAAAGGGGAGGCCAATATTATTGAAGAAAGAGGTAGAAAGAAGAGCAACTTATATGTTACAAATCATCCACTAGGACTTGAGGAGCTTATACTAGATTTTGAAAGCTTATGCTCGCACGAGAAAAGGGAAAGGGGAGGTCAATATTATTGACATATTTGATATGGAAGACAACTATAACTAAAGAGTTATTCAAATGTAAATGTTCATAATACTATGGGGCATGTTCTCTATCTGATGTTTGAGGAATTTTTAAAAAAAAGGGATTACCTTGTTTGTAATTTGAAATCCTCAAATGTCTGGTTCAGCAATATGATTGTAAATTTTAGAGTGTATAAGGAATGTGCATGAAAAAAAATGAATATGCATGGTGGGTTGGTATGGTGGGTGGTTGTGACCTTGCATTCCATAATTCTCCATTTTAAAGTTATGAAATCATAAATGAGGTATGGCCTCTATTGTCCAGGCTCAACTTTGAATGGCTAACAAAATTAATGAGATTATTCTCTGCTAATGATGCCTTGACTTTTATCCAATAAAATATTCAACTATCAGTAAAAATTGTGACTAAATTATAATTGGCAGTGTAAAATGGTGATGGTCTACAATACACCTGATGATGATGAAGAAGTGCTAGGAGATCACAACATTGGTGACAAGAGCAATGCAAGAAGGGTGAGTTTCAAGTAGATTTTGGAAGGGCTAGGGGATCACAACATCGATGTAAAATCCTTATTGGTAGGTGCGTTAGAAAATGACCTTCATGGGAAGAGTTTTCATGATGGATTAAATCTATTTGGCCTTTGTTTTCATAAATTTTGCTCTTGATGCTCGCCAATGGTTTTTTCATGTTTATCTTTCATTATGAAGAAGAGAGGGACTATGTTTGGAATAATGGTCCTTGGTTTGTTAAAAAAGTTAGGGATGTTCGTGTACCTTGGACTCCTTTTTTGGATACAGTTGCAGTGGTTATTTCAAACGCTATGATCTGGGTTAGACTTTACGCTCTTCCTTTGGCTTTTTGTGATTTTGGGTTACTTCAATGGCTAGACAATAAAATTGGTGTGTTTGTAAAAATTGATCAAATTTTAGAGGAACATCAATAGTTTGTGCGGGTTTGTGTCTTGATGGATTTTTCTAAATCACCTCATCATTCCATTAAGATCTCTTCCTCATGGAATTAGGACTCAATTTATCAATTTTGAAGGGTTGCGTTACAAGTGTTTCAAGTGTAATTAGGTTGGTCACAAAGTTATGCTTTGTCCTAAAAATGTTCAAAAGGGGTTGATTCCTCTTTTTTGAATAAATGGGTTTGTAAGATTGCCTGTCTAAACCATGATTTGGTGAATAGCCTACGATTTCCTTTAGAACCTTCTTCAACTGGTGTGGGTTCTCTTTTGACTAATTTTAGAGGGGTTAGCGTCATTCTCATAAGGGTGAGGATTTGGAATCAGACCAAGGCATCCTGGGTATCATTTTAGAGTAGCCTTCTTCACTCAGGAAGAAGGGGGATGGGGTTTGCCAGAATCTTGATGGTGTGTTTTCTCAAGTTCAAGATATTCTGGAGGTCAAGGATTGTTTTCAATCAAAAGGTCTAGAAGAGCGTGGAGCTTTGTCTAAGGAGGAAGAAGAAGAGTACCTTGTCTATAGAGAGATCTTGTCTATAGCTCAACATCCTTGCCTTTGATCAAAACCTGACTTTGGTGAGAAAGGTAAAAAAGAAGGAATTTGAAGCAAAAAAGTTGCAGTTAGGTGCTATGAACTTTATCGAAGGAAACACTCAATAGACTATCAAGGCGTTACTTTCCAGTAGAATTAGGTGCAATCTCATGGCTAAAGGATGATCTTATGAATTTTAGGTAGGGTGGTTGTGAGAAAGCTAGGCTGGTAGCTCTGTCTTTTGATCTTGGTTTATGGATTGAATAGTTCTTTTTTGTTTGTGTGAATCCTTTAGTGGTTCAAAATTTTATTGCTCCTAGCTTGTTGCATAAACTTTGGTCTTGGCTTTCTTTGTCTTGGTATCTTGGCATTTTTGCATTCTATGGATTAGTCCCCCTGATGTGCCCCAGACCCAGTTAAAGCTCCGGTCAAAAGTTGATATATCAAAAAAAAATTATGAATAAGTTTTTCCTCTTCGAACTATTTTAAGGACCAACAAATTTACACTAATAAAATTTATTGACTATCTTTAAATATTTTTTCTTTGAAACCCCTCCTGGTTGCAAGATAACTCCTTTCCCAAGGATCTCCATCCAATGTTTTTGTCACTTCAAAACTTTTTAGCATAAAGGAATCGATAGATAGCGAGGCTCCCTTTTAGTTTGATCCAACACCTTAGATGACATCAACAATACAAGTAAAAATATAAATTAATGTCCAAAAGTAACAATAACATTAAAAATGATTTTAAAATGAATATATATATATATATATATATATATATATATATATATATATACATATATATATATATATATATATCTATATATATGTATATGTATATATATATATATATATATATATATATATATATACATATATATATATATATATACATATACATATATATATATATACACACACATATACATATATATATATATGTATATATATATGTATATATATATATATATATATATATATATATATATATATATATATATATATAATCTAATAAATGTTGAATCTTTCTAAAAATTTAGCCACGTCACTTGGATTGAGCTAATACACATAAAATAAATCAATTTATATCTTATTTTTAATTTTATATATATATGTGTATTGGAAAGTTAATATTGAAACTCAAAAATATGAAAAAATAATTTAATTGAAAAATATTTCAATTCAAATTAATAGTTCAAGAAGATTTCAATAGATACATGAATAACATGTACTAAAAAGAGAAGGCTATATAATAACCGATACACCTTCTAATCAACCCTCCAAATGATGTCACACCATTCAATTTCATTAAATCAAACAACATTTACAGTTGATAGTTATGGATATAGATATGATGCATGGAAGCATGGAATGTGGATGACCACAAGATAATTAATGGAGTAGGATGATCAATATCGATTGCTTTCACCATACATCTTCAAGAACAAGCTATTAAATTTTATTTTTTATTTCTTAGATAATTTTCCCTCAATTAACTTGTTTGCACTAGGGTTTTCACCGTCACAACTTTCATTGAAGTCTTGAAGAACTTAACTATATCTATATTGACAACTTTCATTGAAGTCTTAAAGAACTTAACTATATTTATATTGACATTTTCGCTATCACAAGTTTCATTGAAATCCTAAAAAACTTAAGAGTAAAAAATTAAAACAAATAGTCTCATTTCTATATATATGGTGCATGGAAGCATGGAATAAGATGATCAACATCGATTGCTTCCAACATACATCTTCAAGAACAAGCTATTAAATTTTACTTGTTATTTCCTGGACAATTTTCCCTTAATTAACTTGTTTGCACTAGGTTTTTTACCATCAGAACTTTCATTGAAGTCTTGAAGAACTTAACTCTATATATATTGATGTTTTCATTATCACAAGTTTCATTGAAAACCTAAAAAATTAAAAAAAAATAGTATTTATATTTAAGACATCTTCATTTAAGGGTCTTTTTAATTGTATGAAGAAATAATGAGATGTCTATTATTACTCAGAGCATTTGTAATGCACACAAGTATTTTTTGGGTTTATAATCAATAGGTTTATTATGTTTGTATTAAAAATTAGGTAAAATTTTGTTGTGGCTTTTTTTTTTTTTTTGGTTGGTTTACTCGATATTTTCTTATTGTTTATACAATATTTAATGATAATTATGTTTATGTTAGTAATTTTTTAATATTTTTATGTGTTAAATATGTAATATAGATATTATTTTTTAGGTTTCCAATAAATTATTTATGATTTGGAGAGTAAAAGAAAAATATACATATTCTTTTTATGATGAATTTTATATAGTCGCTTCTTAATGTAATTTTATTTGTTGATGTTTTTATATGCATATAAATATATTTATAAATAATAATAGAATTACTTTCACTTGTTCAAAGCATAAAATTTATTACAAGTTTTTAATTGTTTGTTTATTTATTTTCAATAATTATTTAATATATTTTTTAAAAAAGTTCTTCCAAATATTCAAACTTATTATAATAATATAAAATATATATGAATATGATTAAATGATACAAAATAAATATGTTCATACCGTTAATTATATATTATGATGGAAAATATTAAATGATATTTTATATATAAGTATCATCCCTACTTGTTTCAAATCATAATTTTTACCTTTATTTTATTAAAATTGTCTATGTTTTTCATTTGTTCCATTTATAGTGTTGTGTTGTGAATAATTGCTTTCAAATTTATTTTAGGTTATTACCTTACTATAATATAAATATTTGTCAAGAAATTTATTTGCACAATTTTTTGAATGGCTAGAGCAAGAGCAAAATGGAGGCACGAATGGAGTAAAGGTAAGTAAGGAGCATTTTTACAAGTGAAAGCATGAGGCCGCTAATCTCTTTTATCGATCAATCATATTCTGGAAGAGGAGATTCGTGAGTCTAGAGAGAAGCTTGGTTCGTGGTCGGGTGAAGGTTCTAAAGAAGACCTTATTGTTGGTCAGGATGAAGAAGGGTTAGAGTCAAAAGATCTTTGTAGGTCTCGGGGTTAGATAGAAAGGGTTAAATCGATAGAGGTGAAGAAGTTTCTTAGCGTTTCATCAGAAGCCCAAACGACTGAGTTTTTTTCTCTAGAAACAGCTTTGGTTCTCTCTAATCAAATCCAGGATCAAGGTTTTAAGATTGGTGGTGAAAAAGAAATGTTGTGGGAGACGAAGGATTTTTCCAAGGATGTTGCAAATCTGGAAGAGTGTGCCCTAATTGGCAAATTTGTTTGTAAATGGCCTACGATTGGGGAAATATAAACTTGGGTAGAATAATATTGGGGATAGGAAGTGGTGGTGAGCTTCCTTCCCAAAGGCTTTTTCATTGTTCCCTTTTTGGTCCCTAAGAGGTAATGGGTTATGGATTCGAAAATTGTTCCCAAATTTTGATCCAATGATAGCTCAACATGGTTATTTCCCAATATGGATTAGGTTATATGGTCTTCTTTTTGAATATTAGGGGAAGGCTTGTTTATTAGCTCTTAGTAATGTGCTTGGAACATGTTTGGAGATTGATCCAAATTTATTTAAAATAAATTTGACCACTTATGCAAGGATTAGGGTTTTGATAAATTTTGATGAGGAGATACCTAAATTTATCTCAATCAAATCCCAAGGTCACATTTGGGAACAAATTATAGATATTGAAAACATCGCTTTTAGGTGTTTTAAGTGTAGGAAGATTAGTCATACCCAAAAGCAGTGTGAATGCAATAGAAAAGTCCCTATCTCTCTTACGGGTGAAGTTAAGAGGGTTTGGAAGCCAGTGAAGTTTTCTTCAAAAGCTTTTAGGGATAATAATGGAGAAAATTTTTAGAGAAATCAAAGGGAGTAAAAGAGGGTTAATAAGGAAAAGCCTTTACCTAGAGGACTGATCCCTGAAGATGTTGGTCAAAAAGATAAAAGTCTCCAACAAAGTTTTCATAAGGAAGAAGGGAATATTGTTCAAGAAGTCTTTATTCCTATTTATTATTTAATAAGAATAATGAAACAAATGATTTATTGCAAAAATTAGACAAAGGGGAAAATATGTCTCCTACTTCTATGGTGAAAGGTTGTAAATATATCAGTGAATAGTCTCAGGTGTTAAGAGAACTTATTCAGAGTACTCCCTAGTTGGCAAATCAAGTTTGTATTGAGAAAAGTATACCTCCTAAGCCTTCAATGGGTTTGGAGTTGGAGGAAGAAGAGGATGAAGAAGACTCGAAGGAGGAACTAATTTCTAGAGCAGTCTTATCTATCTCTCAATCTCAAAGCTCTATGAATAAAGTGAATTGTGGCAGGCTTCGGGTAAAGATATAACATCGGGCGAAGTTTCTATTGGTATACAAGGAACTTTAGGAAAGTTTTTGGAGGTCAGAAAGTGGGGGGTGGAATTCCCCTCTCCACTTCCATGAGGCTACTTTCTTGGAATGTCAGGGGCTTGAATGCCCCTAATAAAAGATGCTTAGTGAAGCATCTTTTGCTAGCCAAACAACCAGATGTTATGTTGATTCAAGAAACTAAACTTAATCTTCAAGAAGATTTAGATTTGATGTTGAAAATTTGGAATAGGTGGCATAGTTCCTTTGTTGAAGCGTGTGGTGCTTTGGGTGGTTTGGCATTATTATGGTCCCCTTCCAGAGTTTCTATAGAAATTCTAGATAATTGCTTGAATTTGCAATTGTGTATAATTTCAAGCTTTTCAACTGATATGAACTTTTTCCTTTGCAATATTTATGGACCTGTTGATCATGCACAAAAGCTACAGCTTTGGAAAGATATTTCTATCATTCTTGAGCCAAAATAGGGATCGAAGATTGTGCTGGGTGGGGAATTTAATGTTGTTCTTTCTTTGGCAAAAAAATCAAGGTAGATCTCCTTTGGTGAGTGTCATCTCAGATTTTGAAAAAATTATGGGCCAAAATGAGTTGATAGATATTAAACCCAAGAAAGGGGTCTTTACTTGGATTAATTAAAAATAGGGGGACCAGAATATTATGGAACATTTAGATCATTTTTTAATCTATGCCAATTGGTTCTCTCAAGATTGGATCTCAGAAAGTTCCATTTTGTCGCACTGTGGATCAGATCATTTTCTTATTGATCTTTACATTTCAGGGGATAGATTGTCAACCTTTTATCCTTTTAAATTTGAGATCATGTGGTTGTAGGACCCTTATCTCTTTGAAAATGTTTGATTTTGGTGGAACAACAACTCTATAAATGCAAGGTCTCCAATGTTTAAGAAAGCTCAAAAATTGAAATTTATCAAAGGTTGCCTTCATCTTCGGAACACAAATGTCTTCAAAAATATTTTCTAGGAGAAAATTTGGGTGGAAAGAGAATTGCAGTTTTTGCATACAAAGGTCATGAATGAAGGAATGAACCAAGATACATATTGGGTTAAAAAGAGTGTATTAGTGGAATATGAAGAATTGTTGTTGCGTGAAGAGATTCTTTGGAAACAAAAATCTAGATTAGACTAGCTAAAAGATGGGGATCAAAAAATTTCTTTTTTCATAAATCTATGAAAATGAAAAGAAGCATCTCTCATATTTCTCAAATTATGTCAAAGGAGGGAGAACCTTTGATTTCTCAATCTGATATCAGAAGAGAGGTTGTTTCATTTTTTCAAAAATTGCTCAATGAACAATCTTTTTCAGATCTTCATAATCAAAATTTTAATCTCAGGTTTATTCCCAACATTATCACTACAGCTGAAAATGAAAAACTTCTTGCTCTTTCTCATTAGAGGAAATAAGGTCGATAGTGTTTTCCATGGTTAAATACAAAGCTCCAGGCCTGGATGGTTTTCCCATAGCCTTTTTTCAAGCTTTTTGGGAGATAATTGGCAAAGAGGTTTTGTTGATGGTAGAAAAAGAAGAAAAATCATTCCTAAAATGAATGTAACGTTCATTTATCTCTTTCTTAAAGGGGAATCGCAAGAATATTTTGGAGATTTCTATCCCATATCTTTGTGTAATACAACTTACAAAATCATAACAAAAGCAATGGCAACTAGGCTAAAACCTATTTTAGACTCTTTAATTTCTGAAGAGCAAGCAGGTTTTATTCCAGGGAGGAACATTCAAGAAGGCATTATTGTAGCACATGAAATTATTCATTCTTTACCTCAAACACATCACAAAGGAATGTTGATTAAGCTTGATATCAGTAAAGCTTATGATAGCGTGAATTGGCTATTTTTAATCAAATTTTTGGAAAAGTTTGGTTTCAGTAGAGATTGGTCTAAGTGGGTGTTCAGTTGCATCTCAGGAGCCAAGTTCTCTGTTTTGGTGAATGGCAATATTAAAGGTTTTTTTATTATTTTAAGGGCATCCATCAAGGGGATCCCTTTTCCCTTTATTTGTTCATCTTATTGGTATAATTTCTTGGAAGGGAAATTAAGCAGGCCAAGGATGATTCTCAGCTATAGGGTATTAACATGGTAGAGGGTATAGAGCTCCTAACTCAACAATAATTCATAGATGACACATTTCTCTTTGGTCAAGCCTCAATGGGAGAAGTGCAAGTTTTTAGTATTATTATTTTGAGATATGAGGTTTCTTCTGGTCAAATGGTGAATTTAAGGAAGTCTAAAATTTATTTCATCAATTGCTCTGTACAAATCCTTTGGTTTTGGGTTTCAAGATTGGAAAGCTTCCTTCAAAATATTTAGGCATATCTCTTTTTTTAGGAGCTTGTAGGATTTATCATTGGGATGGTATGATTTCCTCTTTCAAAGCAAGATTAGCTTCTTGGCAAGGCAAATGGTTGACTTTGGTAGGAAGATTAACACTAATTAAATATGTTCTCAGTACACTACCAAATTATTGTATGTCTATTAATCAAATGTCAAGTTTTGTAATTAGCTTCTTGAATAGATTAATGAAGGATTTTTTGTGGCAAGGCTCTTAGGAGAAGAAAAAACTTCTATTACTCAACTGGGAAAAAGTTTGCCAAATTAAAAAGATGGGAGGTGTTGGGATTAAAATCCTTAACTTTCAAAATCAAGCTCTCAATGTTAAATTGATTTGGAGCATGATATCCAATCTAAATTCTTTATGGAGTAGAGTGTTGAGAAGTAAATATTTGGATCCTTTCAATCCTTGAAGTGTGATTTCTATCTCAAATCCTCTTAATGGCTCTCACATTTGAAATTTTCTTCTCAAATGTAGACCCCTGATTTTGTAACATGTATCTTGGACTATCAATAATGGTTGTCAAGCAAAATTTTGGGAGGATTCTTGGAATGACCATAAACCTTTGATAAATCACCCTAATTTGTTTGAAGTGAAGTATTTTCTTTTGGAGGCATGGGGAATTAAAGTTATCGATTACTTGGAATAAACTCAAGTGAAGGGTTTTTTTGTTTGGTCTTGGAATTTTTTTGAGAATCTTGGTATTCCTAATGATCAGGCAGTAAGGCTTGGTGAGTTTTTGGAATAGATAAAGGTTTTCATCAATTCTAAAGAATATTCACTTCATTGGATCAGGGACAAATCTAGGAACTACTCAATTAAATTAGGCTATCAAATGGCAGATGCTACTAGTGAAATTATGAGTTGGGCCAAAATCCTTTGTTGGAGTAAAGAAGGTCTTCAAAAATTTGGAGCCTTTACTTGTTTGGCTGTGCAAAATAAAATTTTAATGTAGGATAGCTTGTGTAAAATCAGAATCTTGGGTCATTCTAGGTGTGTGATGTGCAAAGTGGCATAATAAATGGTGAGACACTTGTTGTTTGAGTGTCCTTTTATAGTTGGGTTTTGGAATTGGTTATGTGGAAAATTAGGTTGGTCTTGGGCTTGGTCTAAATCTATCTACAATGCTTTTGCTTCTTGGGCTTATGGGGATATCAAAAATGCTCTTTTTGCTCTTTGGAAGGTGAGTCTGACGATCCTAATTTAATATGTCTTGAAAGAAAGAAATCAAAGGATATTTGAAGAAAAATAAAAATAGATTTCAATTCTACTTAAATAAATAGAAATAGCCATCTCTAAAGTTATCTCAGCTCAATGTCAATGCAAAAAAGGTAATTTATCTTCTTGGGATATGAGGATGTACACCATTTGGAAATTGATATTTGTTCCCCCTGTTAATGGGTCATTTATAAAGAGTAACAATGTAGAAATAAATAAGGAGGCTGAGTGGAATTCTCCACCCCCAGGTTGGTTCAAACTCAATTTCAATTGGGCATCTTAAGTTAATCCAAGTGCTTTCAAGGCAAGTTGTATCATTAGAGATTGTAATGGGTCCCTAATTAGGGTAGTTTCTTAAAAATTGAAGGATGGCATTGTTGGGTGAATATTTTGTCAACCAGCTAACTTGTGAGTAAAATAGGTCTTATCAACCACAGCAAGGGAGATTGGTCAGCTAGATGTGCAGGTTTACTACATCAAAAGGGGACAAATCTCTCCTCTCATCAAGGGGAGGTTCCCTATTAAATATGAGGGACTATATACTATATATGTATGCAAAAAATAACACTCAAGGGTAGGATAACACCATCCATCTCTCTTTTTTCAGAGATGATGTTCACAAATAGAGGAGAAAATCCTGGTGAAGACACTGAAGGCACTTCTCTTCTTTCAAAAGTGATCTTGTAAGAAATAGCAAGATTTTTTTCAGGAAGTGACAAGTAATTGGTAACCAAGGGCGTAGTAACCAATAGCCTAAGATGTAGCACAAAGTCTCTACCTCGACTGCCCAAGAGTGAAATACGAAGGACAATGAGGGCACAAAGTTGTCCCAAGGTCCTTTACATAGGAATATAATATGAAAGATAATGAGGGCACAAAGTCATCCCAAGATCCTTTACTCAGAAAGAAACTAAAAACACACACTGAAGACAACTATAACATCACAAAGTCTAAAAGTAGCTGACATCAGGACATATTCCTTATCACTTCCACTAGCTTTGCTTGTTAAATTAAATAAACAAGAATGCATCTAGAAGACAGACATAAGAACAATCTCCTAAAATGGCACAAGCTATAATAGCACAAAGTCTGCAAGTAACTTGCTTTCTCATTCAGATAAAATAATATGAACAACAATCTGAGCTCAAAGTCTCAGTATTCGCCTTTCAATTTGGGTAGAGTTTTGCTTCTATAAAATGAAAAAGATCTACTTTGCATAATACAAGAGATTACAATGTATAGCAGCCAAGCAAGGCTTGGTGCTCTTTCCCATGGGATGGCCCATACTGCATTCAATGCCTTGAATGCATTTTTAGTTCTATCTGGAGGGCCATGCTTGGAACAGTGCATTCCCTTGACTATGGTGTGCCCATCCATCCTATATGTCTGCTCCTTAGCAAGAGTTGTCTGGTCCTTTTTCTAATGTCTTTGTAGCTATCCAATTTGCCATTACTTCATGGAATAAAAATAGGCCGCGTCCTTGATTTGGTGAGCTCAGATTACCACTTGATCCACTATTTCACCTATTGGAAATAACTCCCTTGAAGATATTTATAATCCCTTTTGTATTGTTCCCTCTTCCCTATAGCAATTTGAGCCTTCGAACTCTCTTTTCAGCTAGTCGCTTGGTTCCTCCTTCAAGTTTCGCACTCTATTTGAATTTCAATAGATATTCCCTTGCCTTAAATTTGACGTTCGTGGGAACGTCACTGGTTGTTGTTTGATTGAACCCTGTTGAACCATGAACCTTTGAACCTTTGAAAGTTCATCAGTTCAATGGTTCAATGATCTTTATTTGTTCCTTTGTTCCATTTGTTTTCTTGCTCTTTGGTTGAACCATCCTTTTGAAACTGGCCTCTGGAATCATCTATTCATTGTTTCCTTCCTTTGAACTATTGAACCTATGAACCATTAAACTTTGAACTCTTTTGGTTCAAGGTTCAATCAGTTCATTGGTTCATTCTTCATTCCATCGCTTTCTTTATCTTTCTAAGCCCTTTGAAGCCTTTGAGATTCCTTTGGTTCAATGTCCTTGGAACGCCCCAAAGGGAAGGTATCCCTTTGGGCTTTGAGAAAAGTCCTTTTTCATTGTACTAGGAGCCCCCTGCAAGGGCACATACCCTTCGAGGTCCTTCGGGCGGCCTTTGGGCTTTTATTTCTTCGAGCGGCTTTCGTCGGTTCTTTTCCTTTGCTTTGCCTTAGTCAATTTTTGCTTTCAAGATTTTCCTTTAGGCTTTTCCTTTGGACAAAAGTCCAAAGGAATTCGCCTTTTCCTTGTCTCTTTTTTTGATGAAAATCTTCCCGAAGGAATTCCAATGGTTCCTTCACTTAGTCATTTCCTTAGGGAAAAAGTCTGAAAGAATTCTTCTCTTTTGGCCTTAGTCAATTTTCCAAAGAAATTCCAACTTTGTCTTCTTTTGCTCACTGCCCTCTGCAAGGGCACTTGGCCTTGGTTTACTGCCCTCCGCAAAGGCACATATTTCTTTGGCTTTGGGGCAGTCCCTTGAACCCGCCAATTAAACCGACTGATTGAACCAACTTTGGTTCAACGGTTCAATGGTTTAATCGGTTCATTCTTCATTATTTGTCTAGGTCCTTTTGATATTTTGAACCAAATGCATTGAACCATTTCGTCATTGAACTCGTTGAGCTGTTGAACTAAAATGGTTCAATGTTCATTGGTTCAGTGGTTCAAGCCTTTATTTTTTGCTAAGTGTTTGAAGATGTGGAACCTTGAAGCAGTTGAACTTGTTGAACCTTTGACAAAGCGCTTAACTCTTGTCGATGACATTAAACCTTGAACTTGTTAAACCTTTGAACAAAAATGATTCAAAGGTTCAACGATTCAAGGTTCAATGGTTAAATCATTGCTTAGAAGCTTTCCGATGAACATTTTTGGTTGAACCAAGCTTGAAAATGCCCAAGTGTTAGAAACTTGCCCCTTTGATTGAACTCGCCTGTTAAAGCCATTGAACCCTTTGAACCTACTAGTCCCTTTACTGAAAAATCTTGAAAAAATGAGGAATTTGAAAGCTCAGAACAAATTTTGAGAAGGGAAGAGAGGATTTTGGTCTATTGAACCAAAATAGTTCATATGTTGTCCCAAAATGAGTGACAAATTTTGGTAACAATAACTGGCTCCAGTTGGGAAACTTCCTTCAGTTGAAAACTTGGAATAGCTGAGGGGAGTAGAAACTAGAATCTCCAGTGCCTTGAAGTATGCCATTGGGATATGGATTCATGCTACCCAAAAATAAAGTCTCTAAAAAATGAAAATGAACAACACAAAGCAAAACAAAGACTATACAAATATACATATGTACAGGTGAACTTATCTAATACTTCAAGAATTGAAGTGCTTCATATGCTGCCCATCACGAGATAGTGAAAATGGTGTTTCATCCTGATAAACCAGCAAGAAACCATTTTGTCCCCAGAATTGGTGATGGGCAAATGGAACTCTCCACCAGGAATTACATTTTCTATGCACCCCTTTTGGTTTTCTCTTCTTGCCCCATGGCAAGACATGGTCTTCAATCTGAAAACCATAAATCTTTGCTCTCTTGGTGAAGAATTCTTTTCGCTGACTTTGGAGCATAGCAGTATGGTCCACCACCATAGCTTGTTATTCTTTTAGTTCAGTCCAGCACATGATTTGATTGTCAGCATCAAACTCCTAACAAATCATCAATTCAACATCTCCTTTGGCATGAAGGAGTTTGACATCTTCATCTTGAGCTGCCTTCAACCTGAGTAATAGAGATTCATACTCGGTAGTGTTGTTGGTGTTGCTGAACTACAACTTGCATGAAGAAGAAAAAACATCTCCTTGAGGAGATATCGACACAATCTCGGCTTTAGCATTGGTAAAAGTATTATTGCCATCAATTTCTAAGATCCATACCTCATCAGACACTGATTTTTCTTTGGATTCTTCTTCATTTGGAGGGGGAGACTCTTCCACACTTGCATTGCACTCCACCAATTCTTTTTTTGTTCTAGCTGAACATATTTTCAGGTTGTCACCTTCAATAGCTTCATCAGATGCCTCATGGACTTCGTCTGTAGATATAAAGTAGTTACCCACACTTGAAGACTCAAACAAAATTTGAGCTTCAGGTGTTGATGTTTGAGTAACCACATATTTTGCTTCCTTCTCAGGGAGTAATCTCTTCATAACACCTTTGACTGGGATTCTTGCTTTGGATAGGTCCATGCTCAATTCACCACCAACATCTTTTCATAAATTTTGGCCAAGAAGGATGCCATATGATGCTGGGACATTAGCCACCAAGACAGTCATCTTGATTCTTTTGTCTGGAAAGGCTGCAAATGCAAATTGGTCATCCTTAATTTGCCCCAGTAGTGGTGCTTGCTTGTTTTCCATGGATAAACATCTCCCAAATTTTTTGGTCAGTGTGAGACCAAGAGATTCTACCACTTTGGCAGGCATGACATTGTCTGAAGCACCAGAATCAATGATGCAATTGCTCAGCATGTGACCATTTATCAAGAGGGAAACATAGAGATGCTCTATTTTTCCAGGGGCAGCAGGAGGAGTAATGGCAAGATTGTTTGGGATGGGCATGTTCCTTGGGGGATCATGAGTTACCTTTCTAATCTCTTGTCCTATAGGGACGGCTTTATTCTTCACACACTCCACCAACCTATCCAACTGCTCAGGGTTGGCTTGTAGGAATTCAAATTCAGTCATTTGAATTTTGGTTTTCTTGACATAGTCAATTATGTCAAATGACTGAAATGGACTAGGAAGAGAGGATGGGAGTTCATCCTTTTGGTTTTTGGGAGAGGGAGGACTGGCCTTCAAATTTGAAATTGAAGGTGCAAAAATGTTTGGTGTACTTACCTTTCTTGCAATCACCGGGTCCTTTGGCTGGAAAGGATGAGTGGTTCCCCACTTAGCAATTGAAATTCTTGGTTGAGGTCACTCCTCTGACTTTTCTTTATCAGCCCTCTGGGTTGACTAGTTTTTGGATCAGGTGAACATATCATATGATCCCTCAGCTGCATTACCTTCACTTTTGGGTTCATCCAGGTAATTCAGGAGACCAATGTTAGAGTCACCAGTGAATTCTTCTTCTTTTTCACTGAAGAGATTAGCATCATCTTCAAGATTCAACTCAGGCTAGAATCAAAAATCTGATTCAGCTTCCAGATATCCAACTACTGAGTTGGTTGGAGGTGCTTCAAGGGCAAAGTTCCTCTATGGGGGAGGAAGACGATTTGGTTGCCCTTGATTCCTAGCAGCATTGCCTTGGTATGCCTGATTTTGAAATGTCCTCCTTGGCATATCTCGACTAAGAGGAGCAGACATACCTTTTGTCATTTGCCTTTTCAAGGCTAGCAGTTCATTTGCCAGCTTTTGCACCATTTGATCAGTGGTGCCTATGGGTGAGTATTCAGAAGATGAAGAGGATTTACCTCTATTAAGATCTCTCCTTATCTTTCTTGCCAAGATGAGGTCATCTTATACCTCAGTAGCCAAATCTTGAGCTACAATAAGGTCTATGTGGCCAGCCTATCTCAGTAGAAAACTCACTTTAGGTAGTTGTGAGTTGATGAAGAAGCACTTAAGGTTCTCAGGTGTTGGTTGAGCAATGATAGGAATCTGATTCCTCAATTTGTCAAACTTGGTAATGAAGTCCCTCATAGGTTCATGAGGTTCCTTCTTCATCTATGTGAGTTGGCCTAGCAAAGCATGTTCATCTTTTGTAGGCTTGAACCTGGCTTCAAATTTGGCTTTGAGAGTATCCCAGTCAGTCACTGACCTAGTTTACAGATGGTAGAACTAGTCTGCAGTAGCACCTTGTAGTGTTTCCACAAAAAACTTGACTTCCACGTCTTCAAATTCCACCCCTATCACACCACAGGCTATGCTAAAAGCTGTAATGTGTTCATCAAGGTGAACTCTCCCATCACCAAAGAATTTGGGGAAATTCTTTCTTGAACTACGTGGTAGCTCATGCAGAGGTGGAGTCAAATTGAGTGGGTTGAATGAGTTACCCCAGGGGCCTTTAACTACCATGATTTGATTATTGAAAAGGGGGATAAAAAAATTGGGTGGAGTGGCTAGATTATAGAGTAAAAATGGGAAAAAACTGGTCCTACTTCAGCTTGAAGCTTAAGCTTTCAAACTATGCACTCTTTCCCATTTGGCATGGAGGTGGAGGAAGATGGTAAGGCTATAATGATAATGGGTAAGACCCAGATGAGAGTCACCAAAGTCTATAATGGATAAGGGTAAGGACTACTTCAATCTGAAACTTGAGGCTTCAGACTATACGTTCATCCCCAACGGAGTCACCAAAAAGCTGTTGGGTGAATATGTTGTCAACCAGCTAACTTGTGAGCAAAATAGGTCTTATCAACCACAGCAAGGGAGATTGGTAGGCCAGATGTGCAATTTTACTACATCAAAGGGGGACAAATCTCTCCTCTTGTCAAGGGGAGGTTCCCTATTAAATATGAGGGGATATATACTATATATGTATGTAGAAAATAACACTCAGGGGTAGGATAACACCATCCATCTCTCTTTTTTTAGAGATGATGTTCACAAATAGAGGAGAAAATCTTGGTGAAGACACTAAAGGCACTTCTCTTCTTTTAGAAGTGATCTTACAAGAAACAACAGGAGTTCTTTTAGGTAGTGACAAGTAATTAGTAACCAAAGACGTAGTAACCAGCAGCCTGAGATGTAGCACAAAGTCTCCACCTCGACTGCCCAGGAGTGAAATACGAAGGACAATGAGGGCACAAAGTCATCCCAAGGTCCTTTACACAGGAACAATTAATGAAAGATAATGAGGGCACAAAGTCATCCCAAGATCCTTTACATAGAAAGAAACTAAAAACACACACTGAAGATAACTATAACAGCACAAAGTCTGAAAGTAACTGACTTCAGGACATCTTCCTTATCACTTCCACTAGCTCTGCTTGTTAAATTAAATAAACAAGAATGCATCTAGAAGACAGACATAAGAAAAATCTCCTAAAATGGCACAAGCTATAACAACACAAAGTCTACAAGTAACTTGCTTTCTCATTCAGATAAAATAATATGAACAACAATCTGAGCTCAAAGTCTCAGTATTCGCCTTTCAATTTGGGCAGAGTTTTGCTTCTGTAAAATGAAAAAGATCTAATTTGCATAATACAAGAGATTACAATGTCTAGCAGCCAAGCAAGACTTGGCACTCTTTCCCATGGGATGGCCCATACTGCATTCAATGCCTTGAATGCATTTTCATTTCTTTCTGGAGGGCCATGCTTAGAACAGTACATTCCCTTGACTATGGTGTGCCCATCCATCTTATATGTCACCTCCTTAGCAAGAGTAGTATGGTCCTTTTTCTAATGTTTGTGTAACTATCCAATTTGCCATTACTTCATGGAAGAAAAATATGCTGCATCCTTGATTTGGTGAGCTCAGATGACCACTTGATCCACTATTTCACCTACTAGAAATAACTCCCTTGAAGATATTTCTGATCCCTTTTGTATTGTTCCCTCTTCCCTGTAGCAATTTGAGCCTTCAAACTCTCTTTTCAGCCAGTTGCTTGGTTCCTCCTTCAAGTTCCATGCTCTAGTTGAATTTCAATGAATATTGCCTTACCTTAAATTTGATGTCCATGGGAACGTCACTGGTTGTTGTTTGATTGAACCCTGTTGAACCATGAACCTTTGAAAGTTCATCAGTTCAATGGTTCAATGATCTTTATTGGTTCCTTTGTTCCATTTATTTTCTCACTCTTTGGTTGAACCATCCTTTTGAAACTAGCCTCTCGAATCATCTATTCGTTGCTTCCTTTCTTTGAACTATTGAACCATTGAACTTTAAACTCTTTTGGTTCAAGGTTCAATTAGTTCATTGGTTCATTCTTTGTTCCATCGCTTTCTTTATCTTTCTAAGCCCTTTGAAGCCTTTGAGATTCCTTTGGTTCAATGTCCTTGGAACGTCCCGAAGGGAAGGTATCCCTTTGGGCTTTGAGAAAAGTCCTTTTTCACTATACTGAGAGCCCCCTGCAAGGGCACATACCCTTCGAGGTCCTTCGGGCGGCCTTCAGGCTTTTATTTCTTCGAGCGGCTTTTGTCGGTTCTTTTCCTTCAGATAGAAAGTCTGAAGGAATTCCTTCAGATAATTTATCCAAAGGAAATCTTCCTTTGCTTTGCCTTAGTCAGTTTTTGCTTTCAGGATTTTCCTTTAGACAAAATTCTTAAGGAATTCGCCTTTGCCTTGTTTCTTTTTTTATGAAAATCTTCTCGAAGGAATTCCAACGATTCCTTCACTTAGTCATTTCCTCAGGGAAAAAGTCTGAAAAAATTCTTCTCTTCTGGCCTTAGTCACTTTTTTGAAGAAATTCCAACTTTGTCTACTTTTGATCACTGCCCTCCATAAGGGCACTTGGCCTTGGTTCACTGCCATTTGCAAGGGCACTTGTTCCTTTGGCTTCAAGGCAGTCCCTTGAACCTGCTAATTGAACTAACCGATTGAACCAACTTTGGTTCAATGGTTCAATGGTTTCAATCAGTTCATTCTTCGTTATTTGGCTAAGTCCTTTTGATCTTTTGAACCAAACATGTTTAACTATTTGGTTGTTGAACCCGTTGAACTGTTGAACTAAAATGGTTCAAGGTTCAACAGTTCAATGGTTCAAGCCCTTGTTTTTCACTAAGTGTTTGTAGCTGTGGAACCTTGAAGCGGTTGAACTTGTTGAACCTTTGACAAAGCACTTAACTCTTGCCGACGATGTTGAACCTTGAACCCGTTGAACCTTTGAACCAAAATGGTTCAAAGGTTCAACAGTTCAAGGTTCAATGGTTCAATCCTTGCTTAGAAGCTTGCCGATGAACATTTTTGGTTGAACCAAGGCATTGAACCAAGCTTGAAAATGCCTAAGTGGTGGAAACTTGCCCCTTTGATTGTACTCCCCTGTTAAAGCCATTGAACCCTTTGAACCTACGAGTCCCTTTATTGAAAAAGCTTGAAAAAATGAGGAATTTGAAAGCTCAGAACAAATTTTGAGAAGGGAAGAGAGGATTTTGGTCTGTTGAACCAAAATAGTTCATATGTTGTCCCAAAATGAGTGATAAATTTTGGGAACAACAAGCATGAATAATGATGCTAAAGCTCAAGCTTTAGTTCTTGGCTTGGAATTGGCCTCGTAATATGGAATAGTAAATATTCAAATAGAAGGGGATTCTCAAGTAAGCATATTAGATTTTAAGAAGTTTACTACTCCTTCATGGCACCTTGACAATATTATTTCTAGTGTCTTGGAATGTGTGGAGTCTTTTGAACAGTGGGAAGGATATTATTATTTTAGAAAGGCAAATTTGGCAATGTACTTCTTGGTTAATTGTGGAATTGAACAAAACATTCCAATTATAGTTGATAACCTAAGAAGGGCTTGGGAGGAATTTGTGGGGTTCATGAATGTTTTTTTTGGTACATAAGTTATTTATTAGGTTTCAATATTGTTTATCACTTTGTTTAAGTTGAGAAGGTGGCATTAGTTCTCAAGCTTGTGGAAATGATGAGGCTTCGATATGGCTACTAGTTTTTAGAGGTTTCCCTATTTTTATTTAATCCTTAGTCCACTTTCCAACATGATGTCTTTTGACCTTCAAACCTTGAACTAATGGCAGTGATGGATCAAAGCTTGGCCTCTGCACTTGGGATGTTAGTGATTCCAGGTGTTAGCAATGTAAGGGAGATATATTTATATAATGATGCATCTAATGCTCAAATTAAGAAGATATTTTTGGGTCCCTTCAAAGGATGTCTTGTATGTGATATGCTTCACATTGGGTGAAGAATTCTTAGGGGGAAGCGTGTTGAGCAGGGTCAATTCAGATGTGGTGACATTATTCATCTCTAATATCTTAGTGGTTCTAAAGGACAAATATTTGGTGAAGCGTATGATAAAAAAATTTGTGGTGCCCATGCATAGACCAGGCCTAGCTGAAAAAGTGGAAGAATTCATTACCAAACCTTTTCAAGTGCTGCCTTTCTTAGGGAATAATGGTTCTGGTTTTATACCATTTTTGGTCTTTCGATATCTTGAGATTAGGTTTATAAGGTTGATGGATTATGTCAAGGACCTAGACTTCAAACTATGTCAACCACTGGAGAATTGTGACTAGTTTATTTCAGCCCCTCCTTGGGCACATATTAAATGTCCTTTAGCAGGCTTAGAAATGTGGAAGGATATGTGCAACCACAAAGAGAGGAAGGAAGCTGTTAGTTTTTGAGCAAAATGGTTGATAACCCAATAAGGGTGACTTCGCTTTGGCTCCCTTGGGTTTCTTATATTGTTGTCTCCTTGACTATGTGTAATCACCTTTTGAGTAACAAAAATACACTCTCTGTTGGTGGCAGTAAAGGAGGGTCATGTCTATCAGTGGTGGGCAAGGATGGTCCTACTTTGCCAAGAGTGAAGCTGGAAATTATCAACAACGATGATGTTCAATCTTGTTTTCTATTTCCATGCCTTTTTGTTATAAGTTGTCTCTCAGTATGTAATGCTTGTTTTTTTTGTAATGTTTTTTTGGTTCCACTTGGTGGCTTTGGATCCCCATACGACCTCATTTTCATTTGAAAATTTGTGAAGGTTGAGGTTTCTTTTTATATGAATTATCTTCTTGATATTAATATAGGGAAGGGGACCCATCAACCCTAGTATCTATCTATAATATAAATATTTGTCAAAAAAATTGATTAATAATATTATTTATTGAATGGTAATGATAACACAAAAGGATGTGATTAACAAGTACCCATCTGCAAGGTTTTAAAAGGGAAGGAAAGGTATAAGAAAATGACAATAATAAGTAGCACAAGCACATTAATGGTAGGAAATATTCATATAAATCTAAGGTATTGAGCTCTCATATCATTCCCACAATAGAGAAAATCCCAATGATCATGATCCTAGACAAGGAAATGGAAGTCACAATTTCAACCTTCAAGGAATGTGCCCTAATCTGTAAATTTTTGGTAACTAGCCAGGTGAGGGAGATCTATAAAAATGGTTAGACAAAAATTGAAGTATAAAATCTACAAACCAAGTAAATCTTATTCCTCATAAATTCTTTCAAGTCATTTTTTATTTTGCAAATCATAGAGATGAGATCTTCAAAAATGGTCCTTGGTTCATGGGGAAGGTTGGTTGGTATATAAGACCATGGGAGGAGGGTTTCAATTAAAGAAAAAGAGGATTTAACTATTGTCCCTATATGGAATTAACTATATAGCCCCCTAATGGAATTATGGAAGGTTCATGAATTTTCAAGCAAATGGGAAATTAGCTGGGAGAATACATATGGATGTAAAAATAAACTAAAGTAGGTATTTTGGTAGTTTACATAAGAACGTGTGAAAATGGACTTGTCCAAATATTTACCTTTGGAAATCAAATTCAAATCAGAATCTAGGAATGATTGCAAGATTTGGATTATGAAAATGTTTCATTTAGATGTATAAATTATCATACTTGTGAACATTTTGTAAGAAACTATCTGGAGCAAAAACCTATCTAGGATCAAAACAATGATGAATTAAAAGAAACTAAGAATAATTAAGGGAGGAAAAGCATAATAAAATTTAGAAACCAAAAGAAACCACCAAAGAGAATAAATTTAGTATTTTGTAATCAACCCCAGAAGATGAGTTTTTTTATAAGGATGACAATATTCCCTTGGTAAGGTATAGTTTTCCAATTCATCATAACACTTAAGCCCTTGGGCATGCTTAAAAGGGGGTCTGATAAGGATACAAAATATTGAATAAGAATAAGAATTTGATGAGGAAGATCCACAAGATGAAATTTAGGGTTTAGATGACCTTCCTAATTCACAACTAAAGAACCTATTAAATCAAGCTGGGATGGCAAGATAGAAGGCAAAAAAATAGCTTTAAAGCCTTCAAAGGGTGGTGAAGAGTAAACCTAGAAGACCTTCCCCATCAAATTCTAAAATATTCAAGTACAAATAAACATTAGCAAGTAGATTTCAAACATGTTCCCAAAAACTCAAGAAAATGATCACAATAAATAAAATCAAGACTTAAATAGATAAGATGAATATGAAAAAGGTAAAAATAAGGATGGAAACCAATGATTTTCAAAATTAGGAAAGAAGAAACTTATAATTTGGGGTGGATAAATCCAATCCCTATAGTAATAGCAAGTTAAGATCACCATCATGTTAATTATTTAATCAAAAAATTTAGCACTAAATGCTCCACACAAGTATAGGTTATTAGATTAACTTATTTTTGAAAAATAAGTCAGATGTAATGCTTCTTTTAGAAACAGTGATGAAATATAAACTCTTTAATGAAAACATGAGATAAATTTGGAGAACCGACAACTTTGTAGCTAAAAGTGTAACTGGAGCCTCTGGAAGATTTGTTGTAGCCTAGAGTCCTAATAAAGTCTCTATATTTCTAATAGATGATTGTGTTAATTGGCAAGTTGTCATATTTGATGAAATTGGTTCAAACTTGAGTTTTATGGGCATCAAGATTTATGGTTCGAATATAATATAAGGATGACATATTTATTGGATTTATTTGAAAATCCTTAGGAATGTTTACCCTGATGAGAAATGGATCTTTGGTGGAGATTTCAATATTATCATCTCTCCTTTGGAAAATTTTGGAGGTTTGGGGGCTTTGTTTCAGTCTGTTTTAGTTTTTGCATAATTTATTGATGATGTTTCTATTTTTGATGTAAAACCTAGAGAAGGAATTTAAATTTGGTCTAACAGAAAACTTGGGGATAACTTTGTGGATGGATGATTGTATATATTGTTTCAAAGTATGGATTGGATCCATTTAGAATTTAAATTTGATTTTAAAATTTTATTGGAGGCTAACTCTTATCATTGGTCCATTAGTCTTTCCATATTACTCAAAAGTCATCACAGAAATAGACCATTTAAATTTTAACTCGTGTGGACCAAAGAATATTTTTTAAAGGAAAATATTAAGGAATCATTGATCACAAGGTTGATAGGGACAAGGATGTATATTCTTGCCAAGAAATTAAAAGTAGCTATTTTTTTAAAAAAGGAATAGAATAGAAAGGAATTCAAGAAGCTAACAACTAAATATTCTAAACTTCAAAGCAAATTATCCAAAATTGAAGCTCTCATTCAACAACATGGCATAAATGAGAGGTTAAAATATTAAAAGGAAAGTCTTATGAAAAATTGAAATAAAATACTTCTCCAAGAATAAATTCACTCAAAACAACAATCAAGAGTTAGATGGTTAAAAGAAGGGGATAAAAATAAACTTTCTTCCATAAAAGAGCTATAATGAGGACAAATTTTAATAGTATTTCCAAACTCATCACACCAACAAGGAAAATCTAGTTGAAAATTATGACATTGGTTTGGAATCTGATCTTTTCTACACATATCTCCTTACTAAGTCTCTCCATGATCGGTCAGTTGCTAAAGATGAAATTCTTAGGCACATTCCTTCCTTGGCTTCTGAAGCAAATAACAAAGCTTTGATGACAATAATAATAGAATAAGAAGTCAAAATAATTATATTCTCATTCAAATTGAATGAAACCCAAGAATCAGATGGATTTCTAGTTGGATTTTTTCAAGTATACCAAGATATTTTTGAGGAGCTTGTAACAACAATAGTTCAAGAGTTAGGTAGAATTAAATAAGTCCTTAATCAATTTAATTATTATTTTAGTTATCTTATCCCCAAGAAGGAAAATATTAGTTACTTTGACTCTAATAAGCCTATTTCTTTATGTAATATCATTTAAAAAAACATTTATAAAGCAATGGCCAATAGATTGAAAAGGCTTCTCCCTAAAATCATCTCCCCAAAATAAGGGGGCTTTATGTCTTAAAGACATATTATAGATGGATTTATCATTTCACATGAATTAGTTAATTTTGTCTCTTCTCAAAATCAAAGCAACATGTTCATCAAGCTAGATTTGAATAAATCCTTTGATAGACTAAATTGGCAATTATTGCTTTGCATATTGGAAATATTTGATTTTTATAAGGATTGGAGAAAGTAGGCCTTTAGTTGAATCAATACTCCAAAATTTCTAGTCCCCTTATAAATTGTGAACTAGTTGGTTTTTTGGGCTTCTAGGGGTCTTAGACAAGGAGATCCATTGTCTCCTTATCTTTTTATCTTAGTTGTGGGAGATCTTGGAAGATTGATTCTCACCTTAAAGAAGTAAGATCTATGCAAGGATTTACATTAGCAAACAATGCTCCCAAAGTTTCTCATCTAAAATTTGTGGATGAAATTTAACTCACAAGGGCTAAAACCCTTCAAGAAGCACACATAATAAAAAGATCCATATATTCTATGAAGAATCTTACAGGTAAAAAGTCAACAAGGATAAGTCAAAAGACAAAAAAAGATGCTTAAACTATCATCTACATAATTTTAGACATTAATCCATGAAAGTGTTTTAACATTTTAAGTTTTAGCTTATTTAAATCCTATGTTTGATTAAAGGGCTAAGAAGGCTAAATCAGGGAAATAATATTCATAAAATAATCACTAAATTTTTTATAGAGTTGATTAGTTTTGACTTTTCTAAAAATAATAATAAATAGTGCAAATAAAGACTTATCTAGAAAGCATTTGATATAGACAATCTGAGAGTTAAAAAATGATATGGAAGCTTGTCTGAGTGTCATTAATTTGATACATATGTTAGAACCTCCCATGGACAATAGCACCACATTTGGATAGTAGAGCCATGTGGTTCTAGTGTCATGGTATTAGTGTTAGTGTCCTTTGTGTAGGACTGTCTCGAACTTCTGGTGCACCTGTGTCTATATTTATGGGTTTTGTTCTTATGCGGATGAAGTTTAGAGCTTTCTATTGTGCCTATAATGATTGATTTGTGATGCAAACCTTAATATTCCTTGAATGTAAGGTATGAACTAAAAAGTGTGTCCGTTAGTAGGATAGGCCAGACATCCTCAACACCCCATTGTGAAGAGAGTTGCCTACATATAAATACTTCGAGGAGGGATCAAAATTGATGTAGTTCTCCCCACCTAAGTGCTAGTGCAATTACAAGTGATGCTAGTATGATATTGGCCTTGAGTGTGCTTGAGATTAGAAATCTGGAAAATATGAGATTAGGGATGTTATGGATGCTAGTATGCAGAAGAAGGGTAGAATAGGGATTGATAACCTTGATTTTACTCAACTTGTTTCATGTTTGAATAGGTATTTTTCATATAATTTATATCTAGTGGATATAAGGATAAAATTCATGTATTTATTGTGTTTTATTGCTTGTGCAGATAATAAAAGATGTCTAGGCTGACCTTAGGAGGGTTTTACTTTTGAAAATATATTCATTTAGAAAAGCTAGGGTAAATGACATAGGCACCCTTTTGGGGACATTATCACCATGTGGTTCAATTGTCATTAATGTGGCACTAATTTCCAGCAAGCAAAACATTAGGCATGAAGGGTCAAAATTAGGAAATGAGGATCTGGGACTACGTTTGAGCTGACTAGGGATGCCTGTGGCCTGCATGAAGGCTAGATAAGTGTGATAATATGATCTAGAATAGGTTTAGTGATAAGTGAGGAATATTTAGTCTTAAGTAGCACTATTATCAATCAAATATCAATTTTAGGTGATTACGTTTGCCCCTTTTTATGCTATAAATGGACAAATCAAAATGATTTGTATAAATGTAAAAGAAGCATACTCGAACTTACTTAGGAAGTGAATCCCGTAAAGTTAAATTTGAGTATGTGAAACTAGGTCTGTGTATGTGAAGTATGATCAAAATCATGTCCTACAAATGAAATGTGAATAAATCAGTCCTTACTTAAGAGATATAAAAAGGAAGATACTATGCTAAGTAAAGAAGTAACTGAGTAAAAAATGAGTAAAGAGATGGGAAAGAAGAAAGGAATGAATACACCTCATTGGGTATGTAAACTAATGCATGAACCTTGTTACAACCTATGTGTGTGCATGTACATAGTGATCAATTGGTGAATAAATTGGACTGAGCTGATAGCTTGCTCAATCCTCATGTGTGGGTGGCTCAAGAACTCAAACTAGTTTTGACTCCATCATTTCTTACCCCTGTTTGGTGGATCATGACTTTTGAATAGCTTGGATTATACTGATAGTGTGGATTGGATCATGATTTACTTACATATGTCGGATGTTTATTTCCTAATAATTGGTGTCAGAGCTTAGGTTGGCTAGTTTTGTGCAAGTGGGAGCTATAGGTGGATAGACCTAGATATGAAGGAAAGAAAAAGTTTGCATGGTAGGTATCTCTATGTGGAGCAAGGTGGAGGATATTTTGGTGAAGATCTTTTTCTTTTCATGTTTTTGAGGAGAAGTTTGCAGATGAGAATGGAAAAGAAGTTGAAGAAGCTTTTCCAGACCTATCAACACTAACAGTGTTCCTATTGAAGCAATTGTATAGCTTGTGGTGGAGCAAGCTAGTCTCCATTAGTAATGATGGAGGGTGATGACAAGGCATGAACTTATTGTTGGTTCTCGATTGGAGAAGAGGTGCATGATTTTGGGATCCTAATATCATAATGTTTGGCTGAGATATGCAAAAAAAATCCATGTAGAGGAGGAGGTATCAGAAACTTGACTATATACTTATTGTAGTTGATGGGTGGAGGAGGACAAATTGACTTGAGGTTCTATGAAAGAAAAAGGCTAGTGTTGGATCTTTTAAAGACTTAGATATGTATTGAGTGAAGTGTTTGGTGGTTGTGGTGTGAGTAACTAGGTAGACTGATACATGGAGGAACTTTCCACATGAGTTGGATTGACATGTGGTAGAGAAGGATGAAATTTGGTTGTCAGCTTGAAAACTCAGTAGGTGTTGTGAAACACTGAGTAGTGTAACAACTTCCTAAGAACTATATAGGTACCATGATGATCATGGTGAGTAATGGTTTACTACATGTAAAAGTCAGGTGTTAACTTCTATAGGTTGTTTTCTCTAGGTGTAGACTACTATTATGAGTGCGGTGAGAACTTGTTATTTAGGAGTTGGAGTAGTGAGATGTCTCTTTGACATCATTTCTACATGATGGTTTCATGATGAGACAAGAGTATCCATGAGGGCTATGATGATGAGGTAGAGTTTTTGGCTTACATAATTGGAGACTATACAAGTTCTATCAGGCATGTTGATGTTGTACAATAATACCTTCATGGAGAGCAAAGGTTTACATAAGATGTTGCTATGTTTGATGGCATGTCGGTTACAAACCCCAACATGATCATGGTGAGATGACTTAGGTGATGAGATGGAAGACCAAACTAGGATGGAGATGCACAGTGGATGGGAGAAGTAATGAAGTGAAGTATCCCACTTCTTGTGGCTATGAGTTGTCTCTCAGAGTGTCCTATAGAGGAGGATAAGACATTGATGTCATGTGTATCAGATCCATTAGGAATAAGAGAACCCTCATGAGATCCATGATGCACAAAATTGGATACTTTCAAGCAGTGGGAGTTGTTTGCGATTTATGATAGAATCCTGAGAAAGGATTGGGTTTGTGGTGAAGTGGGAGTCACTTTGGTTGCTACATTTATATTAAGAGGAGTAGATGTTGATAAAGCCATTAGGATAGAGAAGTTTTAATAGTCCAAAAAACTTCTTATGGGCTTGTGTGTGAGTAGTAGTGGGGATGATGACATCTAATAGGTAGTTGTATGGCAGTAGGTTAGCATGAAGACACAAGTGGTTCAAAGTCCTGTGCATATGACTTCAAGTGAGATATTGTTGGGTGTGAATCCACTATTCATAGGTCACTATTCATGGTGACATGGCATGTGGGTGATGTGGCATGCAGGTGTGTAGTGATGTTGCATGCAGGTGACATGGCATGTAGGTGATGTGGTGGAAATCTGATGTGGTAGTGGGGCCTATAGGGGTCCTAGGATGTGGGCCTATAGTGGGTCCCAGGTGTGGTCCAAGGTGATGTGATGGGAGTGGGGAGTTCCATTCCACTAAAAGGACAAGTTTGTAATTAACTACCACATGGAGCTCACATGGTTTAATAAGATAAAGGGTCACATGCAAGGAAGGTGATAAGATGGTCACTATTCAAGATTCCCTCACACATATGTGAGGGGCATGGCATGTTGGAGTCACATGGGTAACTTGGTAAGTGGACAAAGTAGTGGAGCTACTTTGTTGACCCCTGGATCCCAAGCAATAAATTATTTAATGAAATGTTCCCCTCATATGTGTGAAGTGGGGTGTCGATGATGGGGCCACATGGAGGTGGTGCATGGTCTTGTTTGGTGGAGAAGACTTTTGTACAAGGTGATAAGAAGAGGATCACATGACACCCCACTACGTGGGACATAGCCTTTGGAGAAAGTCAAAAATGGCATGATGAGATGCCTTCACATGTGTGACTTTTCTCGTGTGGGGGACAAGTGTCCCTATTCCCAAATAGTGTTCCCCACTCAAATGGGGTGAATTTTTCTCCCTCTCTCTCTTTTCTCTATTGTAAAATTCTTATAATGCATTATGTACACCTTTGTAATTGCTTATCTTGATAGAGGATCATAGAGGAACCCTTAACGGCTTTCCATTTTGGATGCATGGTTAGAGGTTAGAGCTTGTAAGGTTGAGGATTAACTTAGCTTACCTATATTCTTGGGTTATAAGCATCAGATGCAGGTTATAGGTTGAAGCATGGAAGGCTGGATTGCTTTGCTCTCCTAGATGCATGATGGATCCATGGAGGAGGTTAAAACTTGGAAGGCATGGTTATATGCTTGGTTCACCAGAATCCTATGTGATTAGCATTTTTGAGTTGCATGTTGTATCTTGTTGGTTTGAGCATGTAAAGGTTGGTTATAATCTTTGCTCACCTGAAGAAAGTTGCTGTGAGGAGCTATGTTGTAGAGAGAGTTTGTTGATGAGAAATAATGAAGTCTGGATGCCGCCTTTGCCCCATGGTTTTTTCACTTGTTAGTTTTGTAAGGGTTTTCCATGTATATCTGGTGTTATGATTTATCTTTCCTATTTATGTTTTTATGTTGTAGCTTATTTTTCGTAAATTATCACTTGCACATGTAAGAATGTATCTTGTCCTAACAAAAAGCATGTCCTGCAAGTGAAATGTGCATAAATCAGTCTTACTTAAGAGATATCAAAAGAAAGAGACTATGATACGTAAAGAAGTGATTGAGTAAAAATTGGGCAAAGAGATGGAAAAAAGGAAAGGAATGAATACACCTCGTTGGGTATGTGAACCAATGCATGAACCTAGTTACAACCTATGTGTGTGCATGTACATAGTGATCAATTGATGAATAAATCAGACTAAGCTGATAGTTTTCTCAATCCTCATGTGTGTGTGGCTCAAGAACTCAAACTAGTTTTGAATCCATCAATTCCTACCCCTATTTGGTGGATCATGACTTGTGAATAGCTTGGATTGGATTGATAGTGTGTCCGACCCTCTCATGTGGGTGGCTCAAGAACTCAAGTAGGCTATGACTCCATAATTTCCCACCCATGTGTAATAGATTCATTTGAAACTAAACTATGTGAAGTACTAAAAATGTCTAACTGGGTACATCTAACTATGTATGTCAGCTCTACGGCCACTTAGGTATATTAGGCAACTCTTGGCCACTCAAAAATTCTAACCACTGCAGATGGATTAAGGCATGAAACTAGTGACAACTTGGAATTTGAAATCAAGTGTATGCATCATAGATAATGACATGAAATTTGTCATTCCATTTGATCAACTAGTGTGTAACTAAGCATATGGAAATAATGTGTTGCATACATGCCCCCAATCTACTAAGTTTATTAATTCTAGACTGAGTTGTAATAATTGTATCTGAGTATCTGAACTAAATATGAGAATGGTTGTGCCACACATGATGTCCCCAATCTGATCAAATTGATATGAATCTTATCAAAAAATGAGTATAATTAATAAAACCAATAATTGGATATGTGCAAACCTGTATTGTACCTGTTATACTATTTTGGTTAATATGAGTTATTTTGAATCAAGGCTACTAGATAGTAGTGCCATATCTTGGATAGTAGTACCATGTGGTACTAGTGTCCCCATTTAGGTGCTAATGTCTTTGGTCTAGATTTTGTGTCATTGTACTGCTTTTTGAGTCACTATTTTTCTTTGTGTTTACCTATGTCCGATTTTCTAAAACTGAGCCTATGTGCTAAAAAATGTACTATGAATGCAATATAGGAGCATGATATTTATGACAAACCCCTGTGAATGCCCCCTATTTTGAGGGTAGTTATTTAACCTCTACAAGAACTATCCTCAAAATAAAAAGTTATGCAAAATGTGTATTAGTTGGAGCATATATGATAATTGCATGATAATCCAATGTAATGTCCATACATACCATCAGAATGTAAGAGAATATGAGCATAAGTATGTAATGTAAGATGTATGTCATGTCTAGCATTTCACAAGGTTGTTAATATAGATGTAATAATGTATGTAATACCAAATCTAGGTAATATCAAGTAGCTACCTAGGGGGATGGGGTATGATGTCCATTACAACACCCAAGTAGGAAGGGTAGATGCATGAGGTCCATCATGGCATCAAAAAATAGTGTGTGTAACAAGCAAAGATAAGTGTCATGGACATGATGAATACAATAAAACATACATACAAAACATATGAGGCACAAAAATTAAGCCAAGTGCCACAATACAAGGGACATAGGAACATGTCACTAAATCTGAGAAAACAAGACATACAAGGACATGTTCAAATGTCCACATACACAGGAAACAAATAAGTTTTCTTAGATCCACATAGAAGGACATGTTCAACTGTTCGTATAAAAAAAATTAGGAAATCACACATAAGGGACATAGGCACATGTCCAAGGCATATATAATGTGAATAAAAGTGGTGTAGAGCCAAAGAGAAATGGCATATTCAAATGTCCTCAAATAGAAGAAGCATATAAATACAATTAAATATAATCTAGGTAAGCTATAAATAAAAGTATACATGAATATGTAATACAAATCCATGTAAGAGTGAGGATGTACATATGCTGAGTCTAAAGTAGTAATAGCCAACAAAAAAATTAAGTATGAGTAGCAATGATAAATATCAAAATATAACAATGTTAAAGTTGGAATGTAGATAATGTAAGGATGAAACTTGGTAATAAAAACTATGTATAATATGCCCCCAAGTGGGTGAATGTGTCAAGTTAAGACCTATGTATCAGTGTCTATAAATGAAAGTATACATGAATATGTAATACAAATCCATGTAAGAGTGAGGATGTACATATGTTGAGTCTAAAGTAGTAATAGCCAACAAAAAAATTAAGTATGAGTAGCAATGATAAATATCGAGATATAAAAATGTTAAAGTTGGAATGTAGATAATGTAAGGATGGAACTTGGTAATAAAAACTGTGTATAATATGTTAGGATCCTGCTCCTTAAGAGCACACTTGATTACCTTTGTATAAGAAATTAAACACGGAATTAAACCAGAAGTAATATGTAACTAGAATTCAGAAACAACACAGAATATGAGAGACAATACAATCTTGTATTAACACTCTTTCAGAAGGAAATATAACGAAGAAATCACACTCTTCCCACACCTCTTGGGCATACAGTAATTCTCCCTCAAGAGTTCTCTCTCTCAATCAATTACAAACACAACTCAAACACAGAGTTGTTCCCTCTGCCAGTAAGTGACAATCAACTCAACTGTTGTTGCCTACTTCCAGTCCACCAAGTACCCCAAGTACTCCAAGTAGATCTCCTTGATCTTGCTCCTTGTTGTGTTACAGATCTCCTTGATCTTGCTACCCCACAAATCTAACTAACCTTGCACACACACACCCACAGATCTAACTGATCTTACTTACCATGTAGATCTCCCCTGATCTTGCACACCTGCAAATCAACTGATCTTACACTCGAAAGGATCTCTCCCTTGTCCTTTGATCCTTAATTACAATACAGCCCCATGGGTCTCTTAAATAGATCCCATACAAACAATAATTAGACTTCCCAATTACAATAATTAGAAACGCAAACTCAAGACTAAAATTAGTCTTTACATGCAAACAAATTGTCCATCTAAAATTAGACCAATTTTGGAAACACAGGTGACCGACGTCAGTTCCTATCTGACTGATGCCGACTGACCATAACCGATGTCAGTTACTGTGTACACTGAATATGACCGATGTCGGTTACTTTAACACTCAACAACCTCCACCATTTGCATCAGTGAAGCTTTTAGCTCCACAACTTAACAATATAACACATATCCTGTGGTGCTTCTCCTGTCATCCAAGTAACCTGCCATATCCGAATCTACATACCCATGTAGAAAAGTGCTTGACCCTGCATAGCATGAATACCTGTTGTTGGACCCTCTCAGATACCTGAGAATCCACTGAACTGCTTTTCAGTGCTCTTTTCTTGGAATGGCCATAAACTTGCTAACAACTCCCACTGCTTGGGCAATATTAGGTCTAGTACTCATGTACTCAACTTCATCATGTGATTTAGGACACTATTTTGTGAACTGTCCAACCATAGGTGTGCTAACTGGTTTTGCATCCTGCATATTGAACCTCTCCACTACCTTATTCACATAATCCTCTGGAGACAAAATCAACCTGTGACTTTCCATGTCTCTAAAAATACTCATGCCAAGGATTTTCTTTGCTGTACCTAAATCTTTCATGGCAAACATGTGAGCTAATTTTACCTTTAGTTCAACAATTCCCTGCATGTGTGACCCTGCAACAAGCATATACACTACATACAGTAATAGGATATTATAGCTAATATTATCCAACCTAGTAAAATAAACACAATGGTCACATTGACATTGACTAAAGCCATGCTTTGTCATACACCTGTCAAACCTTAAACACCATTGTCCTGCAGCTTGCTCAAGACCATATAACCTGGCCTTTTGTCTCACCTATCCATTCTCTCCTTTTTTTAACCTATAAATCCATTCCTCTTTTAGTGCTTTCATCCCAGCTGGAAACTCTACCAAATCTCCCATTTGGTTCTCTTCCAAGGAATCAATTTTCTCATTCATGCCATGCTCCCACTGTTTCCTGGATTCTACCTGCATTGCCTCTTCAAAACTTTCTAGTTTTCCACCATCAGTGAGCAGCAAGTAGTATAAAGAAGGGGAATAATGAATTTGAGGCTTACTTACCCTTTCAGTCTTCCTCATGGGCATTTGAGACTCCTTGAAAGCTTGTTGTCCGCCCAAAATTTGTTCTAATAGTGATCGATCCTGGTCATCTCTCAGTCTGCATCCGACCGACATCGATTCCATGTGACAGCCTGACCGACGTCAGTTCTTACCTGACTGACGTCAATTTCCACCTGCCCAACATCACCGACTTCAGTCTTCACCTGACCGACGTCGATTCCTACCTGATCGACGTCGATTCTCACCTGACTGATGTCGATACTGTGTTTTCCTGTGAGTGATGATTTTTATTCGTGAGCTCATTTTAGATCATAAACTTGTCCAAATCAACACTGCCCTGCTCAGAATTATTCAGCCCCTTGAGCTGATCTCTGTCCATCATCTTCTCCTTGAAAACCAAGGCTTTCCAGTTCTTAAATATGTTAAAAACATCAAATTTACTCTTTATGTAATAAACTCAGTCCTTTTTTGTAGCATCATTAGAAACATAACACTGTGATCCTCTAATAGAAGCTCCCTGAACTGGTCTCCACACACCTGTGTGAACAAGCTCCAACTTGTGCTTCTTCTTTGTTGACCTAGTTGTGAGAAACCTCACTTTCACCTTTTCCCAAACATACAATGCTCACAAAAATCTCGGTCTATCAAATCTAAAATCTTACCATTTGACTCAAGAACATCCATTCCCTTCTCACTCATGTGACCAAGCCTACAGAGCCACATCTTTGCATCTACATCTAAAGTAGATAAAATAGAAGGAGAATCAGTAATACAAGTAGATAGATAAAGTGTACCTACTTTCTTACCTCTTGCTAATACAAGTGCACCCTTGAAAACTTTCCAAGATTTCGCTGTGAGAGTAACTGTGCAACCCTCATCACCGAACTTTATTGCAAAAATTAGACTTCTCTTTAGGATTGGGACATGCATGACATCCTTCAACACCCATGTGTTTCTCGTCTACAATTTCAGCTGCACTTTCCCTTTGCCAACCATTTGACAAGGCTTACCATCCCCTAAATAAATCTTTTCAAAGTCTCCATGGACATAATCATAAAAAAAATCTCTATTTGGGGTTGCATGAAAAGAAGCACCAGAATCTAAAACCCATGATTCTCCCTGACTATCCAAAGAAACTATAAGAGCATCCTATGCAACAATACCTGCAACATCTGCTTCTTTATGTTAATCTTCTTTCAACTAACAATCTTTCTTTGCATGTCCTTTCTTTCCACAATTCCAATAGATTATACTGCCATACTTGGATTTAGATCCACTGCCTATCTTTGACCTTGATTTCCCTTGCTCGACCTTAACTCTTTGCTTTCCCCTGCTTTCAACACTTAAAGCATTACTTGATGATGCCCTTTTGCTTTTCCTATGAATTTCTTCATTCAAGATTACACTAACAACATCATCAACTTTTAAGATATTTAAAGCAGATGTAGTATTACTTACTGCCATTACCAAGCTATCCCAACTTTCAGGTAAAGAGCATAAGATTAAGAGAGCCTTAATTTTATCATCAAAAACTATTTTAACTGAATTTACAAGGTTTACCAAACCATGGAAATCACTAAGATGACTATATACCGATCCACCTTCTAGCATTTGCAAATTAAATAATTGCTTCATAAGAAATACCTTATTCGAAGCTGAGGGTTTTTCATATAAATTTGCCAAAGATTCCATTAACTCTACTGTTGTCCTTGCCTAAGATAAGTTGGAAACCACGGAAGCTACCAAGGTCAGCCTTATAGCTCCTAGAGCCTTTCAACGGGTTCAAAGGTTCAATGGCATTGGCAAGCTTAATGAGTTAAGCGCTTCGGCAAAAGTTCAAGGTTCAACCGCTTCAGCAAGTTCAATGGCTTCAAAAGACTTAGCGAAAATAAGAAGGCTTGAACCATTGAACCGTTGAACCTTGAAACAAAACGGTTCAACAAGTTCAACAGTTCAAAGAAAGCTCTGAGTAAAGGGAAGAAATAGAAGATTCTAGAGACCAGTTCAAGGGGAAGGTTCAAGCAAATGAACCAAAGAAGTGACAGAACCAAGGAACCAAGGAGGCCACCTGAACCGTTGAAATAGTGAACCTTTGACGTCCCCATGGATGTCAATTTCAAGCTAATGAAATATCTGTTGATTTTCAACTATGGCACGAAACCTGAAAATGAACTCAATGACCAGCTGAAGAAGGAACTGAAAGAGCTAACAAAGAGGGAAAAGATAGCTCGAGAGCTCAAATTGTAGCAAGAAATAGGAAAGAATAGAAATATTTGTAGGAGTTATTTTCAGTAAGTGAAACAGTCCACCAGGTAGATATTTAAGCCTGCAAACATTGAAGGCATGCCCTGTTTGTCTCCATTGGAGTAAAGGCGAAGTGGACAGCTGTGCAGATATCAGGTGACAGACCAAATGACTCAGGCCTAGTAGAAGACATTCGAGATGAATTGACATGCCATAGTTAAGGTAGCTGACCTATTTTAACATGTCCCTTTTTGACAAAATTGGAAATGCATTCAAGGCATTGAATGCAGCATGGGTCGTTCCATGGAACAAAGTGCCAATCCTTTCTTGGCTACTCTATATTGTAATCTCTTGTATTATGCAAAGGAGATATTTTCATTTACAAAAGCAAAACTCTACCCAAATTGAAAGGTGAATATTGAGACTTTGAGCTCAGATTATTGTTCATATTATTTTATCTGAATACAAAAGCAAGTTACTTGCAGACTTTGTGATGTTATAGCTTGTGCCATTTTAAAAGATTGTTCTTACGTCTATCTTCTAGATGCATACTTATTTGTTTAATTTAACAAGTAGAGCTAGTGGAAGCGATAAGGAAGATGTCCTAAAGCCAGTTACTTTTAGACTTTGTGCTATCATAGATATCTTCAGTGTGTGTCTATTTTTTGTTCTTGTGTAAAGGATCTTGGGATGACTTTGTGCCCTCATTATCCTTCATATTCTATTCCTATGTAAAGGACCTTAGAATGAATTTGTGCCCTCATTGTCCTTCATATCTCACTCTTGGGTAGTTGAGGTGGAGACTTTGTGCTACATCTCAGTCTGTTGGTTACTACGCTCCCTATTACTAGTTACTTGTCACTACCTGAAAGAACTGTTGTTTCCTGCAAGATCACTTCTGAAAGAAGAGAAGTGCTTTCATTCTTTTCACAAGGATTTTCTCCTTTGTTTGTGAACCTAAAATAACTCTAGCTGTTTGTTGTAAGAACACTTCTGAAATAAGAGAAGTGCCTTTAGTATTTCCACCTAGATTTCTCTTTTATTTGTGAACATCATCTCTAAAAAAAGAGAGATGGATGGTGTTATCCTACCCATGAGTGTTATTTTTCACTTATATGTATAGTATATAGTGCATTATAGTTATAGGGAACCTCCCCTTGATGAGAGAAGAGATTTGTCCCCTTTTGATGTGATAAACTTGCACATTCGGCTGACCAATCTCCATATGTTGTGGTTGAAGTGACCTATTTTGCCCATCAGTTAGTTGGTGACAAAATATTCACCCAACAGTTTTTGGTGACTCTGCTAGGGAGTGACGTGTAGCTCCTTCCCTTATGCATTATAGACTCTGGTGACTCCGGTCTGTGTCTTACCCATTATCATTATAGCCTTACCATCTTCCTTCACCTCCATGCCAATTGGGGAAGCATGTGCAGTTTGAAGTCTCAAGTTTCAAATTAAAGCAGTCCCTGTCCTTCTCCATTACTAGGTAAAGCATCCATTTCTACTATTAGAAAAGCTTTGTCAATACGTACTCCACCTAGATTTGTTATCCCCATTTTTTATAATCAAATCATGGCAGTTCAAGGCCCCTGGGGTAACTCTTTTGGTCCACTAAATATTACTCCACTTCTACATGAACTTCCACGTAGTTTAAGGAAGAATTTCCCCAAATTCTTTGGTGATGGGAGAGTTCATCCTAATGGACACATTTCATCCTTTAGCATAGCCTGTGGTGTGATAGGCATGGAATTTAAGGACATGGCAGTCAGGCTTTTCATGGAAACACTACAAGATGCTGTTGCAGACTAGTTTTACCATATGCAGGGTCAGTCAGTGACAGATTGGGACACTCTTAAAGCCAAATTTGAAGCAAGGTTCAAGCCTATAGAAGATCCACATGCCCTACTGGCCTAGCTCAGATAGATGAAAAAGGAACCTCATGAACCTATGAGGAATTCATTGCCAAGTTAGACAATCTGAGGAACATGATTCCCAAAGTTGCTCAGCCAACAGCTGAGAATCTCAAATGTTTCTTCATCAACTCATAGATGCCTGAAGTGAGTTTTTTGTTGAGACGTGTTGGCCACATAGACCTTGTTGTTGCTCAAGATTTGGCTACTAAGGTAGAAGATGACCTTATCTTGGTAGGAAAGATAAGGAGAGATCCAAATAGAGGAAAATTTTCTTCATCTTCTAAGAATTCATCTCAGGCACCGTGGATCAAATGGTGCAAAAGCTAGCAAATGAACTGCTAGCCTTGAAAAGACAAATGGCCCAAGATATGTCTGCTCCTCCTAATCAAGATATGCCAAGGAGGACATTTTAGAAGTAGTCATATCAAGGCAATGCTGCCATGAATCAAGGGCAGCCAAATTGTCTTCCTCCCCCACAGAGGAACCTTGCCCTTGAAGTGCCTCCAACCAACTCAGTAGTTGAATATTTGGAAACAGAACATGATTTCTCTTTCCAACCTGAGTTTGATCAAGAAGATGATGTTAATCTCTTCACATAGAGAGAAGAAGAATTAGCTGGCGACTCCAACATTGGTTTCTTGAATTACCAAGATGAACCCAGAAGTAAATGTGAAGCAGTAGAGGGATCATACGCTGTGTTCACCCAATCCAAGAATTAGTCAGCCCAGCAAGCTGATAAAGAAAAAATAGAGTAACCTCAACCTACAATTTTAATTGCCAAGCGTGGAACCACTCTGCCTTTCCAGCCAAAGGACCCGATGATTGCAGGAAAAGTAAGTACCCCAAACATTTCTCCACCTTCTACTTTAACTTCGCAAATTAGTCCTCTCCCTTAACCAAAAGGATGAATTCCCATCCTCTGTTCCTAGTCCATTTCAGTCATTTGACATAATCGACGATGTCAAGAAAACCAAAATTCAAATGACTCAATTTGAATTCCTACAAGCCAACCCTAAGCAGTTGGACAGGTTGGTTGAGTGCGTGAAGAATCAAACCATCCCTGCTGGACAAGAGATTAGAAAGGTAACTCATGATTCCATAAGGAACATGTCTATCCCAAATAACCTTATCATTACTCCTCCTACTTCCCCTGGAAAAATAGATCCTTTCTATGTTTCCCTGTTGATAAACGGTCACAAGCTAAGCAACTGCATCATTGATTCCAATACTTCAGACAATGTCATGCCTACCAAAGTGATAGAATCTCTTGGTCTCACACTGACCAAGACATTTTGGAGATGCTTCTCCATGGAGAACAAACAAGTGCCACTGCTGGGACAAATCAAGGACGCTTAATTTGTGTTTGTAGCATTCCCAGACAAGAAAATCAAGATGATAGTTTTGGTGGCCGACATCCTAGCCTCATACGGCATTTTGCTAGGATGAAATTTTTGTAAGGATGTGGGTGGTGAGTTGAGCATGGACCTATTTGAAGCAAGGATCCTGGTCAAAGGCATCATGTAGAAGTTGCTTCCTGAGAAGGAGGAAAAATATGTTGTCACCCAAACATCGATGCCTGAAGCTCAAATTCTATTTGAGTCTTCAGGTAGGGGTAATTACTTTTTGACCATAGAGGATGTTCATGTTTCTACAGATGAAATTACTATAGGTGACAATCTAAAAATTGGCTCATGCATAATAACAGAAGGATTGGTAAAGCGCAATATAAGTGCAGAAGAACCCTCCCCTCCAAACGAAGAATAATCTAAGGCGTTTGATGTTGACAATCAAATCATGCACTTCACTGGATCATAAGAGCAACGAGCCATGGTAGTGAACCATACTACTGCACACCAAAGTCAAGAGGAGGAACTCTTCGCCAAGAGAGCAAGGAGTTACGATTTTTAGATTGGAGACCACATCTTGCCATGGGAAGAAGAAAGAACCAAGAGGAATGCACAAAAAATGTGATTGCTGGTGGAGAGTTCCATTCACCCATCACTGATTCTAGGGAGAAAATGGTTTCTTGCTGGTTTATCAAGATGGCACGCCATTTTAATCACCTCACAATGGGCAGCATCTGAAGTGTTTCAATTCTTGAAGCATTAGATAAGATCATCTGTACATATGTATATTTGTATAGTCTTTAGTTCTATTTTGTGCTTTTTGTTTTCATTTTTGACACCTTTCTTTTTTGGGTAGCATGACTCTGTAGCCCAATGGCATACTTCAAGGCACTGGAGATTCTAGTTTCTACTCCCCTCAGCTTTTCCAAGTTTTCAACTGAAAGAAGTTCCCCAACTGGAGCCAGCTGTTGTTCCCAAAATCTGTCACTCATTTTTGGGACAACATATGAATTATTTTGGTCCTGTAGGCCAAAATCCTCTATCCCCTTCTCAAAAATTGTTCTGAGCTTTCAAATTCTTCATTATTCAAGCTTTTTTAGTTAAGGGACTAGCAGGTTCAATAGGTTCAATGACTCCAACAGGCGAGCTCCCTCTAAGGAATGAGTCTCCAACACTTAGGCATTTTCAAAATGGGTTCAACAGTTTAACGAGATCAAAGGTTCAATGGCATCAACAAGCTTAATGAGTTAAACGTTTTATCAAAAGTTCAAGGTTCAACTGCTTCAACAAGTTCAACGGCTTCAAAAGACTTAGCAAAAAGAAGAAGGCTTGAACCGTTGAACCTTGAACCAAAACGGTTCAACAGGTTCAATGGTTTAAAGAAAGCTCCGAGCAAAAGGAAGAAGTGGAAGATTCTAGAGACCAGTTTAAGGGGAAGGTTCAAACAAATGAACCAAAGAAGTGATGGAACTAAGGAACCAAGGAGGCCACTTGAACCATTGAAATAATGAACCTTTGATGTCCTCTTGGATGTCAATTTCAAGCTAATGAAATATCTGTTGATTTTCAAATGTGGCACGGAACCTGTAAATGAACTCAGTGACCAGCTGAAGAAGGAGCTCAAAGAGCCAACAAAGAGGGAAAAGACAACCTTAGAGCTCAAATTGTAGCAAGAAAGAGGAAAGACCGGAAATATTTGCAAGAGTTATTTCCAGTAGGTGGAACAATCCACTGGGAAGATATTTGAGCCTACAAACATTGAAGGTGCGACTTGTTTGTCTCCTTTGGAGTAAAGGCAAAGTGGATAGCTGCACAAATATCAAGTGACAGACCAGATGAATCAAGCCCAGGAGAAGACATTCGAGATGAATTGACACGCCACAGTTAAGGTAGCCACCCTATTCCAGCATGGCCCTCTTTGACAAAACTGGAAATGCATTTAAGGCATTGAATGCAGCATGGGCCATTCAATGGAACAAAGTGCCAAGCCTTTCTTGGCTACTATATATTGTAATATCTTGTATTATGCAAAGGAGATATTTATATTTATAGAAGCAAAACTCTACCCAAATTAAAAGGCGAATACTGAGACTTTGAGCTCAGATTGTTGTTCATATTATTTTATCTGAATGAGAAAGTAAGTTACTTGCAGACTTTGTGTTGTTATAGCTTGTGCCATTTTAGGAGATTGTTCTTACGTCTGTCTTTTAGATGCATTCTTGTTTATTTAATTTAACAAGCAGAGCTAGTGGAAGTGATAAGGAAGATGTCCTAAAGCCAGTTACTTTCAGACTTTGTGCTGTCATAGTTGTCTTCAATGTGTGTCTATTTATGTTCCTATGTAAAGGATCTTGGGATGACTTTGTGCCCTCATTATCCTTCATATTATGTTCTTATGTAAAGGACCTTGGGATGACTTTGTGCCCTCATTGTCCTTCGTATCTCACTCTTGGGCAGTTGAGGTGGAGACTTTGTGCTACATCTCAATCTACTGGTTACTACGCTCCCTGTTACTAGTTACTTGTCACTACCTGAAAGAACTCCTATTGTTTCCTGCAAGATCACTTCTGAAAGAAGAGAAGTGATTTCAATATTTTCACCAGGATTTTCTCCTTTGTTTGTGAACCTGAAAGAACTCCAACTGTTTGATGTAAGAACACTTCTGAAAGAAGAGAAGTGCCTTCAGTATTTCCACCTAGATTTCTCCTTTGTTTGTGAACATCATCTCTAAAAAAGAGAGATGGATGGTGTTATCCTACCCCTTAGTGTTATTTTATGCATATATATATAGTATATAGTGCCTTATAGTTATATTGAACCTCTCCTTGATGAGAGGAGAGATTTGTCCCCTTTTGATGTGGTAAACCTGGACATTCAGTTGACCAATCTCTCTATGTTGTGGTTGAAGCAACCTATTTTTCCCATCAGTTAACTGGTGAAAAAATATTCACCCAATAGTATCTATATGTATATGTCTAGTGGTGTTAGGAATTTATGGCACTAACTGTTGTCATTTAAGGTTACACCCTAACTACGAAGGGGAGTTTCTAGGTCCTCTTGCTCAAACCTAGTCCAACATGGGAATGACCCTAGGTTGTGGGTCACCTAATATTAGGTCAAACCTCTGAATAAGGTTGGCTTCATTTTAGGTCTATCATTTATACTAAACCTAAACTAGCTTCTTGCGAGAAAAAGGTGAGAGAGATTAACAATAATCCATGAAAGCGTGTAAAAGGGAGGTGATGCACCAAATGTTTTGATCCTTATACTTACACAAAACACACTATAGGATGCATTTAAGACTATATAAGATCAATTCATTCACTCTTTGATCATCCCATATATACTTATTTCATATAAAGTCATACACTAGCTATTGACCTAGAATGAGAGGGCAGTTGTCCACTTCCAAACTGATCGACAAACTATATATGCTCTTAGAATGACCTATGAGAACTACCAAAACACTGCATAAATGTAAGAAAACTTAGATAGAGGCAAGGAAAGTATACATTCACTTAACCACATCAATTAATTCATAAGACACACTTCAACTTAGCTAACAAATGAAGGAATTTAGTCTCTTATTGCATCAAATAGGTGTTATAGTAAAAATCTTGACAAAGTCTAGTCATGCCAAAGAAAGGGATCCTTTTCAAGGCTTAGAAGCCTATATTTATAGCAAAATGGGATGAGAGAGATAGGGATCATGAATATAAGAATGGAGAAAGGAGCATAATGACCAAGATTTCCAATCATTCTAGCATTAATGGCATTAAAAAAGATCATAATGCTTAAGATTACTTCTAGAAGGTGGCCATAACAACCATATCAGTCTATTTCAATCCATTTTGAGCTTGCATTGATGGTCCTTACAATTAAAATGGTGGGATCGAGTCATTTGAAAGCTGATTTTTAGCATCAAAATAGTTACAATAGTTAGATCAATCTATTATGATCTTTTTACGATGTTGATTGCTCCCTACTGGTTCATTTTGGCATGAAAAAAGGGTCACAATTAGTTTCAAGACCCCCTTGCCAATGGCTTATCCATGCTAATGGTTTGACAATGAACCCTTTGAAACTGATGTGTTTGCCTCCATGGCATCCCTTTAAAATATTTGCTTTGGTTCGACCTCAACCATATTTGGCTTCAAATTTTTATATTGGCCCTTGATCTTGATCTGGGTTTTAAAGAATGTGCCACCTAGAAGCTCCTCATTTGTTCTCAGGATCTTGATGACCCTTTGACCCTACATGCACTATCAATCTACTTTTACATAGATTGAACATGCTCCATTGATTTATCTTGTAGTTACCACGGTCTTGACATTTGGTAGATTCTCATTAGCTTTCAAGATTTATTGACTCGTTGACTTCTCGCTCACCATCGATCTTCTTTGGTATGATTAAATGTGTTCTATTAATATATTTGGGCCCACTAGACTTGTCATTTGATGTGCATGGTTAGATATTTTCAATATTTTGACACTTATTAACTCCACATTTATCCTTGGGAACTTTGACCTTTTGACTTGATGCTCACCATTGATCTTCGAATGCATGATTGAATGTGTGTCATTGGATCTTTAGAACCAACTGAATCATTATATCACTGCCATTGGATTTGATCTTAGCTTCTAATTTTTGGACACTTTTCATCTACATGTTCATCCTTGAAACATTTTAATTTAAACAACTATTTCATGAGGCCCAAATTTGACATCTGTGCACATGTCCCACTCTATAATTTCAATTTTGGAAGCTTATATATTGAGATAGAGAACTCATCAAGATATGAAATTTGTAGGGGACCTTCTCAGCATGAAAAACATCATGTCTATATGGTTTTTTAGCCCTGGTCGACCTCCCAATTGCATATATCAAATGTTAAACCAAACTAATTTGTTCATTCTCGCATGATGTGTCATGATGGTTTGGATTTTTAAGATCACCAAATTCACACTTTAAGACTACTTAAAGTGTTTCAAAAGCTTAAAAATGTTAATTGATCTTCTCTTAAAGTCCACATGCTCCTTTTTACATTGGATCACTCTTCAATCAGGACCCTGCTTAGCTTCTTGTTCTAGATTAGTAAAATTTTGGTATGTAGGTCAAATTTTGCCAACATCTTTGGTGACTTACCTGGGTAGCATTCCTGCTTTGCTTGAGAACTCAAACCATTTAAATGACTCTTGGATTCACCAATAATGATGAATCTGATGCACAACTAAAAGAAACCTTTTGACTTGCAAAGAAAATAATTTCCACCAAAGCAGGGAAGGAAACAAACAAAATAGGGAAGCTAACTAAACAAAACAAAAGCAAACAAACTAATGTGTTAGGACAACACTTAGAGGATATCCAAAACAAACTTAACTATATATAGGGAACTCAACCTTCAGTAGAAATGTTTCAAGTGTATCCCATTAACAATGATAAGAATCTCCAAACCATCCATCCTTGCAATTATGAAGGCATTATGGGATTTTCAGCTAGAGATTGTGTATGGACCACTTCAAAGAGAGTCAAACTTTGTATGCCTTCCTGGCTTAGCTATTTCCTCATCCCACTTGATGACCAAATCTCCTTCTTTGAAACTTCATGAAGAAGCTCCTTTATCAAAGGCTCTTTTCACCTTTACTTGATGGCTTTCCATGGCTAGCATGGACTGATGTCTCGTCTCTTCCAACTCCATAAGCTCATCATATATGATCTCCATAGGTTCATTCTCTAACAACTCAAGTTGATGCATCAGTTTTAGAGTAAGAAATTTAAGAGAAATAGGCATTCTTGCTTCCTTGTCATATACCATCTTGTAGGGAGAGTTGGCTATTGACCTCTTGTAGGTGATCTTATCATCCCATAAAGATAACTTCAATTTGAGGTGCCATAACCTCTGATTATCTTCAATTGTTCTTCTTATGATCTTCAATAGGTTCTTATTAGTGGACTCAACAAGACCATTTCCTTGGGGATAGTAGTTTGATGAAGTGATAAGATAAATCCCATGTTAAACAGCCCATAGACTGATCCTAGTCCCCACAAAGGCCATAACATTATCATAAATAATAATTGAAGGGACTCCAAACCTAGTAAGCAAACCTTCATAGAAATATAGGACATGGGTCTCGTTTGCTTCCTTCAATGTCACTACTTATGTCCATCTAGTAAAATAATCTATGGTAGATAGTATCCATTTATGACCCAAGCTTGAAGGGGGGTTAATGAGACCAATAAAGTCTAATCTCCATTAGACAAAGGGCTGATCCACTACAATTGGTTGGAGAGGTAAGGCTGCAAGTTTCACCTTTCCTAAAAACATAGCACATTGTTTGCATTTATTAACCCATGCATGATAATCACCAAATAAGCTTGGCCAATACATTTTAATGTCTTTATATCAAAATTAAAACTGTCATTAACATCCTAATAAATATTTACTTAGATGTATCAAACAAAATCCTTTTCTAAAATCATTTTACTGTGTTTGTCATATGTTACTGTGATTTATTGTAAATGTGTTAATTATTCACATTTTCAATAGTGCAAATATTCTTTCCCATAGTTGTTATTATATTTTCCATTTTATTATCAATTACTCGTGTAATTTCTTGACTATTGTAGTTAAACATGAGGAATGGAAAGAAGAGAACATAGTTTATCAAAAGACAACCACATGCAACAATGACAAACAAAGGAGTAAAAATTTTAGAAGATGTTGATGAATACATTAAAAAAGTTAAAAAACCAACTACAAAGTAGACATACCAACCCCCTACCGACTAGGGAGAGAAGGAAGACAACATAAATGTTACCACCACTGCATGTGTCATTTCAATCCCAATGGATAATAGAAGATATGAAAAGTGAAATTATAGATGTCAATGTTAATGGTTACTCCATAAATGCCACAATGATAAAGTGGGTCATGAAACCTAATACTTTATCGAATTATATGAAAGGAATCACATTTAGTAACAACAAGGGGCCACCCTCTATTTTATCAACATATGAAGAAAGTGACACAGTGCAGTGGTGCAATGACTTATCCAACACGGGCTATGGATTAGACATATCTCATTTGAAGGCACACGTTTCCCACATATGTGAAAGTAGACCCAACCCTTTCAATGATGGTGTCCATGACAAGTCATGATGGAAAAGCTTCAAAATAAGACACCCTGATTTGTCAATGAGAATAGCAAAAGGTTTGGATAAAAATAGGGTTGTCATGTTAAGGTCGATCATTATGTCCATTTTTATGAGAACTTGAGAAAATTGTATGCCAAAAACAATTATGGGCCACATGAAATTTGGAATTATAATGAGATAGGGGTGCAAGTTGGATGGAATTGAAGCATGTGACTCATTTGTTAGGTTGTGGAGCTAAAAGCTTCAACTATGCAGACGAAGAGGAGGTTGCTGAAGTTCCAAAAGTACCGGCATCAGCAGTATGACCGACATCGGTCAAGATGAATGCAGAAGGCAACTAGCGTTAGCAGGAAGTCAGCCGATGTCGATCAGCACCAGGTAGACAGGGACCGACGTCAGTCGCCTGTGTGTTCCAAAACTGTTTGTTGCACGAACAGTTAGTTTGTTGAACTAAGTGTTTGCATGTAAAGGCTATTTCGAGTCTTGAGCTGCGTGTCTATTATTAGTAAACTAAGAGTCTAAGTTATTGTTTAAGTCTGGGATCTATTTATAGACCCATTGGCATGTATTGTAATGATGAGCTAGAAAGGAAGGCAAGGAAGATCCTTCCATTGTAAGATCATTGAGTTGCAGGTTGTTGCAAGCTCATAGGAGATCTACATGTGTAAGTATGGTCTGTTGAATTGCAGGTTGTAGGTTCATGGGAGATCTACTTGAAGTACTTTAGAGTGCTTGGTGTACTGGCAGGGTTATTACTGACTGGTTGGAGAGGTGAACACCAATTCTGTGTGTGAGTTGTGTGTTGGGACCATTTTTGGTAGGAGAGTGAACTTTTGAAGAAGAATTACTGTACACTTGAGGTGTGGCAAGCCTCTGTAAGGTGGAAGAGTGTGGTGTCTCTTTATTGTATTCTTTTCTGTACGAGTATTAATACAAGATTGTATATTGTCTCTCATATTCTGTGTTATTTGTGAATTCTAGTTACTTATTGCTTCTGGTTAATTCCGCATGTTTAATTGCTTGTATTTGGTAATCATATTGTGCTCTTTCTGAGGAGAAAGATCCTAACAAGTGGGATCAGAATAAGGTGTGTTGTTCTTGGATTCCCTGACAACTGGTATCAGAGCTTTTGGTTGGAATACTAACAAGTTGTTTTAGATCTGGTTAGTGTGTGTTGATTACAGGTTACTTACAGGGGTTTCTATTTGAGTGGGAGTAGAGCAATGGCAGAAGACAGTAAGCTACGAATGGAGAAGTTTAATGGCAAGAACTATCAATTATGGAGGATGCAGATTGAAGATTATCTGTATCAAAAAGATTTGTACTTACCGTTGGGTGGGGTTGATTGCAAGCCCCGAGATATGAAGGATGAAGAATGGGAGGTTTTTTATCAGAAGGCTCTGGGATCTATAAGGTTGAGTCTTGCATCATCTATGATTTCCAACTTATCACACGCTAAGACAACGGTAGAGTTGATGGAATCTTTGGCAAATTTATATGAAAACTCCTCGGCTTCGAATAAGGTATTTCTTATGAAACAATTATTTAATTTGTAAATGTTGGAAGGTGGATCTGTTCATAGTCATCTTAGTGATTTCCATGGTTTGGTAAACCAGTTAAATTCAATCAATATTGTTTTTGATGATGAAATTAAGGCTCTCTTAATCTTATGCTCATTACCTGAAAGTTGGGAAAGTTTGGTAATGGCAATTAGCAATACTGCGTCTGCTTCAAAAATCTTAAAAGTGGATGATATTGTGAGTGTGATCTTGAATGAAGAGATTCGCAGAAAAAGCACAGGGTAATCATCAGGGAATGCTTTGAGTGTTGAAGGCAGAGGAAGGCAAAGAGAGAAGATAGAGCATGGGAGATCAAGGTCAAAGATAGGCAGGAGATCCAAGTCCAGATATGGCAGAATACCTGCTGGGAATGTGGAAAGCAAGGGCACTTAAAGAGAGATTACAGGTCGGGTGAAGATCAGCATGAAGGACATGAAGAAGAAGCAGATGTTACAGATTTTGTTGCACAGGATGCTCTGGTATGTTCCTTAGATAAAGTAGAATCTTGGGTTTTAGATTCTGGTGCCTCTTTTCATGCATCCCCAAATAGGGAATTTTTTCATGAGTATGTCCAGGGAGACTTTGGAGAAATTTGTTTAGGGGATGGTAAGCCTTGTCAGATGGTTGGCAAAGGGAAAGTGAAGTTGAAATTATAGACAGGTAACACATGGGTGTTGAAGGAGGTCATGCATGTCCCAGTTCTGGAGCAGAATTTGATTTTTATAAGAAGTTTGAGTGATGAGGGTTGCACAGTAACTCTCATAGTGGACTCTTGGAAGGTTACCAAGGGTGCACTTATTGTAGCAAGAGGTAATAAAGTAGGTACGCTTTATCTATCTACTTGTATTACTGATTCTCTTTCTGGGTTATCTACTTCAGCTATAGATTCAAAGATGTGACTTAATAAGCTTGGTCACATGAATAAGGAGATGCATGTTCTTGAGTCAAAGGGTATGAATCAAGATTTTTGTACGCAGAAGAAGAAGGTGACATTTCTTGAGGAATTCGATGTTAGTGACAAGAACAGGAAAGCCTTGGTTTTCAAGGAGAAGGTGATGGACAGAGTTCAGCTCAAGGGGCAGAAGAATTCTGAGCAGAGCAAGGGTGATTTGGACAAGGGTTTGATCCAAAAGGAGCTCGCGAGTAGAAGTTAGTTCTCACAAGCAAAACACAGAGAGTGATGTCAGCTAGAAAATCGGTGTCGACATCCAGACAGGGACCGATGTCGGCTATGTGTAGACCGACGTCAGTGACTCAGGGATAGATAAACACTAGCGTCAGCCAGGGGGAATCGACGTCGGCGATGAGGCAGTCACATGGAACTGACGTTGGTCAGATGCAGACTGAGATGTGACCAGCATTGGTCACTGAGACAGATTTTGGGTGGACAACAAGCTGTCAAGGAGTCTCAAGCACCCATATGGAGGACTTAAAGGGTAAGTAAGCCTCAAATTCATTATTTCCCTTCTTTACACTACTTGTTGCTCACTGATGGTAAAGAACCAGGAAGTTATTAAAGAAGCAGAGCAAGTAGATCCAGAAAACAGTGGGAGCTTGGCATGGATGAAGGATGTGATTCCTTGGAGAAGAACCAAACGAGAGTTTTTGGTGGAGTTGCCAGCTGGAAGAAAGCACTGAGAGACGAATGGATGTTTAGGATGAAGAAGAGTGAAAATGGACATGTGAGACAGAAGGCCAGGGTATATGGTCTTGAATAAGCTGCAGGACAATGGAGGTTTGATCATTGTGTTTCTCTTTACTAGGTTGGATAATATTAGCTACATTATCCTATTACTGTATGATGTGCTTGTTGTAGGGTTACATAAACAGGGAGTTTCTGAACTAAAGGTAAATCTAGTTCAGAAGTATGTCATGAGGAATCTGGGAGAAACAAAGTTCTTTGGCATGAGTGTGTTCTAGGGACATGGAAGGTCATATGTTGACTTTATTTCAGGATGATTGTGTGAGACCAGTTAGTACACCGATGGTTGGACAATTCACAGAACAGTGTCTTGATTCACATAATGAGGTTAAGTGCATGGTATGTACTAGACCTGAGTTTTCCCAAGCAGTGAGAGTTGTCACAAGTTTGGAGCCAATCCAGAAAAGAAGCATTAGAGGGTAGTTCAGTGGATTCTTAGAGGGACCAGCAGCAGGTGCACATGCTATGCAGGGTCAAGTTATTTTCTACATGAGTTTGTAGATGTGGATGTGGCAGGCGATTTGGATGACAGGTGTTGCACCACATGTTTTGTGGTGGTTGGTTCTCAAGAGTGATCTTGAAGAGGGATACAAAGCCAAGGGAATAAACTAGATGATGTACAGGTACAGGTACAGTTGCAGCTGTTTATCTCCAAGTGGGAGATTGTTAGGTTATGGTGCTAAAAACTTCAACTATGCAGACGAAGAGGAGGTTGCTGAAGTTTTAGAAGTACCGGCATCGACAGTATGACCGACGTCGGTCAAGATGAATGCAGGAGGCAACCAGCGTCAGTAGGAAGTCGGTCGACGTCAGTCAGCACCAGGTAGACAGGGACCGACGTCGGTCGCCTGTGTGTTCCAGAACTGTTCGTTGCACGAACAGTTAGTTTGTTGAACTGAGTGTTTGCATGTAAAGGCTATTTCGAGTCTTGAGCTGTGTGTCTATTATTAGTAAACTAAGAGTCTAAGTTATTGTTTAAGTCTGGGATCTATTTATAGACCCATTGGCATGTATTGTAATGATGAGCTAGAAAAAAAGGCAAGGAAGATCCTTCCATTGTAAGATCATTGAGTTGCAGGTTGTTGCAAGCTCATAGGAGATCTACATGTGTAAGTATGGTCTATTGAATTATAGGTTGCAGGTTCATGGGAGATCTACTTGAAGTACTTTAGAGTGCTTGGTGTACTGGCAGGGTTATTACTGACTGGTTGGAGAGGTGAACACCAATTTTGTGTGTGAGTTGTGTGTTGGGACCGTTTTTGGTAGGAGAGTGAACTTTTGAAGAAGAATTACTATACACTTGAGGTGTGGCAAGCCTCTGTAAGGTGGAAGAGTGTGGCGTCTCTTTATTGTATTCTTTTCTATACGAGTATTAATACAAGATTGTATATTGTCTCTCATATTCTGTGTTATTTGTGAATTCTAGTTACTTGTTGCTTCTGGTTAATTTTGCATGTTTAATTGCTTGTATTTGGTAATCATATTTTGCTCTTTCTAAGGAGCAAGATCCTAACAAGTGGGATCAGAACAAGGTGTGTTGTTCTTGGATTCCCCGACATCATTTTCAAGAAAGGGCTAAGAAGTGTGCCTTAGATAATGACACAGAGTAGAGAATGGATAATGATTTTAGCATGTGTGAATGTAGTTGGATAAATAATCCTAATTTTCTAAATCTTCAAAGAGAAAAGTCAATTACATAATTTCATTACTAGATGTGAACCAGGTGCATGTATGGTTTCCCAAGCCCATGCATGGATGATGAAAGAACTATTTATGAATTGGATGCATCATTTTTGAGATATGTAACAAGAGGAGTTTCACCTAGTAATAGACATATTATATTTTTTTATTTGCATAGTATTCATGTTTCACTTTCAATGATTGAAGAGGCTACAATTTTGGGGATAAATATGCTTACATTTCTGGCACATACTAGCCACAAATTGCAGCCACTAGATGCAAGTGTGTTTGGTCCATTTAAGTTATACTTAAGGAGTGAGAGAATGTCATGGATGAATACACATTGTGGTTGTGAGATAAACATATATGAATTGGCCACTTTGGGTATCAATACTATGAAGATGACAATAACCCCTACGAATATAATATCTGGATTTTGATGAATATTTGTTTGGCCCCTTAATCCTGAGGCACTAGCCAATGATATGAATCTGAGTGTAGCTTTCTATGTCAAAGAGGATGAATTTAGTGATGCAAAAAATATAATGAGGTTAGCAGGCCTAAATGAGGAAGACATAAAAGCTAAAATAGAGAGGATATAGCAATGATGGGACATAATGTTGACTGAGGTGAAGAAGGTGAAATAACAAATGAAAAAAATGTTGCCAATGCATAAAGTGTTTAACATGAAACAACTCATGAAAATACAATTATAACAAATGTGGTATATGTTCCTGGTGAAGAGGATTCGATTATTTATTGCAATGAAATGGATGTTGTAAATCATGATTACAAGAGAGGTTAATTCATGCTAGTATTCCAAATCAAACATAAGATAAGTGACAAACATAACATATCAAGCATGATCCCTCAGTTTGGGCAAGGTATAAGAATTAAAAAACAAATAGAAAACACAATCAAAAGTGATTGTACCTTCCTCATGAACGTTCTTTCTAACCCAGACTAATGGTGTGTTGATCTTGATATTATAGACTTTGAGTCTTTGTCAATGCCGTACCTTCATGTAGGCAATATTTCCCCTAGGTTACATGTGATTTGGCTAAATTAATTAGAAGAAAATGAAGGAAAAATTGAATCTTTGCAATGGATTTCTACAGAGTAAGTGTGGAGCCCTTTGAGGCAATCACATGACCATGATAGTACATTTTTGAGGGCTTAGAGAGCTCCAAAGATGTGGGGAGCGCATTTTGCATTTACTCCTCATGTGTGTGAATATAATCAAATGCATATTTAATAAATTTTCATGTTGACATCCATGCTTGTTGGAAGTGGGATCGATTTCCTTATTTTTAGGGAATTAATTGTTAATTAAATAATTTCTATATAAGTAGAATTATTAAATATTTTATTTAATAATTTTTATGATGTATTATGGAAGTGGGATTGATTTCCATATGAGAAAATTATTAAACGTTTCATTTAATAATTTCTATGATGTATTATGGAAGTGGGATTGACTTTCTTATTTCGAGGAATTGGTTGTTATCACATTTGCATTTGAAGTTGTGCCTTTTAGAGGAGTATGGCATGTTTTCACTTGATGGGGCTTATGGATAAGCATGATTAGGTGGAATGGCATGTTTCTTCATGGATAGAGATTATCTTGATGAGGATGGTGTGTTTTATCCTTGTGAGGTGGATTTCTTCATCATTTGTTATATATATAGGGTATGATGTGACCTTAGAGGTTGATGAGTTTATTTTATAGGTGTGGCTTTTGAGAGACAGAGTCAAAGTGTAGATGTTTTTCAAAGTGTAGGTGTTCATTTATAAGGTGTGGTATAGCAGCTTGTGAGATACAATATTGTGCAAGTGCAAGTAAAAGTACAACATTTCAAATGTGAAATATTTTCTACAGTAGATATTCTATCTCTGTGAGAGTTCATTGTAATTTTTTTTTTAATTATAGTTTTATTTGAGGACTTTCTTGGTGTATGTAGTCCACATTGGGTGAACCACGATATATATGTATTATATGTGATTGTTATCTTGTTCTCTTCATTTATGCTTTCATAATAACTGTGATTTGAGGAATGTTTTTGTGATGCATGCTAGTGCATAATTTAAATTTAATTTATGGCCATATTAAATCTAGTTTAAAAGTTTTTAAATTCCTAACAATTAGTATCAGAGCCATTAATTGTATTTTTTTGAAGTGGTAAATCACAAGATAAGTTATTAGCTAGAGTGGGAGCGATGGGAGAAGAGATCAGATTCAAAGTGGAGAAATTTGATGGAAATAATTTTGGTTTGTGGAAAATATAGATGGAAGATTACTTGTATTAGAAGGAGCTTCATCTCCCCTTGGAGGGAAAAGTAGAACCACTTGTAAGTATGAGTGATGTGGATTGGTCATTGCTTGACAGGAAGGCATTGAGAGCCATACGATTATGCCTTGCATATTCTATTACATTTAACATTTTTGATGAGAAAACTATAAAAGATCTCATGGATAAACTTGGAAAGTTTTATGAGAAACCTCTTCTTGTAATAAAAAATTCTTATGAAAAGATTGTTTAACATGAAAATATCTAAGAATGGTTCAATTGCTAGTCATTTAAATTATTTTAATATGGTTATAAGTATGCTCACTTCTATTGGAATATAGTTTGATGATGAAGTTAGAGCTTTTCTAATTTTATGTTCTTTGCTTGATAGTTGGGATAATTTGGTTATGGTTGTGAGTAATGCAGTCCCTGCCAAAGGAAGTTTAAATTTTAAAAATGTTGTAGGTGTGATTCTTAATCAGAAAATGCAAAAGAAAAGCACTAGTGAATCATCTTCAAGTAATGCTTTGTCTATTGATACTATAGGGAGGAAAAATGACAAGAGTAAAGGCAACCATGGAAAGTCAAAAGCTAGATCTAAGTCCAGATCTAGATCCAAGATGATATGTTGGCATTGTGGAAAGAGTAGACACTCAAATAAGGATTGTTGGTCACTTCGAGATAAGAATGCTAATAAGGAGGAAACAATTGAGGTAAATGTGACATTAGGTAAATCATGTCAAGATGTCTTAATTCTTTCTATGGATAGTTTTTTTGAGTCTTGGGTATTAGATTCAAGGGCTTCTTTTCATGCCACCCCACATAGGCATTATTTTATTGATTATATTCAAGATAATTTAGGACATGCTTATCTTGGTGATGATGAAGCATTTGAGATAGTAGGAAAAGATTGTGTTTAGGTTAAAATGCAGAATGGGAACACATAGCTACTTAAAGATGTCAGACACGTACCTATGTTGAGATGAAATTTGGTTTCAATGGGGCAATTGGGCAGTGAGGGTTGTTCAATTATGTTTATTGTAGATTCTTGGAAAGTTATCACAGGTGATCTTATGATTTTGAGAGGTAAAAAATTTGGTACTTTAGATTTAACTAGTAGTGTTGATTCTCTTGATTTAGTTGATGCAGATAGAAATGCAATTATGTGGCACTAGAGGCTCAGTCATATAAGCCATAAGAGCATGGAGATCTTAAAAAACAAATTGCCTAGATTAAAAGACATAGATCTAAACTTCTGTGAGGACTGTGTGTGCAATAAATAGAAGTGGGTTAAGTTATTGAAGGTTGGACCCACAAAGAAAGAGCACAAGTTACAGTTGGTACACTCAAATGTATGGGGACCTACTCAGGTATCCTCTATTGGTAAATCCAATTATTATGTCACTTTTATTGATGATGCAACTAAAAAATTTTGGGTTTATTGTATTAAAAATAAATATAATGTATTTGACACTTTTAAGAAGTGGAAAGCCTTGGTTGAGAATGAAACAAGTCTCAAATTGAAATGTCTTAGATCAGATAATCGAGGTGAGTATTGTAGTAATGTTTTCTTTGATTATTGTTCTAACAATGAAATCTATAGGCAAAGGATGGTTCTAAGAACTCCACAATAGAATGGTCTATCTAAAAATATGAACAAAATAATGGTAGAACATGCTATGAGCATGAGGTTACATGTAGGGTTGCCTTTATAGTTTTGGACAGAATTAGTTAACACGATAATATATCTGATTAATAAAGGACCTTCTGGAGGCATTCCTGAACAAGATTGGTCTGGTAAGAATGTTGATTATTCTGTTCTTAGAGTTTTGGATGTGAGGCTTTTGCTCTCATTAAAAAAGAAGATAAGACCAAGTTAGAGGCTAAATTAGATAAATGCATATTTGTTGGATATGGTGATAATGACTTTGGTTTCTATTTATGGAGAATTAAAGATATGAAAATATTTTGGTCTAGAGATGTAGTCTTTAATAAAAAAGTCATATATAAGGATCAGTTGTAGGAATAAGAATAGGAACAAAAAGAGTACACAGTATTGGATGACATTACAGATGGCAAAGTATCTAATGAATCAGTTCAGGAACCTTCTAAACAAATATCCCAAAAACTTATGGTAAGAAGGTCTTCTAGGGTAAGAGGAAAACCTGAATGTTTTTCTCCTTATTTGAATTATTTATAGCTCACTGACAATGGAGAACCAAAATGTTATGAGGAAGCAATGCAGGTAGATGCTAGGATGAAGTGGGAGCAAACCATGGATGATTATAGACATCTCATGGAGAACCAAAAATGGGATTTGGTTAGGCTACCCAAGGGCAAGAGTGCATTGCTAAATAAGTGGATCTTCAAAATAAAAGAAGAGGATAAAGGGAGAAAAAGGTATAAGGCCAGGATGGTGGTCAAGGGGTTTGCAAAAAAATTAGGTATTGATTTTGATGAGATTTTTTCTCGAATTGTAAAAATGACTTCTATTAGGACTGTTCTTGGTTTAGTTGCAGTTGAGGATTTGCACTTAGAATAGTTAGATGTGAAAACTAATTTTCTTCATGGTGATTTGGATGAAGACTTATATATGAAGCATCCATATAGATATGAGGTCAAAGGGAAGGAGAACTATGTGTGCAAACTATAGATCTTGAATGGCCTAAAACAAGCTCCATGACAATGGTATAAGAAATTTGATTATTTTATGTTGGAACAAGAATATCAAAAGTGTAATTCTGACCATTTCATGTACATAAAACATTTTGATGATGGTTCCTTTATTATTTTATGCTTGTATATGGATGACATGTTAGTTGGAGGAAAGAACATACATCATATTCATATGCTCAATAAACAACTTAGTGACTCCTTTTCTATGAAAGATTTGGGTGCTACAAAATAAATCCTTGGTATGAGGATTTCTCGTGATAGGAAGGAGAGGAAGCTGATCTTATCCCAATCAAAGTATGTGAAGAAAGTCTTGAAAAGGTTTAGCATGTTAGATGTTAAATCTATTGGTACTCTTTTGACATACCACTTTAGATTATCAAAGGAGCAGTATCCCAAAATATAAGCTTAAAAGATTAAGATGTCCAAGGTACGTTACTCATCGACAATTAGCATCTTGATGTATGCCATGGTTTTTACTAGGATGGATATTGCCCATGTAGTGGGAGTTGTGAGCAGGTATATGAGTGATTGAAGTTATGAGCATTGGCAAGTAATGAAATGGATTCTTCAGTACTGGAGAGGAACCATTGATGTTCTATTATGTTATGGTGGATCAGATACCACTTTATGTGGTTATGTGGAATCGAATATGGTAGGGGATATTGATAGCAGGAAGAGTATGACATGATTTATATTTACTATTAGATATATAATAGTTAGTTAGATTTATAGGATACAGAAGGTTGTGGCTTTGTTAACCATATAGGCAAAGTATGTTGCTACTATAGAGGCTATCAAGGAGATGATTTGGTTATAATAATTGTTTCAAGAGTTGGAGCATGAGCAGGAAGTTAGGAGACTACACAATGATAGTCAAAATGTTATTCATTTATGTAAGAAATTCATTTTTCACTCGAGGATGAAACACATTCAATTACATTATCACTTCATCAAGATAGCTTTTGAGGACAACTTGGTGAAGCTGGAGAAGATTCATACTAGCTAGAATCCTATGGATATGATGACCAAGGTGGTCACATTGGATAAGTTGAGACTATGTTTAGATTTGGTTGGTCTTAGTGATCATGGAGCAATGATAGATTCTGTTCAGGAGAAACGTTCTCTAAGTAGGAGATTGTTGAGTCTAGAGTCATTTGGGGCTATCACATGACCATGATAATACATATTTGAAGGCGTAGAGAGATCCAAGCATGTGGGGAGCACATTTTGCATTTACTCCTCATGTGTGTGAATATTATTAAATGCATATTTAATAATTTTCATGTTCACGTCCATACTTGTTAGAAGTGGGATTGATTTCCTTATTTTTAGGGAATTAATTATTAATTAAATAATTTCCATATGAGTAAAATTATTAAATATTATATTTAATAATTTCTATGATGTATTATGGAAGTGGGATTGATGTCTATATGATAAAATTATTAAATATTTTATTTAATAATTTCTATGATGTATTATGAAAGTGGGATTGACTTTCTCGTTTTGAGGAGTTGGTTGTTATCACATTTGCATTAAAAGTTGTGCCTTTTGGAGGAGTGTGGCATGTTTCCACTTAATGGGGCTTATGGATAAGCACAATTAGGTGGAATGGTGTGTTTCTTTATGGATAGAGATTATCTTGATGAGGATGGTGTGTTTTATCATTGTGAGGTGGATTTCTTCATCATTTGTTATATATACAGGGTATGATGTGACCTTTAGAGGTTGAGTTTATTTTGTAGGTGTGGCTTTTGAGAGACAAAGTTAAAGTGTAGATGTTTTGTAAAGTATATGTGTTCATTTATAGGGTGTGGTATAGCAATTTGTGAGATACAATATTATGTAGGTGCAAGTGAAAGTGCAGCATTTCAGATGTGCAACATTTTTTATAGGAGATATTCTATCTCTGTAAGAGTTTATTGTAATATTATTTTTTATTACAGTTTTATTTGAGGATTTTTTTGGTGGATGTAGCCCACATTAGATGAACCACAGTATATCTGTGTTATGTATGATTGTTATCTTGTTCTCTCCATATATGCTTTCATAATAACTGTGATTTGAAGAATGTTTATGTGATGTATACTAGTGCATAATTTAGATCTGATTTATGGTTATATTAAATCTAGTTTAAAAGTTTTTAAATTCTTAATAAATACAATCAAAAGTGATTATACATTCTTCATGGGCGTTCATTCTAAGCCAGACCAATGGTGTGTTGATCTCGATATTATAGACTTTGAGTCTTTGTCAATGTCACACCTTCATGTAGGCAATATTTCCCCTAGGTTACATGTGATTTGGCTAAATTATTTAGAAGAAAATGAAGGAAAAGTTGAAGCTTTGCAATGGATTTTTGCAGAGTAAGTGTGCACTATAAAGCTTGTTAAGAGTAGAAGGTAAACACTATATTTATAGCTTTCTCATAGTAATTCCAATTTTTATATGTTAATCTAGATGTGTGGTTAAGGTTCAACCTAATTTAGATGGTAAATGCAATTAATATTTGGGATAGAGTTTGCATTAATCAACTATGGGTTATATTTAAGCTAATATTTATTGATATTTTACAAAGCTTGACTTTTGGGTCCATTTCAATTCACTTTCCACACGATGTCATGTTGATGCCATGATGTAGATATTTTTCAATGATGTCATGATGTCATAACACATATATTTGAATCCACTTGCCATGTGAATGGAGGAATAATTCAATTAATAATTTAAAGAAATAGGTAATTCTAAAAGCTATAGAATTTCTCATTAGAAGAAGATTAGGTTAAGTAATAAAGGTTAATTAATATAATGCAAAGTGATGTGACTTTTAAAATTTGAATAATCATTCCACCTAATTAATCCAAAACATTACTTGCAAAGTTTCGATTTGACTCAAGATGAATTAAATGAAGTTGAGGATGGTGTATGGTATATTGCCTCAATCAGGTATGCATCAATACATTTCAAAATATGCACATCAAGTGTGTAGACTAATTTGAGTGTTTCAGTTATTTATGTGTTATTACTAGAAATTATTCTAATTGTAATTTTGACACGAAAGTGATGAGAATTGAGTGTCTACATATGCAACATTCAATTTCAACCAAGACAGTTTAAGTCTGCCTATGTAAGTAAGCCCACCAAATTCACTGAGGGAACAAAAAATCTAGGCCTTAATTATGAAATTTTTGAAGCTAATGTCTCTATGTCAATGCCATCCCCGCAACCTTTTATACCACCATAAATAGTTCATTACTATGCACCAAGTGAACAATGGAGCATAGAAGATGAAATGGTTGATTTAGATGCCGATGAGGAAATAGAAGAAATTAATGAACAATAAATCAATGAATACAGTCCAACAAAAAGTAATGACCACCAAACTCTAATTTCAACATTTTTGAAATTGCTAGTAAAAAAGATTGCAAAGAAATCAAGAAATAATGCACTCAGGCTAAGATGACAATCACAAATTATCACATCAGATAATTATTGACAAATGTTTATAGAACAAGAGACTCGTAAGGAGATTGCAGAATTGATGGCATAAAATAAATAAGAAGCCAATGACATGAAAGCCTTGAGGCAGGTTGAGAGGGAAAGAAGGGAAAATCATAAACTTTAAAATTTAAGAAAAAGACATAAAGAATCGGAGAAGATACATCAAAAGCAAAAGAGAGAGAAAAAGAGAGAGCTTGATAGAAGAGACATGAAATTAAAGAAGGACAAGAGATAATTGGAGAGGTGAAGGCATTATAACATAGAATTCAACCCTCTATTCAAACAACATCACATATTAAATGACATGATAAAAATCATATCCCAAGTTGGTTCATGTGGTAGTCCTCCTATTTCTATTAACATGACATCAATTCTCACTAAAGACACAGTCATTAAAAGACCAACAACAACTCCCTTGTCTCCAAATATAGGGAATGAAGGGCATGGCTCAATTTTTCCACCTTGGATGATATAATTTTTTATTTTACCGTAAACAAATGTAATGAAATATTTTTAGTTTGTTTTATAATTTAAATAAGTGTATTAATAAATTTAATTAAAGTAGAGATATTCAATTTGATTATGTATTGTAATTATTTTACTTGTTATCTACCATTAAGTCTACAAATTGATCATAATCTTAATGAAAGTTAAATTACTTTCCCTTAAAAGTGAGTTGGCCATTATTATTCTCTACTATTGACTTTAAAATATATCATCACTAGCCATAGTTAGCAAACATTAACAACACATTTAAACAATTGAAGCAATAAAAAGTTGAGCATTACAAACTTTGAAAAACAAAAATTGCATGAGCATTACAAACTTCAGAAACATATATTGTGTTAAAGAAACACATTTTAAAAATAACAAATGTAGCACAATATTCACAAACATAACAAGTGTCAGGAAACACAATGTTTATAAAAAAATTACAAATTAAGTAGCCCAATAAACTTTCACCCTTTACAGTAATTCAACGTCTATCCACAATAAGAATGTATGGATATAGTAATCATAAATACAATGGAAAACCTATAAACAACATTGAAAATATAATAAAAAATATATGAAGAATATGCCACAACAACATTTACTGGTATGTTAATGAAATTCTTATTTAAGATCATAAAAAAAAAATTACTGATATGTTAATGAAATTCTTATTTAAGACCGAAAGACACAAACATCTATTGGTATGTTAATGAAATTTTTATTTCTGATGGAACCACATAACAAATTTACTAATATGTGAATGAGAACCTTCATGGATTCTTTCCACATACCAGTAAGTGTTCAATTGTGTAAACACACTCATCTTTTGACATGGCACTTCATTTTATATTAATAACCCATATTAATTCAGTATTTACAAATTTTAGGGTTTTCATCCACACAACATAAAATGTTCAATGAGTTATTCACAACAATGATGATAAATAATATTTGCAACTTAAAACTTTTGAATGAATAACACAACATTAATTGACAAGAACATATGGATAGCACAGTAACAAGAATCCATAAAAGGGTTTGATTTGATACATCCGAGACAACATTCACTGTAATATGAATGAAAGTATAAATTTCGATTAAAAAATACTTTGTACTCCTATGTGCATGCAAAACCTACAACCATTCCATCCACATACCTATAAATGTTCAATAACACATTAAACATTTGCAAGTTGTTCAATGCAAGCACTAGGAAACTATAATTTTGATACAAAGACAATATAGTTTGGTTTGATGAAAAAATAATTACATTATGTGCTATATGAATGGAAACCTTAATTTTGATACAAGGACAATAATTGTTATTGGTATGTGCATAAAAACCTTCAAGGCTTACATGTACACACAAGTGAATGTTGCATCTTCCAACCCATGACATGCAAGGAAATAGAAATGCAACATAGCTATGAAGCACACAACAACATGAATTCAAAAAACTTCTAGGTATTCTATTAAAAAAACAAAAAAATTAGAGTCAGATGTGAATGAGAACATGTCAACGATGTGGGTTCATAAATGGGTAATGTTTCATCCCTCCAACAAGCATCTTTCAAAATGGGCATAAAAGAAATAATAATAATGAAATGCACGCAAAAATAAAAATAATACGGTTGTTTGTGCATTTACAAGAACACGCCTTTGTGTAACGTTTCATCACTCTATTAACATACCAATAAACGTTTATTCAAATGTGAAGGTATGCTAAAAAAATCATGAACATAGAAGACACAATAACAATAATTTTAATCCCTCCATTCCGCCAACCAAAATTTCTCCGCAAAACGCTGCATGGTTGAGAACTTTTAAGTAGGTTCCATAGTCATTTGAGGGGAGGAGGTTTGCATAAAGATAGGGAGAGATGTTTTTTGGTGTAATGTTTCATCACTCTATTAACATATCAATAAACATTTACTCAGATGTGAAAGCACGTTAAATATCCTTAAACATAGAAAGCACGACAAAAAAAGGGGACGTATAAGGAACACAACAAAAAAAAAGTGTTAGGTTGTGGAGCTAAAAGCTTCAACCCTTTGCAAACTGTGGAACAATGGTTGCTAAGATCCAGGAGCACCAGCGTCGGCAGCAGGACCGACGTCGGCAGAGACCAGTGCAGAAGGCCACCGGCGACGGCAGGAAGTCGGCCGACGTCGACAGAACCAGACAAGCAGGGACCGACGTCGGTCGCTTGTGTGTTCCAGAACTGCTCGTTTCACGGACAGTTAGTTAAGTGAATGAAGAGTTTGCATGTTGAGACCAGTTAGAGTCTTGGGCTGCGAGGACAATTGTCTAAATTAAGAGTCTAAGTTATTGTTTGAGTTAGGGATCTATTTATAGACCCATTGGCATGTATTGTTTAGGCATGAGATAGAAAGGAAGAGTTCCTTCTAGTTGTAAGATTTGTGAGTTGCAGGTTGTTGCAAGCTCATTGGGGATCTACATGTAAGTTTGGTCTTTGGATTGCAGGTTGCAGGTTCATGAGAGATCAACCTGAAGTGCTATAGAGTGCTTGATGAACCGGCAGGGTTATTACTGATTGGTTGGTGAGGTGAACACCAATTCTGTGTGTGAGTTGGTTGTTGGGACCGTTTTTTGTGTAAGAGAGTGTGTGTGAGAAGAATTACTGTACACTTGAGGTGTGGCGATCCTCTGTAAGGTGAAAGAGTGTGGCGGCTCTTTGTTGTATTCTTTTCTGTATAGTGTTAATACAAGATAGTGTATTGTCTCTCATATTCTGTGCTATTGGTGAATTCTAGTTACTTGTGTTTCTGGTTATTTCCGCATATTCAATTGCTTATATTTGATAATCATACTGTGCTCTTTCTGAGGAGCAAGATCCTAACAGGTGGAATTAGAACAGGTGTGTTTGTTCTTGGATTTACCTCCACCTTACCCAACAAGTGGTATCAGAGCTTTTGGTTGGGATACTAACAGATTGGTGTAGATCTGGGTAGTGTGTTTTGATTACAGGTTACAGGGTTTATGTTTGAGTGGGAGTTGAGCAATGGTAGAAAACAGTCAACTACGAATGGAAAAGTTTAATGGCAAGAACTACCAATTATGGAGGATGCAGATTGAGGACTATCTGTATCAGAAAGATTTGTACTTACCGTTGGGTGGGGTTGCTAGCAAACCCTTGGATATGAAAGATGAAGAATGGGAGGTTCTTGATCGGAAGGCTCTGGGATCTGTTAGATTGAGTCTTGAATCATCTGTGATTTCCATCTTATCACAGTGTAAGACAACGGTGTAGTTGATGAAATCTTTGGCAAATTTGTATGAAAAACTCTCGGCTTCTAATAAGGTATTTCTTATGAAGCGTTTATTTAATTTGCAAATGTTGGAAGGTGGATCTGTTCATAGCCATCTTATTGATTTCCATGGTTTGGTAAACCAGTTAAGTTCCGTCAATATTGTATTTGATGATGAAATTAGAGCTCTCTTAATCTTGTGTTCATTACCTGAAAGTTGGGAAGGTTTGGTAATGGCAGTTTCTAATACTGTGTCTCCTTCAAAAGTCTTAAAAGTGGATGATGTTATGAGTGTGATCTTGAACGAAGAGATACGCAGGAAAAGCACAGGTGAATCATCTGGAGATGCTTTGAGTGTTGAAGGAAGAGGAAGGCCAAGAGAGAAGATAGAGCGTGGGAGATCAAGGTCGAAGATGGGCAAGAGATCTAAGTCCAAGTATGGCAGAATAACCTGCTGAAAATGTGGAAAGCAAGGGCACTTAAAGAGAGATTACAGATCAGGTACAGATCATCATGAAGAACATAGAGAAGAAGCAGATGTTGCAGGTTACGTTGCACAGGATGCTCTGGTATGTTCTTTGGATAAAGTAGAATCTTGGGTATTAGATTCTGGTGCCTCTTTTCATGCATCCCCACATAGGGAATTTTTTCATGAGTATGTCCAGGGAGATTTTGGAGAAATTTGTGTAGGGGATGGTAAGCCTTGTCAGATTGTTGGCAAAGGCAAAGTGAAGCTGAAACTGCAGACAGGTAACACATGGGTGTTAAAAGAGGTCATGCACGTCCCAGTTCTGAAGCGGAATCTGATTTCTGTTAGAAGTTTGGGTGAAGAGGGTTGCACAATAACTCTCACAACTGACTCTTGGAAGGTTACCAAGGGTACACTTGTTGTAGCTAGAGGTAAAAAAGTAGGTACGCTTTATCTATCTACTTGTTTTACTGATTCTCTTTCTGGGTTATCTACTTCAGTTGTAGATTCGGAGATGTGGCTTAATAGGCTTGGTCACATAGATAAGAAGGAGATGCTGGTTCTTGAGTCAAAGAGTATGCTTTCAGATTTGGAAGGCATGGATCGTGGTTTCTGTATGCAGAAGAAGAAGGTGAGGTTTCTTGAGGAATCTGATGTTAGTGACAAGAACATGAAATCCTTGGTTTTCAAGGAGAAAGTGACGGACAAAGTTCAGCACAAGGTGCAGAGGAATTCTGAGCAGAGCAAGGGTGACTTGGACAAGGGTTTGATCTAAAAGGAGCTCGCGGGAAAAAGTCAAGTCTCACAAGAAAAACACAGAGACCGACGTCGACAGGAAAACCGGCGTCGGTGTCCAGACAGGGACCGACATTGGCTATGTGCAGCCCGACGTCGGTGACTCGGGGCAGACAGAGACCGGCGTCGGCCAGGGGAAACCGACGTCGGCAGGGAGGCAGTCGCAGGGAACCGACATCGGTCGGCTGTAGACTGAGATGTGACCGGCATCGGTCACTGAGATGAATTTTGGGTGGACAGCAAGCTGTCATGGAGTCTCAAGCGCCCATATGGAGGACTGAAGGTGTAAGTAAGTTCTTAAATTCGTCATTTCCCTTCTTTACACTACTTGTTGCTCACTTATGGCATAGGACCAGGAAGTTATTGAAGAAGCAGAACAGGTAGATCCAGGAAACAGTGGGAGCTAGGCATGGATAAGGATGTGATTCCTTGGAGGAGAACCAAACAGGTGTTTTGGGTAGTGTTGCCAGCTGGAAGTAAGAACTGAGAGACGAATGGATGTTAAGGATAAAGAAGAGCGGAAATGGATACGTGAGATGGAAGATCAGGGTATTTGATCTTGTATGAGCTGTAGGGCAATGGAGGTTTGTTCATTGTGTTTCTCTTTACCAGGTTGGATAGTATTAGCTACACTATCCTATTTCTGTATGATGTGCTTGTTGCAGGGTTACATATACAGGTATTGCTGAACTAAAGGTAAAGCTAGTTCAGGTGTTTGTCATGGAGAATCTGGGAGCAGCAAGATTCTTTGGCATGAGTGTGTTCTAGAGACATGAAAGGTCATGTGTTGACTTTGTTTCAGGATGATTGTGTGAAATCGGTTAGCATGCCGATGGTTAGACAGTTCTATGAATAGGTGTCTTGATTCACATAATGAGGTTGAGTGCATGGTATGTACTAAACCTGAATTTTCCCAAGCAGTGGGAGTTGTCACAAGTTAGGAGCCAATCCGAGAGAGAACCATTGGAGGGCAGTTCAGTGGATTCTTATAGGGACTAGTAGCAGGTGCACATGCTATGCAGGTTCAGGTTTATTTCTACATGGTTGTAGATGTGGATGTGGTAGGTGATTTGGATAACAGGTTTTGCACCACGGATTTTGTGGTGGTTGGTCTTCAAGGGTGATTTTGAAGATGGATACATAGTCAAGGGAACAAACTAGACGGTGTACAGGTACAAGTACATGTTGCAGCTGTTTATCTCCAAGTGGGAGATTGTTAGGTTGTGGAGCTAAAAGCTTCAACCCTTTGCAAACTGTGGAACAATAGTTGCTGAGATCCAGGAGCACCGGCGTCGGCAGCAGGACCGATGTCGGCAGAGACCAGTGCAGAAGGCCACCAGCGACGGCAGGAAGTCGGCCGACGTCGGCAGAACCAGACAAGCAAGGACCGACGTCGGTCGCCTGTGTGTTCCAGAACTGCTCGTTTCACGGACAGTTAGTTAAGTGAACGAAGAGTTTGCATGTTGAGACCAGTTAGAGTCTTGGGCTGCGAGGACAATTGTCTAAATTAAGAGTCTAAGTTATTGTTTGAGTTAGGGATCTATTTATAGACCCATTGGCATGTATTGTTTAGGCATGAGATAGAAAGGAAGAGTTCCTTCTAGTTGTAAGATCTGTGAGTTGCAGGTTGTTGCAAGCTCATTGGGGATCTACATGTAAGTTTGGTCTTTGAATTGCAGGTTGCAGGTTCATGAGAGATCAGCTTGAAGTGCTATAGAGTGCTTGATGAACCGGCAGGGTTATTACTAACTGGTTGGTGAGGTGAACACCAATTCTGTGTGTGAGTTGGTTGTTGGGACCGTTTTTTGTGTAGGAGAGTGTGTGTGAGAAGAATTACTGTACACTTGAGGTGTGGCGATCCTCTGTAAGGTGAAAGAGTGTGGCGGCTCTTTGTTGTATTCTTTTCTGTATAGTGTTAATACAAGATAGTGTATTGTCTCTCATATTCTGTGCTATTGGTGAATTCTAGTTACTTGTGTTTCTGGTTATTTCCGCATATTCAATTGCTTATATTTGGTAATCATATCGTGCTCTTTCTGAGGAGCAAGATCCTAACAGGTGGAATTAGAACAGGTGTGTTTGTTCTTGGATTTACCTCCGCCTTACCCAACAAAAAGAACATGCAAGGCATAATAACCATAACAACCATGTGAAAATATAAATAACCAGGAATGTTTGTTTGTGGTGGATATGTTGAAATTAACTTGCCACATTAATAAAGAAAAACTTGTCTAACCATATAGAAAATGGTGTTGGCTTCCACAACAGTGAGCCACACGTCTTACATCTCCACTTTAACATGGTAGAAATGTGTTGCAAATATAAATAACACAGCACAGTGAATGGAAAACATATGAACATCAGTTATGTCAGTCAATTAACATACCAATAAACGTTTACTCATATGTGAATGCATGCAAAACAAACCATGAACAAAGAAGACAAAAAAATGAAGGAACATAGAAGACACAGTAAAAAACATGAACATAGAAGGTTGAATAACAATAACAACGATGCAAGAACATAAAAAAACTATTATGGATTCAATTATAGGCAACACACCTACAAATACACTTTTATCCCTCCATTTCATGGACTAAAATCCCTCTACAAAACATGGCGTTGTCAATAACTTTCGGGTAGGTTCCATCTATTTTGGGGGAGGAGGTATGCAAAAAGGGAGGGAGAGATGGTAGTTGGTAGTGCACATGGCGGCATTAACTTGCCGCATTAATAGAGAAAATCCCATTGAACCATCTAGAAAATGGCGCTCGATTCCACATTAATGAACCATGCGTCTTCCAACATGGCACTTAGTTTCATATTAATGCCCCACATATATTTCGATCTATGACTTACGTGTCAAAATTATAAGCCAATAATAAAATAATGTGTTCGTTTGAAAACTATTGTTAGTTCTTTTAGTTCCAACGATTGATCGGATAAAAAATATGCCTTAAATTGACATGTCACTGGAAACTTCATCATACGACTTCCCATAACATCTATTTCCTTCCCGGATAATATTTTCGAACTTAAAAAAATTAAACTGTCTAAATCCAAAATTTTAGAACACAAAATAACATAATATAAAATATGTGGCAACTGGAAATTAGGGGTTCCAAATACTTGTCCCCTTCCCCTAGTGGAAGAGACATGATATTGCTTGAACTATGCCAAAGACAATCATTAGTGTGGCAGGCACGCCCTGGGAAGAACAGGATCTCTATCAGTTCTGGCATTTTTATTCATGCCCAACAAGAATGGTCTGTGGAGAAGCACAAGAGAGGAGGGGAAAGGATGTTGAGGAGCAAAGAGCGGAAGATTGTTGTCAGAGATAGTAACCATTTTCTTCAGAGGCATGTGGTTTTATGAACACCCCCATCCGTTCCTCCATGTTTTGTATACCATGGAAACTTTACAACGCCTCCCTCTACTGATTTAGTGGTCTGATGTAGAAATTTGCATTATGTTTGTTATTTTTATTCCTCCTGCTTCCCTCGAGTAAGTTTTATGATATTTGCCTTCATCACGTTCTGGGATGCCATGAAGAATTTAAGGTTTCTGGTATAATGCCCTAACTCGATCTTAAAATATTGCATCTTTCTGAATGAAAATTGTTTGCATCAACTCATAAATAAGATTCTTTTGGTTATGGTTTCACAGTCTGATACTGAAATGGGGCTGCATGGAGGTTTGATCGTTCTTTTGTAGGAATTATTAATAGCATTTTATCTTGGCTTTGCATCATTCGACTTGATAATATTCGAGCCTGCTAGTTGTAAAACTTGCAGAATTTTCTTATTTTGTGATGTTAATGGATAAAATTTTCAGAGCGTTTTGGTTGGGGTTGAACATTCTATGGCTTCCATGAAAATCTGGTTTGAGGTTGTGTGAGGAAATCAAACTCCAATGATATAGGTCAATGACCTTTTTCCCACCCAGACAATCATCATTCTGAATGTTTCCAACCACAATAGATTCTGAAACTTTATTTAAAATTATGCCTCTCTTTTATTCTGTGATACGTTGGCAGAGATAGAGATACTGGAGGTCTCATTTTGGGCTAAAACACAGAGTGGCGCTTCCAATAGCCCTTTAAGCCCCTGAACATGGGACAAGGCTTGCTTGTATGGAAAACAATTTGTATTGATTATGGTCTTGTACCTCTTATACTTTTGATAGCGTAAATATTCCTGCTTGAATGTGAACCCTTGTGTTGTTTCTTATATTGCTATGTTTTAATATGCCTGCACAAATTAATGGAGGTATTCAAATTATTTGTATACACATTTTATTTATGATGAATGGAGGACAATTGTTCAGGGGAAAACACTGTGGGCATAGTGCTGATGTAACTTGTTTGTTGATTAAGTGCAGGGCAAGGATTAATTGAAGATGGTAAAGATTTAAGAAATATAAGAACGATTGTAATATCTTCTCCTTTCTCTCCTTTATAAAATGAAGATTGTCTTCTCGTTCATGGTTATGTATCTTTATATGGTTGGATTATTGATCATGTTTCATTATTGATTATTTATATTTAGCCTATGTACATGTTTAAGAAAAGAGAAATATGATACCTCGTTTATCATGCTATATGTTATAATATATTTCATTATGGAAGGAAATTTGTTAAAATTTGGTATGATCACTCCATATGAGTTATGATCACTCCATATGAGTTATGAATCAATCAACATAGGAAACGTCCTAATTTGGAAGTTTAAGTTATTTTTTTGTTCTCCCAAATCTATTTAATGATCACCTATGTTTTGGATTACAATTATTATGTCTTATTGACTTACATTGCTCTAAGATGTAAGGATATCTTATTTGAAAAGATTGGCTTCTCATAGAATTCAAATTGGCACCTTGAAATAAATAATTTTCAAGGAGAAATAGGACCTAGGTGGTCACATCATTTCATGAAAACCTTGTCAAATGTAATAATAATGGAATAGGCCTTTGTCATGGCTGTGAAATCATGAATTAGTTGATGATTGTATCACGTAGTCTTGTTGATATTGTGAAGGCTATAACTTACCTTAAGAATCGGTTATCATTTAATTGAATTATTAGAACTTCAAACCATAAGAAATATGTGTACCTTTAGTGGAATCATTGAACCTATATCATATTAGTATGACTACTCCATGTTATTGAATTTTGTTTAGTCACCAGGTTTGATATACTTACACCATGAGGAGATTTTAATCAGTTGCTATTATCTTTGAAATTATCAATTAAGCTCATAGGTGGTGACGTCTTCCCCGATCTTATATTCGATAGTTGAATAATATTATTTAAGCTTTATTGGTTTTAAAAATTAAAACTTAATATAATCTCCTAAGCTATGCTTGGAAGTTGTAGACTTGTTCCTTGTCAAAGAGTTGATGATTGAGATCTAATTATTGAATTGTAAAATTAATACCTATCATTTCCTTGTTAAATAGGTAAATGGATAATTTAACCCTAAATAGTATAATATTGAATGTTTCACCTATTAGCTTATTATAAGGAGACATTGGGTCATTTGGAACTTGTTGTTGCCTTATTGACTTACAATGTTCCAAGGAATAAATTTAAGTCTTCCTGGGTAAGTTAATATTTATAGATATTATTATGTTGTAGTTTGATGTGCTAATTATAAGGCCATACTTGATATGGTTAGAGCATGTTACCTTGTGCTTGTAAATAATGAAACAACGATAAAGTTTGAAACCACCTTCTTATTGATGAAGGCAATTAATAAGATATGACTCCCTCATCTTAATCTAGTATTAATCTGACGAATCTAGTCGCTCTTTTTGATGTTAAGTCCAGTTGATAGGTTCGAGGGAAGAGACTTTCATATTGGGCAGATTTCAATGCAATTATTGTTGATTGAAAAAGAACTTTGGGGTATCATTGATGCCATTGTGGTCAAACCAAAAAATCCCAACGGACTCCACAAATGAAAGACCAAAGATAAGAAATCCTTGGTCATTATTGGTCTTAGCTTATCAAAATTCTATTTGCATCATGTTGACCTCAAGAAATCCTCTAAAAAAATTGGGAATCATTAAACACACTATTTGGATCTCAAGTTGATAGTGTTGAAATAACAATGAATCAAAAATGTCTAGGTTAAAAATGTAAGGAGGAGGAAATATGATATCTCACATTAGAAAGTTTCATTATCTAATGTCCAAGTTAGTTGGCATAAATGAGATAGTAAATAAAAATGACATAAAATCCATATTACTAAATAACATACCTGACAATATGCCCAATATGGTGTTTGCCTTAAGCAAACTGAATCCAAGTTTGGACAATGTTATATTTAGATTGCTTGATGAGGAAAACAAGGTCAAAAATTATGGTTGAAAATAAAGGGAAGTGTTAGTTACCCAAAACAAGCCCAACACTTCTTACAAAAAATATAAACATGCGATAAAGTTCCAAATTGCAAAAGGCATATACACATGTTTTTATTGTAAAAAGTCAGGACATCTCCTTCTGAATTGTAAACAAAGAGTGCAATATCTCCTTGATGGAAAGTTGTAAGACAAGGCCATGGTAATTAAATAAAGTGGCTATAAGAATGCACTACCCCTTCTAGTGATGAAGACTTTTGTCTATTCAAGTGCCAAAGAATATATATTCTAAAATACTTATATTCTTGTGTGTCTTTAGTTCATGTGGTTTGATTCATCACCCTATGTCAACACTAAATGGGGGGAATGTTAGAATTATTAGGTTGGTGTGTGCCATTATGAGATTGCTTTGTTAGTGCATTGTTAGTGAGTTGGTTATAACTTCTCATTTTAGTTGGAGTCTATGGAGAAAGTTACAAGTTTTGTAATAAGGTTATCTTCTTATTATTGTGAGTACTTAGGTTTATTTATGTGTAAATTATTTTATTGAAAATAATTATCAATTTGTGATTGGTTGATCAAAATTGTTTCTGAGTATTCTCATTCCACTTTTAACACAATAAGCCTTCATGGACATTAGTTACAATGTATCATGACAAAACCTGTATACATTTCTTAACCAATTTCTCACAAAGACCCCCTTACACAACTCTAAACCCAACACCCAAACAGTCAAGACCAACTACTAGGAGAATGCCAATGAATACATGGATGAATCATCGTTTGATTCAAACCAACCTTGAAACACTCACTAAATAATTGTTCTCTTTAGCCATACCATGGAAGCTTACATATAATGACATAATAAAAGAGAACCATTAGAAGGAAGAAGAAATGATCAAGAACTAGAAGAGACAATGTTTATAACTATTACTCTTCATGTGCTTAGACTACATCCAAAACCGTCAATTATTACAATGCAAAAATTTAGGGGCAGTTTCGTAACTACCACCTACAGGAACCAACTATTTTATCACCTTCTATTTTATCTTGAATTTAATTAATATTGAAATTAACCCTAATTCAGATAAGTAGAATGGAATAATATAGGGTGCTCTAAATGCATGTTTAAACATTAAATTGAAGTTAAATGACTGAAATAAATGAAACAAAACAATGAAAAGCAAGGTTAAACTATGTAATTGAAGAATGGACTTAGCTTTTTGATCCATTTGGTCGACTGTGTTAACTAAAATAATATAGAAATAGGAAAAGAGGATCAAAATTAGAGTCTTCCCAGAAGCTATATCTAATCTCACACAAGGACAAGAATGTTGGATAGAGATAGGATCGTCAATCATAGTTGTCCCTATTTTTTTATCTCGTATTATTTCAACAAACATGAATTTAGGGCACAATCACATGCAGTAGTGGAAAATAGGCCCGTGTGTGCTAATTTTGTCATCAAATATGCATACAAAAATATGTGGATAGCTTATTGAAGTTGAAAACTTTAATAGGGTATGCAATGGTTGATTGACCCTTAAGTATAAAAAAGAGGAGTGTAATTGGTTTGAGTTGACCTTGTTCACCCCCAGGATGATTGAACACTCCTTACATATCCAATACTTTAAGGAGGTAAATCAAGCTCAATGTAGTTCGACCACCTAAGTGCTTCATGCAATTATGTTCCTTTGACTATATTAATGCATATAAAATTGGCTTTAGTACTTAATCATGTAGGATTAAGGTTGCATAAAATTGGTTTGAGACTTGGTTGAGGACTATTTGAGGTGCTTAGAACCTGAATTAAGAAGAATAGGTAAATTTTGTTTAATGTGCACTTTGTTAATAAGCCTCTAAATTAAAATTTACCTATTGTGTAATAAGTGACTTGAATGTGCTTTTATAATGGTTTCAAAGGGATGGTTCCACACACTAGGAAGCCTAAAAACATGTAGGACAACCTTAAGGAGGGTTTAATTTCAAAATATGTTTGTTGGTGAGAAATGGACAAGAATGCTAGATAGGGACAACGCTCACCGTTATTATCCCTATTGGTATATCATGTCCCCTAAGAAAACATGTTGGATTTTGGGTTTGGACTGAACTATATAGATGCATATTGTTGTTTTTAGTAATCATGACATTTCTATATACTATGGATGTTGGTTTTAAGGTAAAATAAGTCCTCTCTTAGACTTATGATAGGGTGACATAGAAAAATAGGTATTAATTAAGTGCATAAGTTGATTAAGGATAAAAATAGGTAAAATAGGCATGATAAAGTATTCATGACTAGATTTAGGTTACTACATTTCCCCTTTTTAGTATAGAAATGATATTTGCTAGATTAAAAGAAAATTATACTTTAGTGTGCAAAACACACTTTGTCTTTGAGATTAATACTTTGATCATGCAAGGCACGATACACTTTGACAAACCCTACAAAATATAAGAAGTAATTATTTTGTTCCTTTAAAAACTGAAATTTTAAAAAATAGAGTTTAAAAATTTGATGGAACTTTGACAATTTATAATTTGAAATGAAATTTACTAAATTGAAAATTGTTTGTATTTTGACAATTTGAAAATTGGAATGAGAGTATGGAATGAATACACATGCATGTGTAGAATCAATGTTGCTTTTTGTGACATTGTTCGGTGATGATGCTTCTTTGAAGCATTGGAGAATGAATGCCTCTCATGAATCACTTGGAGAAGGTGGTTCCTTAGCTAAACCATTGGATAATATTAGGGATGATTAAACCCTAACTTGAAATTGCACTTGTAGAATGAAAATAACACCCATTGAGGGATGTGAGCTTAAATTTGAAATCCAAAATGTGAAACGGGTTGAAATCCAAACAAATTCGCACACATAATGATGGAGTGCATAATGAACTCTACGTCATGCACTATACACCTAAACCAATAAATCAACCACTACAAATGGCTTGTAGATTCAAGTGCAACTTTGTACCTGAAATACATGATCATAAGATAATTAAGTGCACACATGGTCATACCATGTCTGCAGCTAGCAAAATAGAATCAAGATTGTGGCATAAACTATATCATGCCCCCATTGTAATTATAGAATTTGAAATTGTTTGTAAATGTTCATTATAACTTTTGTTTGAAACTTTGAAACTATGTGTATTTACTCTTTGAAACTAAAACATGAGTTCATATTCATGGCATATGCTCCTGTAATATGTGCCAATAATTAAACTTTTCAACTTTTGGAACCTGTATTTGTGCCCAAACCTATTTTTCCTCTTTAAAAATGACTTCTCTCATGTATGAGAATCCCACTAAAATACCCCCTTTTTAGGTGAGGGAATTGCTCCTGAAAAGTCACTCATATTAAAATAAAATTTAACTTGAAGCATGCATAATAAAGATGTTATCATTGAAAATTGTAGCATATGGAAAAAGTGTGTTAGCATAGTAAGATTTGAGTTTTGCATATAACTCAAGAGGAAAAGCCTATAGAATGTATTAATGAAGTTCATAAAACTAGTATGTTAGTATGTTAGGAGTACATGATATGGATCATGACACTTATCAAACTCCATCAAGCTCAACAAGTACACACACAACAAGCACAATGTTAGAAAAAATGAAATAGAAAGGCCAAGGGCCAAAAGTAAGGACATGTTCAAATGTCCTAAAAAAACATGCATAGACAAGTAATGTCATGAACAAGGGACATTTTCAAATGTCACACACACATAGGGCCAAGATCCAAAAACTAGGACATGTCCAAATGTCACACACACATAGAGCCAAGGACCAAAAATAAAGATGTGTTCAAATGTCACACACAAATCACAAAATTCAGATAGAGATCCATTGATCAAGTATTTTCACACAAGGTTCAAGTGCCAACATAATATAAAATCAAAGTCGTAATATATTATTTACAATTAAATAACATCAATGGAATGTAGAATTAGTAGAGGTAGTCTAACTATGCATATGGAATTTGATCATATCCTAGCAAATAGCATGTTCATGTACACTATATAAGATATAAATGTTAGCAATACATTTATAGATAAGATGAAATCTCAATAGTCTAAGGGTTACATAATGATAAAACCTGTATACTATCACATGCAAGTAAGATAACCCCAACTTATCAAGGCCAATGGGTAGAGTAAATTACAACATATTAACCTTTTAAAATGTTTGTATGTCCTACATAATACTCATGAATACCAGTGAAATGATTGTGTGGTATAAAAATATATGTTATCTACTAATCTTGAGATATATAATATATTACAAAGATGAAACTAATTTTCAAATCATGCTTAGGTCCTGATTTTGCATTTTTAGAATATATGTTTTTTTCTGTATTTTTGTAATATTGAAACTAGCAAGATCATAAACTAAAAGTGTTGTCAAAAATAGAAGGGAAGGAAGATTTGAACAATTCACAACAAGTTTCAATGTGAAATATGCACTATGGAAGGTTTGAATAACCAAATATAAGTGAATTTCCCCTATAGAATGTGAATTGGAATAATTAGAAATCTATAGGAAATTGAAAATACATGCAAAGGACCGATTGCACATCCTTATTTATTTAAATGTACACTTGTTGAAATATGTCACAAGTATAAATAAGAGAGATTGAAAAATATAGTTTGCATGAAAAATAATGAATTGCATATTGAAACTGAGTGAATAATATGAAAATTAAAAGAATTAAGGCTTTGTGTACTAAAATTGTGAATTTTGGGCATAAAAATGCAAAGGACAAGATCAACCAACTAGGATAGTAATGGTAAAAAATTATATCATGTTTTGGAAAATTTTATCCTATAAGAAAAATGATTAAATGTTAATGCAAATTATGCAAGCAGGGAGATAAACCATATATTTTAGCACAATTGATCACTGTCTAAAGTTGTTCAAGCTGGGAGGTAAAATAGAAGGGCTAATAAGCTGAGAAGTTAACAAAATCCAAGGGTGTAGAATAATATATCAAATGATCATACATGCAAACAAATGGAATAAGAATATGCAATAGTCCAAAAACTATGTACAATTATATTTTCAATTTTTAAATTATTTGAATATTTTTTTGAATAGTATTAAATATAATATTTGCATAAATGCATGATGTTCATAGGTTTTTGATACGATTTCCCTCTAGTGTAGCTAATCGGTAAATTCTTGTACCCATCCTTTTTGTAATAAAAAATGGACCTAATCAATTTGGTTTGAAATTTCCTCAGTTTTTTTAATCTACATTTGTGTTTTTTTGTTTTCCTTCAACACCAAATCTCCTATTTGAAATTCTTGATTATGAACTTTCTTTCCATATGCTCATTTGATGCATTCGCGATAGACTTCTAAATGGTCAATAGCCTGTATGTGTTTGCCATCAAGCATTTATAATTCATGTAAACTTTTTTATTGATATTCATTGTCTTTGATGATATCTTTGAGCGATACTTGTAAAGAAGGGATCTCTAACTTGAGTGGAAAATTTGCTTTTGTACCATAAGCAAGGGAATATGGTGTTTCTTTTGTCAGTGTATGCACACTTGTACGATATGCCCAAAGTGCATAAATTATTTGATTGTGCCAATAAGTTCCATGCTATACAACTATTTTGGATATAATATTAACAATAGTTTTATTGGTAGCTTTTGTTTGACCATTACCTTGTAGGTAATATGGTGTAGAAAATGTATGACAGATTTTAAATTTTGCACAAAATCTTTTAACTTTTTTTTGTTGAATGATGATCCATTGTCTATAACAATTGTTTAAGGAATTTCAAACCTTACAATGATATGTGTCATTAATAATATACATATGTATTCACTTTTAGTGGATTACATGCGTATGGCTTCAACCCATTTTGTGAAGTATTTTGTAGTTGTAATACTGAAATTGTATCCATCTATTGATTCTAGATTTATTTTTCCAATCAAATCAAAGTCCCATAATTAAAATGGCCAAGGTGACACAATAGGTTATAATTCATATGGTGATGCATAATTAATATTATTATGTTTCTAACATTTTGAACAAAGTTTTGCATATTCATGACATTCATGTTTTATTTTAGGTCAATAGTAAGCTTGTCATAATAGTTTATGAGACATAGTTTTTCTAGTAAAATGACCACCACATGCACTATCATGTACATCTAGGATTGATATTTTGGCTTCTTCATGGTCCAAACATCTAAGTGAGACTCCAACAATGAATATTTTTAATAGAGACCCCCTGATAATAACATAACAAGTAGCATCCCATTGTAATTTCCATTTGTCATTTCATGTAGCATTTTCTTGTATGACAGCCTAATATAAAAACATATGTCATTGATCCATTCTAAATTAAATGCACTGCAAGCAACTGCTAACACTTTTAAGGCTTTTACTTATGTGGTAGAAATGGATGATTGTTTCAATTGTTATATAATAAATATAACATGATCATCACTAATATGAATAGGTATTAAGAGGATGCACTACCATATCATCTATGTGTCAATTATCCTTATGAGGTATATTTTCTATGCAAACATGTTCAAAATGTGTCATTAATCATTGAACTAGTTATTTATATGGAATTATTTTTGTGTTTTTGGTTTGGTATACATATGTTACTTGTTTAACCATTATTTGAGAGTCTCCATATATTTTGAGAGATTTTATTTGTAATGTATCTGTTGTGTATAAACCCAAAATTAGTGTTTCATATTCAACAATATTATTTGTGTAGGAAAATCCCAAACAATAAGTAAATGGCATGGGTTGACCTTGAGGTATAATAAATACAATACCAGCCCTAACCCTTATGGCACATTTAGATCCATCGAAGCACATAGTCCAAATTTCAATATCAACCATGTAAGAAGCAAAATCATATCTAAAATCATCATTCAGTGGTAGTGTATCTATTAATGGAGTTGTCGCTAGTTGATTTACTACTAATCATCCTTCTAAATATTTTTGTGAAATTAATTTTAAGTCAAATTATGTAAGTAACATGATCAATTTTTCAATTCATCTTGATAAATTTGATTTAGATATTATAAATCTTAGAGGATCCACTTTGATAATAACCTGCATTTTGTTATTCAACATGTAATGTCGTAACTCTTACATTGAAAATACAAGAGCCAATCTTAATTTCTCTATGGTACTATAATAATTTCCATAATTGACCAAAGTATGACTAACATAATATATTACACATTCTCAGTGATCATTATTGTGTGCCAATAAGGCTCCAAGAGCATGAATTGTGGCCAAAATGTATAATAATAAGGGATTATCAAGACTAGGCAGTATAAGAGTGGGTGGTTGTAATAAATATTATTTGATAACATCGAAAATATTTTTAAAATGTTCATCCTAATTAAACTTTGTATCCTTATTTAGTAATAAGGTAAAAGGTTGTGTTTTATCAAGAAGTTGAGCCACAAAAATTTGAATTGCCTGAATTTTTCCTTGTAAGGATCATAGTTATTTTAGTTCCTTTGGTGGAGGTTAATTTTGATTTGATTACATCTTGAAAATCCATCCATGAATTATAACCTCTCATATCTTATCATATAATCTATAATCGTATCAATATTCAGTAAGGGGAAGTCATCATTTGGACAAGCTTTGTTTAAATCCTAATAATTTGTATAACATATAATATCATTGTTTGGTTTTACAATAGGAACTATGTTGGAAACCCATAAGGGATAGTTAATAGCTCTCATGAGTCCTACTTCAGTAATCATTCGATTTTTTTATTGACTAATAGTGCCATTTTAGGATGCATTTTTATTTTTTATTTTGTTTGGCAGGTTGTGCATTTGGATATAACACTATATTATGCAATGCTATCAATGGATCTATACCTGACATATCTAAATAAGCCCAAGCAAATAATTATGCATAATATTTTAAGACCTGCCTCACATCTAAATTTCCTTATTATTTAATAAAGTTGATAATAATAATGTACATAATGTGGGTCATTATTTATATCAAAATTAAATTTAACTATTTATTCATTAAGCAGGGTTGATCTATCTTCCACATAAGGTGTCATAGGAATAGTATCCAGGCCATTGGCTTCAACCTGCATATCGATTCATTAAGTTCTCCAAAGTATGAATGGGCACTATGAGGAAACCTATTCTTATGGTATAAGGGAGATAAATCCTCATATAAACCAAAACATTATAAGACAGCCTACTCGGTAGAGAATTCATCCAATATTGGCAGTTCTAGCGAAATTGTATCATCTATCATGTTCAAATATACCTACTGTATTATCGATAAGTAATGAACTTATTGCATGGGTTTGGTTTGTGCTTTGAGAAAATGTGTGTAAATATTGAATGGTGTCGATGGTGTTTTATGTGATTGATTTTAATTTTTTTAGTAACCTAATCCTTGTCTTTTGATTTGAACTGGTTGAATAGGGCTTTCAATACCTTGAGCACTAGCACCTCATACTTGTCTCGTATATATTCTTTGTTGTAAATATGTAAACTCAAATCCATATTTCTTAAATAAATGGATTGGATCCATAGATAAATTTTGTGACTCACATGGTTTAGGTTTTTGATCATGTATGTGCATATATAGAATATAATGATCCTTAGGTTGCATCATCACACAATACTTAAAAAACTATGTGTCCAAAGGGCATGTATAAATATATCCTTGATACCTAATTTTAAACATGAATGAAGAGTGGATGATATTGGATTCATTTCGTGAATCCATGGTATCCCCAATAGTATATTATAATTTAAATCATTTAGCATAACTTGGAAAAGTACGTTTACTGTTCTAGGACCCAATGTGATAGGCGACATAATTTTTTATGACAATTTTCTTGGAATATTATCAAATCCTAAAATGTTCATAATATAATGAGTAATATTTATAGCCTTGATGCCCAATAATTTAATAAATGATAGATTACAAATATTAAGTCCTAATCCATTGTCTACCGAAACTCTTTTAACTAACTTATGAGTTTCGGCTTGAATATATAATGGAAGATATGCCTATGTTATATTTTTTAGAATAGATCTTCTTTTGAAAAATAAATAACTTCTTATATCCATCTTAAATTATTGACAATGGAATAAACATAATAAGGCTTTGCATCCTTTAGTAACATAGTATATTTCAATGTTGCGTAAATAATATCCTTATATATAGGCATGGTTTTGAGCAAGTCTAGCAAAGAAACATTAGCATGGGTATGTTGAAATTGATTTGAAAAAATAAAACATACCCCTTATTCACATGTGTGGGATGGGGAGGGGGTTGAGAAGGATTTGGTATAATATAAGGAATCATTTACCCCCTTCTTGTGGTTACAACCATACATATATTTTGCATATTATAACAAGAATTTTAAGGATTGACAAAATTTTCATTAAAATTTTGATCCTTATGTATTGTAACTTGTTGACCACATAATTTTTAATGATGTTTCTTATGAAGGAAAAACAACATGCAATAAAGACCAAAGATGCCTAAACCAAAAAATATTCATCCATTAGAGCCATGAAATTGTTTACAAGCGATAATAATAGAAAATTGAGATTTGAAATCCTTAGGGAATGAATATAAAATAATTTGATTTATGCCAAAGGAAAAGGGCAAAATTTAGTGATCATATCTAAAACCATAATACATGGTGAAAAAGAATATTAGAACCTTAAGGAAAACCTAAGTTTTATAATACTCAATAAATAAATGGGTTCATGAAACGTTTTATCTTGAATTGAATTAATATTGAAATTAACCATAATTCAGATAAATAGAATGGAATAATGCAAGGTGATGTAAATGCATTTTTAAATAGTAAATTGAAGGTAAACGATTGAAATAAAAAATGACAAGGAAGGTTAAACTATGCAATTGAGAAATGGACTTGGCATTTTGATTCATCTGGTTGACTATGTTGACTAAAATAATATGAAAACATGAAAATAAGATTGAACCTAGAACCTTCCCAGAAGCTAGATCTGAGCTCACACAAGGACATGAACACTGGATAGAGATGGGGGATCTGATCACTATTATCCATGTTTATCAATATTTTGTTTTATAATAAATAGAAATTTAGGACATAATCACATGCAATAGTGGAAAATAGGCCTGTGTGCACTGATTTTATCTTCAGAGATACGTTGGAGATCTACTGATAGATTCTTGAAGTTAAAAACCCTAGTAGGGCATGCAATAATTGAATGACCTGAAAGCATAACTAATGAGTGTAATTGGGCTGAGTTCACCCCAATCACCCCCACAATGATTGAAATTCACCTACATATCCAATACTATGAGGAGGTAAATCAAAACCAATTTAGTTCTCCCACCTAAGTGTTTAGTGAAATTGTGTTCCTTTGACTATATGAATGCATCTAGAATCAGATTCAATGTTGCATAAAATTGCTTTAAGACTTGGTTGAGAACTGATTAAGGTGTTTAGAAATTGAATTGGGAAGAATAGGGAACATTTTCTCAATGTGCACTTGTGTCAATAAGCCTCAAAACTAAAATTGCATAGTTGTGTAATAAGTGGCTTGAATGTGATTTTATAGCAATTTCAAATGGATGACCACACATTAGGAAGCCTAAAAACATGGAGTGCGACCTTAGGGAGGGTTTAATTTCAAAATATGGTTGTTGGCAGGAAATGGATAAGAATTTTGGATAAAGACAACAACACTCACCACTATTGTCCCTATTGGTGATCTTGTCCTCTAAGAAAACATGATGGATTTTGGGTCTAGGTTGAGGCATAAAGATGTATAGTGGTGTTTTTCTAAGTCTTAACATTTATATATGTGATGGATAACAATTTTAAGATAAAATAGGTCCTCTCATAGACGTAGGATAAGGTGAGGTAGTGAAATAGGTATTAATTAAATGCACAATTTGATTAAGGATAAAAATGGGTAAACTAGGCATGATCAAATATTTGTGACCAGATTTTAGGTTACTACACCTTCAATGAAACTCTATATTTATGTAATATTAATCCATTGAAGTCTTCTCATCTAATATGTTTGAATCAGCTTAGACTTGAATCTGTCTCTATAGACTCATGTGTACTTCTCTGATCAATTTTCTTGATTACAACTTCATAGAAAGTAGCTATGTAGGAAGTGTTACATGTGGCATATTACATCTTTTGAGAAAAGTGAACTAGTTAGATTGTCTTTCTAACAACTACTGATCCAAAATTCTGATCATAAATTTCCACTTAGGAGGCTTTTGGCCCCAAAATCTTAGGAAATCATGACATGATGGAGATTATTTGTCACTTACTCCTTGGAAAACCATTTAGATTTTCTTAGAAATTGTCCTTTCTACCTAATTTTCTAATTCTCTTGTAGTCATCTCCTTATTACTCTTTCCTTCTTCTGCAACACCACATTTTGGTCCAAATCTTTTTGACTTTATGGAGTAAATTATTTAATGGAAGGTAGAATAGGGTCTTCTTAATTTAGCATCGAAGGCTCAAATAGATGCAAATTGTGAACATTTACAACATGATATAACTTCATTCAAGGAGGCAAATCCAATCTGAAAGCATTCTTACCCACTTTTTTAAAAATAACAATTGGTCCATATATAAGAGGCTTAATATTATTAAATTAATTATGTAGTCTTTCTTTACTCAAGTACAACAATAACTTTATCTCGAATAAGGAAATTATGCTCAACACTATGTTGATTATGCCTTCCATTGTACTTTCTTTTTTATGCTCTTAAACTCTCTTGCACTTGGAAGTGAATTTTTTGGATCTTATTTATGAATTTCTATTAATTTAAGACTTTGGAGTCAACCCTAATTTTGTCCCTTGTATGGCTATCTCAAAACAACATCAAATACACTTGGACGTAATTAACCAAAACATTTTTTGAACGAAGATTGTTTCTAGAGGATTGAATTATCTTGTTATAGGAATGTTGAATATACACCAAAATTTTATTTCAAGCATAAGGATGCTTCCTAATGTAACCTCTTAAGAGTTGCACCAATGTTCTACTAACCAATTTTGTCTACCCATCAATTTTTGGTTGAAATATAGTAGATTTATTCAATCTAATATCCTTCTTATCCCATAATGCAGTCTAAACATTTTCCACAATTTTAGAAACTCTATCTAAATTGATATAACTTGGCAAACCAAAGTGAATTCACACATTAGAAAAAAACAATTTAGTTGCACCACCACCCTTAAAAGGCTTCTTACAATTAATAAGAATACACATCTTACTAAACTGGTCTATAACTACAAACAAGTAGTTATGCCTCTTCTTTGACAAAGGAAAACCTCCTACAAATTCCATGGAAATGTTTTCCCAGGGTTTATAAAAAAATGATAATAGCATATACAAACCTAGTTCCCTGTTACTAGGCTTGTTTGTGCCACACAACACTCATCCTATTATGAATTTTGAAACATCAACTTTCATGTCTACAACATACCTATTTAATTTTTTTACTATAGTTATCACTTTGAAATTACCTACCTTTTAAATTATGTTCCTTTCTCATGAATGGAACCCTTCCTTTATTAGGCACCCAAAGCTTACTTAACTTCTAGAACAACCCATTTTGAATGAGTAGGCCTCATTGGGATAAAAACCTCCACCTTTAGGATCAAAACCTACATCATGATCATATAATTCCACATATGCCTCTTTCACAAAAGGCTCAAGTAGAATTATCGTTCCCACTCCTAAAATCAAAAGAGGTCTCGATAATATATCAACTAATTTGTTAGTTGCACATTTCTTATACTTAATAATGAAATGAAATTATTGGAAGAAACCCATCCATTTATAATGATTTTCTTTTTGTAATTTAGATTGAATTTGAAAATATTAAAGAGGTTGTTGATCTATGTGTATAATAATTTCTTTCCCCATCAAATAGTGTTGTTTTTTCTTAACCGCTTAAACAAAAGCATACAATTCCCAGTCATATGTGTAGTAATTCATAATTAAACCATGAAATAACTTTTAATGATAGCATACAACCTTACATCCTTGCAATATGGTAGCCTCCACAACATTATTATTTTCATCCATCTCTACCTCAAAAGGATACGATTTTTTTTATAAAGCTAATATATGTGCATAGTTTAAATTATGTTTGAAAGCAATAAATTCATATTCTTGTTTCTTAACCCAAATAAAAGGATTACCACATTTTGTAATGGCATGAAATTATGGTGTTATGGATGAGAAAGCCTTGATGAACTATCTCAAATACTAAATCGCACACATGAAGCTTCTTGTCTCAGTTGCATTGAAAGGCTTGGGTTAATTCACAATGGACTCTACCTTTGTTGGATCAACTCTCAAATTACCATATTCAACCCCATGACCTAAATAGACAAGTGATTTTTATGAAAACTCACACTTTTTATTTCAAAAATAACTTGTTATCCTTCAACGCTTACAAAACTTGCTTCAAATGTGTTAGTTTTTCATTATATAATTTGTTGAAAACTAAAATATTGTCTTATTAAATAATGACAAAAGAAGCTATGAATGGCCTCAATACCTTATTCATTAACCTCATGAAAGTATCCAGGTAATTTCACAACCCAAAAGGAAGAACTAACCATTCATATAACCTTTTCCTTGTCTTGATTGTCATTTTCTTTATCCTCACCTGGTGATATCTGGATTGTAGATCCAACTTGGTAAAATTAAGCATGTTAGAGTTGATCAAAGAGATCATAAATCTAGGGAAGAGTGTACCTATTATTTATGGTTATCTTATTTAAAGATTTATAGTCAACATACAATATTCATAACCCATCCTTCTTAGAGATAATAATAATTAGAGAGCCACATAGAGGATTACTATGACGAATTAAACATTGATTCAACAAAGACTATAACTATTGTCTTAATTCAATTGAATCTATCAAGGATTACCAATAGAGACAAATGGTGGGAAGGGGATAATTTGGTAACAATTGCATTTTGTACTTGATGGCCCTCACTAGTGGCACATCCATGGGCTCTTAGAAAATTTCTTTGAACTATTGCAACATCTCTTCCATTTGTTTATGCTCTTTTTTAATAAATGTGCGACAAGAGGTTTTATATTCTCACACTTCCTTATTTTACATATCCCTCAAAAGAATCAAAGCAAACTCCCACTTGCATTAATCAACCATATATCTTGAGCAACAATTACCAAGGGTAATTTTCATTTACCTTCACAGACCTTGATGATGTAACATTCCCATCCTTGACCAAATTGTATTGGTTGGGTATCCTTATGAAGATGGAATCCATGATGTACATATGAGGTTTGTTAAAGACTACACCATTCACATCAAGATGTACAAAAACCATCACAACTTCATCAATGAAATGTTAATTTATTCCAAAGTTAACTTTACATTGATTGGTTACCTCTATATCTACTCCTTATTTCACCTAACCCAAAGAATGAATATTGGGATGATTGTATGTTTCCAAACCCAACTTGTTTACCGACTCTTTGCTAACAAAATTTGCTTGAGAGAAAAAATAAAAAAGAGCATCAACCTTTGTTCCTTTCATTTGAACTTTGATATGGAAATGTTTGGTAAGTTGAAATTTATCTTGAGCATTATTGCTACCTAAACATACCTCCTTTTGAATGGATGTACAACACGTCTTCTCATCTACATTAGATCTACACCCAATTTGCTTTCCTTGAAATGAAGTCATGACCTTCTTATTTTTATTGTTTTGTAATTGATACAAATCCAGATGCAACTTCAAACAAGTCTCATTTGTATGACTATCAACGTCACAATGCCCACAATGATTTTTAGTAACCTTTTGAGAAAAATTAGTAATAGTAGTATGCTTAACTTTCCCCTTTAGCTTGGAACTACCTCGTTGTTTTTGTGTACTTGGAGAGGTAGATAAACCATTTATTTTTTCCATCTCAAGGAAGTGAGTTTGAGAACTGTAGACACATAAATTAACATTTACTACTAAAATAATACACTTTTTAACATTCCTTATACACACTTAGATCATACCAATTCCATGGTCATTGAGCACCATTCCTTCACTTCTATGCAGATGACATATACCTCCAAACAAATTTTGTTTCTGAATATCTATATTCATCATTCCAAGTAGCCTAAACTCACTATTAGACCAATTAACACTTCCACTTTAGTTGTATCTACTCATCAAACAAGTTTACTCCTTTAGGACTATCTCACTCATCGATAGTGTCTAAATCCACCAGCCATGTCCTCCTACTAAATAATAGCTATTTGCTCAAATTCAAATTCACCTAACAGGTCATTCCACATATTCACATATCTCATTCAAAGGAATTCTAAAATGATCACACTATAAGGCCACATTTTATAATCATTATTCACTAAAGGCTCACCTCATTGAAAAGCACTATAAAATATAACTACACATTGAGAGGAAATCATATATTCTTCTCAATTCTAAGTCCACATGGCCCTAGTAACCTTGTGCTAAGTTTGAATACACTTTTATTGCCACAAGTCATTGTTGAATAACTTAATCACATCAAGATTGTACTATCATATAGTATTACACTACTTTTTCATACACACCATCATAACATGGGATAACTACATAGAGTTTTATCCCTCTTTGGAGTATTGGTATACAAGCAACACTCAACATATTAGGTGTTAAGATCAAGAACAACTTCAACCACTAACATTTTTCCCCATTTTTATGTTTATTCCTCGTGACCTATTGAACTAGGGTTCTAAGTGAAGAATAAGACACACAACAGCTTCCATAGCAAACCATGTTATTTCAACCATGCACACAGGACTAACATGTAAATGTGCACTTATCCATTTTTACTTAAAATTTTGAAACTCCACTAGACGTTGAGGTGCCCTACAAATACCAATATAACGTGACCTAGTCTATATAGCACATCCACGTCCAAAGATAAAGTGAATCCCTATTCCCAATTTATAGTGATCTTACTTAGCTACCTAGTCAATTTCATGTTCAGAGTCATAGTTTTACATGTCTCATTTTCATCTAAGTTGTTCCTCTTTGATATTTTCCCTTTTTAGCATATTTTTATATTTATCAAGTTCCAAATTAGTTTGTGTGATTTACTGTATATTTTATTCATTCTACTTTTATGCAATAATTTGTTATAATTAGGATTTAAATATTCTTTTTATCCTAAATTTGATCAAATATATTAGTGAACCCGTATATTGATTGAATATTTCAATCCTTAACCATATATGTTGTTAGGGTTTATTTCATTATTTTTACTCTTTAAAATTTTTGTATTAGGATTTTCAAATTAGATAAATTCTTCAATAACAACAACATTCCAAGTTTCTATTTCATATTTGTGGCAATTTCAGAAACTTGTTTCTACCCATATTATACGAAGTGCTAAACTAAGTGGTACTCAAGTTGAGCATCTTCAAATTTTAATTCATAATACATTAATAGCATAATCAACTTATAGATCTTATGACATGGATAAGAGACAATTAAAATGATACCTTGCAAAGAATGAAGATATGCAAGATGTTTATAACAATTATTAGAGAGGAAATGAAGAAAGTATCTGAAGGCCAAACATCAGATACTTCAACTGTTATGGGTTATTTACCTTTCTCTACACCATTATATAAAATATTTATACCACCATATATTGTGGGGAAACCAAAGGGTTTTAGCAGGTTAATATTCCAAATTCTATTCAGTCATTTGAAATACCATTATTGATTAACACACATTTTATCCCTTATGCAGATTATTCTAGCCCTGCAAATTAAGATGTTGCAAATGGAACAAAGTGATTTGAAACCTAATCAAGCACTTGAATCACAGACTTTATTGCATACTCCATTGGCTCAACATATATTTTCATATCTTTTCTAGTTTATTTTTTGGCATCTAAACTTACATTATATGATGGAAAATGTGACATTGAACAACATTTGAGAGCATTTTACACAACTTGCTTGGACTATGCATCCAATGATAGGCTATTGGCCAAGTTATTTCTCAAAAATTTAAAAGAATGAACACTCAAATGGTTTTGTGATTTACCACATTAGTCAGCTAATGTATTCAATCCTTTTGCATATTTGTTCCTTGCACATCTCTCAATCAACATCAGTGAAAATATTTTATATGCTCAGATTTCTTAGCTCTAACAAGAATCCAACGAGTCTATTTCAGAATATGTATTATGGTATAAGACCATGTTATCCAAGATGATGAATTATATGAAAGATAAGGAATCACAAGATGTCTTCAAATAGAGCTTGCTTTCATCTCTACATAAATCTATTATGTTTAAGAAGTTTTTATCATTCATGGAATTGTGTCATGTAGTTAAGGAAAGATAGATTAAGTTGTTAACATTGAATAAGATAAATTATAAAATAAACCCAATTTCTACTTCTCATGAAAAGAATCCAAGCAAACCACCATACAAGGTAAGACCAACTAAAAATAAAAGTGATCAAAAGGTAATAGTGAATGTCATTCCAGAGCCTACTCCACATATTTAATTTTTAGCTCCACGAAGGAGACAATATACCAACTTTCCATAAGCTCCCTACAAAGTGTTACAGAAGTTATTGGAATGTTATTTCATATCACTTCCTCCCATTAAAGAGGTTGATGTGAGTAAACTTCTTCCAAAAGATTTGATCAGAATGTTTTTTTATGATTATCATAGAGCACCAGGGTATATTACATATAAATGTATCAGTTTGAGACATAAGATTCATGACTTGATATATGAGAACATCATTTATGTCAATACATCTACCGAAAGTATAAATGCATAACCAAGTGAGAGTAGAACAATGAAGTTAATCAGTGATCCTTTCCCTAAGCTTACAGGTCAAGAAATAACAGACAAATTAGAAGTGCATTACACATACAATGCAAACCCTCCACCAATTTATTAACATCCTCATTTAGAGGCACATCATCCTTTGAATGACATCAATTGTACATATCATGTTTTGGTACCATCTATACCACTTATCACAATTTTTAGAGCATGAGATTATCAACGATAATTTTTATTTACACTTTTTTTTCATTTGAACTTACATTGATCATCAACTTATACAGAGCATCATGGTTGATAATGTTTCAAGTGTGATTATGTGCACTATCACACTTCTCCCTCATCTTGGATACACAAATAGAGATATAATTCTTATTACCACAGTCATTAATGACATCAATGGCCATGTTTAGAATTCTATTGTTGAGATCAAATGACCACTTCAAGCTAGTCCACAACATGTGGCCACCAAATTTATAGTTGTACTGAGTGTAAGAGTCTTCAATATGTTATTGGGATGTCTTTGGCTTCAGTGGCTTCATGCAATTCCTTTTATAATACAAATATGTTTGAAATACATTTTTGTTGATGATGTTACCATAGTTCCTGATATTCTATATGAATTTCCCTTACAACTAAAGGCTATTATCATTACACACCAAATTGTAGTTGAACAACTTAAAAAGATTCAACCGACTCAGATCATTTATAATCAAGTGGTTAATTTTTCAAGGAGACTTATCCTTGAAAATACACTTAATCAATGATGTGTCACATATTTTAAAGAGCCACTCTCTACTCCAACTCGTCCTACACTAATATTACAAGACTAAGAGTGTTCCACAAAGGAAACAAATACCAAGTTCTTATTCCACTTCAAAATGGATTCTGAAGAGTCCTAAAGTTCAACATGCTAAACAACATACATAAGCTACAACAGAGCATTCTCAATAAAGTGGTACTTATATTTCAGAGTTAGATCAATTTTCAAATTCTAAGTTGAGATCAATTACTTCACAGTGGCATGATACTTTCCATTTGTGAAAGGTCATCCTCCTTATGTTAGATACATGGCCTATTAATTGTTTGATCTTGAGGGAGTCATTGGTTAGTATGCTCCTTTTCAATCATATATATTTTTTTAAAGAATATTCTAAAAAATTCTAAAAACCAGGACCTATGCATGCCATGTTTAGCTCCTTTACATTAATTGATTTGTGATTCATTGTATACAAGACTTATCTATATCTAATTTGCTATCAAAAATGTTTCACAACTGTACTTGAGTGAGTTGAAAAACATATAAGTTTTCATTTATAGATGCAATTGTAGGTTGTGATATTGTCTCAGACCCAAAAAATCTACACAGATAAAACCACTCTAATCTAGACAGTCATGCACTATGTTCTTGTCCAATCTTATCAGACTTGTCCCAATCAACACATACTCTAAATTTTTAGATTCAAACCAGTCACATGGATCTTACAACTCATTTATATCTCAGCAAGTTCATTTGGGGCATATTTTTATCATTCTATGATTGTCTCTATTGTTCATACTTCAATACATTACATTGCATGATTATTGGCCGACTTAATTTCAGATTGTTACATTACTAGATATTAAAATTATTGAATATCATGATGTTCTAAGTTGCTTATGTATATCAATTTCACGTATTCATGCATGTGTTTCATGTTTGTTTTCTTGCTTCATGTCTTGTGTGTATTCAGCTTGTTTGGATTGTCTACATTTGAACATACTTGACTATGGTTCTAAGCCTTATAATATGCTTCTATGCATGTGATTGATATTTGAACATGTCATTTTTATGTGGCCCCTTAAATTTAAATTACGTGATTTTTGTGCTTTTGTGTGTGTGCATCATGGTTGTGACTTTTGTTTGTGTACTTTTTAAATGCCATGGTAGACATCATGCATCTTCCCAATTTTTCAATTTCATGATAGATATTATGCATCCTCCCTGAGTTTCTATGCATTAGTTTCAATTACTCAGTATATGATCATTATTCATTGTGTTTTTTATTGCTAACATCTATCTAGACATGACATTATGGATGTTTAGTTCTACATACATCTTACATTATTATATTGCTTAGTTTATCTAAAATGATGCCATGCTCTTTAATGTTATCATTATTACTCAATATTTAAATTTTTTATATAACATCATTCACATAACTTTATTCTTTTGAGCTAATTTATTATGTAGGCTTCAGAACTCACCTTAAAAGAGGGGACATACACAATGGCTTGTCTTAGAGATTATGCTACAACCATACACCACACAAAAATTAAAAAATATTTTTTGTTCAATTGATCATAGTTCATACCTAAATTTTACTTAGAAATTAGTTTAAGTCAACAATGCTCCATTTGGACAAGGTCACAGGGCAACTATGTCCATAATAATGTGGTGTCATCCCTACAATAAAAAAATAATGATTTCTACAATTTATTAGAATCAAAGTTAGTTACAATGCAATTTTCAATAGGTATACAGATTTATTTCAAATGAATACTCAAACTTGTCTCAAATTTTGCTCAAATTGGTGGCATCATGTGTGGCATGTGTTCTAAATTATTGCATAAATTTTTATTCAAAAAATCACTTGATATTACTTAGTTCCATAATCTATATATAACCATATATTAAATTGGGGATATGTGTGTGGTACATGACCACATCTTTCTTCTATTTTGAACTAGTTTTTGCATAAGGAATAGAATTCCTTGTCATTCTCTATGTTGTATACACCAAACTCAGATCATGTTATTTGTACCAATTTTGAGCTAGTTAAATCATATTCCATTTGTAGATGTCAATTCACCCTTTTTGCACCAAAATGATCTATTGTAATTCATATAGGGATACCAGGCTACTCTACTATCTTGGGTATGCAATGATGGGTCAAACACACATTGAGTTCTTAAGTGCACTCTCATTCCAATGAAGATTGGGACATGTTAAGAACTTATAGACTAAAATACACAAAATAGATGAAAATACTAAATATATTATATTTTATTCTTTTTAGAGAATGAATCACTCTACAAAGCACTTTCCACTTTGATGGGGATACCTCCTTATCAGAGTATTTAACTCTTGATTTATATATTTGTTTAGATACATTAAAATAGCCTATACCCCTCTATTTATACTATTCTATTCTATTTCACTCTTCAGTTTTATGAATGTGGTATTATTATTATTATTATTCTTTACTATTCATTATTATTCATTCTACTCTATTCTACCCCTAATATAAAATATATACCTTTACCCAAGTATATTACATTCCATCCCCTTGACATGTTTTGTCCTTGAAACATACAAATAATTATATATCAAAAATATGTACAAGATCATATAGAGGCACATCCATGTGTTTTTTTCTACTTCCACTTCTTCCTCTTGTGCTTGGAGGTGAGCACATACATTAACAATGTGAAATCAAACAATATAACATGAATGTGAAGTGCACAAAAAGCTATGGATGGAATAACCTCAGTTTGAAGAATGAGGTTAGAGTCGAGCACTAAAAGTTGAAACTTGATGATCAGTTGCTCAAAGCTAGAACAAGGGAACACAAAATAATCTACCTGTGAAGTTAAATTAGGGTACATGCCATCCCCCTTAGCATGGTTCTTTACACATTTGTTTTGGAGTGGATAAACCCACAAAAGAATGCATAGAATTTTTGGAATCATCTAAGGGCAAAAGGAAAAAAAAAATTGTGGAGGGCAGATTTGGTGAAGGGAAGACCAAATGAATTAGTTTCATTCAAGTGATTAAATTAACCATGCTCTTCAAGTGTCCTTCAAGTCTATCCATATAGTTATTTCCATCTTATATTTTTCAACTATAAGAAATAAATTTATAACCCCACTGGGATCTACTTAGAATAACGTGATTTTGTTTTTAATCAACATATTCTTTCATTAGATTTCACCACAAAAATATAATTAGTGATCCAAATAAAACACTCTAAGTATATTAACTGTAATATAAGCATGTGATGTCTATCCATCATTGATCACTATTATTAGATGAAACACAACATAACTAACTATAAAAAGTAATTACAGATTTCCATCCATGACTAGTATAAATATACAACCACTACTATCAATGTACAGAGAAGTAAATAATTATATTTTATCATGTATAATGTTTCAATAATATTAAATACAATACAATGTACAAGATAAAAGGTTCCACAAAGCAAGAATTCTCAAACTTCAGTATCTATGGTAATGTCAAGTGTCATCTCCAAATAAACACTATTGGGGGGAGGGAGAGCATCATCTGAGCACTTTTTAACACCAACCACGGATCATCGATCCCCTGTACAATCCTCCATCAGAAAATGGTCTTCTTTTCATAAATTAGTAGATAGTGACGGTATGAAAATCTAGAGAGACAAGCTAGTACCTGTGTGTTGTATGATTTCTAAGAACATGAAGTGTACCATAAAGGAATCCATCCTAACATGATACCACACAAACATGTAAATCATACATATGAAATGATAATGTCTAACATTACTTTGGCCAAAATTTTCAATAGTTATTGATCTCTAAGATCAGTCAAATTCACACACACCACTTGATCGGATTACCTTCATCTAGCATTGATGATGCTAATAAGCTAGTGAAGTCTATTTCACTACTTAGTACCAGTAATACGAGATTTGATTATCATGAATATAACCAATATATTCATATAGATTACTTTTTACTACTAACCATAAAATATGTTGAACACGAGAATAATCAAAATACATACATTTAGTCCGTCAAATGTATAAATGAATCTCCCTAATATTATTTATCGCATAAATAATAAGTAAATAAGTACAGTATATACCAACTGGGTATAATCTATGTTTAGATTGCATAATCTAATTTTTGTAAGTAAATTCAAACGCACTAATATCACAATCCATCATTTTTATGTTCACATTACTCAATTTCAAACAGTCAGTCATAATATTTTCAGAGAATCCGACAACTCATAAATCAAGTTATACCTCATATGAACATAATCTTTTATTTAAACAACTTATTACGTTTCTAAGATATTTTAATCATATGGTTATAGTTTCTTATTCCTCAGAATCTTTATGACTTATTTTAACCATACATTAAGCTATAGGTATAGGCATATGACCCAATACACCTATATATATTATATTTTTGTATGAATACTTAAGTCCATATATAGATATATTTCTTATATACAAGTACTTGTACATCATAATATGTAACGTATATAAGTACTCATATGATATATAAATACTATATCAACGGTCATTTATATTTCTTAATCAAGAACTCCATATGATTTTAACAATAATTATAACTTTCATGTTCACAAAATACATTGATGATCTTTTCTAAGATAAGAAATTCAATAATGTAATACTCCTTCATAGTTTCTATCCCTAATTGAATAGATTTTCATCTTGATATATTCAAAATGTATATAACTTTGTATTCTTTAATCATCTTAATACACATATAACAGATAGATTATATTCAGTTATAACATCATATCAAAAGCTTACTTTAATACCACATCATGAAGATCATCTTAATACACTAAAGTATCAAATAATGATATTTTTATACCTTAATTAGTATATTTTCTTGTTCCTTAATATATTAGTATCATTATATAACATTATAACATTTTAGTATCACCATAGTTATACTAACAATAACAATTACGGTTTATAATGTAACAGATCATTATTCTTAGATTGGGATTACTTAGTATTGAATATAGATTATATAACGTGATCTTATGCCATATGATAGTATAGATTAGTATATACTCATAAACTCGATTACTATAGTTATCTACATGTGACGGTATACCAATATAATAGTATAGAAACTAGTAATCAATTGTCTCATCTAACTATAGCTATGAAATATCTTATATGAGTATGTATATTGCGTACTATTATCTATAGTTATTAGTTATAAATAGATACTAGAGCATCCAAATATAGATTGTCATAGATAGTTGAATGAGTATATATTGAGCTAGTACACCAACATAATAACTCTACATATCTAAAGTATAGTAGAATAATATATATCAAGTAGATCTAGAATGCATATTGACTAGATAAGCGTGTACTATATAATATATCGCTATATTTATATGTATAAACAACTAATCCTTTAGCTTAATTTTTTTTTCCATTTATATGTGATATTCCTCTTAATAAAATCACAAGCTGGAAATATAAGTTTAGTCAATAGCTCATATGCTTATGATATATGTTGGTTTTATGTGATAATAAACATGCAATATGTGTATATGAATCCTCAGTTTTGGTTATCAATTCTTTTAGTGTGTTGTTTGTAAAGGGATGAGTTCACTATAATATATATATATATATATATATATATATGAGTCGCTTTATACTCAAAAATAGATTTGTGACTTATTTGCACTCAATACGGATTAACCATTCAATCCCGTTATACTTATTTAATCGTTATCTTCAATTTAAAACTATAAATAATGTCTAGGTTTACTTTATAGGTTAGTCTACTTAGATAGTAACCAAATACTATTGATGCAAATTTACATTCTCAAAAAATATTAACAATTATGCTTGTAATAGCATAACATAATCATACTGCAACATTATACATTTAAACCTACGCATAATATCCATAATGCAATCACACATATTTTATTTTACATAAGTAATAAACTGAGCTAACACACACATATACAATTATTTAAATGTAGTCAATATCAAAACGGACTAACGCTAATAATTCAAATTATGCATTTAATATGTATTATTTAACGTGGTATGTGCATGGGTTCTAACCGTTTCTCTGTCATCTTCCAACACCTCCATCTACATCACCCTCTCCAATAATGCTCTCCCTTCGTCATGCTCTGAGAGATGAATTTCTCCTGCGTCCAACTCACGACAAGAAGGTAGTTGGTCCATAACATTGTGACATATATATCATAAAACACTATTGAAATAACAAAACAACATGATCACAATGTAAGTAATATATAATAGAACTAAAATCATAGCAATGTAATCATGAAACCAAAGCAACATGCATCTGTCCCATAACAACATATGACTTAAAACTTAGTTAATAATAATCAAATTAAATTACCAGCTATAAAAATCTATGGATATTCAATCAGGATGTAACAAAATCAATATGCCATGTATTGTAGTTATTCTCCCAATCCAACCATGCATCGATTTCTTCATCATATTATCATGCTATGATATTGGAGTGAAGCTTAAATCTATCCAAAGCAGTATGCATATCACTTGTGAGTTTATGCATATTATTTTTGATGTTATGCATATTACTACTAAATTTTTGCAAAGTATCAGCGAAAGCAGAACATGCTACCGCCATTATAGTAGGTGGCAAAGCAACAATAAATAAAGACAATATGTCTGTCATTGGTATATATTTGGGATGTTGGAAAGAAGATGGGTTGGAGGGTGTTCCATTGTGGCGTTGTTGGTTGATGTGGTCTTCAACGAGCTTAGCTAAGCCCATAGCTTCTATCATAATGTGAGGTTTGAACATGTTAACCTTTGCTCGAATATTTTCCTCAAGTTCATTGATCAAGAAATTTTTGACCAAAGCATCAAATTGGTTGATAGTTTGATTGGCTAGTTTTTCAAATTTGAGGTGATAGTCTCGTATTGTGTTAGTTTGATGAAGCTAAGTGAAGGCACGTGTGATCTGAACTCCAAATAAAAAGTCAAACCCCATGATTAAAATCTCAACATAAAGACTATAATTGACTTATGAATATTATTACACATTGAAGCTTATGCAACATTGATATTATTACACATAAATATTATTACACATGGAAGATTATGCAACATTGATGACTCGAAGAGAGCTTGACACAACCTTCCTTTTTTTTTTTTTTACACATCAACATTCACTAAAAATTATGATAAATTTTACAATACTAAATTAAATCAAAATATTCTAAATATTCTAAAAATTTGACATCAAGACGCACAAAACCCAAAAATAGTTTGGCATGATTATTGACCGTTAGAGAGCTATATATAAAAGAATAGTTAGATTTTTAAGGACAAAAAATGTAAATTTGCACTTGAAACTCTAATGAAATAGCAGACCCTGATGACTTCACAATACTACAAAACCTGCACTTTTACAATAAGAATCTCCCACTCTTTCCAAATCAAATATATCTCTCGACCTACAAAACAAAATCACTCACAATCTACTTTGCTACTACAGTCAAAATACCTACAAACAAATTGAAAAATCCTTCCTACAACTTTGTAACTATATGCTCCTACAACTTTTTAGCTGTATGCTCCAGAATAATGAAATACCCAAACCTTAAACTGAAATAAACTCTCCTCCTAAAACAAGAAATAAAAATAATTTCTATCCACTTTCTGATCACTAGGATCTTATTAAGACAAGGTGAGAGCATACAATGAAAAAAACTACAAACCCTACTTGCACATCGTCCTACTAAAAGAGAAAAAAATACACAAAAATGATCCTGAAAAGAGCTTTGATACCAAATGTTAAGAACCTATAGACTAAAATATACAAAATAGCTAAAAATACTAAATATATAATTTTTTTTTTTTTTTTACGAAAGGAATCACTCCACAATTCGCTTGCCACTTCAAGAGAGTTACCTCCTCATCCAAGTATTTAACTCTTGATTGGTATACTTGCTTGGATGCATTACAATAGTTTATGCATCTCTATTTATACTATTATAATCTATCTTACTTGTCATTTCCATGAATGTGGTATTATTATTACTATTTACTATTATTCATTCTACTCTATTCTACCCGTAATATACAATATATACCTCTACCTAATATATTGCACATGCATAGTCTAGTCCAAGTGTTTCAACAAAAAAAGAATCTCCAAAGGTCCTACCCTTTATAGCCACCAATTTTTCACTACAAAACACAATGGATCATGTACCCAATCAGGGGTATTCATACCTTGTTATTTGATTTATAAGTTTCTTATATTTATTTTTATATTTTCATTTTAAGTAAGGACTAATTTATACATGTTTCACTAAAGGGTTGCATAAAGCACAATTCAACATGTGGCCTACATTCAAGACTGTGTTTCATAGGTATGTTCGGATATAGCTCTTTTCTTTTTACTTTAGTATTTTCACTTTTGTTGCATTACTAGAATAAAAAAGGGAAAATGTAGACATATAAATTAACATTTTTTTGTTAAAACAATGCACTTGTGATCATTTCTTTTACACAATTAGCTCATGTCAATTCCATAGTCCTTGACTGCCATTCCTTCACTTCTATGTAGATGACCTATACCTCTAAGCAAAATATGATTATGAATATCCTTATTCACAATTTCGAGCAATGTAAACTGACTATCAGACCGATCTACATTTTCAGTTTAGTTGTCTTTGCTCCTTAGACAAGGCCACTCCTTCAGGTCTATCACACTCACAAGTAGTGTTTTAATCCACCAACAGTATCCTCCAAATAACGGTTATTTTCTCAAATTCAAATTCATCTAACAAGTCATCCTACATGTTTTGCAAGTTTCATTCGAAGGAATTCTAAAATGATCACTGTAAAGCCATATTTATTCACCATTGTTCACTAGAGACTCACATCATTGAAAAACACTAAAACATATAACTTCACATTGAGAGGAAAACATCTCTTCTTTATAATTTTGAATCCACGCGATGTTAGTAGCCATGGGCTAAGTTTAAATACATGTCCATGTTCACAAGTCATTGTTAAAGAAATTAACCACACCAAGATTACACCAACAAATAGTATTACGTCGGTCTTTCACACACACCACCATAGCATGTGATAACATGGAGTTTGATCCCTCTTTAGACTATTGGTATGTGGTAGTGTTCAACACAGGGGGTGTTGAGGTTTGGCACAACTTCAACAAATAACTTATTTTTATCATTTATTTTGTTTATTCTTCATGATTTATTGAGTTAGGGTTCCAAGTGAAGAAGAAGACGCACGATGACTTCCACAATGATCAAGAGACTCTAATCATGCACATAGGTCAAATAGGGAAGCCACACCAATCTTTTTTTACTTAGAAATATAAAACCCCACTGAATGTCGACACACCCTACAGAGCCCAGCATGGTGTGACACATTCCATATAGTGTAGCCTCATCTAAAGATATAGCGAAGACTTGTGCTTGATTTACAACCACCTTACTCAACAACCTAGTCAATTTCACAGTCATAGTCACAACCTTACATGTCTAATTTCCAACTAAGTTGTTTCTCTTTGATACAATCAATTTCACAGTTGTCATCACAATCTTGCATGTTTGATTTCCAACTAAGTTGTTCCTATTTGATACTTCCACTTTTGTAGCATATTTCTATATTTAACAAGTTGCAAATCAATGTGTGATTTATTATATATTTTATTTATTTTGATTTTACACAATAGTTTATCACAATTAGGATTTAAATGATCTTTCTATCCCAAATTTTATAAAACAAGAACAATCCTCATCTACATTTGTAGGCTTGTCCAGAAGTACATCTTATTAGGTTGTCATGCTCTGATACATCTTTTGCCCATTTGGATTGCCTCCTTATAGAACTCACTTGTATAGTCATACACACTGGGCTTGCTTTTCCTTAAGATATTACCAATACATGAACCTCTCTTCTCTATAACAAATAGGATAAAATTATCTTTTGATTGGCACTTTAAACTCATCTCATTTAATAATTGGAGGTAACCAATTAACAACCAAAGAACAAACATAACTATCAAATTAAGTTAAAGCATAATTAGTTAACTTTAACCTTTCAAAATAGATTCATAGACTTTCATTAATCTAATGTTAGCTTAAGCTTCTCCTCATTCACCTCACCTTCATATGGATGAATTTCAATCTTTGATTCAACTTTGAATGGAGGCCGAGTTTGGTTTGAATGGTGTTACTCCTCATGGTTTGAATTCTTCAACTCTTCACCTGCTTTTGGAGTCTCTTTAGAAACATCTAATTTTTTCATGAGAACCTCCATAATGGACTCCAACCTATCAAGCTTTTCTATGGATAAAGAGATTTTGGCAACATGTTCTTCCAACTTGTGAAGTCTTTCTTCTTCACTTTGAGGTACTTCATCTGAGTGAGCCATGCTTCCCATATCTCTATTCCAATTTCTTATGAATATCTCTTGTTGCAAAGGATAACACTTGTTTCTCTATCAATGGGCATATATATGTATAATAATCACATTGTGTATATTGCACAAACCATACACATAAATATGTATAATAATCACATTGTGTATATTGCACAAACCATACACAGTGGAACAATAACTAACTCTAATACCAATCCGAACTGTAATTTATGTGGAGATTCCACTACGAACTCATTAATATGAATCTTATACTTAGTCTAACAACTTGATTGTTGTACTTACTATTTTATATCAAATATACTCTCTAAACAAATATTATTGTTATTGGAACTGAATCACAAAAGAACTAAAAAGTAAAAGAAACTGAACAATATGTGCCAAGCAAACAATTAGTGAAAGAACATAGCAAACGACAATGCACAGAGAGAGTTAACCTTCAAGAAACTCAAAATGAGCAAAATCTAAATGAGGGATGGATCTCCTTACCACTATTTTCTTCTCAATTATGGACGTTAGTTACAATACAACATGCCCAAATTTGTATACATTTCTTATTCACTTGCTCGCAAACACTCCCTTACTCAACTCAAAATGTAACACCAAAACAATCAAGACCCAGTACTAGAACATTAATGAGTACATGTATGAATTATTGCTTGATTCAAGCCAAAACTAAAGCACTTACTAATTGATTGTTATCTTTTGCCCTACCATAAAAGCTTACATATAACACATCAAGAGAGATATCAAAGTCTAAGGAAGTTCAAACAATTAAGAATTGGAAGAAAACGTCTACAATTGTTTCGCTATATGTGCTTTGGCTAGAGCAAAACACTACTTATAGGGTGAAACCATCGACGACGTTTAGTAACCGCCACTTACATTAATCCACAGTTATGTAACCATTGGGACAATTTCATAACCACCACATGTAGGAACCAACAACGTTTACAATTGTTTCTCTGTTTGTGCTTTGGCTATAGAGCAAAACACCGTTTATTATAGGGTGAAACCATCAACATCGTTTAGTGACCACCACCTACATTAATCGACAGTTACATAACCATCGCGACGGTTTCATAACCGCCACATGTAGGAACCAACGATATCACCACCTTTAATGAAACTACTTTCTACAACAAGGACACCGTTTCTTATAGGGTGAAACCATCAACATCATTTAGTAACCACCACCTACATTAATTGACAGTTACATAACCGTCGGGACGGTTTCATAACCGCCACATGTAACCACCACCTACATTAATTGACAGTTACATAACCGTCGGGACGGTTTCATAACCGCCACATGTAGGAACCAACAATATCACCACCTTTAATAAAACTACTTTCTACAACAGGGACTTCAATTGTTTGGACCATCTCAGAGCTAACTCTTATCTCTATAGACCCCTTTGTACTTATTTGATCAACCTTCTTGACTACTTCATGATAAACAACTACTTAAAAAGGTGTTACAAGTGGCATATTACATCTTTTAAGAATAGTGAACAAGTAAACTTATCTTGCTAACAACTAGTTGTCCAAACTTTGGAACGCATTCCCTCCAATGATCAGAGAAACCATACCTTTCAAAAAAAATCCCTGAAAATAACCTAGCAAACCATATCATATGTCAAGGTTGAACAAAATTCCTTTCAGTGAGTGCACAATCGCACGGAGGACAAATTCCATCTAGAATTTTCCTTCCATTCACAAACCCTCATTCTTGAGAGATGATATGTGGAAGAAGGTAACCTTACCAATAATCTTATATTAAACAAGGTATTACATTAAAATAAATGTTTGTAGTTATCTAAAGACTTTACCTCATAGATCTAAGGAATGACAGCTATGAAAGTATGCTTCCCAAGGATTATAGTTTTTGAAAGAAAAGGAATCATAGTAAAAAACATTTACAAGAAAATTTACAAGTGAGACCCCTGAAGATGGATCCGTAATGAGATCCAAAACATGAGACTCTAACTGAAGATGGATCCAGTAGTGAGATCCAAAACATTGGAAAATAAATATCATACATAACGCTTAGTTGGCACCTTAAATGGTGACACAAAGATTAGTGAGCTAGACATAAATATTGGTTAGCTCCTTAAATTTTTACATGGACGTTAGAATTTCACTCCCCAAATTCAAGATTTCGTTGAATCGTCACCATAGAGAAAAACATCCTAAGGTATAATTAACATATAATTATTCCATCCTAAGGTATAATTAACATATAATTATTCCAATTGGATATTAGTCGTACTTGTTGAGGGAGCAAATGCTAACTAGAGCTCCGAGTGGCGAAGTTGAAACAGAGTAAACAAAGTAAGAGGTTCTCTTCATGTTTAAGGTGACTGCTATGATATGATTCTTCGTTCGTGTCCCATGCATTTTTTTGCATCAAGAGATGGGGTATGCCCTCTAAAACGATTAAAAATTTCTACGAAGATCTGCAGTTTCAAAAATAGTTCTGTAACCCACAAACCTTGACAACCCTGCTATTAAAATGTAACAGGTTAAGGTTGTCCCTGCTATCAATATGTAAAAGGTAAGGGTGGTTTTTTAAGGTTGCAGCCGCACACAAATTTTTGGCATATAAGACCGCCAACACCCCCTGTGGAAGGCGCTACCTCAAGCCTATTAGATGACACTTTCTGTGATGGTCTCATTTTCATATTAGTAGACTATTCTTAGCTTTCTTATGTTGATGGTCTCATTTTCATATTCGTAGACTCTTTCAAACAGTTTTTTAATCCTAAATTTCTCTATTTACCAGATCTTGATTGCTGATGTGAATTTTCTTAGTAGAAACAAACTATCAAGCAAAAACATTCCCCCATGGTGCAGTCCAGGCAATGAAGAATGCTTAGAAGGGAATTATAAAAATCTAAATATTTTAAGAGATAAAACATGCAATTTAGTTGCTAAACAGAAACAAGGGACCACTTAGATCTGGCCTGATCAAAAAGGCCCTGATAAGATTCAGACCTAGACTTATAAATGTTTATTTGAGCACATATATAGACATAACACTTGTATTTGACAACAAAACTGTCACTAACTTTATCTGTAACTCCTGTACACTGGAGTGTACATGCAACTTTCAGCAAACGCCACCAAATTGTCTGGACGCGGGAGGCGTGTGGCCAAGCCTGAAATAGAACATGAAACATTTTCATCAGCTGTTCAGTAAAACATGCACAGTGAGCATAACTGTAAAGACCAACATGCAAATTTCATTTTTCAGACTAATGTACAGTTCCTAATTTATGTATCAAAAAGGAAAAAGAATCTAGTTTTGGAACATCTAGAATGCTTGAGAGAGCAACAAAGGTTCAGTAGTTTGTTCTTTGATCTTCCTGATCTTCTGTAGCTTTTTGTTAAGAAACAAAAGAGAGACCAAAAGGTAAAGCCCACAAAAAAAAAATAAAGAGCTTCCAAATCTTTTATTTCCTTTTCCATTTTACAATCCTACTCCATTTTTTATTAGTTAGTTGAATAAATATATACTGCATTTGACTGTACATTTGACTGTGCATTTGAATAATTGGAGAGGTATTATTTTGGGTGGTTGTATAATGTAATTTTGACCGTACATTTGACTGAATTTTAACTTTAAGTTAGTAGAACTCAAACTTCCAAAGAAACTATTGTGGAAAATATATTATCTTTCCTTCTTATTCCATATTTCCTAGAAAAGATTAGACACCACATACCAAGCTCATATGCCTTTGTTGCAACTCTTGCTGCAATATGAGCCGATATATTCCTGATATTTCGGAATGGTGGATAGACAAGTCCTTTGTCAAGATGCTCCTGAGTGACCTGATTAGCTAAAGCCTCAGCTGTTTCAAAAGCATATTTCGAAGTGTGTGATTAGAACATTGTAACACATGTTAATACACTTTATTCTAGAAAGTTTTATTTTCTAATAACAGGTAGAAAAATAGAATAAGGCCCTACCGGCTGCCAGCATCATATCATCATGTACACGGATTGCTCCGGACATAACCACTCCTAGACCAAAGCCAGGGAAAATGTATGCATTGTTGGACTGCAAAATAACCAAAGGAAGCAGGAAGCTGTGAATACTCGTAGAAACCCCTTGAACACTCCTCATTATTTCCTAAATAACTTGGAAACTGATAAGGTTATGTTACTGTATAGTATCCAAATAAAGGAAATAACAGATTAAAAGTTAAGCTTTGTGTACCGCTATATCAATGAAAGCTCAGTATCCTGATTATCTAATTGAACCTACTAGGAGAATCATAAATATGTAAAAATACTATCTAGTAATACTACAAATATAATCAGGATTTAAGTTCTAACAACATTTTGTTCTAGGATTCTTATATGTTGTAATGTAAAAATGTGTAAAACCTGTCCAGGAGTAAAGGTCTTCCCATGCAGGGTTACAGGATCAAATGGACTCCCACTGGCAAAGATTGCACGCCCCTGCAGGACAGTGGAAAGTTAAACACTTCATCATAAGGTAAATTTTTTTTTTTAAATAAAAAACAACTATGGCATAAAACCAGTTATCTTTTTCTCCCTTTATGATTCTACTAGCTTCAGTGTAACAGCCCAAGGCATTTCATTCAATTGACTTGACATTAATGAAATGTCCCCACATGATAAAGGTTCTTGCATCTCGATGTCAAAACATCAGAAGTAACTCGAATCTTCTTTGCAATTTCACATTGGAATACGTCCATACCTGACTCCAAGTGTACGCCTCCTCTGCAGTGCATTCAGACTGGCTAGTTGGATTTGAGAGGGCCAGAATAATAGGTTTCTGCAAATCCCCAGTTCCAGATAAGCACCACTAACCTTACTCGATCTACAAGTGTAATTTTAACTCCTCAACTAAATGAAATATTTAACCAAGAACAAAAGGCATAAATGAGAATGAAATGGCACGGTGACAAGAAATATCAAGACATTTTTATTTTTTGGTTATGAAAAGGGAATGGGAAAAATCCCAGTATACCTCATTATAAGAGGAAACAGCCTCAATTACTTCTTTTGTGAATGTTTTTCCGACTCCTGATGTACCAATCAGTACCGTTGGCTTGATTGCCTGAATCATATGTTCAAGTTTAGACTTGCTCGCCTTATTGACACAAAATATATCAAATCATTTCTTGAAACCAGTCTTACAAAATGCTCTTCTTTATAATGGATGTATATGATAAACTAACGAAGAATGGCCATTCAAAAAGCATGTTTTATATCTCAAAATCAAACCTTCACAGCATCCAAGAGTTCTTTCTGTGGTTCATGCTCATGTGCCCATGGCTTCTTGAAGTGTTGAAGGGACTCTATTCTTGACTTCACTACAAGTCCCTGTAAGACACACAAGTTACCTTATAGTGTCACTAAGTCCCCGCATTCGAATTCGTGTTCGAAATCGCTGAGGATAAATTTGGAACTAAAAAACTTGAGATAAAATTTGTGATTAAATTTGGCTACTATAAATATATATATATTTTAAATATACCCACCCACCATTCAAAAAAATCACATTTCATATAAATAAACATGTCAAAATAACTTTCAAGTTTCCACCAAGTATCTAATTAAAATTATTAATGTTTTGTTCAAAATGATTTAATGATAATCTGCTTTCATAAATTCTACACTGATTCAAAACAAAAGCATACAAGAAAAATCAGACTCAGGTTTTTCATGTCATTTTCGAGTTCCAAGTTTCAGCTAATTTAGATTTATATCAATTTGTGTTTTCTTCCTGCTTTCAAATTTAACAGAATCTGTCCAAATTTTCAGAATCCAAAATTTATCATAAATTTATTGAATTAAGCAAACTATGAAAAAAATGTTGAATACTGAATACTGAATTTAATCACAAATTTGAACGAATTTCAAAGATTTTCTTGTCATTCAGATAATTTTGAACTTCTGTAATTAGATTGGGCAAATGCGGTTACTTACACCATCACTAATGTTGTTGTGCTACAAAATAAACCTACAAAACCATAACCTGATGTATGGTTGGCTTTGCATCTTGATTACGTTATGGCATATGCCTTAGATTTACTGACTGTTAAATAAAACCCCAAAAATGTAGATATGAAACTTATTAGTGTGCACTTTACATTCATATCAACTTACTGGATTTTAACTGAGTTGGAGAGAGTGATATACCTTTGAGTCCACCAACCATATTTTCTCACGAGCCTCCTCTATTGACTTCTTACTCTGAAAACATAGAAATTAACCTCTTGAATTACTTCACAAGGAAAACAAGGAAAATCTGAGAAAACATTTAAAAAGTAAACATACCTGTTTTGTCATTTCAAGGGCTATGAGTTCTGCAATACCTGTTCCTGCCTGCACAGATTTTTCACCATAGTCTATGATGAGAACTTTGAGGAATCAAGCATAATTATATTTGCAACATTTGAAAAGGACAATTATATGAGGGATGATGTATGTAGAGTAAAAAAAAAACCTGTATGGGTAGTCTATTTAGGATTTTTAGGCTTAAATAAGATGTAACAAGTAATTACAAGACAAAAGCATGTATCATTGTTTAAAAAAAAACAACCACAGGTTTAGTTCATTCAACTATATATTCATAGCATGAATAGCAATCGGTGTGCAGAAATAAGCAAGAAACAATGATAATTGATAATTTCCAAAAATAACACATCATTGTTCGTGGGGGAGGGCTACACAGTCGGAATATATAGAAAATGAAAAAGATGTGGGAAAAGGAAGAGCCCTGACGATCAAATAACACTAGATTAAGGGAGGTTAATAGGGGCAGGTGACACTTGGTGTCCATAATGTTGCAATTTCTTAAAGTCAATAATCTAATAATAATTTACTTTAAGAGCAAGTTGTCTTACATCGGTCTTAGTAAAAGCTTTATTGAGTTACTGTGTGGGTAGGTAATCTCAACACAAAGTTGCAAATTCAGAGGACAAACACGACATAATCTGAAGCTTATACAAAAAAAGGCAAACCAAGTTCTTGTGGTGGTTGACATGCATGCTTTGGCTATAAAATCCTGGAAGATAGATCCATTGTTAATTTGTATTGATGGCTCTATGCATGCTTGAAAAGAATGTTGATCACCAACCTATCTTCATCAAATCTTGAAACAAGGCCTGACTTAGTAATTTACCTCTCCAGCCCCAAGGAAAACGAAGGTGTGATCAGCCAACGTCCCACCAGTCACCTTTAATGATGCAACCAACCCTGCAAGCACCACTGCAGCCGTACCCTGCAGTGCTTTAAAACATCCTCAATGAAAAATTGCCTAATGCCGTCCTTAAATTCCAACATGGATGTGATTGTAGACTCACAATAATAAGTAGATCACAGTAATTGACTAATTCTTCGTAGGCTGACAAATACTACATTTGTTACATAGGCTGCAGTACGGATAATCCAAAATTACAAATGATTGCAAACATACCTGAATATCATCATTAAAAACAAGATGAGTTGTGCGATACTTTGCTAGCAACTCAAAGGCGTTGTGATTAGCAAAGTCTTCAAACTGTTACGAGAAAATAAGGTTTGTTATTTCAACATAAAAAAATTATATTTCAGCTTTTAGAAACACGGTTAGCAGATTGCAAGCTTTAGTGCAAGTCAACTTGATTTATGCAATGACATATATTTGTTTTGATGATGCATACATTTCTTATCTTCCTGCATGATTGGCATAGCTGGCTAGAATTTTTGTTTTACAGAACATAGATAAAGTGAACAAAAAGCTAGAAAGAAAACTTGGAATAACAATACATCAAGAACATATTGCTTAAGCCTTGTACGCACACCAATGTGCCAATATTATCAAATCATCAATTGGAATTCATAGGCAAAACAATTTTCTTGTAATGCACCTGGACAAGGACTTTTTCTCCATAATTTTGTTTGACAGCAGACATGAACTCATGAAGGAGGTCATAATATTCCTGTGAGGCAGAAATTTTGATTATTAGCTAACATGATATGCCATCCCCAAGTGCTGAAGTAAATAAACATGTAAATTGCTGAGCAATAAGAAGAAACCTGGCCAGTAGCACGTTTTTGTCGCAGTCCAATGTAAAATTCATCATTTAACAGTTTCTCATTGTTGGTTCCCACATCAATTGTAACCGGAAGACACTGTCCATATATCAGCATAAGAAAACAGAAGCAACCATTTGCAAGGCAAAAGATATGTCCAGTACTGGCTGACGTAACCTCTTCAGTCAGTCATAAATTCCTTATGGAATTAAAACCAAGGTAGCTCTAGAATATATATCATATAAGTTCCATATCAAATTTCATGCTTTTCAAGCAAACGCGCAGCTAAATATTCTTCTTTCTAAGTACTAAGAATCAACACTCCTGACATGATATAGGAAAAATCTAACCAAAGACAATTTATGCTTCCATACCGCTGAAGGACGAACACCACCTAGTGCAGTGTACAAGGCTAATTTCCCAACAGGTATGCCCATACCCTGTTAGTGAACCAGAAGAAAAGTGAGTTGCATGATAGACACAAAAAATGAATATTAAAAGGGGGAAAATACAAGAGAAAGAAGACATTCGGCTTTTTCTATGAATCTTTTGACTCTTATGACTTTCTACTAGTGTTTGCAACTGAAGAGAAGAAAGGCACAAAAAGAGAAAGAAAATGATGACATTAATTAGTGGTATACACTGATAGATGGAAGGTAACATATACTATATCTCAATTCACACCACGCAGAGGCCAAAGCTTAATACCAGATCTCAATTTGCACTAAACACATAGAGAGGACGTACCATATTGTACACATCAATTTACCTGGCAACCAAGATCCCCAAGTCCCAAAATGCGTTCACCGTCAGTAACAACAATAACCTGAATATTCTTTTCATACCAGTTCTTCAAGACTTCTAGGATCTTACCTCTGCCAAAATCATTAGATAGAAAATATTAATAACGGAAAATCCATTTAAAGGATAAACATATCACGAACAAGGAGAAAATATTAATAAATGAAAATCCATTTAAAGGATAAACATATCACAAGCAAGGAAATAATATGCGTACTTCTCTTTCAAGCTGATATAGAGACCTTGGGGGCGTTTGAAGATTGAACCATATTTTTGACAGGCTTCACCAACAGTTGGAGTGTAAACTATGGGAAGTAACTCTTCCACATTGTCCACCAAAACTTTGTAAAACAATCTTTCATTCCTTTCCTGTCATTAGATAAATTATGTCACCATGTAAAGTCGGCATTAATTCACATAATGTGCACTGTAAAACAGCAATATTAAGCACAGCTAAGAGACCATGCTTTTAATGTTACCAGACTTCAGCTTCCACAGAAGCATGCAATAGATTATGAAATAGATGAATTTGTTTTGTAAATGTGTACCACAGATTTCTCCCCGTGAAAAAATCTGTGGCTTAAAACCTCAGTTGTATGGCATCTTTGTTAAGTAGTATTGCAAAGTATGGATAATATTCAACTTAGAAACAAAAATGGTATATAAAGATATTAATATCCATAATGTAAAATTTTAAATAATTAAGTATTATTGAATCATAGCCAGTCTGTTGTAAAAGTCCATAAAGTCAAATTTGAGTCATTACCATAAACATCCTACTGTTAAACCATTAGAACATTTCAGTTGCATTATATATCCTTATCTAAAGAAACTTCTATCTATGCCTGTGATCGCTTACCTCTCCTGCCTTATGGATTACAATCTAAACAGAAAACAGACTGTGGTTCTCTATTCAATGGCCTTAGGAACAGTTAAATGTGGTATTCTATTCAATTAAGATGCAATGAAAAACTAAGTGCTCAGAGCACATTTTAGTTTCCTCCCAAAAATAGAAAAAATCAGAGCATATAGAGCATATACCTCAAGTTCCATCATTGCCATGTATTTTTGTAAAGGAGCTTCATATTGGCGAATATTATTCATAATCTTCTTTGCCTGTAGAAAAGAAAAACGAGTACAGTAACCGGTTTGATAATTTACCATAAATCAAGACACATCACAGGCAGGAGAAACACATTCCACATAAATGGAGTATCATCCATTCAAAAAATGTTAGTGCTCTTCTCTTGCAGGAGATACACATTGCGCATTTAGTAACATCCAATCAAAAAATGTCAGCGCTCTTCTCTTGTATTTCTTTCAAAGACTTACAGGAACACATAAATAGTAAGCACCCAAAAGCTCTACTTTTGCTAATTTCAAACAAAATCAAATGAATCTAAAGAACATCGTAAAGAGGAAATTACCTGAAGCTCTTGTGACAAATAAACTGGGGGTAAAAGACCCCGCAGGTAGTGAGTCTCTCTCTCTTTATCAGTGAAAGCTAGTCCTTTATTATAGGAAGGATCTCGCAGTAATGTACATCCACTGCATCAATGAAAAACGATCAATAAGATCAAAGATGTTAGTAGCTTTAAAGGACCGTTTACATCAGAAAAGATATGTCAAATTCAAAATAGAAAACCTAGTCTACCCAGAAATATCTTAACCTTCAAAAACAATGTGCAGCTCTTAAATCATCTTTAAACTTTTAGCCGATCGGTGACAAAACCAAAAGTATCTCACCACTCAGGAACAATGTTAAGAGAAACTTTTATGGCTAATGTGTCAATTTCAACTAAAATAAATAAATCCAACAATATTTACAGTTGAAAATGAAGATTCACCTCAATTTCTTTTCTTAGACAATTGGCCGAAGTGTTAAGCAAATTCTAATAGATCTCGGGAATTTCACCAGAGTTCTAGAATTGCCAAATCCAATATATTAAAAAAGATTTTTAAAGCTCCAAACCTCAGTTCCTTCAAATTTTCCATGTCAGCTTCTGATTTTCCATTTCAATTTTTAATAATATCAATAACATTTTCCGACCCTTGTGAATGAGGTAAAATTTTCTGATCAATAACATCGACGAAATAATCGTGTTTAATTGAAACAAAATATGTATGGCTTCTGGATTGATAACTGTGTTGCATATTTTGGTGAACATTTAGAGTCACTCTCAGTAAACCCATCAGGACAATATAATGGGTCGCCACGAAAAACTACAAAAAATTATATGCAACACAGTTAAAATCTCTGATACTCAAAACTTTAGTTAAATTAAGAACAAGAGTCCATAGATGAGCAATTAAGACATTCTGATCAGGGTATGTTTTGAGGTATGAGAACTTTTAAAAGACGTGTTTAATTGTCTGACAAATCGTTTTATATTGAAAACTATGAAACATATGCACGGTATGCAGATTCTAAAGAAAAACATAGAATTCATGACTATTATATTTATATTTAGGCAAATTTAACAACTCCGTGAATATTTTATAAGAAATTTTGGAAAACATTTTTTGAAAAATTTGTTGAATCTAAAATTTGGGGAAATTGTCAGACATTAATCAATTGGCCAAAAACAACCCCTGAAAAATACCCTGCTAGTCCCTGTTATTTCAAAGATAAGACAACGTTTTCCTTTCATGAATAAAAAGAGTTCAATTCTTGGGCAATCAAACCGTGTGGCAGTGAAACCAATAGAACATGACGCCATAAACCTGTAACAATTGAATTGAGACCCTGTTAGAAGTAGCAGTACCTGGCAACTGTGATACTCCAGGGAGTGACGATCTGGTCTTCAGTAGCACGATCTTCTCCATAAACATCGTGGACACCTCCGCCCACTATGCACTTGGAATCCAATTCCACCGCGCTCGGTCCATTCTTCATCCCTTTCAATGTGCTCTCCATTACAACTGCCCTGCTATTCACTTCTGACCGACTGTAATTTATAGGAGGAATGGCGACTCCAGAGTCTGCAGTGAAACCGCTGCTGTTAACCTAGTTGTTTTCCATTTTTCATTTGGCGGTATGGAGGACAGAGGATCACCATAAGATCAGTAGAAGAATTTAGTAAGCAATCTTGGGAGACGGGATCTTTTGTTGACAGTAACAGCCACTTTAGTTGTCGGTGACCACCTTATCCCATGACACGTCGGGTACCCTGTGATGCGTTGGCACTCCGATATACTGATGATAGTTGGACTTTTTTTCCTAATATCATTAAATTTTTTTTTTTTTTTTTTTAAATTAATATTAAAAATAATCTTTGGATTGTCAGGGTTGCATTATTGGGTACTTGGAGTTTTCTAATTAATAATGATGTCTAAAACTTTAGGATATATATGTCATCCTAAAGAATGGATAATTGGACGTTTCTATTTAATAATGTGTAAAACTTTAGGAGATATATGTCATCCTGAAGAATGGAAAATTGGACTTTTCTATTTAATAATAGTATCTAGAACTTTGGGATATATATGTCATCTGAGGAATGGATGAGAGTGGAAAACCAATTAATGCTTTTAAATATATATTTTATTATTAAATTAAATATATATTTTTATGTGTTTTGGAATTGTTTCTATTTAAAAAAGTGGATTTTGAACCTGTTCTTTATAATTTTTAATAAAAAATAATTTTTTTCATTATTTTTCAATAAAAAAATTAGTGTTTAAATTATATGAAACATAAAAATTTTAAGGTAGGAAATATTGATATCATATAAAATTATACCAAGAATAGATTACATATATCAATGGTTCTGGTACGAACAACTTCATATTTGATTAGAGATTTTATGTTTTTATTATTCATAAAAATTAAATCTAAAGTTTTTGGAATAACTCTGTGGGTGTTTTTAACTCAATATTTTGGAGAAATATTTTTGTGATGATGGATCACGATTGGTGATATGAAACATTGAGTTAAAAACATGGACAATCATTTCATGAGATTTATTCAATTGGATGTTGAGGATAATAATTGATAATGTATTGTGTATACATATCTATTGAAACTTTTATTGTTTCAGGGTTGTCGGTGCGTTAATCTCTCAAGGTATGTATTCACATACACCATAATTATGGTAGGTCAGTTTATAGTATATTATGAGAGATGAGTGGTGGGTTTCCCTTTTTAAGTGGAAAGGACCCAATGCATGTGCACCTTATGTTTCGTGTTTAACAAGTATATTATATGATGTCCTAATGTTGTACAAAAAAGGTCAACCAATAAAATTATATTGTCATTACTCTATTGTTTTCATTTTGCATGCGATTAGTGGGAAATAGTATTTTGAAATACAAAAATTAATCCGTGCTAAAATATGCAAATAGTATTTCAATACTCGTGTGGCCTATGCGATAAGTTGTTATTGATTTTTACACACTATTATTGAATTCAAGTTGAACAACTACTAGTTCCACTTTATTTTAAAATAAGAGCATATCATATCACATGTATTGGGTCCTATCACTGATATAGGGACCTCTCCCCTATCACCTTCATATCAATATTTTTGTCTTCCTCAATCTCCTAATTCTTCCTCCAACCCCCATGCTTATATCACCTATTCACAATCGACACCATTGGCTCATCACCCTAGTTTTGTATGGCATTGTTGACTAGACTAATGACATTCTAATTTCTGCTTACATCATTGGTTGGGTTTGATTACCTAATAACATTGATTAACAACCCTATTTTGGCCAACATCATTAGTTGGGCAACTACATTTTGATTTCTTTATGCATCATTGGCTGGGCTAATAATGTCAACTAAAATTGAGTTTTGAATTTTAGGGATCTGAAGCATATTTATAGGTTTCCCTCTACCATTTATCAAAGATGTACAACTGAAATTCATTTTTATTGCACTCACAATTCCCTCTTAGGAAGAAGAGGATTTAGGGTTAATGGGGAATAACCAAAGAAAGACAAGTTAGTTAGAAAGGCCTTGAAGATTTAAATAATAATAGCCACACCATTGAGATATATCAAGTCTTTGAAGTCCTCAATTGTGGTCTACTCAAGGTTTCTTTTATCCATCTTGAATTCACCTCTAGCTATCGCTCATAAAATGATAAAAGCCAAGGGGAAGATTAATGTGTCTATAAGTCAAATTGAGGTAAGTATCCCTAACCCTAATCTCATCTTATTGTACTTTGGTCGATTTGTGAATGTTTTATGTTTGATGTATTTGATAGTGTAGTATATGCTTGTCATTTACTTTATTTCTATCTTTAAATTATTATTATTATTATAACTCTTGCCTTTACCAGTATTTGACCTAATCACCATGATGTTTGATTTACAATCTAATGACAACTCAGATGTAGTAAGATTTTGCACCCTCTATCTCTAAGTAGAGATTGTATGTGTAGGTTCTCCTTAAGGACCCATTCCAACCTTATGTGTACATGTCAATACTTTCCTACAACCCCAGACCACTTTATGGACCATAATTTTGATGTTTTGGATTTATAATGGTCTTCTACCTTTTAACTATTTATAGGCTTCTTATATGTAGAGACCTATGTTAGACCTGATAAATTTTGGTGAACTCGACATGAATCTTAGCCCAATTTGATTCAGATTTTTTCATAGTTCCTTTTTCAACATTAATTTGTCACATACTTATTGTTTCTGAAATGTATCCCCCTTTATATTTCTTAAAAGACATTCTCCAGTTATTACAATGGAATTTCACCAAGGTAACCAAGAAGAGGCCACCCATCGATTCACATTCTCCCAGGCACAATATCTCCTTATTGTAGATTGCAATATGACCTCAACTAATATCAAGAAGGACATAATCTCTCCAAATCAAACCAACACTAGATCTTCATAAAACCAAAAAGAAACCCAACCTCAAGAGGATAATAACCAAGAAGGAGAACAAACAAACAACATGATGTTGCCTCTGAAATGCAACAATTTCTAGTAGAAAATCTTTGTTATGTTGGAAAGTCTCTTGAATAAATCTAACTCCTCATGAGTTCTTGGCCTAACACTCCTCCCACCAATAAGTAAGATAATGTTTTCTCAAACTCGGGGGAAAGAAATTTCCAACAACATTACTTCCCCTATAATTTCTTTATCCACAACCAACATAATTTCTATGGCCATGGCAGGGCCGCACTTAGCACCCAACCTCCTTGCAATACTCAAATCAATGTTAATACTTAAACAAATCAACCTCCTCAAGTAAATTATACCCAAATGTTTAAGCATATTTTGGACCAAATGTCCCAAATGCAAACTTAAAATTATAAACAAACAAATAAAATACAAACCCAACTCATAAAAATGTCAAATTGACCTCAATAAATAACCCCAATGAATGCTAATGAGAAACCTATCCCACAACCACTTAATTAAAACTAAAATGCTCCAAAATTCACACAATGAACATTTAAATCTCTACATTGCAACCATATATATTATAGGAATCACTCCATCTATCTCCTATGATGGGTCCACTACCCCACCTTCCACCTCAAAGCATTTAGGAATCTCTACAAAGATTGGCTTATGACGAATACCTATGTAAATGCCAAACTATTAGAAATACTCCTCACTAGGGATGTTTTAGAATGGTACAATTAACTTAATCCTCACTCATTGAATTAGAAGGCTTGGTTAATGCCCTTGTGAAAAAAATTCAATACCATGACTGGCTTGAAGATATATTAGGCAACTTTGTTAATACTATGTAATTAGACCATGAATCTGCACATGACTTCACCTAGTGATGGAAGTCATTGGCTCATAAATCTCACCATAACATGAATGAAACAAATATCTTCAAACAATTTACAATTTCCTTCAAACACAAACAATACAGAGTTTGATTCTTCTCTCCTAATACCTTGGCAGAAGACTTGATATTTTGAGAATTCTTAACCTCAAAAACAAGCTACTATAGTCCTCATGGAAAAACAAAATTGGCACGCCACTAGTGATGGTGTTTGTGATACCTTTGATTCCAAAAGAACAATCAATGTTATCATGCCTATTACCCCTCAAAATGTGGCTCTTTCTAAACCAATAATTGGAAATCCATTTCATCCCAACTCTCAACAAATAGAATCAAAACATCAACCTATAAATAAAGAAGAAATTAAGCACAATTTGCCTAAGCTTTGAACTCAAGAATTCAACCTAACTAGTCAGTCCCTCAATCCTTTGACACTCAATTTTTTTATCGGTAACCTACTAACTAGGTTCACTCTCATGATTATTGTGTCATCCTTAGAAGCCTAGCATATTCCTTCCTACTAGAAAATAATTTTGACCTTGAAGCAATGTTTTGAGAAAGATACTTTTTCAATGCCAAATAAATATTGAACACTAAAAATGAGTGTGAAGTTATTATAAACCAAGCTAACTCACATTTAGGTAAATATACCAATCCATTACCAGATCATTCTAAGATCACACCACAATCTCTTCTTCAATACAATCAACCCCAAAATAGTCAAAACTCTACCAAACCTAGCCAACTGACATAGGTTACAAAAATTGTCCAAATGCAATATATGAAGCATTTCATTGCATGTGTTGACATAGCTTACCCAACCCATAACTCACCCACAAAAACTCATAATACTCATAGGAATATCCAATCAAATGTAGTATTTCAAATTATTGTTGAAAACACCCAAGAAAATTCAATTATTAAAAATATGCAAAAATATAACATCATCAGCTAGCACAATGATATACTAAAATTAAAAAATAATTAGTCAATGTCGTCTATCAGGACAATGATGTTCATAGATTCACCCAATGCCATCAATGTGATTGATGATGTCAAAAAATAAAAATAACTTAAAAAGTTAGATTTGACCCTTATCGAGGCTAAATATGAGATCATTATGACTACCCCTCCTAAGGTAAAACCCAAATCAAAACAACCTAACTTCTATGAATGGGACCACATTGTGGAACTCTTAAATTTATCAAGTTTCCATTCATTGAGTTAATAAGAACATCTCCTAAGCATCACAATCACCTTATACAACTTTTATTTGACATAAATATCCCCTAACCACCAACAATTTGCCAAGAGGCCCCATTGCATGGTTTGGAAGAGGGTATCATGTAATGATATGAATAATTATCAATCCAAATTGATCAAAAATTTATCAAACTTTATTTCTTAAATTTCCCATCCAGTCTATGATACCTAACGAAATCCTATTTTGTGTTGATGATTCTCCATTATTCATTGTAATCACCTAAAAGTGGTAATTAGATGCCAAGAGTGTCGCTTGAGTTAACCTATCCCTAGGCTATCCATAAACCTATTTAAGAGCCTTAGACTTATATTCCAATCATTTACCAGACCTGAGTCACCTACAGCTAGTCAAGACACAATCCCAGAACTGTCATCCCTAACTCCTATCCAAATTGCTTAGCAGTATATAGAAAGAGCATTAGCACCACATTTGGGACACTACAGGCACATGACACTAGTGTCCCCAATTAAGTACTACTATCCTTATCCCCATCTCTTCCCAATAGATAGTTTTTCAAATACATGCCTCTCTAAGGTCAGCCTAAGCTCATTTTCTTATCCGCACAAGCAACAAAACCCTATAAATACAAGTCTAATCTACCTATATTCACTAGATGGAAAATAGATGCAAAAGTTATTCAAACCAAAGACAAATTTGTGCAAGATCAAGGTACTTTATCCCTATTCTGTCATACTTTTTACATACTACCATTTACAGTATCCCTAAGTCTAGTTTTCAAGAATTTCAAAGCTCAAGCGCATTCAAGGCATCCAAGGCCACTCTTATTCTAAAATTCACTTGCACATACATCAAGCACTAGGTGGGAAAACTGCATCTAACTTGATCCCTCTTCGTAGTATTGGTATGTAGGCAACTCTCTGAATAGCGAGGTGTTGAGGATGTCTAGTCCATCCTACTAACACACACTCAATTCTTTCTCATATCATAATTGCAAAGAGAACTAGGGTTTACATGTCAAGTCAAGCTTTCTAGGTACAATACACAGCTATAGGTTTTGGTTACATAAGAATAGAACATACAGACACAGATGCAGGTGTTCCCAAAAAATAGGAGTAGTCCTACAAAGGGGACATTGGTAACACATTTGGGACACTACACATAGATGGTTATATTATCCAAACTGGGCGCTATTGTCTAGTGAATAGACAAATATTAGAATCCTACTAACAACACAAACTACTGCTCAGATCTCAAAATTTAGAACCCAAATCATCCATGATAGTCACTTTTTAGCTAAGTCTTTATTTATCCCTATTTGTTGTTTTTAAAAAAAAGTCAAACAAGATCAAAATTGTAAAAAATCGATAGCTTAATTATGGCAATTTATTTAACCAATTTAGGCATATCATCCCTTTAACCAAACATAGGTAATTACTTATGTGAAACCCTAAAAGGTTAAATCATTCATCAATTTCAAAATAGGTGATGTCCATGTTAAGCAAGTCCTCGCTAAAAAAAGATCCATCACATGTGTTGCTACCCTATATTTCATCAAGTCCCTTGGATATTATACCAAAACTATAAAAACTACTTATATCACTTGTCAATGGCGATGCAAGGGAAAAACTTTCATTGGGATGCATTTGGCTCCCCATCACATTATCGCCTAGAAATTTTAAAGTGAACTTCATGATTTTCAACTTTCTACTCTCGTACACCATTTTTCTTGGTCACCCTTTGACTCATCGAATGAGGGTCATAAGTTACTCAACATCCCAATGCACAAAATTTCCCCACTTGGGAGACATTTATAATTTCTAAGATGACATTGATCCTTAGAACTTCAAACAATTCTAACAACATGAAGTCTATAAATTTTATTCCATAAAAGAGTTGTGTTGAATACCTTTGGAAAAATACCAAATAGTTCGCCATCCCATGAATTTACCAAGAGATTATAGTGATCATTTTAGGATTACTGGGAGAACATTACCTAACCTCTTTGATTTGTTAGGTTGTGAAGCTAAAATCTTCACTGATGCAGACATAGAGAAGGCCATTGGAGGAGTTGCTGGAGTGTCACAGACACCGGCGTCGGTCTGATCAGCCGACGTCGGCAGGATAGTGAAGAGAAGCAACTGACGTCTGTTAGGGATCGGCCGACGTCGGTCACCTCCAGGTTGACAGGGACCGACATCGGTCGCCTGTGTGGTTCGAACTGCGGATGTTACGGGCAGTTAGCCAACGAACCAAGTGTTTGCATGATGAGAGCCAATTTTAGACTCATAGTTGCGGATCTAATTATTGTAATTAGATGTCTAATTATTGTTTGGATGAGATCTATATAATAGACTCATGGTTGTATTGTAAACTTGTGCTAGAGAGTAAGAGAGCAATAAGCTCCTTCAAAGAGAGGTGAGCAATGGTGTGTTCCTCCTAGTGCCACAGTACCAAGTGTGGGTGCTGGATTGGAGAATCAGTAGGGTTCTTCATGTATGTATGATCTTGGTCATCAGGTGAGCATGGCCTCTATAGGAGATCTACATGGTAAGTAAGATCATTGATTTGTAGGTGTATGTGTGTGTAAGGTCAAGGTTCACAGGTGTACAGAACCAGATTGATCTGTAGGTGTATGTGTGTGCAAGGTAAAGGTTCACAGGTGTGCAGAACCAGATTGATCTGTAGGTGTGGAAGATCAGATAGGATAGCAACACAACATGGAGCAGGATCAGGTAGGATCTACTTGGAGTATGGTGTGTACTCATTGTGATGTACGTGGAGTACATGGAGAGCTAAGAGGAAGGCAAGGCAGTCCCTTCCATAAGTATGGTCTGTTGAGTTGCAGGTTGTTGCAGGTTCATGGGATATCTACTTGAAGTATGTTGAGTACTTGTGGAGTGCGTGGAGCACTTGTGGTGTGCGTGGAGCACTGGAGAACTGGCAGTAGTGGATACTGACTGGTTGGAGGTGAACACCAACTCTGTGTTTGAGTTGTGTGTTGGGACCTAAGAGAGAGAACTTTGAGGAAAGAATTATTGTTCACTTGAGGTGTGGGAAGCCTCTGAAGAGGTGGTGGAGAAGAAGTGGCATCTTGTTTATTGTATTTCTTTATGTATGAGTATTAATACAAGTTGTGTATTGTCTCTCATATTCTGTGTTATTTCTGAATTCTAGTTACTTGTGATTCTGGTTAATTTTTGCATATTAAGTTGTTTGGTAATCAATTGTGTGCTTCCGGTTATATATCCCATCAAGTGGCATCAGAGCTAAGGTTGCAGGGAGCAGGTTTTGTGTTTGGTTATAGGTCACTCTCAGGGGTTTCTGATTGAGTGGGAGTAGAGCAATGGCAGATGAAAGTAAGCTAAGAATGGAGGAGTTGAAAAGCACAGATGGTCACTTACGGTCCTATGGAAAGAAAGAGCAGGTAAAAGAATATTGTTGGTTTGTAGCAGATCAACATGAAGGAACTGAAGATGCAGATGTAGCAAGTGTTGTTACACAGGATGCTCTGGGAGGTTTCTTGGATAAAGTTGAATCTTGGATAATAGATTCGGTTGCCTCTTTCCATGCAGCCCTAGGTAGAGGAGCTAGTGAGCCTTGCCAAAGAATTGGCAAAGGGGAAGTGAAGCTGAAATTGCAGGCAGCCAACACACAGGTGTTGAAGAAGGTCATGCAGGTCCCAGGTTTGAAGATGTGGCTAATTTCTTCAGAAAGGTTGGGTGATGAGAGATGCACAAGAACTCTCACAGCGGATACACTTGAATTAGCTGGTGGTAAGAAAATAGGTACTTTTTATCTACTTGTTTATATTACTGATTCTTCTTCTGTTGCAGAGACATGGCTTCGTAGGCTTGGTCACATGAGCAGGAAGGAGATGCATGTTCTTAAGCAAAAGACAGACATATTTGACAGGCTTAAGAACTGGAAAGCCTTGGTGTTCTTGGAGGAGATGGCAGACAGAAACTAGTGGATGGTGCTGGATACTTCTGAGCAGAGCAGTTTGGACATGGTTTTTGATTCAAAGGAGCTCACGGGTAAAAATTCATCACTCACAGGCGAACACAGGTATCGGCGTCGATCAGGAGGAACCGGCGTCGAATAGACAGGTGCCGATGTCGGTCATGTGTAGACCGAAGCCGGTGATGTCGGGCAGGGTAAGACCGACGTCGGCTAGGAGGACCGACGTCGGCAGTAGGTAAGACTGACGTCGGTCAAGAGGACCAATGTCGGCAATAGGGACACCGACATCGACAGTGTCGATAGTCAGGGACAGGTGCATGGGAACTGAGGTCGGTCAGATGCAGACTGTGTAGTGACCGAAGTCGGTCACTGTAATGGATTTTGGGTGGACAACACGTTGTCAAGGAGTCTCAAACACCCATATGGAGGACTGAAGACGTAAGTAAGCCTCAAATTCATTGTTCCTCTTCTTTATACTAGTTGTTGACTGCAGAGCAGGAAGGATCCAGGAAACAAGTGGGAGCGTGGCAGGAATATGATGTAGAACCAAGCGGAGACTTGGAAGGGTTGCCAGCCGGTATGAAAGCACAGAGACGAATGGATACCTTAGTTGAAGAATAGAGTGAATGGACACGTGAGATGGAAGACCAGGCATATGGTCTTGAGGAAGCTGCAGGACAGTGGGACAGGACTGACAGGTGGTGCCAGGTGGATGACAAAGCAGGGCTTTAGTCAATGTCAGTATAACCATTGTGTTTGTCTTACCAGGTGGATGATGGTCGCAACATTATCTTGTTGCTGTATGTGGAGGATGAGCTTGGTGCAGGTTTAGACATACAGGGTTTTGCTGAGCTAAGGGTAAGATTAGTTCAGTGGCATGTCATGATGAATTTGGAGTAGTGAAATTCTTTGGCATGGGAGACATGGAGATCATAGGTTGATTTTGTCTCAAGTGGGAGCTGATATGAATTAGGTGTTGGCGAGGTTCAGGATGCAGAGCTGGAGCACACTAAGGGCTGGATAGGTACAGTGTCTAAAATCACATGAGGTCTGGTATAGACCTGAGTTTTCCCAAGCAGTGGGAGTTGTCAGAGAGTTAGGAGCCAATTCGGGGAAGTGGGTTCTCAGGGATTTGAGAGGGACCAGCAGCAGGTATGCTATGCAGGGTCAGGACTTCACTACATGGGTTTGTAGGTTCAAATGTGGTAGGGTACTTGGATGACAGGAGATGCACCACAGGTTGTGTGGTGGGTTGTCTTCAGGATTGATCTTGAAGAGGGATACAAACTAGGAAACAGATTAGACGGAGACAGGTACAGGTATAGTGCAGCTATTTATCTCCAAGTGGGAGATTGTTAGGTTGTGGAGCTAAAAGATTCACTGATGCAGACATAGAGAAGGCCATTGGAGGAGTTGATGGAGTGTCACAGACACCGGCGTCGGTCTGATCAATCGATGTCGGTAGGATAGTGAAGAGAAGCAACTGACGTCGGTTAGGGATCGGCCGACGTCGGTCACCTCCAGGCTGACAGGGACCGACGTCGGTCGCCTGTGTGGTTCGGACTATGGATGTTATAGGCAGTTAGCCAATGAACCAAGTGTTTGCATGATGAGAGCCAATTTTAGACTCATGGCTGCGGATCTAATTATTGTAATTAGATGTCTAATTATTGTTTGGATGAGATCTATATAATAGACTCATGGTTGTATTGTAAACTTGTGCTAGAGAGTAAGAGAGCAATAAGCTCCTTCAAAGAGAGGTGAGCAATGGTGTGTTCCTCCTAATGCCATAGTACCAAGTGTGGGTGCTGGATTGGAGAATCAACAGGGTTCTTCATGTATGTATGATCTTGGTCATCAGGTGAGCATGGCCTCTATAGGAGATCTACATGGTAAGTAAGATCATTGATCTGCAGGTGTATGTGTGTGCAAGGTCAAGGTTCACAGGTGTGCAGAACCAGATTGATCTGTAGGTGTGGAAGATTAGATAGGATAGCAACACAACAGGGAGAAGGATCAGGCAGGATCTACTTGGAGTACGGTGTGTACTCATTGTGATGTACGTGGAGTACATGGAGAGCTAAGAGGAAGGCAAGGCAGTCCCTTCCATAAGTATGGTCTGTTGAGTTGCAGGTTCATGGGAGATATACTTGAAGTACGTTGAGTACTTGTGGAGTGTGTGGAGCACTTGTGGTGTGCGTGGAGCACTGGAGAACTGGCAATAGTGGATACTGACTGGTTGGAGGTGAACACCAACTCTGTGTTTGAGTTGTGTGTTGGGACCTAAGAGAGAGAACTTTGAGGAGAGAATTACTGTTCACTTGAGGTGTGGGAAGCCTCTGAAGAGGTGGTGGAGAAGAAGTGGCATCTTCTTTATTGTATTCTTTTCTGTATGAGTATTAATACAAGTTGTGTATTGTCTCTCATATTCTGTGTTATTTCTGAATTCTAGTTACTTGTGATTCTGGTTAATTTCCGCATATTAAGTTTCTTGGTAATCAATTGTGTGCTTCTGGTTATATATCCCATCATGATTCCAATGGTGATGAACCTGATGAGATTAAGATATAAACTACTAACTTGACACAAAGCATTATTGAATAATTACCTCTAGATTTAATTATAATGAACACTAATAATAATAACCCAATGCACATTTAATGATAAGGATAGCACATGGGGTAAATATTTAAAATAATCTAATTAACAAATTCATAACCCTAAGTAAATTAAAAAATATAAAAAATGGGTCAAGCAATAATTGTAACAAGCCAAAAATAATTAAATGATAATAGAGATAAGAGTATGCCAGACCTAGGCAAAATCTTGAGACTCTGAAACTATAATAACAATATAGAAGTAATGATACAAGTAGGTGTGAAATTTAGATCTATGATTATCAAAAGATAGAATTGGTGATTCAATATGAATCGTCAAATATACCATGTGTAGATTTGGAAATCACCTTTACAATCGCTAAATCTATTAGAGCCATCGATTTTATATTGTGTTATTTTTTGAGTTCTATATATTTCTATTTAGGTGCATTTTTAGGTGTCATATAATTTTATGCAATCACAATATTGAATAAATAGGTAGAATATTTTGTTTTTTCATTTAGTTCCTTGACCTAACCCTTGAAAATTATAACAAGATAAGTTTGTGTAAAGTTAGCTGACTTGGGTTACCCCTCAAGGATTTTCAACTACATATCTTGCACATTAATAATTATACTCAATGTATTTCGCTTGTGCATATGAGTGTATTTTTTATTAAGAACTTTTTATCCTCTCCCTTGTGAAGTGCAATGCAAACTACATGAACATTTGCCTTAACCCTCTTTTGGTACAAGTGGATGATGTCAAAATGGATTGAAGAAGGTTGAAGTATCAAAGTGATATGATCTTGATATTCCATATATGCAAAAATACCCTTAAGTTAGGGCAACACCATATAATACTCCTTTAGGAAGGAATAACTCCACAATGTCTCTTCGAGGGGACAACCTCCATTATCCTCTTATAATAGAAGACTCAATGCTTACTTGATATCTTTACCATGATAATCATCTTCTATATATATACATCTATCTAATCCATGGACGGGTAACCTCATAATCCCAATGTAGGCCGACCATTACCCAATGTACTAATTTCACAAGTTACTTTATTATCCTAATATATTGTACCCATATAACTAACTAAGGGGATGTGTACCACATGTTGGCATCTCCATCAACCCATATACATTAATATATCATATCCCTAGGTACATAGCATTACTTCCCTCCTTGACATGTTTCATCCTCGAAACATAGGAAGAAACCAAATAATGAGTGTGCTTCAAATCATTGCATACTTGTCTCCAATCACGATCATCAAGTCATCCATATGTGATCTTGGCAGGTGATAGCTCTCCTAGCTTGTTTCCAAATTCCATTGTGCTCCTCTGATTTCATCTATGATCATAATTATACTGCTTTGGTGTCCAAGCATAATTATTCCTCTTTTGATTCCATGTACCATATTCTGTTGCGCTACTCTAATTCCAACCGTGACCATAGTAGGTAATCTTCCATGCATAATCATAGTGATTTCGCCATCCATTCTATGTGCCATAGTATTTTTTCTTTGGATTTCATGCATATCCATAATGATTAGAAATTTTATTTCCTGTATAGATAAAATGATTGTTGTTATGACCCTTCCTCACCTAGTTCCATGTTTGTTTCCTCTCATAATGATGTGGGTGTCTATATACCTCAACTTTTTCTAATATTTTGAACTTATCCACCTTTGCTTCTACTTCTTCCACCTTTTCCTTCTTTGTCTCTTTAGTAGATGAAGTGTTCATTTATAGTTGTAGTGTGTTTTTATCTATATCATCTGAATCTTCATCATGCTCTTCATCACCTATTTTAATCTCATCCTCATGATTTACCTAGATTGTTATTGGTGCCTTTTTCACTATGATATCTTGTAAAGTGATCTTATTTTTCCTATACCAAAACTTCATGAACTTTTTCTAAACATTAATATTCATTTTTCCCAAAGTCTCTAAACATGGATATCCAAGAACTATATCCACATCATCCATATCCAAAGCATAAAAATTTAAATGCAAAACATATTTTTCCATAATGAGCTTCAAATCTTCAAATATTGAAATATCATTACCATATAATTGAACCTCCTTGATATTATTTTCTTGAATAAGTAAATGCTTGACCACATTCATGTTAATGAAGTTAAACTTACTGGTAGGGTTTATGGACACAACCACCTTCTTCTTTTGAATGCATCCATGAAATTGAAAAATTGACTCAGATTTATTTGGAGCCAAATTATTTGAACCCTTCTCTTCTTCTTTTTCTTCTTCTTCCTCTTTATCATCATTATTTTATTCCTCATCGACATCCTCTTTTTCTTTTATATTCGATCTAGGAAGGTTTGTTCCATTACTTCCCATGAAGAATACTTTAGTGCAAAGCTCAATTGATTAAACCACCAATCTTGTGCAGGCCCAAACAAAGAAAGAGATAATTCTATTTTTCATAAAATTTCCTTAGTATTATTCTCCTTAAAAATGAGCCACCATTCTCTAGCATCAACATCATCTTCCCCTGAAAATTTTTGCAACTTCATGATCCACAAAAAAAATTACGATTCATGAAACCCTAAAATGTCAAGAAATCATTAAAAACTGATCCAAAAAGTCCTAAATTTTTACTGTAGCTTCCTCTTATGATATTGGAACCTCAGTCAAAATTTTGTGACAAAATGTCACAAATTTTGACCTGTAGATTGAATATATGAAAAACCATAAAATTGCAACAAATCACTCAAAACAACTCCAAAAATTTTGAAATTTTGACTTTGTTCTCTTATATATTCTTACATCTCCAGTAAAACTTTAGAATAAAAATTCCTTATATGTCGGAAGATATAGTGAAATTATTATAAACCTTAAAATAGCAATAACTCCCTCAAAACTAATCAAAAAATCTCGATTTTGTTATTGTGACTTATTTAAAATATTCTCCATATCTAGTAAAAAAATTGTGAAAAAATTCACAACCAATCAAAATATATTGACGATTCAAAAAAATAAGGGTTTCGCTCCACATAAATTACCCAAATCGAAGCTCTGATACCACTTGATAAGATATTAATATGATTCAAATATTAAATATGTGCAGAAATACCCTTAAGGTAGGTCAACACCATATAATACTCCTTTAGGAAGGAATAACTCCACAATGTCTCTTCGAGGGGACAACCTCCAATATTCTCTTACAGTAGAAGACTCAATGCTTACTTGATATCTTTACCATGATAATCATCTCCTATATATAGACATCTATCTAACCCATGGATGGGTAACATCTTAATCCTAATGTAGGCCAACCATTACCCAATGTACTAATTCCACAAGTTCCTCCATTATCCTAATATATTGTACCCATATAACTAACTAAGGGATGTGTGTGACATGTCGGAATCTCCATCAACCCATATACATTAATATGTCATATCCCAAGGTACATAGCACAAAGTGTTAGCTCCATCACAAGTGTATAAAAATATATAATAAATTAAGGCTCTAACTTTAATAGTGTATAAGGTTTAACCATTCACTGAATACTTGAATGATGTTTGACACTTGGTAAAATGACTAGACATGATTTGCACATATAGTGATATATAAGATATGACATCTATTCCAGCCAACCATGGAAAATAAATAATAATTGAAATCAAAGGCATGGGAAACTAGGGCAAGGTAGAAGGACCCAAAAATAAATGAAGGATAGATTCGATAATCTGCCAAATCCACATAAGGTAGACTTGGAGGTTCACCTATAATAGTGGAGTTTGTTCTTGGAGACACAATTGTCTATAATGAGGGAAATTAGCCTAGAAAATATACAAATAAGGCTCAAAGTTGAAAACATATGAATATTGAAGACATCTAAAGTGCTCAAAGACCAAATAGAGTCTAATTTGGGATAAGAAGTGTAAAAATATATCTAGATATACAAAAGTGGACCAAATATGAAAAAAATGGGGAAATGACAATATGGGAAAAGGGTCTTGTACCAAATTTAGGTGTCTACATAATGCCCTTGATTTGATGTGCATATGTGATATGAATGCATGTGTGCATCAAATTAAAATATAAATAAATTAAAGCACATGACTTGAATTGCCTTGGGAATGATGGATGAATTAAATGATGCTTGAAAAAAGACTGCCCATATGTGTTGTCATTTCTTAAAAAATATATAATAATAAAAAATAATGGTCAGTTGAAAATAATCAGTCAACATCATATCATGTTATAGAGTATAAAAATGAAAATAAAACAAGAGGACAGGAACGAATACACTTTATAACAAAACAAACATATTCTACTATTTAATCTGATTAGAACTTTTAAAGTAAGTTTTAGAAAAAAATTTCCATTTCTTGATTAGACAAATAAATACATGATGTGTAGGTATTTATTGTGCCTTCATTTCAATCAATTCTTTTCCAATTCACTCAATTTAGTATAAGGTTATTTTGGATTAAACTCTAAAATAATTTAGATTTATGACGTTTCAGATCTCACTCAATTTGTTCATTCTTTTTGTCAATTCTTATCAATCTTTCTCAAAATTAAATTTTTTTCAGTTCTTAAAAAATCTTGAAAATATCTTGATATACCTTTTAAGGTGAGGGATTGTAAAACCTATTTTTTCAATCAGTGATCTCGTAAGAAAGAGCTAAATACATCATGTTTCATAACAAAATATAGTCAAAGCTTGGTAAGATCCTTGAAAAAACATACAAACATGTGTATGTAATCATCAAAAAATATTATCATGTATCACTCAATAGTATGATGGAACATCAAGTGAGGATGAGAAAGATAGTGGAAAAAAATATGCCCCAATATACACTCTACATGCATAAGATATATATAGTAATGAGCTCGATGAGAAAGGTAAGGGTACAATGCCCCTAAAAATAAAAAGATGATAGGGATAATAACATGCCCCAAATGTTGCAATCACTCCCATAGAATGGATATATAAAGTAATGAAGCACACACAAGTAATATGCCCTAATAGATGCATGGTAAGTACCATGTCAGCATAGGCATTAGACATAGTAATACCACAAATTGCAATATTCGTGATAAATATCATGACACCAAACATATAATGTCACACAATATATCACAATAATCACACACAAGTATGTAGCTACATACAGAATATCATCACACAAGGACATGGGGGTCATAAGACATGACATAAAAACTTGAGGATCCTTTATGGACAAGGACTAGACACCCCTACATACAGCGATAGGATGAGGAACTTTCATTTCACCCCTATCTATATATGGGGTACTTAATTGATATTTATAATTATGGGGCATCATAATCCATCAGGAGAGCATTATAGACATAGGGGACCTCCAGCTTGTTGGAATAAATAGTAATCTCAATCTCACCAATGTCCCATTCACATCTCTAACAAATTTGACCTACACTGAAAGTCTTCCACCACCAATTAGTACTAAAAGTGCGTAGTATTGTATCCATTGACTATCTCCATTATATTTTTGTCTTCTCTGTCATATTTTCTCCACTCAGCACTGAAAGGTTTCTCCATTATTGTTTGTCTCCACTCAGATTATCTGTATAGTTGTGTAACAATTCTCTAGATTCTTCCAAGTCTTCTATTTAAAGTGATCATTTGTAATATGATTTGCAAGATGGGAAAGATAGACAATAACTTTTCTGTGAAAGCATTTTAAAGACCTTGAATGCCACAATATTCTCTGTACTAAGGAAATAGAAGAGTCTAATGTGTATGAATGGCATAACATTCCAACTAGATTTCTTTGTATTGTGCTATGTTATGTTGTAACGTAATGTTTTGTAATATCCTCTGCTCACACTCCTTTGCATTATAATATGTTTTGATCAATTGTTTTAATACAAGAAAGAAAAATAAAATAGAAATAATTTATTGTTGTGAATGTCGTAGCATTCTAACTATTTTATTTGGTTTTATAAGCAATTAAAAATAAAAGGAGTTTGTTTTTTTATGGTTTTGAGTGTTGTGGTATAATTTTTTTTTAGAGTTGCAGTTGCCTTAGTTTTTCAACAACTGGTATCAGAGCCAAGTTCTTCAAGCCTATTAAAATATGGCAACCAATAGTAACTCATGGCAGCAACCCCTGGTGTTTGATCGTAAGGACTATGATGTATGGTGCATCAAGATGAAGACTATTTTTTGCTCTCAACAGTTATGGGAGCTTATTGAAGGTGGATATACTAAGGTAGTAGACATAACAACATTAAATGCTCTCACTCAAGCACGAATAAACTTGTTGAAAGAGAATAGAAATAAAGATGCCAAGGCTTTAAGCTATATTCACTTGGCATTAAGTGAGTGAATATTTCCAAGGATAGAGACAACTACTCATTCTAACCAAGCATGGGACATTTTTCAAAATGCATATCAGGGTGGTGACAAGGTGAAGGTAGTAAAGTTGTAGCTATTGAGAAGGGATTTTGAGATCTTGCAGATGAGAGAAAGTGAGTCTATCAATGACTTCTTTACAAGGACAATAAACATTATTAATCAGATAAAGACAAATGGAGATACAATAAAGGATCAAATAATCATAGAGGTATTGAGGAGCCTTCTAATCATATTTGATCCTATAGTGGTTGCAATAGAGGAGTCTAGGTACTTAAGACAAATGATAGTTGATGAGCTAATGGGTTCCTTACAAACCCATGAATAATGATTAAATAGTTTAGCTCGATCTTCCCATGAACAAGCCTTCAAGTCAAATGTAAATGTGAGAGGCAGGGGGAGATGAGTGTACAACAGAGGTAGAGGTAGATCTTGCAACAACCAAGAATGTGAAAGACACAATCATCAAAAATCACATAGAAAATGAAGAAGAAGGAGCAACAACACTTCAAGAGGTGATTATACTCAAAGGTATGATAAATAAAATGTGCAGTGTTATTATTGCAAGAGGTATGTACACTATGATAGTAAATGTAGAAAGAAATAGTATGATTTTAATAGGCAAATCTCAAATTTCTCTAATGCAAAAGAGGATGAAAGTGATAGCAATGAAACTAGTGGAAATTTGTTTATAATATGCAATATAGCTAAGCAAAGTAATAAAGAAATATGCTATTTAGATAGTGGTTGTAGCAACCATATGAGTGGGAAAAAAGAGATGTTCAATAATATAGATGAATCAATAAAATTAGAAGTGAAGATAAGAAATAATGACAAGGTCCCTGTCATGGGCAAAGGAAGCATTTTCTCTGCACCAAGCAAGGTGATACGAGGCAAATTCAAGATGTTTATTATGTGTCAGAGTTGAAGCACAACTTGATCAACATTGGGCATCTAGTCCAAAAGGTGTATAAAGTGAGATTTTAAGATGGTGAATGCATCATTTATGATAGGAGTGGTTGTAATAAGTAGATTGTAGCAATCAAGATGACAACCAATAAGATGTTCCCTCTAAGGATGGAAAGTGAGCTTGCAACAACATTCAAAATAGTTTTGGATGATCAATCCACTCTTTGGTACCTCAGGTATGAGTATTTGAGTTTTAGTGGTTTAAGTATACTTTATAAGAATATAATTGTAAGAGGGATACCCCTAATAGAACATAAAAATAAAGTGTGTGAAGGATGCATTTTAGGGAAGCAACAAAGAAGTGTCTTTCCCTCAAGGAAGTCATGGAGAGCAAGAACTCCTCTTGAGCTAATTCATTCAAATTTGTGTGGTCTTATGAATAATCCTTATTTATCAAAGAATGAGTATTTCATTAATTTCATAGATGACTTCAACATAAAAACATGGGTGTACTTCTTGAAGAATAAATCAGAGGAATTTGGAATCTTCAAGTAATTCAAGGTCATGGTTGAGAAGTAGAGTGGCCATTACATAAATATTTTGAGAATAGATAGAGAGGGAGAATATATTTAAAATCAATTTTTGAAATTTTTTGAGGATAATGGGATTAAGAAGCAATTTACAGCAAGATATACACTGTAGCAAAATTGTGTAGCTGAGAAATAGAACCGAACCATCCAGGAGATAGTAAGAAGCATGTTAAAGGCCAAAGGTTTATCCAATGAGTTTTGGGTTGAAGCTATAAAAACAATGGTATATTTTCTCAATATATGTCCTAATAAGAGTGTTAGGGATATGATCCCTCAAAAATCATGGAGCAGTTGGAAACCAAGTGTTGAAGACCTTAGGGTGCTTGGATGTGTGGCATATGCACATATTCCCAAGCAAAGAAGATCAAAGTGGGATGGCAAAGGAGATAAGTGTATATTCATTAGGTATAGTGAGAAATAAAAGGCCTAATGTTTGTAAAATATAGTCACCAAAGACCTTATAATCAGTCAGGATGTTTAATTCATTGAGGGTACAGTGTGGGAAGAGAGACAAGAAGAGCAACAAGTACAAACAAGGTCTTGTGGACCTTTTATTGAAACTGAACCAATAAGTAATACAACCACTCATATACTGAGTTGGAGTCCTATTTCATAAAGTGTTGATTTATCTAGTGGCATCATCCAACAAGGAGGTCAAGGAGCAACTCATGATTCAACTTCATCATCCTCCAACTCAAGGCAACAATCAGGCAAAACAAGGAGCTTGCATGACATATATTAACAGTCAAGGTATGAAGAAAATAAAGATGAAACAATGAATTTTATCTCTTTTTAGAAATTTATCCTATTTATTTTGAGGATGTAATTAAGGATAATAAGTGGTGTGAATCAATAGATGAATAAATGCATGTCGTTGAGAAAAAATAGACATGGGAACTAGTGGATCTTTGAGTAGGAAAAGAAGTCATATTTGTCAAATGGGTTTACAATACCCAAACCACTCTAGAAGGCAAGATTGAAAGACACAAGGAAATATTAGTTATTAAAGGATACAATCAATGGCCTGGACATGACTAAAATTAAATGTTTGTACCTATAGCAAGGCTAGAAATAGTGAGGACAATCATAGCCAATACTGCTTAACATAAATGGAAGGTTCATCAAATGGATGTCAAGTCAGCATTCTTGAATGGAGTGCTAGAACAAGATGTTTATGTGGGACATCCACCTAGATATGAGATTATCAATCATGAGAATAAGGTGTATAGGCTGAAGAAGGCATAGTATAAGCTCAGGCAAGCACCAAGAGCATAGTACATCTATATAGATTCTTACTTATTGAGCAATGGCTTTAGCAAAAGTAGTAGTGAGCCCACACTCTACATCAAGGTAAATAAATAAGGTATTTTGATTGTTATTTTATATGTGGATGATCTAATATTTAATGGAAATGAAAATCAGTCCATTGAAGAATTCAAATCAGTCAAGAAGGAGTTTGAAATGACTGATTTAGGTTTATTGAGGTACTTTCTTGGTATAAAAGTCAAGAAAATGAATAGTGGCATCATTATATGCCAATATAAGTATGCAAAGGAGATTTTTGAGAGGTTTAAGATGTTAAACATCAAATCAATATCCACACTAGTTGAGACAAGCTTGAAGTTGCACAAGGAGGATTGTAGCAACAATGTAGACCCCACACGGTATAAGATTTTAGTGGGAAGTTTGATGTATTTGACTACAACTAGGTCGAACATCATGTATGTAGTCCGTATCATATCTATATTCATGAAGATTACAAAGGAGACACATTGACAAGCATGCACGAGTATTTTGAGGTATGTGAATGAAATAAGGGATTATGGAGTTTTATATGTAGTAGCATATGAGTTTCAACTAGTAAGCTACATGGATAGTTATTGGGTTAATAGTTTTGATGACCGAAAGAGAGCTTCGAGGTATGTATTTCACCTTGGGTTAAGATCCATATCTTGGGCTTCAAAAAAATAACCCATAGTTTCACTTTCTACAACTGAAGTGGAGTACATAGCAGCCAATGTAGCAGCATGCCAAGTTATATAGTTAAGAAGGATACTTTCAGATCTACATGAAGAAAAACAAGGAACATCAATGATCTTTTGTGATAACATATCCTTCATTTCCTTATAAAAAAATCATATTTTTCATGGGAGAAGCAAACACATGGCAATCAGGTATCATTTTATTAGAGAACTAGTAAAAAAAGGTGAGATATAACTTAAGTTCTGCAGGTTTGAGCAACAGCTCACTGATATTTTTACCAAGGCATTGTCAAAATAAATTTTTGAGCACCTCAGAGATTGTTTAGGGGTAACAGATGGTGGTAGTTTGAATCAAGGGAAAGTGTTGGAATAAACAATAATTCTAATCCCACTAATGTCCCATTCATATCTCTGAAAATTTTGACCTGCGTCAAAAGTGTACAATATTGTCTCCACTGATTGTCTCCTTTATTTTTTTGTCTTCTCTGTCATGGTTTCTCCACCCAACACTGAAAGGTTTCTCCATTATTATTTGTCTCCACTCAAACTGTCTTCACAATTGTGTATTAGGTCTTTAGATTCTTCCAAGTCTTCTATTTAAGGAGATCATTTGAAAGACAAGCAATAACTTGTCTGTGAAATCATTTTGAATACCTTGAATGCCATAACATTCTCTATAGTAAGGAAATAGAAGAGTCTTCTATGTGTGAATGGCATAACATTCCAATCAGATTTTTTTGTATTGTGTTGTGTTATGTTGTAGCATAATGTTTTGTAATATCCTCTGCTCACACTCCTTCACATTGTAATATTTTTTGATTAGTTATTGGAATACAATAAAGAAAAATAAAATAGATGCAATTTATTTTTGTGAATGCCATAACATTCTAACTCTTGTATTTGGTTTTGCAAGCAATTAGAAACAAAAGGAGTTTGTTGTTTTAAGGTTCTGAGTATTGTGGTTTAAATTTATTTTAGAGTTACAACTACCTTATTTTTTCAACACATCCCACCCACTACCCACTCTATATGGTTCAGGGCCCTATTTAGATATATATAGATGGGGGGCCAACTCTAGCTATAGCCTCCTCCCCTTCTATTTCTATATGGGCCTGGTCATCCATATCCATTCCATGATATACAATGTTTCTATTTAGATCAGAGACTACACCACATTCAACCCTCATAAATGCATTAACTCAATTGATTGGTGTGGTGAGAGAGATAGAAGAGGGAAGAAGAAGAGCATCATCATGCCCTCGTATAGATATATAGGCCTCTCTTCGATAGCTATCTAGACTAAATAAAGAGATCTATTGGGTGAGAGTGGGAGGATCAAAATCAACCATGAGAGTGAGTTGGGGTTCAAGGTTGATAGACTTCAAATCAATCTGATAGTCATCCATTCCAACTATAGGATATATAGGGGGGCCACCCCCAACTGTATATAGTTTTTTTGGAAACCTGTCCCCGCTTCCCCCTCCCCCCAATATAAAGTTTCTTTGGCTCCCCTCTATATATATATTCTATTTTTTTTGCCCCTCCCCCCTCTATATAAACTAAACTAAACTTTATTTGGCCTCCCCCCAAGCCCTATATATCTATCTAAATTTTTTTGGCCCTCTATATAAACTAAACTTTGTATGGGAGTTAGTTTAAATATAGAGGGACTCCCCATATATATAGAGAGGGGTGCCACCCCCAACCCCCAATCCCTCTATATATAGATGGGAGTTGAGTTTAGATTATAAAGTTAGTTATATTTTAGTTTAATTTAGTTTAGTTTAGTTTCATTACACACAACATATTTAAAAACACACATGTATATTAATCACATGTAAGCAATTAAGAACTCATGGGGCATGCACACAATGTAATAGTCACAATGTAAGTATTTTTTTTACCCTATTTTTGATTTAATAGTGTTTAATATGTATAAAATTTTATAGATCTATTCAAATTGTAATATATGTAATTTAAGCATAAATATGAATCTAAAGCAAAATTGACAATTGAAACTGATTGATAAGTGGCATGTGCTAAAAATAGTATATGTAACCAAATATGAGATACTTAACTATTTTGGTTTATATTTGATAATGGTAGGTATATTATGGTGGAAATTAGGATAAGACATGACTATGATAGCTCAGATCCAAAATCACAGTCTCTAGATATTTTTGGACAAGGTCGCACTCCCTACATAACAATGAAGGGCGGTCATGTTAGTTGATTGTGGACTTGTTTGATTTGACTATGATAAAATTTTGATTGTTATTCCACCTATGCATGTGTCTACTAAGAGGGTTGAGATGCTTCGCTTATGTTAGTGACACACAAAAATAGATGTTTTCCTTCTCTTCACCTTGGAAACCCTATGGATACTTTTAAGAGTTAGAAACCTACAAAATGAGAGGGGAAGTGTAATGGATCAAGCTGACCCCAATCACACTCATTGATGATTGACTGTTACCTACATATCTAGACACTTTGAGGAGGGAATCAAGCCACATGTAGTTCTCCCACCTAGTGTAATTGTGCAATTATTCTCCTTGATTATATGTATGCAACTAATAATTTGAATTTGATACTTGATAATGTTAGTTTTTAATGTGATTTGAAATGCTTTAAGATTGATTTGTGACTAATCTTAGTGAATGGTTTTGAATTTGGGAAGAATAGGGAAAATATTATGAATGTGAAGTAGTGTAAAAGATAGATGCTAGAGAGAGATCTAGTTTCTTTGAAATGAGGTTTTTATTTTATTATATAGTGAACCTTTTGAATAATTTATGTTGACTAAAATTTGACCTTGCAGGTCAAAATTAGGCACCCCTATATGAAAAATTGGCCTTTATATCTTTTAGGGGTGAATATCATGTATTAGTGTGATTTCAAGTTTATTCAATGTAATATGAATGCTATTATCTTTGATCATTTTGTTGTCTAGGTCCTTTTACTTTCTTTGAGTCATGCTAACAGGTCTGAGCAGAGTTTAAAGAACATTTTCAAAGTGTTAGATCTTGCATGTGTAATAATTAAAAAGTAATTTGATCATGTGGGTTTGTTCATATTGGTTCAAATTTAATATGTACTAATTTTGAGGTCCTTCGTTGAAGCACAAGCATAGTTGTTCATGTTCAAATACTTACTTCAAAAACATTTCTGGACTTAGTCATTTAAGCTCAGTCATTCACTTCAGGTTTATCTTGGTTTTTGACTTTAGGTTTTCCTATCATGTAGATTTCATTCAGAGGAAATGTTCCATACAATCTCACAACAAAAGTACAAGTGTTTATTATTTCAAAGTTTTGTTTTGGATTTTTTGTTTAAGTGTCAGGAATTGTTTCAAAAATTTTGCCTAAAATAATTTCCACGAAGGACCTTTTTCAGGCTAAGGGACCATTTTAGAAAGCTGAAGGGGTCATATTCATTTTTTATAAGGGCACTTTTGGCTCAGTTCAATGTTTTTGAAGGGACAATTTAACTTTTAGAAGGGTCATTTGCAAGAACTCCAAAGGTCCATTTCAGAAAAGTTGAAGGGATCATTTTCATTTTCCTGAAGGGCACTTCATCTTTTTTGAAGGACACTTTGCAACCTTTCAAAGGGTACTTTTTCAAAAAAATGGTCCTTTGCAAAGTTTTCGAAGGGTACCCATCCACAACAAAGTAAACCAAACATAAAGCCAAAAGGACACTTTCAAGATTATTGAAGGACCAAACAAAAAGCCCAAAAGATTTATTTCGAAAAGATTGTTTGAATGATTTCTTCGGGATAAAGTTTGAAGGATAGGTTTAACAAAAAAGCTCAAAATATTTTCTTGGGGAAAAAGTTTGAAGAAAACATAAGGAATGCATAAAGAAAAATCCCAAAGGAATTCTTTCGGGAAAAGTGGCCAAGACAAATCTTTCGAGGGACACCTTTAAATCCAAGTGTCCCAAAAAGTTCCTTGAAAGACATCTTGTAAGAAAAAGTGTCCCATGCAGAGGTTCTAAAAGGGCACTTTCCATGATTCAGAGGGAACTTTACATAGTTAAAGAGCACTTGGCAAAAGTTTGAAAGAAACTTAAGTCCGAGGAAAATGTTCTGAAGGAATAACGAAGGTGATGGCCCCACAAATGTCAACTTCAAACTACAAAAAATATTTGTTGGAGTCAAAAAAGCTTGGCAAGAACCTGAAGGCAAATATGGAGGTAAAAAATAGTAATATTTTGAGCATTTGGTGTAGGAAAAATAAGTTAATAATAGACAGGTTGATGGTTCGGGTCATTATTGAAAATCAATCAAACTAAAGAGCTCCCATGAAATTGATGAACATAGGTGTCGATAGGATGGCTGGCAGTTAGAAAGGGTATTATCTAACTTTCACAATGAATCTCATGTCTATTGAGTAGTGCTATGTGTTAGTTCCCCCATTTTAGGTTTTAAATGCTCTTGGATGGTTTATGATGGAGGCAGTTACTGGTGCAAATTTTGGAGGTTTTGCACCACTTTTTGCCATTCTTATGACTGGTATCAAATGAGTAAACTCCTGACAAGACATGACTCACCTCACTCCTCTTTCACATGAAATTATAACTAATATTCTCAAGGTGCCACATGTTTGAGTGACCTTTGGACTTCCCTTGATTCCTCTCTCAAAAGCTATATATATGCATTCTTTCAGCTCTTTGAGCAACCTCCATTGGTTATTGGGAAAACTCTAGCTAGATTTGTACTTGAAGAACTTTTGAAGAAATATACAAGTATTGTTGCCACTAATATGATATAATAGTGAGTAATGAATTGAATCTTGTTGGTCTAGTCTAGTGAAAGATTATTTTTCTAGCTTGTACTCTTGATGGTCTATCAATTTGCAGAAAGGAGATTGTTGCAGGTCTTTACTAGTATTCTTTTCTAAGTGAAGAGATATCCTAAAAGTGGTCCATGATTATATCCCTCTTTGGAATCATTCATTCCCTTCTTAAGAATCATATACCTTCTTGAATCTAGCATATGAAACATTGATGTAGTAATGAATCCTGAGTTGTGAGTCTTGTGTGAGAAACATCTTATTTGTCTTTAAGTAGTGGTTTCAGTCAATTGGGAGGACATTATACATTGGTGTATCACCACTTGGTTTCTTAGTTATTTTCCTTAACCCTTTTCATACACAATTGTTAAGTTAGAGAGAGAGATTTAAAGGTGCATCAAGGAGAGCTATCCCCTTATCTAGAGATTCATCTCAGTGAAATTGTCACCCATAGTAAGAGAGATGTTTCCATTATGCTGCTTGGATGAGGAGAGATGAGCATCTCCTCAAGGGTGTGAATCCAAGTGTCAATAGTTTTTGGCACACCTGGTGGGACTCTTGTTCCAAGAGTTGGAGGATTTTTGGTGTTGTCTTCAACACATCAGCCTTTGGAGGCATTTTTCCAAACATCAATATCGACTCCAAAGACATATTAGTTGGTTAACCAGCCCAAGTGATCCTTGAAGAACTTTGGTAATGTGTTTCTTTATGTTCTTACTGGAAATGAAGTTTCATGGCTGCCTATGGTTATGATTTTTTCTCTTTACAAGTTGGTGAGATAATTCAAGCTCGTGCCATCCCATACCAATATAGACAAGTCCTTGGTCGGTCCCAACATGACCATTTTTAGCCATGTCATGACTTGTATCAGTCTTATAATCAACCTTCTCAATGTTTTACTCCTCCTAGTCAGTCGAGTCTTTTTTCTAATCAACCCATCTCCTCCTTCAAACAAGCACTCTTGAGATATGAGAACTATATGATAGATCTTGATACTCAAAGAGGATGTGGTCAAAATATTCCTAGTCATTCCATCCATCAAGTGAGAAATGCATTAGAATTGGTCAAGAAAGAATGGGCTCCTTTTAAGAGATCTAATTGGAAAAGGATCACAAGTGAGATGCTTGATTTGAGTGGTTTGATTGCATCCTTGGAAGACAAGTTGAGCATTCATGAGAGGCAGCCTTACCAAGTGTATCAATCTTCATATTCACTTCCTCAAGTTTCCTATCAGTCATACATGAACTCTAATGAGTCAAACCAAGCCTATCAAAGTCATTCTTTTCCCAAACATTTGGAGGAGAGAGTTTACAAGATAAATCTTGTGCTTGAGGCAAATTTTGATAGGCAGATTGAATTGGCAAATCTGCATATGCAACAGTCCATGTTGGCATCGAAGGAAGTAGATCGAAACCCTCATTTCCCTCTCATATTCCATCACCACCTCAAAAGGAGATTTCTAATCCTGGCATTCCAAGCTGGAGTAAGGTAGTTGAATCTTGGGAAAAGAAAGAGAAGAAGAGTCTTATCGAATAATATGATATTGAAGAAAATTTTGACCCCATACAAACCTTTCCTACCTTTCCTCAAGAAGAGAGTTCCAATCCTAAGATCATGAGTTGGAACAAAACAATGGAGTCATGAGGCAAGAAAGAAGAGAAGAGTGTTGTCCAAGAGTGTGAAGTGGAAAGTGGAGTTAATTCTTTAGAAGTCCCTCTCACCCTTCCTCAAGAAACTTCCTATATTCCATGGCAACCCTTATATACTCCCCATATTCATGATGATTCCTGCGAACTCAAAGAAGACCTTACCAAAAAGATAGAGTTTGAAGCAAAAATGAAAGTCAAGGTGAGATGGAAGGTTTGGACTCAAAAGAAGATCCTATGCCTAAACACACCCCATCTCACCTTCCTCAAGAGCTTCCCAAAGAGCCTCTTATATTGCATTATGAATCTGATCATGAGATCTATATCCCACCTCTAAAAACTAGTTCCTTGTGTCCTCTTCCTATCAAGCTTTGCCCTGATGGACCTGTGGTGTGGGAACTAAAAGAAGAGCAACTGGTCAAAAATCAAAATGAACTCTTGATTGAAAAATATATACCTCCTTGGCATCTTCATTGGGATAAATCACTAGATTTTAAGATGCCTAGTCTTGACATCATTAAGCAAGAAGTTGAGGATCTTGCAGCCCTTGATCAAGGAAATCAAATTATGGCAACTAAAAAGCAAATTGAAAACTCTTAAGAGGCCTTAAGAGATGAATAGGAGGTGAATTATTGTCTTGAGTCTTCTTGTTTGGATTATAATAGAGAATGCTTGCTTTGTGTTGAAGAGCCTATTTTGAGAGAAACAAGCGAAGAGGAATATGCTCAATTCATGGCTGATCAAGAAAATTGTGTGACTGATTATGAGGAGGAGTTCATCATATGAACCCATATTGATGAACAAAAAGATAATTCACAAGATTTTTCCTCCATACTTGATGAGGAGGAAATGATCATTGATTCTTTTCTTACTTTACAAGATACTATCAATGGACTAGGAGAGGTTCTTGATCAGACTTTGGATGACTTGTTTGAAGTCATTAGAGCGGGCTATACTCCTCTTCAAGGAATCTATTAGTTGGTCAAAGATGGAGACGGTGGCATTGGAACTCAAGTAAGTATGCAAAGGAGAAATAAGCTTTCAAATTTACCCTTTCGAGAATTTTGTGAATTTGAGAATGATATATTTGAAGTCATCAAGAGAAGATATCACCCTCTAGAAGGAACTCATCATCTCTTGAAGGTTGAAGAAAGTTCATATTGGCCTAAAGTTTCTAATGAACATGAATTCAATCCTTTTGAAATCATGCCTATAAAGAGGATGGGAGTTGATCATGAGAAAGTGAATGGGCAGCAACATGAAGCAAGTGATCATGTACAAAAAGAGTTCATTTCCTTGGTCAGATTATTTGGAGTTGCTTGGTTCTTAATGAGCATCATGTCAATAAGGTTGGCAGACTTTGTGAGAAGCATGGAGGTAGCAATGATAAGAGACAAAAGGTTTATTGACTCATCCAATCCTTCATGCCATGAAGTGAGAGGATTTTCAATTTTCCCCTTTAATCTAAGAGGGGGAAGAGCATACCCGATTAGCTATACATAATTAGTTTTATTTCTACTATGTTCGGTTATCTTAAGTGCTTAGTAGCACAGCTTTGGTTTTCATGTGTGTTTGTTCTTTTCCTTGTGTTTTTTGAGGTGGTAACTAGTTGTCTTGTTGATCAAGTTCTGAATCATGGTCAAGGTTTCTTATTTATTTTAGTCCTTAGATTACTCTATAATCCCAATGGACTAATATGGCTATTGGTCTAGTTAGTATAGCAGGCATACTACCCCTTTGAGTCACTAATTTGTTGACCAAATTTTGACCCTACAGGTCAAAATTGAGCACCCGTATATGAAAAATTGGCCTTTAAATCTTTTAGGGGTGAATATCATGTCTTAATGTGATCTTAGGTTTATTAAACATAATATGAATGCTATTATATTTGATCAGTTTGTTGTCTAGGTCCTTTTACTTTCTTTGAGTCATGCTAACAGGTCTGAGCAGAGTTTAAAGAACATTTTCAAAGTACCAGATCTTGCACATGCAGTAGTTATAGAGGAAGCTGATCATGTGGGTTTGTTCATCCTAGTTCAAATTTCTTGTGTACTAAGTCTGAGGCCCTTCATCGAAGCACAAGCAAAGTTTTTCATGTTCAAAGACTTGCTTTGAAAACATTTATGGACTTAGTCATTCAAGCTTGGCCATTCACTTTGGGTTTATCTTGGTTTTTGACTTCGAGCTTTCCTATTATGTAGATTTCATTCAGAGGAGATGTTCCATACAAATCCCACAACAAAATTACAAGTGTTCATTCTTTCAAAGTTTTGTTTTGGGTTTTTTATTTAAGTGTTAGGAATTGTTTCAAATATTTTGCCCAAAATAATTTCCATGAAGGACCTTTTTCAGGCTAAGGGATAATTTTTCTGAAGGGAAATTTTGGCTCAGTTCAAAGTTTTCGAAGGGATAATTTTCCTTTCAAAAGGGTCATTTGCAAGAACTCCAAAGGTCCATTTCAGAAAAGTTAAAGGGGTCATTTTCATTTTCTCGAAGGGCACTTCATATTTTTTGAAGGACACTCTACAATCCTTTCGAAGGGTACTTTTTCAAAAAAATGGTCATTTACAAAGTTTTTGAAGGGTACCCCTCCACAACGAAGTGAACCAAACACAAAGCCAAAAGGACACTTTCAAGATATCTAAAGGACCAAACAAAAAGCCTAAAATATTTCTTTTAGAAAGATTGTTCGAATGATTTCTTCGAGAGAAAGTTCGAAGGATAGGTTCAGAAAAAAAGCCTAAAAGATTTTCTTGGGGAAATTTTTTGAAGAAAATAGAAAGAGTGCATAAATAAAATTTTTGAAGGAATTATTTCGGGAAAAGTGGCCTAGACAAATCTTTCGAGGGAAACCTTTGAATCCAAGTGTCCCAAAAAATTCCCCAAAATACATCTTGCAATCAAAAGTGTCCCACACAGAGGTTCCAAAAGGGTACTTTCTATGGTTTGGATGTCACTTTCCATAGTTAAAAAGAACTTGGCAAAAGTTTGAAAGAAACTTAAGTCTGAGGAAAATGTTTCAAAGGAATAAAGAAGGTGATGGCCCCACAAACGTCAACTTTAAACTATGAAAAATAGTTGTTGGAGTCAAAAAATCTTAGAAAGAACCTGAGGGAAAATATGGAGGTTACAAATGACAAGATCTCAAGAATTTGGTATAGGAAAAACAAGTGAATAATATACAGGTCAACGGTTCAGGTCATTGTTCAAAATCAATAAAACCAAAGAGCTCCCATGAAATCAAAAAACACAGGTGTCCATAGGATGGATGGCAGTTAGAAAGGGTATTCTCTAACTGTCATGATGAGTCTCACATCCATTTAGTGGTACTATGTATCAGTTTCCCCATTTTTAAGTTTCAAACGCTCCTAGATGGTTTATGATGGAGGTAGTTACTTGTGCAAATTTTGGAGGTTTTGCACCACTTTTCGCCATTCTTATGACTGGTTTTGAATGAGTAGACTCTTGAAATAACATGACTCACCTCAATCCTCTTTCACGTGTAATTATAACTAATATTCTCAAGGTGACACATGTTCGAGTGACCTTTGGACTCCCCTTACTTGATTCCTTTCTCAAAAGCTATATATATGCATTCTTTCAGCTCTTTGAGCAGCCTCCGCTAGTTATTGGGAAAAATCTAGCCAAATTTATACTTGATGAACTCTTGAAGAAATATACAAGTGTTTTTGCCAATCATATGTTGTAATATTAAGTAATGACTTGAATCTTGTTGGTCTAGTCTAGTGGAAGATTATTTTTTCTAGCTTGGACTCTTGATGGTCCACCAATTTGCAAAAATGAGATTGTTACAGGTATTTTCTAGTATTCTTTTCTAAGTGAAGAGATATCCTAGAAGTGGTCCATGATTGTATCCCTCTTTAGAATCATTCATTCCCTTCTTAAGAATCATATACCTTCTTGAATCTAGCATATGAAACATTGATGTAGTAATGAATCCTGAGTTGTGAGTCTTGTGTGAGAAACACCTTGTTTGTCTTTAAGTAGTGGTTTTATTCAATTGGGAGCACATTATACATTGGTGCATCACCGCTTGGTTTTTTAGTTGTTTTCCTTAACCCTTTTCATACACAATTGTTAAGTTAGAGAGAGAGCTTTAAAGGTGCATCAAGGGGAGCTAGCCCTTTATCTAGAGATTCATCTTAGTAAAATTGTCACCCACAGCAATAGAGATGTTTCCATTGTGCCACTTGGATGAGGAGAGCTAAGAATCTCTTCAAAGATGAGAATCCAAGTGTCAACAATTTCACCAACTTGTGAAACTTTTAGATTGACCCAAATTAATGTTTTAAATTTTGTAAACTAGTCATTATATGGTGTGGGGATGAGGTTTCATAGGTGTATAGGTCCACGACAACATATGTGTCTACCTAGCACAAACTTATCCCATAAAATTAGGGACAACTGTCCTAAGGTTGGAAATAGTCCAAGAGTGATATAAAATGTTTGAACATTGAATTAGAAATTCATATGTAGTAATGACAATAAATAGAGGGTCAAGTTGGCATATAGATAAGTGGATTAAAGGAATGATGAATAAGAGTCATGTTGGGTGCAAGCCAAGTGTTTTAAGATATGCCAAGAATTAAAATTGTCATGTACTTGTGCCCAGATTTAGGTATCTACATTCCCCCTCCCCTTTTATTCTAATAATTAAATTGACAAAGCAAAGGATAAAGATAAAACCTGAGTGTGTACAACACACTCTGTGTTTTGATAGGAAACTCTAATTGTGCAGGGCACTCAAATTTAGCAAACCCTACAACAACACATGAAATAATCAATGTCTATATTTAAAATTTTAAAATTGAGAGGAAATAAAAGAATGAGTACACTTAAGGGAGATGAAACCATTTTGCCTTGTAACTTGTAAAATAATGATGAAGCATTGGAGAAATGTTCCATCTTGTCAAAACACTTGGAGAGATGGTTCCTCATGTTGAACAACTAGTGAATTGAGAGTGATCAAGTCCCAATTTTGAACCACTAGTGAAATGAGAGTGATCAAGTCCCAAATTTGAATAACAAATCAAGCCCTTAAGTTGGAAAGATGTTTGCTCTAACCCTCATGAATGGGGATAAGTACCCAATATACTAATCTATAAAAAGGTGGAACCATAATGGGTTCGTTAGAAGTGATGTCAAGGCCATTTAGTGTCATTAGACTTGAACATGCATCACCCATAACATAAACGTGGTACCACATAATGGGTTCATTATAAATAATGCCAACTCCATTGAGTGTCACTAGACTTGAACATACATTACCCATAATACAAAGAATAACACTATTGTAGACAAATCTAGAGTATGTTTTCATGATAAAAAGAGAATGAAGAATATTCATGCCCCCATCATGACTATAGTGGAAAATATATTTGAATTGAAATAACAACCATTTTATTTTGAATCTATAAATTGTATTGTAGCGGATATGGGCATGAACTAGCATCATGCCTTTCAAATTTTGAAAAGTGTATATATGTGCATGAACTAGTATCATCCCCCATAAATTTGTACCAAATTATATATAATTCCATGTATATATATACTCAATTGTAGTTGTATGTAAAATCTTTAATTCTTGTTCTTGTAAAGTTTTGCATATGCCCATGCACATGCATCAAAGTGTGTATGAATTTATACTCAAGTTTCTATGATTTGAGTGCATATGCATGTCATATTCCCCCATAATATGTATCAATTTTCCAATATATATCACGTGTCTTATTTATTAATTACTTTGAATCTTTGAAATATATACTTTGTCATAAAATCTTATTTTTATACTCATGAAGGCTTGAATCTCTAAGACAATCCCGTTGTAATGCCCCCTTTTGAGATGAAGGATTTAACTTAAAAATCACTCATCTTAAAATAAAATTTAAATGTATCATGTGATAAAGATATAATCATAAATAATCATGTCAGCATGTGGTGAGTATGTAATCATAGTAATGTAATTATTATTGAAGCATGGATGAAACATATTTAATGCAAGACATACAAGTGTCATGTCTAGATAGATTTAGCAATGAGATGCATGGTAAAGTAGCCAACTATAAATAAGAATACACAAAAAAAGTTCATGAAATGTATCATGGCACCACTAATCAAGCTCAACAAACACAACAAACATAATGCCATGCACTTTCACACATAAAGTCGATGGTCGCAACACATATAATGAATATATCACAAGAAGCAAGGCCACAGGGCCACATGAAAATGACATTAAGAATGTCATAAACAAAGGATATAAAGATGTCACACACACAAGGAAAAGTGGTTGCACACAATAAACAAACAATGTTTAGCTTATCATGAAAGAAACATCAAAGGAGCACAAAATAAGTAAAAGTTAGTATACACCATCCATCATTTTTATATACTTAACCTTATATACCCAAGTAGGATTCCTCAATCCAAATTAGGGTTAAACAAGTATATGGATTGTGTGTTAGTTTTGATAAAGGTAGAGTCTTTATTTATAGGAGTTCACATGTTTATATGTAATGTCTGATCATTGAATAATGTTAATCAAATTTTATGTTTGTATCCTCTGGCCAATTATAAAATTTGGTATTAGAGTAAGGATATCTATGAGAGTATTGGGATTTAAATGTTATTTGGGGTAGCTAAAAATTGATTCTTGAATGCCCTAATTCTTGAAATTTACTTAATACGATTATTTTATTTATTACTAGTTATTTTTACAGTTGTAGATTTTTGTTTCGAGAGAAAATATGTTTTTAGAGTGTAGATGTGTGGGTAAGAGGCAATCACATTAAAAAAAGGAGTTAAAATTTTTAGTATAATAATTGAAATCACAACAATCATTTTACAACATGGGTGTAATTTTAACTAACATTAATATTTCTCAAAAGATTAGTTGTCTTGATCACCATGCAAAAAAATTCCTTATGTCTAAAAATATGAACTTGAATGGATATTACACTAATTTTCACCCAAAAATAGTCACTTGGAGTTTAAAGTATCATAGTGCATATTTAGATTTAAATTTGAAAGTGCCGTTCAAATCTATTTGTATCCACCTGTGACATCTTTCATCATTCAACATTGTAGATAACATGCAATTTTGATTCTTAACATTTGACATTTAGCCCAGTTGTACTTCCACATGTATATGTATTCCATAGTTAAACATCATTCACACGTCTTCATCCCCTACTTTGACAAAATATCAATGCCTCTTCATGTAACTTGTCACCATTAAGGAATGAATTAGTCGTGGTTAATATATTTTAGGCATAGTTTTGGTTTAAATTCTATAAATAGATGTGGAATGTTAGTTTGTTTTAATAAGTGGTCAATGATTTAAATAAAGTTTGTAGATTTTTTTATAATATAAAGTGGTTGTTATTTTATTATATAGGTTTATAAAATTAATTAGATGTAGTTTTGAAGTATATCTTGTATATTATTTGTTATGTAGTAGTTATTTTTTAGTGGGGCTATCAATCAAGTCCAAATTATTTTCTTATAAAGGATGCATTTTTTGGGGTACCAGACGTCCTCTGTGTCAAGTTCATCTTGGGGGGAGGGGAATTATGGATAGGTTAGTCAATAATATGAGAGGAATTGAATCAAAATTATTGATTCAGAAAAATAATAAAAAATGTCTGTACAAAATTCCAAGCAAAACAAAAGGGGTCAAAATTAACAAAAACTAGAAAGTTGTGTTATTATTGTAGGAAGCAAGGAAATGTTACTTTGAATTTCCTATAGAGACCACAGATCTCATTGATGGAAAACTAGAGGTCTTGGTTGATACCAATAATAAAGAAGACGAAGAAGATTGGGAGTAGACTACTCATGAAAAGGATAAATAATATTTGTATTGATCAATGATGACCAGCTCTCATTAAAAATAAATAAATTGTGTGTGAGAGCGTGTGGTGTGAATGAGTGTAAATAGGTATGTTAGTTCATGTTTACATATATGATTGTTAACCAATGTATGCATATGATTGTGAACTAATGTGTGCCTAAAGTAGATACATAATATGAACTAATCTAGATGGTTGATGTGTCCCAATACATGAAAGGTTGATAATGTTCCCTATTCATACTTGGATGGTCAAAGATTGATTTTTTTATTATCCATCAACATCTATGGTTGATGAAAGGTTGATGTGTTTCCTGACTATCCAAAATTTATATTGCATCACGTGTTCTAGATCATGTATATTTATTTCATTCTCTATGCTCGTACTAAGAGGGGAATATTATGAATATTTAGTTAGTACATCATTAAAATTAATTATATAGTCTAACTAAGTTATATGTGTTATAACAACTCACCTAGAATATATTTTATGTAGAAAGAGTATTAGGATTATGTTAGGTGTAATAAACGTAGACTCCTTATTAATGGGATATCACCTATCTATATGTAATGCCCAATCATTGAATAATATTAATCAAGTTTTATATGTGTATAATTTGACCAATGACAAAACCAATAAAAAATTATGATGTCATGCAGTCATTACTTTACTTACATTCTTCATATAGAGGTTGCATGTGACGAAGCCCTCCAAAATTTCAGCAAGCATCCATAATTTGTGAAGAGATGGTTTGATAAAGATCAAATCTAAAATATTTTATAATTTCAGACTTCATACTACTTTGGGACAAATTACATGAGAAGAAAAGTCACCATGAGAAATTGGTCCTCTCTAGATTGGTCCATAACAAATTTCAAAAATCTTTAGAAATAATGCCTTTGGACGAAAAGGATTGAAAGGCAATGAAATATCATTATCAGTGAGTGTAAAGTACTTGAAACAACACTTCTTAGTTGTTCCATTCCCATTATTATCCGACTGACTTTGATTTTTATTTTAGGAGTAATGTAAGACTAGGGAAGAATTATATTAGTATCATTCTAGTTCATTTTCTCTTGGTTCTTTATTTTTTTCGTTAGCTTAGACATAGTTTCCAATTACTTTCTTAGATTTAGTTTGTTTTGAATAGTTGATAGTTAATTAAGTCTTGTTAAAGTAAAAAGTAGGGAAACTATAAATACTTTCACTCAAGCATCATTTCTTGAAATTCACAAAAGTCACATCATTTAAATAACTAGTAGAAAATCCTAATCATATTCAGATGCTTGATAGAGCAAATTTCATTATAAGAGAGTGTGGTTTTCAAGAAAAAGGCTTTCACTTCTAAACAAATATTAATTGATTTTGTTTGGTTGAGATGTGTTTTCACTAAAGGTTTGGATATTTTTTTCAAAATTGTCACTTAAATTAACAAAATTCTTAAATTAAAAAATAGTTAAACTATACTTCAGTAATGCCACCTTAAGGGACACAAAAGACAAAGAAAAATTACTTGTAGTAAACTTTTGACTATCCTTATGTTTAAACTTAAAAAATAAAGTCAGAGATATCTAGGGTGAAATGGGTAGAGATATTATAGGGCACAAAAATGGTAGACTGTCTCTAGAATAGGCCAATTATTTGCAAAAATCATATAGAACATATATTGAATTTATTATGCTGAGATGTGTTAAAGATATAAATTAAAACTATGATATATATTGCAATAACAATGAAAACAAGATCTTATCTAGTTTTTATGCTAATATAGATCTAGATCTAGAACAGGCAGAAAGTGGGTTGGATCTAAATTCTGAAACAATCACTTAATTCTATAAATCATACCTCTATAGCCAAAAACACTTGCGTCTACTTGGGACTATTACATTAACACTATTATTTGACTTGGATGCATGTGTCCAATACAAAATACCTGTTAAAATAGGATATGACCACCTAGATGCTTCTAGATTCTGCATCGCCTTCGTTTTGGTGCATTCAGATCTAGGTCATCGAATGTCACTCCTTATCAAATAACAAAACTTTAGTTCATCTTCATATTGGTTGTGATAAAAATGGGTTAGTGGTAACATGGTGTAGAGTTAGCTCAAAGACCCTTCTGTTAATGAGGGTTGCCGACATAGCCAATACTTCGAAGAGGGCCTCATACTTATGTAGTTCTCCCCTACATGTTGGCTTGTGTGTAAATCATGCAATGTGTGATAAGTAAGTACAATAATAAATTAGCTTGTAACTTAGAAAATATAGCTCTTGGGATACTTCTTTAGTACTTCAGACCTATAGATGTGTTGTCCCTATAATTTATATGGAAATAGGAAAAAATAGAGAAGCTTTTCTCACTTGAGTGTTTGATAGAAAGCTTTTGGTAAGTTGTCTTGTTATCTTTAGGTCTTTTTTAGGTGAGGAAGGAATGAGGGTTGATTTTATATTTATACCAATCCCTTTGGAGAATATCTTGCATTAAATCACTTAGACCAACCATAGGAGTGCATTTCATGTAAAAATTGAATGAGTTTAAGGCATTGGACACCTGCGTTACGCTGGGACACTTGCGTTGATATAGACATATGATTGGGATGAAAGAGTTCAGTCAGTTAGAAAATAAGTGTAGGTCCAAAACTTGCATAAAATATCTCACATTAAAGCACTAGACACCTGCATTGGGATATGACACTTGCGTTGATACAACATTTGATTAGGATGTAAGTGTCTGGGAGTTAGAAAACAGGTTCAGGTCTAGAAATCATAAATATGGAAGATAAGTAGGTTTATAAAATTATGAGTAAGATATAAGGTCTGATTCATCAAAATAATATTGATCAGAATAAGAGATAATTAATTAGACATAAAAAGAGAGAGAGAGCGAGCCTTTTGCAATAGAAAAGGTCTAGAAGCTGAAGGTACATCCATGATATGTATTTGCCATGTACACAAGATTGAGGTGCTATATAATTCAAAAATAGTCTCTACATTTTCTCCCCCCTCACTCTAGTAATGAAATTACTAGTTTAAATGAAAATAAAAGCATACTTGGGTGTGTATACACACCTTGTCTTTGCTTGAGTCCAACTTGAATGTTTTGTTGGTGACTGACCTCAAACCAAAAGCACCTTACAATATATAATCAGTGCATATAATTTGAAATTAAAATCATTAAACTAATTAAAATTGAAATAGAGCAAGGTTTAGGAGTACACCTATGTATCGATGCAATCGTCTTGCCTTTTGGAAATTTGACTTGAAAGATATATCATTATGAATCACTGAAACTGAGATCATAACAAATATAAATCTATAAAGTGCATTTATCTAAAGAGACAAAGAGAGATATTAGAGGGATCATGCCCCCAAACTTGGAGAAAATATGAGTTGCCACCCAACAGCTGAGATTAGATCAATTGTGCAACCCAATCATACTCATAACCTGGTGAGTGTGAGTGAACCAAGTCAACTTGTTAGTGCAAGATTTTATTTTTGTTTATTTGTTTTATTTGGGTTGTTCCTACATATGTGATTTAACTTGCTTAGGTGTCATGTGTCATAAGGAGTTACACTTGACCATCATGTTTAGCTAATTAGTGGGAGTTACATGCCTATTCTAGGCTTTGTCACCACTATTACATGGGTGGTTACTTCTCATCTCACATATTTGTACATATATTTTAAAGTTGAATACATGGAGGATTTGCATTGTTACACTCGATTTCTCTTTCACAACTACTTACTCATTTGCCGCTTTAATTTGTTCAAGTTTTAGTGTTTTCGTTGTTCTGTCTTTGATCTTGGTGGAATCTGTGACATGGTATCAACATATTGGAATCGGTAAATCAAATATCTCAGTTTTATGTTGTTTGAGTTTATTATGAGATCGTGAGTTTTTTTGCATCCATTGTTGGAGGTTTTCTCTGTAGTATATTGCAATTTTGCATGTAAGTTGTTTACTTCAGATCTAGTTCGTTGTTAAAGGGCTTTCTATCACCCTGGTCAATGCTTTAAAAATATGCTTCTACATAGCAAGTGCAAAGAACCCATTCTCTGCATAGTGGAGATAACAGAGTTTTTTTAGATTCAATTCAGTGCCAAGAAGAATGTCGTGATAGCTGCATTGAACGGTGGTCTAAAGGAGTGGATTAAGCTTATGCAAAAATATTATACCCTGAATACAAAAGAGGTCGTAGTTTTCTATTGATAACGCCGCTACATGACCTGCACTTGGCCACACGGCTTGAATAGAAAACAAAGAGCTGGGTTGGATCTTGTGTATTGGTGAATGGTTATAGCGGTTGGCATATTCAGTGGTCTCTTCATGCATGCTGAACTCCTTCATTGTTTCATGTCTCCACACGACCTGGCTAACCAGCTGCTTCTCGTCCACCTTAGGCCATGTCTTCTACATCACGTTGGTCTTCACCCTGGTCTTCACCCTTGTCGTATTTTGCATGATAGATCTGGTAAAGTGTCATGCGTGCTGGTTTGAATCTTGGCCCACATAGATGTCTCATATCTTACATATTCATTCGTTGGTTCAATGCCCACACAGGCCTGCATGTTACCTGGTTCCAACTCGCCTGATCTAAAGCTCATCATCGTCCACCTCTATGTTGCATGCGGTCCTACATCATTCATGGTATTCCAAACCATTATTTTTTGGTCAAAAACCTAAAACACCCTTCACTATTCTGCTTACTCCTCTTATTCACATTTTTTTATGGTCTTTGTCAAAGTTTTAAAAAGAGTTTTGTCAAAGTTTTTTAACATTATTTAAAGTCATATGATGAGCTTTTGATAAAGCTTTTGGAAAGATCCATATAAATGTGAAAACATTGACCTTTGAGGAAATATTTCGGTGGGGTGATTGTCAAAACTGATTTTAATCACTTTTCGTGACTGACTTTTTGGTGAGGTGGAGGTGATTTTGTCATGGCGAGGTGATTTCACCTTTGGGTGTTTTTTTTGCTTGTGGTTTTTTATAAAAACATTATAACTTGGTGAGGGCATGGATGTTTTTTTATTGTTTTTTATTAAAAATAATATATTGTATTTGAGAGCATAATCATAAGGGAGATAATATGAAATTGTATTTTGTTTGGTCATCGACTTTTATTTTCTCATTAGTCGAAGACGAAGGGTGAGGTTCAATTTGGTAGGCAGGGGAACCTCATCACAAGCAAACCAAACTTTCTTCTCCTTCTCTTTGATTGCTCACTCATTTCATATTTTGCTTCTCTCTCTTCTCAGACACATTTTCAGTGGTTATCGACGTCCATTATAAAGAGCCATTTTTTGGATAAAATTGGTGAATTTTGGATAATTCTAAGGTCCATGCAGCCCTTAGACCACAACATTGTGGCCCCTTGTTCAGTACTTCCAATGTACTTTCTTCTGAGTGTCAAACTTTATTTTCATTTATTTGTCTTATTCAAGTTGTTCCTACACATGTGGTTTAACTTGCTTAGATGTCACGTGTCCTAGGGAGTTACACTTGATTGTTATTTTAGCTAGTTAGTAGGAGTTACATGCCTATTATAGGCTCTGTCACCACTATTATAGGGGTGGTTAATTTTCATATCACCTATTTGTACATCTATTGTAAAGATAAATACATGGAGGATTTGCATTGTTACATTATTTATTTATCTTTCACAACTGCTTGTTTGTTTACTGTTTTGTTTTGTTCCAGTTTCATTGCATTCGATGTTTCATCTTCGATCTTGATAGAATCCCTAATACAACTTACACTATAAAAATGGTGAAATTGGATGATGCAATCAATTGTGACCTATAAACTTGGCAAAATTGGGTGATTTAATGACTTCAACCATACCAAAAATTGAACCAACTATTGTAATAGATTTGTTCAATATAGTTCTGGAAAAGTCTAAACTGGAGGGTGGTGACAGTCCATGAAAGTGTTTAGAATTAGAAATTGATTTAATTTTGAAATATTAGGCACACATTGCATAACATATTCACCTTAGATATATCTCATGATCAAACTATGTATATTGAGGGTACCGATGTATAGAATTCTGCCACAAATGTGTATTTGAATCATATAACTGTTCAATTTGGTCAATTTCAAAACTGTGTAAGTGTGGAGAACATGTTTCTAACTCATGCCCCCACTGTAATTTGGAAATGTTGAGCACTGAATAAGTGTGGAGAACATGTTTCCAAAACATGCCCTCACCGAATTTGAAACTGTGTCAAATGTGAAGAATATGTTTCTAAAACATGGCCCCACTATAATTTGAATATGTGAATCAATGTGGAAGTCATGCATCTATAGCATGCCCCCACTAATCTGCCTTCCTTTTGAGGTGAGGGAAAGTATAAACTGGTAGTTACCTTACCTCAAAAGGATAAGATAACCATGTAAATAATGAATTACCATGTAACATATAGAGGGAACATATCTAGCTAGATATATCATTGAAGCACAAAGAATGTGATCACACCAAGTCTTAAGATACATGATGTAGATCATGACAACGTCTAGATAGTAATGGTACAATATCAACAAGTAATCAAGCTCACACACAAGAGCACTTAAAAATCAAATCAAGAGACAAAGGTTTAAGGAGACCGCAAACAAGAGGCATGTTCAAATGTCTCACAATCAAATGAACAAGACTTAGTAAGATGTCCACAAAGCAAGAGTGACATATTCAAATGTCAACATACAACAAATAATGGCATATTCAACTATCAAATAGGCAAAAAAAGGCACAAAGACTGAAAATAATGGAGCGTATTCAAATGTTTAAACAAGCAAAATAATAGCAAGGCAAGACACTCAAAGAAGTGCATAAATGAAAGCATGAGCAACCAACATAAATATAGCATACTAGTCCCTAGATATATGTGTTGGTGAAAAAAGTCAAATGCATAGCATATCAAGTACACTACAAAAGATATAATCATGGATAAAGGCATGTATAAGTACATATATGAGCTCAAACATGATAATGTGAAGTGACCATAGAGTGATATAATTTGTATGTATTGTGATCATAAGAGGTGGATTCCCCCAACATCCTGGTGACGTGAGTAGAGGGAAAGCCTAACATCCAAAAGTGCATAGATCATGTATCTATGTATGTCTGAATAACACTTAAAAGATGTTTGAACACATGTATATATAAAATATTGATATGCCATCTACCAACATGGAACCGATAATATATATGCCAAGGAGCTAATATAACATGTAAACGCTAAACATATTTTTTGATTTTTGAAATTTCTTTATTTTTTTGGTATTTTGGCATATGTGAAAAGAAAAGACTATCCGATGATCATATCCAAAGGATGCTCATATATATCTCCCCATTGTGAACCTCATGTAATAAATTGGTGATGTTTGTGAAGAACATACATATGTGAAATATATGTCACTATAGTATTTATGATGCTCTATGTATGTAAAATAAGACTCTGTGGTTGTGATGTAGAAATAGTAGGAGTAGGGGTTTGTGGAACCCATCATCGAGTGTTCTATGGTTTCCTTAGAGTAAAAAAAATAGGTGTATACACATAATATTTTTAAATTTATCAAATACGTCCCTCTCCTAAACCTATCTTCCAGGAATCCATTGAGTCTCACTCTCTCTTAGTGCATGCCCTAAAGGGTACACTGGGAAAGGGATAGATAGACCATTGGTTCTTCACAAGTTTGTTGTCCCTTATTGCCACTTATTACCAATTTAACCAACTCCTAAAAATATTCCCTAAGCTATTACTCATCTTTTGCATACTCCTCCAAACTTTTACCACTTTTGTACCCCTTTTCATAACCTAAAGCCCTTTTGGATAGTTTACATGACTAGGTCAATTGGGTTAACCTTGTACTCTTATTTGTGAATCTCTTTTAGGGTCTAGGTTGGCTCTTAGTCAACCTAGCCCATGACTTAGTGAGTTTTTATCAATAATGATACTGGGTTGATTGGGTCGACCCTATCAGTCAAAACTTTCAAAAAGGTTTAGGGTTAGATCTGCCTATATAAACACATCCATTTCACCATTATTAGAGAAACATCAAGAGATATTATTCATTTGTGCTTATTTACAATCTGCTCTTCCACCATTCTACTTGAGGAGTCTTATCTTAGGGTTTCTACTTAGAGAATATAGTCTTGTGAAGAAGTCTTGGATGCTTTGGCCTTTCTTAGTGATCCTTACAAACCACAACAACCTCTTACAAAGCCCCTTTGACCAAAGGAGAGATTGAGTCTCAATGGGTTCATCTTTCAGGTAAGTATCTCTAACTTTGCTCCTCTCTTTAGTAGATAGAAGTAGCATAAGTAATGGCTTTTGAATAATATTACTCTTATTCTCCATGCATTAAGGTCTTACCTATACATAGCTTAATTAGGATTCTCTTATACATATTAACTTTTATTTATTTATTAACCCTCGTATTGTGTCATAAGCTTTGGTGAGTACTAGAGTAGATATATTTGCTTTACTTGTTAGTATAGTGAATATGAAAACATAGGACCTAGTTAGGGTTATTATGTGTTTTTGCTTAATTGGAGGATTTCAAACCCTCTCTAGTAATATTATTGTGATAAAATATCCCATAATCGGATATAACAAATCCATATTGGTCATGTTCTTGATTATTTAATGTATCCCCAATCGAAATTGTAAGTAGGATTTATCTTTTTCAAGCTAAGATTAATTCATTGATCTAATACATTTTTTATTGCATACATTATGATGAATCTGACGTGAATCTAACCCTTGAAGGTTTTCTTTCACATTTTTAATTTATATCATTTTATTTATTATTTTTCTATATTTACGATACTAGGTCAACCAGGATGGTATTGTTTATAACTTTTGTGCACAGATTTAACACATAGTCACATCAAAATGACTTTGTTCTTTATGTGGAGATCTTCATCAAATACAAGTTACTATATCAAATAGGTCAACACATTACTCTTGTTCACTTCTAGATAATAGATTATGTCGAATAGGTTAACTCAGTCTATTATTCAACTCCAAAATATCAAACTAGGTTGAATAAGTCAACATAGTATCATAGTCAGCTTCCAGATAACAAACCAGGTTGACCATGTCAATATAATTATCTTAATAGACTTCAATAAATAGAGAATTATAGAACTAGGTCAACCCAGTCGACACAATTGGCATAATTTTCAAGCAGCATTCAAAGCACTTCAACAAAAATCTCATAGTCCTTAACATCTTCCAACCCACTAAGGTTCCTTTCTATCTCTCTTTCAATTTAGTTCTTCCTTACAATTCTATTTTACAAAAATGGAATCTTTAAAACTGCAATCATACAACAAACTAGGCCAACCTAGTCGACCTAGTTTTATATTCTATCTTCTATTTGAAAGACTAGGTTGACCTAGTTGACTTAGTTCTTATGGACTCTTACTTTTGTAGTACAATAGTGACACTTTCGACTCTATTTTTTAATGTTTGCATATAGTGTCACTTGAACTGACTCCGTACTGTACCTAAAATTTGGAATTAACAATTATATGCTAGTAATTACTTCACACTTTCACTTTTAGTTATTTGCATTCTTAGAATAGCTCACATAGTCTAATCAGGTGGTTTTTCAATATACCATTTAGTTCTTGATTTTTATTTCACACATTAACAAATCACAAAATTTCAAAATACATTTAAACATTTTTCTATCCAAGGCCTACCTACTTGTGTTTCATCACCAAGGGGGAAGCCAACTTGATTTTCTAGTCAAGTATAAACACATGGTTAATGGTATGTATTGACAAAGCACCTGACACCCTTATCACTATGAGATTGTGAAGTGAAGGGTTAGGCCCTAATACCAAGCTAGTACTATTGGCAACATAGCTCCCTTTCAACTGAAATGTCTTGAAACCATCCATAGATTGCTTTCTAGTTCCCTACTTTCAATCAACTTCTCTATCACACTTAAAATAACACTTTATAATAATCTAACAACATTCAAGATGACCACTTAGTTAGCTTTTTACTTTTCAATTGATTGCTTGATCTTCACTCATTGTATGTTGTATTGCAAAACCTTGCATTGGCTAGCATTGGTGCAAGGTTTTGTGTTATGCACCTCAATTGGATCATTCTCATTAACCCAATTACTTATGTGTTTCCTTTAATTTCTTATTTCAAAGTACATTCCAAAATCTTTCTCTATTTTCATTATTCTGTCATTATGTTTGACATTGCCTCTTACAGACTATTTTTTCTTTCCTACCTACAATACTAAGTCAACTTGGTCAACTCTATATCTCTTTTACCAGTCAGGTTGCAGTACTAAGCTAACCTAATTGACCCTGTATCCTTATCAGAATCTATTTTTTCTAGAGTGTAGTACTAGGTTGACCCAATCGACTTTGTACTCTTACTGCTATCTTGTCTATCTGACTCAGTTCTCTATTTATGTTTCCTTAGCATTCTGTTCATTTCTTCAAATCATCATGAAGTTCCCTATCAAAATCTTCTTGGATAACCTAAATCTATTTAGACACTATATGGGGTGATCTTTTCTTCTTAACTTTTCTTCCTCTTTTCAACTTGTGGGGCATCTTGTGATGCCCATCCACATATTACTCTAGCCTTTGGGGCCTCTTACGATGCCCACCCACATATTATTTTAGACTTTGGAGTATCTTGTAATGCCCATCCCTACATCCACTTACCTTTGGGGTATCTAGTGATGTCCAATATTATTCTCCATTACATGCTACCAAACTAATTCAACTTCAAAAAACCTTCTAAGACACATAGGCTTGTCTTTCACATGTTCATCTTTTATATATACGTTAGCATAGGATCCTTCCCTTCTTTTTCATGTTTTCTATATACTATATATCTAACACTTTTTATAGGATATTTACATAGGTCTCACCTTCTACAATAGTCCTCTCTTTTTATAAACATTAGTCCTTCCTTTTGGTCTTTTGGTTTTCCTCTTCTTCTCATGAGTTGCATTTTAAAACCACGAATAGGACCCAGTCTTTCTCATGATGTATTTTTATCCCCTTTATTTTTATACTTTATTTTACATATTTTTTGGGCACCCCTTGGGTTTCTATTTTATGGATTGTAGTGTAAGACCATGGATATGACCTAACATTCCTCACAAATACCATCTTTTTCTTTTCTCATTTATTTGTCCAATACTTTTTGGCACCCTCGTGGGTTTCTCTTTTTATGAGTTGCAGTGTAAGACCATGGATAGGATCTGGCCTTCCTCATAAAATCACCATCTTATCATTCCTTTTCAAGAATGTGTTTTGTAATGGTTACAAGTTTTTAATCTTTGTTCTCATCTTTAGCTTTTACTTCTTTTCATAGATGAAATTTGCACAACAATTTATGTTAGCATATTTCCCTACATTTTCCTCATTCTTATGATAACGAATCACACTTTACTGTCATTGTATCCATTTTTTTGTCTTTTATCACATTTTTTTTCGATTTGAATCAATTCAAATTATTTCATGTTTCATTCTTCTTGATTTCCTTTCCTTCCACTCCACATTAGATAAAATAAGGCCGAAGTCAAGATAGCACTTTTATTTCACCTAGATTTACGAGACAATTAGACACCATGCTCTCTAAAGTTATCTCCTTTAGTAACCAAGTTCCAAGTATTCAAATGAAAGTCATCTTTAACATTCATGTTTGGTTTTTCGAATTCATATGGAAGGAGAAAATAAAAAGCCATCAACAAAGTTAAAAGATAAATCATTTGAACTAAAAGGCAATGATATACAAAAGACAACATGCAAATCTCAAAAGTCAAAATCATATCAAAATATGTGATTAAAAGCACATCTCCAATCTCTAATCAAAGCTCAAACTCCATAGTTGGTCTCATAATAGAGCTGACATCCATTGGGGTGTGGTAGGCTAGTAGATTGGAATAGAATAATTCAATAAAATATATGGTTCTGCCTACTTTTTCATGTAAATACCTAATCTTTGCAATAGATCAATGACTCTGTAAGGAGTCATGAGGAATGGGGAACGTGTTGTACAAAGGTAGTTTCATTTTAATTTTCATGCATATAACCTTCATGCGATGATCTATATACTTCATTTGTTGACCTAGGACTTGTGTGGCTAGGAGAAGTTCTTTAGAGTCCTTAAGGTTGATAGTTCTCTTGTTTTGACAAACCTAATTTGAATGTATTGAATTTGATAAAAAGTTCATCTACCTTAGTTTTTCTTTCATTCTCCCCGCCACCCATTTCATTTTCCCCCTTGACAAGCATGTGTGATTCTAAATCTGTTTTCCCTCTTCTATATTCCCTCTTCTTCACATATTAAAAACATGTGAGCATTACTTTGTTTCAGTTTTATCTATCCTTAGAGTAAAACATGTTTGAGCAACTATGGATTACTTTCTTTACACCATGGCTCTACATTTTTAGACTTGATTTGATTTCATCTACCATTTATTATTATTGTACTACCTTTTTTGCTGACACCTGAGTTCATTTCTACTTTCATGTACTTTTTCCATTATTGAGTGTGGTTGGCTTGTTACTTTTCACTCATCAATATTGTTTTCCCTTTTATGCACTTTTTTCCATTGATGATTGAGTAAGCATTGTTACTTCTCATTCATCAATGTTATTTTACCATTTTTTGGTTTGCCCATCTTTATTTATGTAAGGATTATTATTTATTTCACATTGATGTTTGATTGCCATCCTTTTAATATGTACCCTTGGTTTGATTTGGTGAGTCTATATTTCTTACTTAAGGTTTACTTGTTCTAGTTTTTTGGTCTTTAGTAGCTTGGGTTTTCAGTTACCCGATTTACTCTAAACTTTGACTTGGTCATTTGGTCTATCATAGCACTTGTCACCCCAACTTGCCAAATTTTCAAGTACATTCCATCCACATAGCACCAATTATCTTGGCCTTCCTACATTTGTTTTTTTTTGCTCTTTAGTTTTGTATTCTTGGGATTGTTGAAAGTAGTCTCTCCACCCTCCACAATCAAAACTACAAACACAACAAATAACCATCCAGTGATAAAGGTAAGTCAAGGTACACATCACATTTATTTTTTTAGTTATTTTCATTTCAGTCATTTACTATCAGTTATTTTATGCTTTAACATACTTTAACTTTTTTTTAGCCTCAGCATTGTATGTTACTATGTTCTTTCTCGAAGTACCATCCCCTATTTCACTTAAGTGACACATGATGATATTTGAGTGAAGCATATGTATACACATAATATTTTCAAACTTTACCAATTACTTATGCTTTCTATCTTGTAGGAACCGATCGAGTCTCAATCTCTCTAAGTGCACACCCTAAGGGGTGCACTAAGAAAGGGGTGGGCGGACCATTGGTGCTTCACAGGATTGTTGTCCCTTATTACCATATATTACCAATCCAACCATCTCCTAAATACATTCCTTAATATATTACTCCTCCTTTACACACTTCTCTAGTCTTTTACCACCTTTCATACTCTTTTTCCTAACATAAAGCCCCTTTCGACAATTTACATGACTAGGCAAACTGGGTCAACCTTGTACTCTTATTAGTGAAACTCATTTAGGGTCTAGGTCAGCTCTTGGTCTACCTAGCCCATGACCTAGTGAGTTTTTTTCAATAATGATACTAGGTCGATTGGATCGACCTTGTCAGCTAAAACTTTCATAAGGGTTTAGGGTTAAATTTGCCTATATAAACACATCCATTTTGCCATTATTAGAGAGACATCATGATTTATTATTCATTTGTATTTTTTTACAATCTAATCTTCCACCATTCTACTTAAGGAGTCTTAGCTTAGGGTTTCTACTTGGAGAATATAATCTTGTGGAGAAGTCTTGGATGTTTTGGCCTTTCTTAGTGATCCTTAAAAACCAAAACAACCTCTTGTGAAGCCCCTTTGGCCAAGAAAGATATTGAGTCTCGATGGGTTCATCTTTTAAGTAAGAATCTCTAACTTCGCTCCTCTCTTTAGTAGATATAAGTAGCGTAAGTAATGGATTTTGAGTAAGATTACTCTTCTTATTTATGCATTAAGGTCTTATCTATACATAGATTAAATAGGATTCTCTTATACATATTTACTTTTATTTATTTACTAAGCACTATATTGTGTCACAAGCTTTAGTGAGTACTAGATTAGATTTCTTTGCTTTACTTATTAGTATAGTGAATATGAAAACAAAGACCTAGTTGGAGTTATTGCATAGTTTTTCTTGACTGGAGGATTTAAATGTTAGGGTGTGGAGCTAAAAGCTTCAACTGTTACAGACATGAGGAAGGTTGCTAAAGAACCAGAAGCACCGGAGTTGGCAGCATGATTGACATTGGTCAGATGCAGTGCAGAAGGCAATCGGCAACGGCAGGGAGTCGGCCGACGTCGGCAGCACCAAGCAAGCAGGGATTGGCGTCGGTCGCCTGTGCGTTCCAAAACTGTTGTTGACGAATAGTCAGTTAAGTGAAGTGAGTGTTTGCATGTTAAATGACTAATTATAGTCACGAGCTGCGTGTCTAATTATTGTAGTTAGAGTTCTATTTTTGTAACCATGGGATTCTATTTAAAGACCCATGAGGCATGTATTGTAATGATCAAGCAGGCAAGTAAAAGCATTGAAGCAAGCAAGATCAAGGAGATCTACAGGGGTAAGGTCAAGGAGATCATCTGAAGCATTCAAGGAGGGATAATAACTCAGGCTATAGAGTTGTTGTGTTGAGCAAGAGAGAGAGGGGAAGAAGATCTTGAGGTGTGGCAAGCCTTTGAGGTGGAGGAAGAAGTGGCATCTTCTTTATTGTATTTTCTTCTAGTAATATTTAATACAAGAGTGTGTATTGTCTCTCAAATTCTTTGTTGTCTCAAGTTTCTAGTTACTTATTCATTCTGGTATAATTCCGTGTTTATTTGCTTATAAGAAAGTAATCAATTGTGCTTCCATTGGATAAGGGGTCCCTAACATTAAAACCCTCCCTAGTGGTATTGTTGTGATAAGATATCTCCTAATCAGGACTAGTAGATCCATATTGGTCAAGTTCTTGATTATCTAATGTATCCCCAATCATAAGTGTAAATAAAATCTATCTTTTATGAGCTAGGATTGCTTTGTATATTTGATGCATTTATGATTGCATACAATAAGAACATGTGTAGGTGCTCTGGATATCTAAATATGGTGTGTAGTAAATAAAGATTCTATGGAACCCATTATGGATCTTCGATGCAATGATTTTTCAAGTACTGGGCACCAGTAAAGGGGATTGCATATTGCTTACCCTTTTGTTGAGGATTAACCATAGTAGGTTTGATCATTAATTGCCTAGGTACAAATTTCTCTTACTCAAGAGGATGATCATATGGAATTTCAAAAAATGTAATTACCTGATTAACATGAATGTATTTAACACACCCATGCATTGTATAAGGTATTGCTTAAAGTGTATGTATCCAAGGTCATCCAAATAACATATCAAAAAAACTTGTGTAAGGTATAACTAAGATAGTAGTAACCATATGAGTTTGACGTACCTATAAAAATAATTCAATCTCACCAAGAACCTATTATGAGGTTCCATTAAATTATCTAACTGATTTGGTCAAAAGATGTAAATCATGATTTGTATAACACAAATGCATGAGTAATATCATAATACAAACATTTTCACTTTCACTATTATCAATCATAGCGTTGTGTATAAGTTGGAGAACATAGTATGCTCGAATGAATAAGGAATGAAGATATGAGTGATCAACCCTAATCTCACTGTCATTAAAAGTAATAGAGGGTCTTTGAACCATATGAAGTGTATGTCATGTATAGGCACCAATAATCCCATCTAATGGGTGACCATAATGAGATGAAGAAGGGTACACATTATATGCCTTTTTCACTTCTAGATCTTTTTTTGAATAAACTTACAAAGGATTGTTAAATATATTTTTTTTGGTGGTCATGAGGTTGTGAACCTGATTCTTTTGGAGGATCATCAAATGTAATATTTTGGTTATCAATGAAGTCATGGATCTTATGCTTGAAGGTGAAACATATGTTCATAGGATTCCCAAGGCCTTGGTGATAGTGATAATAAGCATCCACATCACACCCTTTGGGCAGAGGTCTACTCATATCAACCTCTATAAGATGAGAGAGATATATAAGATAACACTATATAAGTTATGGGAGTAATGAATCTGCAAACTCGAGTAAGCATGTAAATTGTCCCTATGGTGCATTGAAAAAGACAATCTGATTATTTTGTTATGACACAACATTAACTATGGTGGTTGTTTCCTTTTTAGGCTCAGGAGGTTTTACCTTATAACTTGGTTTTATAGTTAACTTAGTATTAGATGTAGATGTAGTTAGTGTGTTTGTTACATACTTAAGTTTGTTTAATGAGATAAGTTTCATTTCATGATCACAAACAGTATGGCATGAGTCATTGAAACATTTAAATTATTTGAAAATAATGGACTCATGTAATGGGGCAAGCAAACTTTGCTTGAATATGTCCTGAAGCTCTATATTTACCATAGGATTGGTCATTTTAGCTAATATTTTCTTATATAGTAAGACATATTCATTAATTAGTTAGTTGGTTCTTTGTTTAATTTTTTCAATTTGGGCATAGGAAACCTTTTTAATGATATTGATAGATACGTGTGCCAAAAACTAATCTATAAAAAGTTTGAATGCATTTATTGATTGGGTTGGTAAATCATATAACTACCTTAAAGCAAAATATTTGAGGTTCCTTCAAAATAATTTGGTCAAAATTTTATCATTGGAGGCATAATAAAGGCATCCCACATAAAAAAATAAAAGATTTTGTTTAGGGTCGGCCTTGCCATCATAAAATGTGAACTTAGGTGCAACAAAACTAGTTCGTAAGGGGTGCAAAGATATCTCATGTGCAAGAGGATTATGCAATACCTCTTATGAATCAATAGAATAAGGATATTTCATAGCATTTGTTTACTATTTATAACCTTAGTTTTTAAAAGTTTTATAGTTTTAACAAGAGATTTCACCTCTTGGTCTTTTAGGTTGGACACTTGAGAAGTCACCAAAGGAGGTTTCCCCATAGGTTGGGTAGATATAGGCATTGAAACCATTAATTATGTTAAAATATTTTGGTTTCCCATGTAATATGTGCCAATAGAAATTTTAGGGAACAAATGTTGAAATACATATCCTGTGCCCCCATTAGAAGTATGAAGTGTCAATGTGCTTAAGGGGAGGGTTGTTGATATATGGGGATGGCCCATAACTTGAATAACATGATCAATAGATGGATTTACTTGTTCATCTATGATTTTTGATTTTTTAGTTTCTAATATGGTTCTTAATATGTCATCAAGATCTTTAGGGTTTTGATGAATACACTCATAAAATAATGCAATTGTTGGTACTTGATCAGGATCATCAGTTTCATTAGACTCGTTTTCATTATCAAAATCTTATTCTATGATAAACTCATCAATAGGCTTTTCATTCTCAACATTGATATCATCATGATCCATAGGATTAGGTACCTTATTGGATTTAGACATCTTAGGTGGTATAAGGGGAAGCTTAGTGTGTTCAATAGGAACACCTCCCAATATAGGGTTATGCCTAGGTTGCATGAAAAATAATATAAGTAAGAAATGAAAAAGTACAACAGTTTGAAGCCTTAGCTGACTAAAAAATTTAGGAATTAGATAAAAATGCATTCATATGAATCAGGTTCACAAAATATTTAACCCTAAAAAATATATTAAGGGATATCTAGGGTTAAAGGGGTAGATATAGCCTAGGGGACAAGGATGGTAGACTATTTCTAGAGTAGGCCAATTAATTGCAAAAATCAGATAGAACATATATTGAATTTATTGTGTTCAAATATGCTAAATATCTAAAGTATAAATATGTTAGATATTACAATAGTAATAAAAATAAGATACCTAACTGGTTCTAATGCTAATGTAGATCTAGATCTAGAACATGCAGAAAGTAGCTAGATCTAGATTTTGGAATAGTACCCTGATTCTATAAATTGTACCTCTATAGCCATGAACACTTGTGTCTACCTGGGATAGTTGTGTTGATGCTACTCTCTGAATAGACATAGGTATCCATTATAGAATACCAGCTGAAACATGACGCGACCACCTAGATACTTATGGGTTATGTGTCACCTTCACTCTGATGCATTCAGAGGTGGGTCATTGAATATTGCTCCTTACCAAATAGTAAAACCTTAGTTCTTCATCTTTATATTGATTATATAAAAAATGGGTTAGTGGGTACATGGTGTCAATCTTCCCCAAAGACCCTTCTATTAATGAACATTGCCTGCATATCCAATACTCCAAAGAGGACCTTAGACTTATGTAGTTCTCCCCTACATGTTGGCTTGTGTGTGAATCATGCAATATGTGATTAGTAAGTACAACAATGACCTAGCTTATAACTTGAAAAATATATCTCTTGGGATACTCCTTTAGTATTGCAAACCTGTAGATGTGTTGTCCCTATGACTAATATGAAAACAGGAGAAAATAGGGAAGCTTTGCTTTCTTGAGTGCTTGATAGAATACTTTTGGTAAGTTTCCTTATAAAATACCAATCCCTTTAGAGAATATTTCACATTAAAACACTTAGGCTGACCATAGGAATACAATTCATTTAAAAATTAGATGACTTTAGGGAACTGGATACCTGCATTGGGATAGGACACTTATGTTAATGTAGACATTTGACTAGGATGTAAGAGCTCAGGTAGTTAAAAAATAAGTGTTGGTCCAAAACATGCAGAGATGGAAGATAAGTAGGTTTATAACATTTTTGGAAAGATAGATGGTCTTAGTCATCAAAATAACAATGGTTGGACTAAGAGATAAGGAATTAGGCACACACACACACACACACACACACACACACACACACACACACACACACACACACATATAGAAGCGAGGAAGCTATAAAAGTTGAAGGTACATCAATGATATGTATTTTTCAGGTGTACAAGACTGAGGTGATATATAATTAAAAACATAGCATCTACACCTTACACCTTTGTTATATTGGTTCCCAACGCTTTGAGAGACTAAATGCAAAATTTATAGAAGAAAGAGAATATGAGACTATGAAATCTCCAAAATAAAAATAAAATTTTCTCTCCTAAAAGTGTGACTTCAGTAGTCTACATCAAGGCTATAGACACTTGGTTGACAATAGAGAAAGCTTAGAGTGGAACCAAATGTATCTCTATCGAGCTTATAAATGCTTGTCTGACAGAAGAACAATGCCCAAGCCTTCTATTTCCTAGTCATGTCCTTCATATAAATAAATAATTAAATAAATCTACCATTTCAAAAGTTTTGGTCAAGTCATTATTCCCAAGCCATACCATAATCTCTTAAAATAAACAAAATAAATCACTTCACACATACTTTGATTCTTTGAAGGTGTAAAGACCTAGTATGTCATGTGACAAAATTGGAATCCATGTGTAAGGACTTTTTGAGAATATGTATCTTTTAAGTATACTTAGTTGACTTTATCCACGAGGAAAACCAAGATTTATAAGTTCTAAATGTATTTTGTGATGTTTTTCCCATAAGGCTGCCATTTGTTTTGATCAACATGCCCCTATTTTTCCAAGAAATAGAGACACCCAATTATTTGAAAATCAAATACAAACTTGATATTATTTCATAAGTCCCCATAATTTTATTTTAGATGCTTAATATTCATCTTGATTAATTAATATTTTCTCTAAGGTTCGTATTATTCATATTATTTAAAACTTTAATGGATGGGCATATCACAAACTTAGTAATTTCCCTAAATTTACGTAGTTATTTTCAATTTAGGTCTTTGTGCCTCAAGTTCTGGAAACTTTGTGATTACAAGAATTATTTGTTTGGGATTACCTCTATTTTATGGTTTGTGCTAATATTTACTTAATAATTTTTTTACATGTTTTGTCTAAATGTTTTATATAGGTAACACGGGCATGATTTCTAACTTAGTGAAGTTTCACGGACTTATTCAATATCATGTAGGCTAATTCATCAATAATACATTCTAAAACTCTATGACTAGGGGTAATTTTAGTAGCTATTCATAGTCATTTGGCTATTTATAGTTGTTTGGATATAAGTAGATTTTGGTCATCTTGAAAATGATTAACTATGTGAAAATATACATTGGTCTATTAGTCCAAATTTTATATAATTTCCTATATTTGTGCTTCTAATTACCCTATAAGATATATTCTAACATATTTTCAGACATAGTTTCACCATAATTACTATGCATGTGTGGCTCTCATTTGCCCATAAATTATAGAAGACATGTATTAGTTATTTTGAATCATCATTAATAGTCATATACATAATATTTTTCAATGTGTTTTTACTTGACATGTTTCATGTTGAACATTTTGGGTTGTAGAGTCAAAATTTCCTTTCCAAGAGTATAATGCCTCTATTACTTAATGGATTGAATCAAGACATATACTTATTTACTATATGTTGAATAGTTCATTTTTATAGTAAATAAAGTCTTAGAATGATACTTATGGGGTGGCCATTCTACTTAGAAAGTGTTTCATGTGTAAATTGTGAGGTGTTTGTCTCGATTTAGAAATGATGGGAGATATTAGGTAGCACGAGAACATGTGAAGAGCACAATTTCTTCTTCAATTTATTGAAGGCATGGGCACAATCCTTTATCAACTAGAATAATAAATATGACTTGGTCTTCTAACGTAATGGTGAGGATATATCTAGATAGCTAAGGATGATTTTTTTATAGAATTTAACAAGACCAAGAAAACTCTATACCCTATCATGGTGGAAGGATTTAACCATTTTCGAATAAATTGTACATTTTTAGATCCACCATATTTCCATGGGCATCAATGAGAAAACCAAGATAAGGTATCGTAGTATGACCCAAAGTACACTAGGCTTGATTGGAAAATAATTATTTTTGTTGCATTATGTGAGGAACATGCTCTGCATGTTGAAGGTGTTCTTAACAAATACATGATAAAATAAGAATATCATCTAATTATATGATTAGAAATTGATCTAGACTGTCTCTAAAAAATCATTCATCAAATGCATAAAGGTGGCACGTGTATTAATGACCATATACCTACTCACTAGCCACTTAAAATAGACCCATCTTGGAGATGAAAGTAATCTTCCATGTGTGCTATGACTATAATTTGACATGATGATAACAAATTTTCAAATCAATCTTGGAGAAAACATTTCCTCGTGAAGTTAATCCATTAAATTGTTGGTGTGAGGAAGTGGATACGAATTCTTTATCGTGATCTTGATAAATTCATTAAAATATATAGAAAGACACCAAGTGTCATCCTTATTGAGAACAAGTAGACTAATAGAAGCACAAAGATAACTAAATAGTTTGAAGAAATTTTTGGAAAACAAGTCCCAATAATATTGTAAATTTATAAGATAAAATTATAAAACAATGGAGCATTGAGAAGAGGAACCAAAGGAAGAAGATCAATTGTGTGATTGATTTCTCTATCGGGAGAAAGTTTTTGAGGCTTCTGAAACACATTTGTATATGAGTTCAAAAATTGATTAAGATTTGTATTATTTGTAGACACATTGACTTGTAATTTGGTAGAATCATGTTGTTATATTATGAAAACTAGAGCCAATTATGAGGTGTTTGATTTTTTATTTTATTTTTTGTTTGTCTACAATCAAGTACCAAATTTGTTGTTCATGTAGTGCATCTTACTAGGTAAATTTAATTATATTTCTACAGTGTATATATGATAATGTATGCATCATAGTGAGATTTATTATCATGCTGATAGGATTTACCAAGTAAAAAGCTACACAAATCCATTTTGGTCACATCACAAGTGACCTTGTCTAAAAACTTTGGACCGAAAGCAAAATACTAGATGGTGCAAGTGCGTGAGATCTCAGAGGATGAACCTTTATCCTTCTATATAAGTGAATAGATATAAGGATCTGGGTCCATTCAAAAATGAATTTTGTTGATAATGGATATATCAATCAATTTTTTATGTGAGCCATTATGGATTATATAATAGACTAAAAATTTATGTAAGGTGAACACATGTGTTAAAAAAATGTCACGATTACCTTATGCATTTGGTTGTGCATCAAAGTGCATTTCTATAGTCTACCTTTTAACTCATCAAATGTCAATTTATCACTAGCATTCAGGATGGTAAAAAAATGCATTTCCTCATCAACATACTTTATAATTAGTGAATTCTTATTTAATTGAAAATATTTGGACTTATCATGCCCTCTTTTCTTACAATAGCTACAAATGTTATTAGCTCTCTTCGAGTCAGAATAAGAAGAAGAATGAGTATAGAAATACCTTTAGTCCTTCAAAAAATTTACTGTGATGAAGAAGTCATCTTTCTAGAATCAGTTGGACTTGAAGAAAAAAAATAAGAAGCCCTATGCTAAACATCATGTTTTTCCTCTAACAGTTGAGCTTAGTTGAATGTTGAATCTAATGTTGTGAGTAGAGTGTATTTCAACTCCTTGGACAAGGGATCCTATAATCCAATTTTAAAATTGAGGTTTATAGTATCCTCTTAAGTATATGGCACAATGGGTGGCATAAGTAAATATGTTTCACCAATTTGCATCCTAGAGGCCCCTAAATGTAGACAAATGGTAGTGTCTCCAAATGGATCCAAATTGGGTGTCTAGAAGAGATGAAAGGATCAAAAGGATTACAAGTCTAATGATTTGAAGAAAAATAAATCCTCTTCATCTTCATGCCTACCTCAACAACCTTTAGTGGCTATGAATTTCTCCCTAGGGTTTTGAACTAAGAATATACTTAGTCTTCCCTAGAGAATATGAAAGGCCACTCGAATCAATCTTTTCATATTCCTTTTAAATGAAAAGCATTTTTGGTCCCGTCCCTCTAATTTTATAAAAACTTGTTACACTAATAGGCATGAACTTATTGGAGTGAGCCTTGTAGGGCATACTTGATTAATAGTCCACATGAAATTTGGAGGATGAATACCATAATATTTCCCTCCTTATGTATGGAAGAAGTCTATTCTATGAATATTTCATTTTTAGTGCCCTGGCAGTTGGTAATAAGTACACAAATAAAAAATCGATGCATGTTTTTCATTATGTCTATGAAGATCAGTCATTTCATAAGGTTTCCTCACATATTTTATTTGTTAAAATTATTGGGATAAGTTGTTGAGTTGTACGAGACATTGATCTCCAAAATAACACGAACCATCCATCAAATCTATTTTCTTTGTCATCAATCACTGATAGATATTTGGCACTTTGATTTTGAGCGAAAAATACCATAGTTTTTGTTATTTATAATCCATTTTATTGACATGAAAGTTTCTTCCACTCTTTTGGAGACCTCTAAAGAATCACTTATTATTGTTAAATGGTACATATTCTCTCTTTACCATTATATCTTGCACTTTATTGAGTTTTTTTATAATTTTTTTTCTTTAAATTTACCATAATGTTGTTAAGTTTATTTTTATAGTCTCCTTTGATTTTGACCTTTAAATCCTTAGATTTTTATTTTCTTCTTGCTTTGAACAACTAAATCAAAGGTTGGTAAGGTTTTAAATTGATAAATGAAGAATGTTTTGTTCAAAATAATAGATATTTCGTTCATTATTGTAAAAAATCATGTATTTTTTTCCCTTGATTTAAAAGTAAGAAAATCATATCACATGTTATATATGAAATCCCTTTCATTTAATTTTTTGATTCCTTTGGTAGCCATATAAAAAGGCACGACATTGGTATGGGGGTGATGTCAGCGTGGGTCAAGTAAGAGGAAGTGTTGGCGGTTGTGGTTGTATAACATTATACGGTGGTAGGAGATATGTTATGCGCAGGTGTCAATGGCTTGTCGATGCCTTTGTTAAGGTTTATTAATTTGTATGGTAGTATTTGACTTAAAGGTGCAAGTTACGTTAGATGGTATGTAATTTTTTATTTTTAGTAAAGTCGAGCTTTTTAAACTAAAATATATATAAATTGACAGTTGCATTTCACTCAAACTCTATGACCATTGAACTTATCTCACTCTTATACATGAAGCATTAAGTAATGATAATTTAATAATTCTAGTGGAGGTGACGAAGCAAAATGTGATGGTGTGTTCATACAAAGTAGCAATGAGTTGTGCGGGGAAGAACATTTTGTTTCACGGTGAGTTTGAACATTGGTGAAGTGGTGGGGAAGCAAAAGGCCATATAAAACATGAAAGTGGTGAAAGACTTAAAGGTGCCTAACGGTGATGGTAAGGAATAATGTCATGGTATTTTAGGGGATGGAAGAGATCCACATTGATACATGTGTTCAGTGACATGTCACACCTCTCAATGCAATATATAACTTCCACCGAATTATTTTAGTTGCATAATAAATGATTGAAATAGGGGTCTTCATAATAAAAATAGGTGTTAGATATTCCACAAATGCATTAAAAATGTAGAAAATGCACCACATGTCAATTTAGATATTTGAGATCATTAGATGTAAGTATTTCTAGTGTTTTGTGTTATTTGTGGTTTTCTATCGTGTCCCCTAAATAGTTAATGTCTAAAAAACATATTGACCTTGAGCACAAGCTCTTGACAGGGTTAAAACAAATCTTTTTCCTTATCCTTTGTAGGTTAAACTAAAGTTCATGGTCACAAAAACTCTAATTCCACTATCCAATTGTGGCAATTATTCCCAAATTCCAACAAATCAAGATACTTCTCTAAATCCGCTCTTTATCAATAATCACTCTAAAAATCGAACAATAATTAAATCTTCTTTTACCGTGTTAGATATAATTATGCTTAATTGATTATGTGTGAATAAAATTATTGCATTTTGATATGTTAAGCAATTTTCCTATAAAACATACATATTTAAAATAAATATTATCTAATTAATTTTTGTTCAGTTACCAATGATTTTTTTAACTAAACATGCTATAATTTCACTAGTAAATGTTGCAATGTACAAACATGAATGTCATCAATGACTATGTTGTGGAACTTGATGAGACTATACAAATATGAACACTATTAATGTTTCAAAACACATTACCACTGATCATATCAAACGATATCCATGGTAGAACTATTTGGAAGATATGAAACAGTGAAACTTGTTCATCTATTTGTATTATCAACATTATTCTTCATCTCCATTGTTGCAATTAGAGCTATGGATTTCAATGTGCAGAGCCCTTTTGTTTAGAAGTATTCTATGGAAGTGGCCAGGATTGACGCTAGTGCGATTAGGTCACTTATAATTACAAATGAAGTAATCAAAGATTTTACATGAGACCAATTGATGTGAATTTTATAACTATGAAGCCCAAAGGCTTGCTGCTATCTATGTTCCTGAATAGAGACTACGTTCTCTATATTCATTAAAGAACGGATTTGGATGAATATGTACTGATTTTTTTATTTTTTATATTTGTTGAAGCATGGCTTGGATGGGTATGGAAGCATCAATCGGTTGAAAGAGATATGAGAGTGGGAATTATATATAGAATACATGTTGGGTGTATCTTATATGTTTCTAATAAAAAGAAAATTGAGAGGCTTAGGCTCGTTAGGATTATGGAAAGGGTTAAAGTAGATGATCATGTTATGCAAGGAGATGAATCTCAGGTTTCAAGTTTAAACCAATTGCATAGCTATGAAAGTTTCATAGAGAATAATGCAAGATGATCATAATATATGATGGTAAAATGCAGTACCTCTTTAGTGGCCTCATTTTGGGTTTTTTTTAATAATCTTTCATTTCTTAGCTTCTATTCTTTGTTTTTGAATGACAAGAAATCTACACTCTTCCCAAATGCATGTCCCCTCATCAGGGTACATTCTCTACCATGCTACCTTGACCTTCAACAATGTTTTTTTTGGGGCAAGTGGAAGTTGTTGTGAGAGAGGGAACAACCATGCCCAAAAGAATCCAAAAAATGAATTAATAGAATAAAATAAGCAATAAAAATGGAGGCCATTATAATTAAATATTACCAACAGGGGGTCTAGGAAGTGCCCTTATATTTACTGTCGGTATTAAAATATGCACAGTAAATGTGTTTAATAGATAGATTAGAGTAAATATGTGTTTGATAGGTAGATTAGAGTAAATATTTGTTTAAATGAAAATGTGTTTCTAGTTTGGAAATGAAAACACAAAATATAACTTTAAAAAACTTACTTAAAATGAAAACTCTGCAAAATTTGAGATAGAGGAGCAAAGGGATAAACATATTCAATAGTTATATCCTCATAGGAATACATAATTTCAATGATGTCCTCTACCACCCACTTCTTGCATTATTATTTCACTTTTACATAACATCAAGTCTTTATAAAATATATATGCGGAATTAGTTTGGATATCATTGCAGAATCTATAAGAAAAAAAGGATATGGATTAATTAATGGTATCCAAATATTTATTTGAATTTCTTATATCTTTTATTACAGTATAAATAGTTGGAGTATATTAATGAACTCCTAGTCAAAACAAACAAAATTAAGAGTATAAAGGAAGAATCTACAATTTTGAGATCTCTTACCCTATGATTTAACTGTTATACTATCATATATATAAAAATATGATAAAATGCCTCCCTGCAGATAGATTTAACCAGTCTTTCCAATCTACAACAAAGATATAACTATTCTTTCCAAGTTACAACAATGATATAACACATACTCCCTCTATTTAAAAAGCTCCACAATCTTATAATTCTGATGTGCTTCCAATCTATCATGTATTTCCATAGACAAGGTATCCAATATTTTGTTAGCCCTATGAAAGTATGACACAAAGAAACAAATGCCAATAGATTAATTGCAAAAATGCAAATAAAAGAATCTAATCTTCAAAATTTTTATTTAAGAAAATCAATATTAATATTTTTTTTCATGAAATTTATTATGAATATATAACTTAAAACTTTAAAACAACAACTAATGGAATTGCTTCTCTATATTTATGACACTTTCCATTGAACCAAAAACCTTTGTAAGTCAAGGTCTCTTTTCCATTGAGTATATACCACATGTTTCCTTCCTTATTCATAGCGAGTTCTTTGAAATGCATTTGTGCTAATTGTTTAATGAAAGATTAAAAAACCCATGCCCGGCCCCACCATTTTCCTTGCACTGCACCATCAGGGATGGGGTATCCAATTCATGGTAAGCCAAAGAAAGCCTTTGCCATCTTTTGTAAACTAAATGAGACATAATTAGCCCTGTTAATGGAAAATGCCCTCGTATATTATCCAAGAGCTCATCAAACAAAGCCCCCAAATTTCTCCATCAATGTCTATATTTTGGGGTTTTCTCCTTTTATTATTGATCTAAAAACCTCCATTAAATCTTTCTTTAGATATAAAAATCATTAAGTCCTCATCCAATTCATAATTAAGATCTCCCTGAATCTATTGTTGTAACAGAGCATACAACTAATAGGTTCTAGATCTAATTTGAAGTCCTACATTTCTCTTATAGCTCTATGATTAGGGTTTTTATTTGAAACCTTATCTCTAGGATTTTCATCACTCGTTTGAATCTCCACTACTTGAGACAAAGTGGGCATAATGGGTTTGCACCATAAATCAATCATTAACAATTTTGGGAGAATTGGGTCTTTGAAATCAGGGCTATCGAGATTGGTATCCATTGTTGTGCCTTTGCAATTGAAAAATGAATAGCTTATATTTTAATAAAAAATAATATTTACACAAAGAAACCTTGATGAAAAGAGTGTTCTATGTGGGGAAGCCCATGCAGAAAAAATCAGTGAAAGAAATAAATGTAATAGACCCACTACCTACTTCAGATCTCAATATATATGTTAAAAAACCATGTGTCCCAATACCCACTTCAGGGCTCAATATATATGCTAAAAAAACCATTTGTTCCAATACCCACGTCAGATCTCAATAAATATGTTAAAAAAACTTGTGAAATTAAACCTTATTTGGGTTTAGGGTCTGGTCCCATGGTACTGCAATTACAAAAATATTTAGTGGGTGTTGCAGAAATTATTTAGGAGAAATTATGCAGTAAAGCGGTCTCATGGATTTTTAAAACTATAAAAATTATCCATACACAAAATTTAAGAGGTTTGAATATAAAAAAAAATTATAGCATAAATTTTTATTCGCTGAAAAGTACTTTTTTTGTGCCTAAATTTTCTCTGTACATGCTGCAAATTCTTTCCCTTAGCCTCTACCCATCTCTGAAAATCTCTTTCATTTGCAGTCACTGCTCCTATTTTTCAGGAAAATATTCAATTTTTTACAATTGAAGAAATTTAAAGTTGCATTAAACCACATGCAACTGACAAATAATGGTAGTTGCCCCTTCCATGAGACCACCATCTTACTCCAAGCTTTAGTGCTGATGGTTTTCTACAACTACTTCAAGGAATCCATGAAAATGACCTTAATGTTCGAATCTATTTTGTCCTTCCATATTCTATCGGTGTAGAAAGGTAATGTACGTGCAACATCCATACAAGTACATAAAAGTGTTAAAACCTATAAAAATTTTAAAAAGAAAAATGTTCTTCAGTATTTGTAAACCCTCTTTTCTCAATTTCCAATATATATCGATTATCCCGCTGCATTAACAAAAAAAAACAAAGAGATAAACCTAAAAATAAAAAATAATAATAAAATAAATCTTAAAACAAGCAATAAATAAAAAATGAATTCAAACACCTATTAGGAAGAACCAGTGTATGAGCCACTCTCTCCACAGATCATGGGTTCAAATCCCACCCAAACTGCTCGCTATGACAATTCCACCCACGAGCACTAAGGCCACGAATTCCCCTGGCTAGACCCTCCATAGAAAAGAATGAAAGTCATGGACCCCACTCAGCCCCTTCCTTCTCTACCCTCAAATCCATTCACCCCCAATTTCCAACCCCTCACTTCAATGAGTCATATGCCCAGGGGCTTCGTTAGGCAAATTTGTGCACCAAGTTTGAAGTTGGGACGTGCACTTTCAATGCCAACTATATTTTTTCACATGACTTGGAGGAGTTACGGTAGCCTCTATGGGGCTTAAACCCTAGATTATCGTTATTAGTTGTCATTATCATCTTCAACTTGAATAAATGGTTTCTATGTACAGTTATCAAATGATTGTATTTTGTGGCTAAAAAATGTAACTATGATCATTTATCCATCAAATTTATGTGAGTGAATTACTCGTTAAAAATGGTATCTTCATAATTTTGAAAGGGAACACATATTTTTAAATGGGGTCTTTTAGGGGTTTTTTTTTTGTGATTCTAGTGGTGTAGTTCATTATATTTGTATGATGGCTAGAATTTAAATGATTTTTATTCCATTTTTTTTATAATTGTGGTTTTTTTTATTAATGTTTTTATCTAAAAATCTCATGTTTGAGTACTACAACAAAAGTTTTGATTATGTTTCATCTTAAAATAGTTTATCATGTTTTTGTTCAATTTACACACACAAATTGATGATTATACATTTGATAGCTCAAATTTCATATAAATTTATTAAATTTTACTAACAATTAATTTTAGAAAAAAAAATTGTTTACAAATTCTAAAGCCTAAAGCTATAATATTTAGTTGTCAAGAGGGAAGGAGTCATTCTCAATAGGGATATTTTACTTTTCTGGTTTTGATTAGAAATTTATTTTATTTATTTGCTTTCATTATAATTATGATTTTAAAACTTAATGGTTGAGGACATGGATTATTACTAAAATGGCATTAGCCTTGCACATTTTTAGTCATGGTGGGAGTAACAAATTTGAGAAGGGATTGCTCATTTAACATTTCAAACAATCAAATTTATTGTCTTGAAAAGTTTTTATAGAAAAGAAAAACATATTTATTTTATATTGAAGAACAACAAGCATCCATCGAGATCACCACCAGAATGACTTATTGAATTCATAATAGTTAAACCAAGGTTAAAAATGATTTTTTCAAGAGTAATGAGGAAGAGAGATAGGGTTTGAAGGATTTTAAATTTCAAAGAAGATTGTTACAGAAGCAGGTGAACAATGAATTTAGATACTAAAAGTTTATCACAGAATGTTTGGGCCTAGGGGGGATACTTCCCCCCCCCCCCGCCCGAAGAGCTACCTTTCAATAGATGGTGACAAGAGCAAACTCATCGGTTACAGAGACAAAAATTAATGTTTTGATGAAGGTTGTAGGTAAAAAGAAGCCAGAGAATAGGAAATAGGGAGATACAAGGATGTGCATGCAGGTGGTAGAGAAAAATCTAGTTGCTTTTTTTGATCTATTGGAAATTTAATAAAAACATAGTTGGACTATATGGCAAGACCCTGATCTGCAAATTCATGAGGGCTCAGCTAACATTGGAAAAGTTGCATGCATGCACTCAGAAAAATTGGAAGATGAATAGAGAATATGAACTAATAACATGTGTTGACGGATATTTTAATGGAGTCTTTGAAAATGAATCAGATCGAGATAAAGTCTTTGAAGGGGGACCATGCTTTTTTAAGAATGCGATATTATTCCTGAAGCACTGGTATACGACTATCAAACCAATGGAGAAATTGTTGACTAATTTGACCACAAGTCAAATTAGGTTGACCTCCTATATAGTTAAAAAATATTACAGGGTTTCTTAGGTTAAAAGTGTGTACCATGGTCTTTAATGAAGTAAAACATTATGCTTTAGCTTTATCATCTTTGTCCAAGTTAGTCTTATGTCATTTTAAGCCACTTTTGGGGTAATTTAATGAAGTGGTATGGTTTCCATGGGAAGACAAATGTTTCAAAAACATATATAATGTCCCACATGTCAGGTACATGCCAGAGATGGTAGTTTTGAATTGAGGAATGTAGGTTCAATGTTGAAAATATGAAGATTAGGTAGTATTAGGCAGTTTCAAGTAGCTATACGACTTATACAACACATTTGGCACATGGTAGGAATTTAAAACTATCTCTTCAGGTCCCCTCAATTCACTTCCATGCTTAGATAGCTTTGACAAACCTAAAATTAATAAAAATCATTCTATCTTTCCTATCACTCTCTTGGACAATCTAAAAGGGTCAACTGGTCTTCCTTTGGTACAGACAGGAGGAAGTGAATTGGAACAAATTCATTTTTGGGGTGATAGTAATCTCTTTATAATTCAAATTCATGGCAATATTCATAGGTTTGGTTTATTGTGCTTCATGAACCATTGCCAATAAGGTTGGCTTCTCAAAATTGCATGCACATCCCCATGGCCCTCATTTTTCCTTCTTTGTTTGCATTGATTTTAATAATCCAAGTGTTGTACATGATCTTGAGGAGTATGAGCATACTTATCACAAGGTTTTAGTCTTGTTTGCACATATTAAGGTGAAGTAGTTGGTATAAACATCTTGTTTTGATAGTAGGAGACTCCATTCAAGTTTGCAGATGGTGTTGTTGGATTAAAAAGCTTAGCCTCCTACATTGGTCTTAAAGACAGAGATGATATGTTTTTTCACCCTCCCATGACATGGTGATTAGTTTTTCTTTTGGAAGTTTAGCATTGATGGAGTGAAGAGGTCTAGAAATATACCACAGTCAAAAGGTCATACAACAGGTACCTACAATCAAGTGGATTTAAACCTTGACCAGTCATGTTGATGAAATAAGAAGATTTCAAGGTGTTGAGATGATTCTGAAGTGAAAACAATAATATTTAGTTATCCAAAAGTTTAGAGATTGGTTGTGAAGACCAATTCAATATGCACAATCTTATATTACACAGTGATACCCACAATCAATCTACAGTGGTCTGAGTTCAATCCCATAGAGGTCTGAGTGATGTTGAATGGTAGAGATTTGAACTCAATAGAAACCTTAAATGAGGTTTGAGAATGTAAAAAGCATCAAGGTGACAATGGTGAGTCCATTGTATATAAATTTAGGCTTAGAACCATATCCACAGTTTGAAAAGTTACAATTGGGACAACTTACCTTAACTTCTCCAAACCAAGTTTTGCTCATATACTTGGTCTTCCCATGGTGAAGTGTCTTGAGGTCTAGACAAGCCTAATGGTTTCCATCTTGTAGCCCAGGCATAGAAATAATGATTTGACATGAGAAGGAGGTTTATTGACCAAGAAATACTAATTTTTGAATGGTTTATAACTTAGACAAGTTCTAACCTGAAAAACTCATACAACACTATGTTGAAATAACCAAAAGCAATGTAACTTGCAATGGCCTATAGTGGTGAGTGAGACTATGGTCTCTAGGTATGAGATGAGATTATTCAGGTATGAGTTGATATTAATGACCTTACAGGGAGTCAAAGATGGAGTAAATTTCCAAGTGCGTCTCCACCTATAGGAAACCTTTAACCCCACTCAAATAAGCACCTACAGTCTGACTGAGTAGACATACTAAATCATGCTAGTGTCAATAGAAAGGTAGTTTGAATGTTGAGCATGACCCTAAGGTAGGAGTGAGTTAAAACAAATCTAAAATGATCTCAATGATTTTATTAAGGACCTAAGACATGAAACACAATTCCTAAACATGGATAGACACCTACAGGAATCTCCTTTGACTAAGATGAGACACCTAGAGTCAACATAGTCACAAACTAGCTTTAGCATGAGTTGAGAAGGTTGGCAGAGGTGGATTATGGATTGAACATATATAAGTCAATTTTATAATGATGATGTCATATCCTATGTGTTATTACATAGAGGAAATAAAGGAGGAACACCAACCTATAGTCATAATCTTGAAGTTTTTCATAACTCTATCAAACTCTGCACAATCAAGTCATATAAGTCTGTCTTGAAGATTTTCATTATTAAGGACTTTAGATAGGTGATAAAGTATTGAAATTTGGTTTATAATGTCCTTATGACCTAAGTAATCTCTTCAGAACCCCATCTTGTCCAAGTAAACAAGGGAAGTGCCCTCTATTTTATCTCAAAAAGAGGGCACTCCAAGAGTAAGATGATTACAGGCTTGGTGCGTAGATGATAGGATAATGTGATAGGGAGTCTTAGAACACTATATAATTATGTGGAAAGTTGCTTTGGATGTGAATAAATATTGAGGAGCACTCATTTTCATGAGAAACCACTCAGAGATGGTCATAGGCCATGAAACACAGTTAGGCCTATTAAGCATATAACTAGGTCTAAGCCTTAATGAGGATCAACTTCACTTCTAAGACCATATGAACACTCCAATCCATTTAATGATTTTCAAGGGAGAGTATAAGACTATTTTGGACCATTGATTTTTAGATGAACTACATAGAGGGGTCACTTTTGGCCTAAAACCATCGTAGGGGTGTCTAGAATGCAGTTAAGGAACTCGAAGGCCACTTTTAATTTCTCACAACTATATAGATCTTGTGCATAAGACCTCAAGAACTTGGAGATATTTTAATGGGTTAATATACCCCAATTTTGTGAAAATGGTTCTAAGGTTGGACATCAAGATTTTATGAACAATCTTTAACAGTCCAAACCTCCTAAAACCCTCTCAAAACCCTGGTTTAAACCTGATGGAAAAAATATGATTGGAGATGCAATAAAAAGTGGAAAAATGTATTTTAAATTATTTTTGACTTATTTAAGAATCTCTTGGGCTCCTAAACACCCAATTGGTTCGTATCATAACTTGTATGGACAAGCCTATTTTAGGGTTTCTTAAAGGTTTTGTTGTGTGTTGTAGGTGTAAAAGGGAACAACAGAATGAGAATCATTGGGGGAGGTATATAGAGACTTATTACCACTCTCCATACTCATTTATCACCACATATATGCATGTAAATACCTCTGATACACAATTCATTATAGGCAGTCTTGGACAAATAGTGAAAATGACAAGTGACTGCCTAGTGAGAAAATGAGAGGTCTAATTTGGGATCATTTTAAGGTATAATTGATGGAGTGGAAGGTACACAAGTTTTTATAAAGTTTAATAATACCTATTCCATGGATTTGGTTGAGTAATTATAAGTCACTTTGATGACAAATGTGAAGAGTGAAGTCAAGAGAGTTGGTAAGTGACTGCAGACAGTGAAAACAAGTGTCATGAGGAAGGTTATAAGTTAGGGAGGTATCTAATGACTATAAATTATTGTTTCTAACCTCCCTAAGAAATTACATATGTTTCAATTCTTCCTATTTTAGTTTTAAGTAGTCAAAATATGCTTTATCATGAAGGCAGTTTCAAGAAGGCTAGTTGAAGAGTTTCTACATGAGTTTGAAGAGTTTGGCATGCTTCAGATGGACACTTGTCTAGTAATAGCTTCGTGGTCTATTATCCACTCCATTATCCCTCAATGTAGCTGGTTCTCATAGCTTGAAATTTGTCTTTATGACCCTTCCACTTCCCTTCTTCTCTCTCTTCTCACATGCTCAATAAATGCAAGCCTTTTTAGCTTTGTATAAGAATCCACACCTAGTATGGTGAAGCACTACTAGTTTAATACTATATTTTCCTTTGAAATAAATATTTTCAATCTAGTTTTGAGTTCACAAGCTATCTTGTCTAAGTGTGTGAAGTGGTGCATAGTGAAGTGTATAGTGATAAGTATATATCTTTGCCTTCTCTTTACTCTTCTATGTTTGATGAAAGTAGTTCTCATGAAATGTAATCAAGTGTGTTTTCCTATCTCTAAGTGTAAATAGTAGCTTTAGTTTCTACAATCTGACCTCTAGTTCACTCACCTTGAATAGTTTAATGCATATCACATCCATGTTTGAAATACTGATGTTAGAGCAATCTAGGATTTTGAGACTAGTGTTGTGAGTCATATTTCATAGTGCACTTGTATGGTAGTATAGTGGAGATCATTGTGGTTATCACCTCATTATTTTAGTTTACTTTTCATGTTCTTTCTACCTTTTTCATCCAAACAAACAAGTAGTGTAGGTGATAAGCAGGCTAAGCGAAATCTAGGGAGCTAGCCCTTAAACCTAGAGGTTTACCTAAGCTATAAGCAACCCAAAAGCCTAGAGGTAATTCAATGTTTCACTCAATCTAGAGTAGGCTTGAAAAACCATCTCGAGGGTGCAAGATTGAGTGACAACAAGAATTGCCAACAATGGTGCTAGTGTGGATCTGAATTTATGCTCTCTCATAGGAATTTTGGTCAAGGTATGTTTTCAAAATAATTGCTTATATGATAGGTAGGCCAATAGATGTTACTAAACCCCATCATGGAAAAGGTTTATCTAGTTATGTTAGGATATGTGTGGAATTAGATCTAACCATACCACTACTGAATATTGTCACACTGAAAGCAGGGGAGATGGAAAGGATTCAGGAATTAAATTATGAGAGCATCCCCTTCAGATGTAGGGGTTGTCATGAATATGGAAATTTAATTAAGGAATGCCCTGCAAACCAAAAAATGAATGTGCTATAAAAAGTACAAGAATAAATGGAAAATGACATAGAGGGTTTCATGAAGCCTAATAAAAATCATACCTTCAAAACTAGGAGCAAAATAATAAAAAAATACATTCCAAAAGAAAGCAAATCAACAAGAGTGGAAGAAGGAATTGAAATGGAAGGGGTAGAGCTAGTACTAGGAACTCAGGGCCAAGGAAATAACAAAAATCAAGAGGTAAAAGACATAAAAACATAATAAAATTTAAAAGAAGATATTGAATTTTTTTTCAAAGAAGGGAGAATAGGGAAGGAGGAGAAACAAAAAAGAACGAGAAAAAAGACATGCAACATAAAGGGAAAGACAAGGGAAGGGAAACATTATCAAGAAAATTAGATTATCACTGAGGAAGATGAAGGAATGGAATCAGAAAGTGGTAGTGAAAAGGACATGGTAGGAATAAATGAAACCCCAAACCCTAATCATAAATGAAACTTTGGTAAGATAAAAACAGGGAGACCTAGCAAGAAAAAAAAGAGATAAGAAGAAATAATGGAAGCCATAGGGGTAGGAAGTCAAAAGCTGGTAAATAGGTTTTTGGTGAGCACCAAGAAAAACTATCAACCATAATGCAGATCATATCTTGGAACATATGGGGGACTCAGTGCCCCATCCAAGAGGAGATCATTGAGACAACTCATTAATCAATACAATCCTAAGATTGTGATGATTTGAGAAATAAAGTTAGACAACCTAGACAGGAAAAAAAAATCAAACAGTTATAGAATGGAAATAGTAGGAAATAATGAAGAAGGATCGAAAGGAGGAATGGCCATCCTGTGGGAGGGCTAACTCGATAAAGATAGAGGTCATATAGACTAACAAGCAGTTTATAGTGTGCAAAGTTGAAGAGAGATAGTCAAGACTCAAATTTTGTCTGATAAATGTATATGGAGCACAAAATAAAGAAGAAAAGGAGATAGCATGGATAAGGATAGGAGAGATCATCAATAAAAGCCAAGAGGAGTTATGGGTAATAGGAGGGGATTTCAATGCATGCTTGGACTCAAAAAAAAAACAAGGGGAAAAGAAAGAGATAAAGACTACAATAACTTTCAAGGCTTTGTAGATAGCTCAAACCTATAGGATATAAAAACAAAGTAAAGATGGTTTACATAGAGCAATAGGAGAATAGGGAAGGATTTAATCTTGGAAATACTATATCATTTCTTGGTCAAAAAGAATTCGCTGAATCAAAAGTATATTCTAGAGACAAAGGTATTAAAAGTTTATGGTTCATATCACTAGCCAATAGCTTTGCAAATAACTCCTAAGAAATGACCTAGTAGAGCCCCTTTTAGATTTGAGAAAATGTGGATGGAGCATCCTGATTTTGACAATTTTGTAATCTAGATATGGACTACTCCAAGACAAAGGATAGGAACCAGGATGTTTTAATTCTCACAAAAGCTCTGGGAACTTAAGAAAGGGCTGAGAAAAATGGAATCAAGACACTTTCAGGAATATTTTTCTAAACAAAGAAGAACTCCTGAGGAAAATCAAGGAGATTCAATGCCTGAGAATGGAAAGACATGAATCGATAGAGCTACTAAAAGATGAGTGAGTCTATAACAAGGAATAAATGTACTAAAATCAAAAGTCCAGGTCAAATGGCTGAAAGAGGGGGACAAAAACACAAAGTTCTTCCATTTATCATGCAAGAACAAGAGGCAAAAGAACTGCATAAAAAAGGTGGAGTCCCTAACATGAGTCAGCATTGAGGATGAAGAGAAGATCAAGGACTACTTGATTAAATAGTAGGAAGGAATACTAAGAAAGGAAGAGGGTACAAATGAGGAAGAGCAAACAGAATTTATGAGACACGTCCCAAACAAGATAACTCAAGTTGATAATGAAAGCTTAATGGATGATATCTCAACATAATTGGTGAGGAGGGTAGTGTTTGATATGGCAGGAGACAAGTCACCAAGGCCAGATGGATTCCCGACCATGTTATTTTAACATCTCTAGAATAATTTATGAGAAGAGGTTAGGGATGTAATGTACGAATAGAAGAAGTCCAAAAAAATGTTGAAAACACTTAATACTACCTTTTTGGTGTTAATACCCAAGTAAGTTGAAGGTAGGTCACCTGAAGATTTTAGACCAATATCCCTTTGTAATACAATTTATAAGATAATTTTGAAAGTTATAGCTAATAGGCTGCAAAAGTTCCTCCCAAAATTCATATGGAAGAAGCAAGGGGGGTTTGTTAAAGGAAAGGAATTTTTTGATGGCATTGTGATAGCACATGAGATTATCCATTCATTACATGGAAAAAAAGGCAAGGTATGCTGATAAAGTTGGACATTGTCAAGGCTTATGATAAAGTGGACTGGAACTTCCTAGAGAAGATACTAGAAAAGTTTGGCTTTAGAGAGGATTGGATTAGATGGATACAGAGTTGTTATACAACAACTAAGTTCTCAGTAATGATAAATGGATCACCTGAAGGCTTTTTCTTGTCAACCAAAGGGCTTAGACAAGGAGATCCACTATCCCCGTATATTTTTATCATCATGGTGAAAGCCTTAGGAAGAAGGATAAGAGAACTAAGAGAAAAAGGTAAGGTAAAGGACTACAAGCAACAATAAGAGAAACTGCTCACACTCACCTATAGTTTGTCAATGACACAATGTTATTTGCTCAACCCAGACTTCAATAAATCAGGACCATAAGGGATCTTTTGGGAAATTATGAAAAATCCTCTAGGAAATCCATTAATATAAATAAATCAAAAAAAAATCTTCATAAATGTATCTCAAAATCTACAATGATTCTTATCTATGATTTTGGGATTTGGGGCAGTAGTGATGCCATATAACTATTTGGGTTTCTCGCTAATCAAGGGAAGAGGTGACAAGAATATTTGATGGACCATATGGAAAATACGAATAAAAATCTAAGCAATTGGAAAGGCTAGTAGCTTACATATATGGTCAAACTAACCCTTATTAGGTTCATGCTACAAACCACTACCAATTGCTGGTTTTCTCTATTAAAGGCACCTAAACAAGTTATCACAAAAATGAATGGGATCTTGAGAAACTTCTTGTGGTAAGGAATAGGAGAAAATATGAAGATACCCCTTTTGACAAGGAAAAAGGTATGTAAGCCAGTAGAGAAGGGGGAGCGGGAATAAGAAACCTTAAAAAAATGAACTTGGCATTATTGACAAAGCTACTCTGGAGAGTTGGAATGAGATGGAATGAAACATGGAGTGAGCTACTTAGAGGAAAATATATTGATGATAGGAATCTATGTATAATGTTTACTTCTAAGTATCTCTCGAATAGATCCCCTATAGGGAATAGTATGAAGGAGGCTAGGGTAATCATTTTGACAAGATTATTTCATCAAATCAAGAATGGAGAAGATACCAAGTTTTGTGAAGACAGTTGGGTAGCATAAAAACTACTGAAGATAGAACCTAAGTTTGCATCCATCAAAGAAGAAAGCATTAGGTAATGGGGGGAGAAAATTTAATAAGTACTGGGAAGAGAATATAGTGGTTGAATCCATAATAGTGACTTAGAAATGTTTCCAGAATAGAGATAGAACCTAGAATGAAGCTTAGAATACCTCAACAAAATATTAAAAGGATATAGGATTCCATGGAACCCAGATATGGATAATATTAGATGAAACACAAAAGGAAATGGTGAATACTTGATGAAGGAAGGCTACGTATCATAAGAGGAAGGTTGGTAGAGAGATTCTATGGCAACTTCCTGGAAAAACATATGGAATTTGAAAGCATGGCCTAAAATGAGAGCATTCCTATGGATGGAAACACATGGGAAGATTTTAAAAGGAGAGAATCTAAAAAAATAAGGATTTCAAGGCCCAACAAGATGTGTTATGTGTATGCAAAGTGAAGAGAGTTTGAATCATCTTCTACTCCACTGTAATTTTGCTTTGGAACTATGGAATATGTTTGTAAACAAATCTAATTTGAGCTGCAGCACAAGCAATAAAATATGTAATCAATTGAATGCCTGGCATTGGAACAAGGGGCTAAATATTTTAAAATATATCTAGAGCACGGGTCCAAGCTTCATAACTTGTAAAATATGGTTGGAAAGAAACAAACATATATTTGAAGCAAAAAGTAGAAAATAAAACATCTACGAACATATGGAAGGAAGTGGAAGCCAACATATTGTAGTCCATCACATCTTCCAAGCAAACCAAGAATAAGGAGGCAAATCCAAAGGAAGTCAAATAATTGGGGGTAAGCCAAGAGATTCTATGAACATATGTAGCCAAGTGAAAAACAAAAGAGAAACCATTTGATGAAAAAGGTGAAGTGGAATCCCTCGGAGTCAAACTAGTATAAGATGAATTTTGATGGTGCATTGAAAAAGAACCCAGGTCAATCTGGGGTAGGGGCTATAATCAGAGACCACCTTGGGCAGATAAGAGCCTATAAGGCGATTCTGATGTGTTTAAATACTAACAATGTAGCAAACGCTGAAAGGTTAGTGATGGGTCTAAGGATGGCCATTGAAGAAAAAATTATAAACTTAGGAATTGAAGGGGTTTAAAAGATTATTATGAATGCTTTGGAAAAGAAAAATAATAATTTGAATTAGAAGCTACAATGGGTGGTAGAAGAAGCAAATTGGTTGTGTAAATCCTTTAAGGGATTAAAATTTAGCCATACTCTTCGAGAAGGGAATAACACAGCTGATTGGCTTGTGAATTATAGAGTTAAACTCGATGCAAAAGAAAAAAGTAAATTTAAAGAATATTATAGAAGATTAAATTTGAGGGAATTAAAATACATCATGATAAATGAATGCCAGAGTTAACTACTAGAAGGAGGGCATAGTAGAAAGGCAATAGTTAAAAATAAAAGTAGCACTAAGGTGATTAGAAGGAAAGAAAAGATGCTAAGGGAACATATTAAGAAGGTGATGCAACAAGATTGATTTGGAAGGTGTGACAATAGATTTGTACATCGATCCATGTGGAACTTAGTTAATAAACAAACCAAAAATCATAGATAAATCTCTAACAGAAGTAATAGTAAGACAATTGGTCATGATTTCCATAAAAATCAGATGAAAACAAATTGGTGACTTCGTTATTATTATTCATAGCAAGGAGATATAATTTTAGTGGTTTCAGTAAGTATGGAAATGGAAGGAAAGGTTGATAGAGCATAACGTACTTGGAGAGAAACAAACATAGGCTGAGTCGGTAGAGGAAGTGGGAGAAAATGGACCTAAAGAAACCCCTCATGATGGTCAAGCAGTTCATACAAATTTTGAATGGGTCAGGGAAGATTCTAGCATGGGGAGAGCTCTTTAAGTAACAAAGATTTACAAAGGAAGTAGCGGTGATCATGAGGAAGGAGGGGATGTAAACCTTAAGAGGTTGGTACTTCTACGCCACCTTCCAAGAATGAAGGAGGTGGATAAAGAGGAGTGGGCAACATTTAGAAGTGAAGGAAAATGGAAAACAAGTAATTAATGACATTGAGAATGAGGACTGTGTTGATTGTGGAAAGAGAAAGGCTGGGCCATCCCATTAAAGACCCATAAAAAAGCAATTCGCTATTAATATTGAGGAGAGTCAACAATATCGAGCTCAAGAGAATAGGGAAGAGTATTTACTAAATAAAACAAGAGCTAATGCGGAAGTAAGAGTAACGAATAATATAAAGGAATTGACTAAGAGAATTAATGTTATTAAGGAGGCTATAAGTATTAAAACTTTTATGGTAAAATGAAACATGGAAAATTTGGAGTAATGCAAAGATCAAGAGGACTCTGCAAGAAGGTTCAGAGAAAATTTTATGGCCCATTTTAATCTCATAGAGGCCATAAACGATACCCTGACCCATATTAAGAACTTCATGGAGAATAGTGGGAAAGCATTGAGGGTGCACACTCAAGTTTTGACCATGCACAAAATAAACACAAATGATATTGGGGGTGTTCATAACACATTGTCAAGTATTGCTGAGGACACCATGAATATCAAAGACCACTTGCATCATTAACACTGTGTGCAAAATACTAGCCAACACAACAATTGTCAGATTGAGGAAGAAGGAGATCAAGAAGAGGATTAACATTAAAGTACTAAACTACAATTTATTATGTTATGACCTATCATTAGTATTTAGCTATTTTTGGGGACTTTGCGAATGCATAAGGTCCCATGTATGGACATCTGGCTATATGTAAAAGCTTTTTAACTGCTTCTTAAATAAAAATCTTTAAATTATTAAAAAAAGAATAACAAACATCCATTTCAATGGATATTCAATTAACATCTAATTTATGATTAATTAGAAATTTCCATTTGAGTTCTACATTCATATTGTATTCATATAACATTTAACATGATTTATATAAATCCAACATAATTCATATAATTTTTTGTGGAAGTACAAATATTTATATGAAAATTTTAATTATAAAATTCAACATGGTTTATATAAATCCAACATAATTCATATAATTTTTTTTAAGAAATACAAGTATTTATATGGAAATTCTAATTAAGGAATTGAAATTTCATAAAATTTAAGACAACTTAAATATACTCATACATTTCATATAATTTTACTCACTTATGTTTTGTCATCAAAACCTAAAAGGATCCAACCTTGGTTTCACTTTTATGTAAACCCTTTAGGATATCTCCTTGACATAACTTGGAGTGCAAGATGTATGACTTACATCCACTACATTAAGGATTTTCGATCGTGGTTGAAGCACAAAATTTGAACACTAGAGGAATTACATAAGCCAAATGTCATTGTGTTGTATACTTGTATTGAGAGGGATGATTAAGGGGGTATGGAAATTGAATTTTTTTGATTAATATAATCAGTTATCCATTTTGGGTGCATTAATAGAATTATTTAATTGATAAAGTCATTTATATATTTAATTCACTAGATAATTATAAGTTTTTTAAAAGAGACAATATAATAGCCAATCACTTTACATCTATGTGGAAATTTTGCCAAAGATTAGCCAATGAAATTATGTCTAAACTTTGGGATTCACAAGGATATTATAGAAAGTTATAGAGGTCAATTCTTAAAATTATCCTTGTCCGGGACCTTGTAGCTATTCAACCAATGCCATGTGTTTTTTGTGATCAATTTTAAATTATTTATCTATGTTTTCAAAAGGCTAATATTAAGTGACTTATGTTTATTATTTTATTTGTAGGAAATTTAACGTGCTCTTATAGTCTTGAAGTTTAAAACAATGACTAAAGATCTTCATGAGGAACATACAATCTTAGAATTCAGATGAATCAAAACCTACCACTTGTCATATCTCAAACAGTCACAAATTTCATAGGGAGAATTTTAAAACTTTGAGAATTATGTGTGTGCGTTCCAAGACTAACATCATATTGAATATCCATATTCTATTTTGTAATTGATATTTGATTGAAAATAAGTTTTCTCACATGAAAAGTTATTTTAAGTCAATAACAATTACATTACTTTGATATTGTTATTTCATTACAACTACATAAAAGAGTCACAACCTGTAACTCCTGCCCTATATTACAATTTAGTGATCCTAATATAAAAAAGTGAAAACCCATTAACATGTTAAGTGAGTCGCAAACTTACATCAAAAAGATTGTATCGATTATGAACAAAAAATGTAATGTATTATGACCAACATGCCCTAGTTTCTTTCCAATAAATTGAGACTCCCAATTATTTAAATCAAATACTAATTTGAGATTATTTGAGAGGTCCCCATAATTTTCCTTTTAATTAGTTTGATTATTTTCGATTTATATTTTATTTAAATTACCTCAGTGAGCATAAATTCAAGTAATTTATAAAATTCCCACATTCGCATAGTTATTTTCACCTTTCATCTTTATGCTTCGAGCTCCACGGAATCCCTAATCATAGGAGTATGTTTTTTTGTTTGGTTTAGGTAATCTTTACTAATGCCCAGTGCTTAATATTGATCCAATAACCTTTTCACAGGTTTTATGTAAGTATGTGTATAGGTGGCATGACCATGATTTTGGGAGTTTCACGGACTCATGTCGTATCTTGGAAATTGGTTTGTCGAGATCTCAAGGATTTTTGGGATCCCATGGTCACTCAATGAATGTCACATGTTTGATAAATTTTGAATTCTTTTATTATTTTTCCCTTTCATAATGTTTATAAATGTCTTGTGCTTATTATTTTATTTGTAGGAATTTCTCACACTCTCGTTGTCTTGGGCTTTGCATCAAGAATCAAGGTCTTCGTGAAAATTGTAGGCTTTGGGAGCCTCACTGAATCACAACTTATCATTTGTCAAGTTTCACACAATCGCTAATTTTGTAGGTTGGAATTGAACACTCCAAGAACTCCGTACATTTTAGGACTCTGAGTGACTTAAAATTTGCCACTTTTCAAAGCTTCATGCTTTCTCACAAAGCCTTTTGAATCTCAAATAATTTGGGAACTACATGAGACCATACATTATGAGACTTTAATCCAACCCAATGGCTTCATGTGGCTAATTTATGTAGGTTATGGGAAAAGATAAAGACAAACAAATGAGTCATAATTTACTAAGGACACATCATCAGTGCAAGTTAGGTGGCAGACACTAGTAAAGATTAGAGTGACCAGACTAATATTCATATGACAAATCGATATATGAAATCTTTACAAGGTTCCATATTTATGTAATAAATTTTAAATGAGGAAGCAAAGGTGAATTTTGTGAGCTTAAAGACTCTCATATCATAAGATCATGACATGTAGATGATCAAGATCACTTTGAGATGGAAAGTCATGAATGAATTTAAAATTAAAAATATAATAAAAAATTAATAAACAAAATTATAAAATGGATGGTTTTATAATAAATTTGCATAGAGTGATATGATAAGGTTATATTGAGATTTGAATTAAGAAGATTGTGAATTGATATAGCTATTTCATTTTTATAAGTGATCATTATTGCGTTGCATTTCACCAAGAATAAGCTCAAGACATTTGTAAACATAGATAATTAAAAATTTATTTACTATGAACTTTTCAAGCATAAAGGATCACAATGACTACATGTCATTCTTCTTCTATAGGCCCTGTTCAAGGGTTCAAAGATACATTTTCACACCCATAATCATTGAGTTCAAACATTACAATGTTATATTCAATGCATTGGAGGAAGTTTGTGTACTAGTAAATGATGAGGATGCTCCACAAAATAGAATAAATTATCATGAGGATATGGTCACTCTCCAAAAGGAAGGACTATACAAAGCAAAAAAAAAACCTAAGGTATTCCCTTATATTGACCTCTTCCATAAATGTTCCCTAGGTCTGCATATCAAGATGATATAATAGACTCATCTCACTATAAAAACCAATTAGCCTATATAGCAAGGGTAACCTTTGAGAAATATTACAATTTTTTAGACCCTTCAATATCATATAACAAAAGAGTGGCAAAATAATGGGTATAAACTCATGATCTTGTGTAAGTATTAAGGGACTAGTCAAATGACTATGAAAATTGGGTTAATAGGGTAAATATAGATTTGTATCCCATCAAATTATATAGATTAGGCGTTAGGGTAGGAATGTTTCTCATAATAGGTTATATGGGGCATATGTCATTTTCCATGTGAACAAGTTATGGGTCCCCCTACTGTAAATGATCATTGATGATAGACAAAGACTTGTTCTAGGTGAGATTATTTCCTACAATTTACAAAAACAAGAATTAGGAACAAGACAAGGTTGTAGTTTTTACGTGATGTCTTATGCTATGAGACAGTGACCTTTTCAAATCCATTTTTTCTTAGGTGGTCACCCACTTATCTTTATTCAATCCATTTACAATATTATAAGTTGTATGAGCACATGTATTTAACATGTATTAGAGAAATCTGTAATTTTTTCTATCCCCTCTCTACATAGCTATAAATAAGGAATGCCCAGATTGTCTAAAGAAATAAGGGCATCAATATTAAAAATTGGTGAATATTTTTACTATTATGACTTCATTGTAATTATAATTGAGGGATTTTTTGTGGCTCCACTCAAATTACCTTATTATGTAGCAGATAGATTGGCATAATAAGAGTTAGCTTACCAATTTGTTCAATGAACATGGGGTCATTATAAAAGAAGAAAACAAAACACATTCACTAATATACCTTTCATGATTGGTAAAAGAATTGGTCTTCAATTCATGACTTATCTACATAGAGGACATCATTTAATCTTAATGATCATGATCTTAGTCGATGGCATCTACATTGAAGAGTCAAAAGACATGTACATGTATTAAGGTCAAGACTTAATATAATATATAATCATAATGCTAATGATGATATTTGTTTCATCGTAATGATGAAAAATTAATAAAAATATTGGAAGTTGCAAGTCAATTGGGACCACAAGTTTAGATATCACATTCATAGTCAGTAGTAGAAGAGAGGTTTGATGCCCAACTTGCTAATTAATTACCTCTTGATGAACCCCCAAGAACATATCCTCATCTCAAGAGGAAAGTATTGCAATGCTTGCCTTTGGAATCACCATCAGCATCATCATCAATTTCTATAAGAATAAGAACAACCACTCATGTATTGGGTTCTCCACTTGCATCCCATATTTCTTCAGCATTTACTAGTTCAATTATTACATCTTCTGGTGCATATTTATTGGGAACACCTTCATCTATGGGTACCCGTGTTTCTATTATCACAAGTCCTTTCAGACCTATTTCTTCTCCTCCTAATTGAACTAGACCACTGGGATTCACTTATGTTTATCGTAGACATGGCACAATGAAATAAACTACCCCTAGTATTCAAACTGGGCATATTGTTCCTAAAGTGATTGCCCATGTGTCTAAAATTCCCAATGTAATCATTTTCACATAATATATGTTAAATGTTCTTGGGACACTAGTTGTTTATAGTGTTGTACTGAGTTACTCTTCCTCTGTTATTTTAGTTCCCTCTCTCATTGGCCTCAATATTAGACCAACATCCACTTTCTTTGTGTTTTCAGGACTTCCAAGTATTTTGGGTTTCCAAGTTCATGTAGTTAATGTCAAAACCCAATTGGGGTAATGCAAACCCTCTTTTTGGGGATAAAAAGGCAATATTTTTGGGTTTCTTGCATTTGCACCAGACAATTTCTCCTCTAATTAGGTTTAATTATCGATTCAATAGGATTGTCTTCCTCCAACAAGGAGTGCATACTCCCTGCTGGAGAATTTATCCAAGTCAAGCTTAAACTAGGGCATCCTAGTAAGCATGGACTTGAGATTGAACCTTGAACCTTACCAATGCTAAATAAAAAGAGAAAAATTAAAAATACTTGTTAGTTTCTCAGATTTTTTTGGTGCTTTAAAGTATTTTTTTTATGTTGTCAATCATCTTATATTTGGATTTTATGTTGTTATAAAGTCACCAGTGTAATAACTATTATTTGATGTTATCCTTATTTCTCCTATGAAGTATGCATATTTATCTTACAATGTGTGTGTGTGTGTGTGTACACACCTTAAATATTTATGTGTTTCCCTTTTTAAATGGATTTGGATTATGACCTTAAAAAACATGCTAGCTAATTTCATAATGTTACCTACATTGACTTGCTATTTGAATGAAAGATTGATAGTTTGATTCGGGGCCTAGGGTGACTTAGGGGACTCTAATGTGATATGTGCATATAATAATAATGAATGATATAGTGAAACAACTATACATAATGTTGAATTAAAGAGAATACAAGACTAAGAGTACAATAAGATATAATTGTAATATAAAATTATATTATTCTAGTTTTGTAAAATAATTATAGAGATCAAATGTATCAATGACAAGACTCCCCTATCTGACAAAATATTTAATGACTAGTTAATTTACATTGTTATACAAGATAAAAATATGAAGAGATGGCTTGAAAGTTATAATAAATGCAAGTGCTTACATTCTACTTGTTCACATTCTCTATTTTGTTTGTATCTATAGATATTATTGAACAACAGTCCTAGAAATTGATTATATTTTACAACAAGATGCCAATAAATTATAGATAGGGAAATACAACTATCAAATTTAGCCCTATTGGGGGAGTCTAGTGAGGTTTTATTCATATTTTCCAAAGGCATATCAAAAATAAATATTAAGTTTTTTTCTAACAAACACCATTCTTCCAATATATACTAATTTGTAACCAACATTGTATTTGCAGTTACTCTATCGTCTTCCTCACCAAAAAATTCCAAACCTTTGATTATTTTTCTCCACATCTAAATTCATGGTGACACTATCACTGCCACAAATGAAAGTCAAAATCCTATTAAGAATAAATTCTAAACAATCTTGTATAAATGCACTCTATTTCAACTACAAACTTTCATTGAATTTGTGACCACTCAATTGTAAATCATCCATTCTAACCATGAGACCAATTTAACTTCATACTTATATTGCATTTTATTGAATAAGATTAAAGTTATTTGAAATACAATAATCAATTGCAATAATTCTAAAGCTTGGGAAAATGCTTGTAAAGTTTTTGAATTTTCTCTCATTTTTCACATATACAACCCCAAAAAGGACTGACATAGAAGTTTTCTTTCAGTATCCAAAAATCATTGGATTGTCTTGGATAAGAGACCCCATCTCTATCAATTTAGATGTCATTCACTTTGATTGCAAACATATTACATGAAATCTCTCCTTGATCCATTTCATCAGTCAAGTCTATCAAATTTTACCTATAATCAGAAGAACATTAATTAGCACAAGTTCCCTTTACTTTTAGTATTTACAGTTGTACCATGTAAGTTATCATTTAAAGATATATATTTTTTAAATTCTTAGATCAGTCTACACCTCCATACAAACATCACTATAAATATCAATGAAATATAACATAAGACAAACTCTTACCTATCTGGATTAATTATTTTTTTGAAACCTTCAAATCGTCTATGGTCTTGAATAACCATTGCCATGTTTCCATCACAAGTATGCATGAACACATCACTTCAACTCAAAAGGACAAATTTATATAACTTACAAACCTTAGATTAATTAATTAAAAATAATGATAGACGTAGCTACATATCTACCTTGGAAGTTTTATTGGTTTTCCCTCTCCACGAATTTTATAATTAATCTGCTAGAAATATTAACCTACCTTATAAACATGAACATACTGTATTTCCTTTACTTTACAGGGATGCTAAAACGATATGTATTTCCACACCATTTTTTCTCCTCAAAAACCATGAAGCCTGCAATAAGATTTCAAATATTTTTGCACTAACCACAAGTCAAATAAGTAGCTACTTTTTTTTTCATTTTTTCATTAATGGCTACCTTTCCATTTGATTGACATTTGATTAAAGTTTGCATTATTTAGTGAATGAAATGGCATTAATTTTATGTGCATATAAATATTTAAACCTTTTCAATAGTCACAACATTCATTTTATTTTCTCTTCTCCTTGATAAGGGGTTTGGAAGATTAGCAAAAGCTCTATGACTGACAATTAGTTTCCTCCATAATGAATATATATCAAGCTTAATTTTGATGGGTATACAAAGGGAAACCTTAGTTGGGCTGGCATTAGTGGTGTGTTTTATGATAAAAATGATTCCCTGATTTTGGCCTTTTCAGAGGCTTTGAGGGCTTGCACCAACAATTTTGTTGAGGAAAAAGCTCCTTGGAGAGGTTTGAAACTTTCCCTAGATAACAATTAGATAAACCTCAACATCGAATGGGATTTAATGGTCATCTTGGATGCTTTAATAAAGGGTTGCATGGATAATTGCTAGTTGTCCAACATATTGATGGATTGCAATTTGCTATTTGAAAATTTAAGCATTCATAAAATCAATCACATCAGACTAAATGGAAACCATGTTTTTGATCACTTCACATATATGGGGGTGGGTCTCACTCCCAACAATCTTATTTAAAATTGATGACCCCATATTTTGTTAGTAGTAAAATCAAGGCTCTTTGTGATCATGACATGAAACATTCCTTCAATGACCATGAAGTCAATATTTAATTCATCAATGATGAATTTACTTGGGAATGCAAGATAAATTCAATGGGCTAAGTGGCTTTCCACAACTATCTCATGAGTTTGCTTGTTTTGATAGGGTAAAGGATGTTGGACACTTGTAGGGTGCCTTAAATCCCACCACCTAGCTCTACAATTGTCATTTTCAACAAGCAAAGAATGACATGGTGAGCTCCTTCGCACCCCATAAGTAAGCCCTTCTCCCTACTCTTCCTTCTTTCTCATAGACCTTCCATTTATTCAGTTACCTAGCTTGGATGTTAAAATTCAACTTCGATTGGCTCTACTTTTATGTTACATGATTTTTCAATTTTCTAATTGTCATTACTCGACTCTATTTTGGGAGTTGGAGATTTTATTGCCTTCTTGAGCCTTCAAAAAAAAATTCCATGTCTCCTATTGCTAGCCCTAAGCTAAATTTAATCTTGCCCATTTTGGGCATGTTGGATTTTAGGAGATGTTATCGATATTTTAGAAATAATGTCCCTAAAAAATAGATTAAATATACTGCCTTGTTGGCTATTTTGTCTCTTGTCAGTTGGCTTGTGGAAGATTTCCTATTCAATATTCTTGTTTTAAGCTTATTGCTAAGAGATGGCTATGATTTTTTATCCTTGTAGTTTTAGAAAATATGATAGATAATAGTGACAAATTTGGTCTTTTAAGAAGAACCAATAATGCAAGGCAAAGAAACAAAAATAAATACTATATGTCTTGATGGCACTCATTGGAAGATGTGCATGATTCCTTTTTGGGTTTAGTTCACAACCTTAAGTTGAGGTAACTCCTGAATGCTGGGAAGTTCTCAGACAAAGGTTCCAACATCACTATGAAAAAATCACTCTACTTTTTGTAGAACACTTTAATTGAGGGTGTCAAGGATGAGAAATTAACGAAGTAGATTTTCACAAATCTCTTTCATGCATAAATTTTAGCTTGGCTTGGTGAGGAAGCTTATGTTGATTCAATAATTCAGGGCATGGCCAACCCTGATCAATCTACCCCTAGATTGGATGCCCTAAAGGCTACATAAATTATTGGGATCCAAATGGTTCTCCTTGGTGCAAGTAATTTTATGGTGGTCCATGAATATGTTGAGCATCTTGGCTCTAAACTTTGGAACAAGCTTGATCAAATTTGGGAATTGATTAAAGTTGTGGCTATTGAAAATATCTCATAGGGATGCAAGATCGATACCATATGGGCCAATCTCAACATCCCTTCCTATGGTTTTGAAAACTCTAAGTTGGCAGAGTCCCTTGTGGCTTTAATTTTGAAGGAGGAAATTTACAATGAAAATCTTATTATGGTGGTCTTCAACTCCTCTGAGGAGTAGCATTTTTTATCATGTTAAAATTAACCATTGTACTCCTAATTACATAAAGATTTTAAATATTATTATAATATATGGGAAACAAACCCTTTATTTTGGCTATTAAAAAAGGTTCATTTTTTCAACGCAAATTTGAAAATAGCTATTAGTTTTACTTAAGATTGTTGCAAGACATTTGAGATCCTACTTCACACTTTGATGTTTTTCGAGGAGGAAATGTATATTGATCATTAATTTCAACGTACATGGTTTCTTGTTGCATTTTTTGTTTAACCTTAATTTTCTTTTTCCTAAGCTATCATGTTGGTTTGAACACCAATAAATAAAATCAACCAAGCAAATTGCCACTAGAAGCAAGAAATGTCATTACATATTACTATCGTTGGAGTAAATTTTGGCCATTGAATATGAATGCATTAGAATTTAGTGTATACTCCATGTTGTTATCCTCTTTGAACCTTTTGCCTACTCTAAGAAATATTTAATTGATTTTATCCAAAACATTTATCCCTGCAAAAAAAGGTGGTATGAATGTTTCAGTGGAAGGACTCACCTATCCAACTCGACCATGCATAACACATCAATGTCCATATCTGGTCACAAAACCACTTTCATGCTTAATAGAAACTATATAACAATAACTAGAAATAGATGAGAATTCATGAATTAGATTCTTATTCATATATATTTACAATATAAACCTCTAAATTAATCATGTTTCACAATAGATTTTATCAATAGAAATAATAAAATCTATAAATTGGCCATGTAGATTTATATTCAGTTCAAATTCACATCCAATTTGATGACCGAAGATCATTGAAGGTCATGGGAGGTGTTTTGATTCATAGTGAAAACCCTCACAGGTCAAATTCACAAAGAAAGCCATCCCCAACACAATGAAATCTAATGACCTTGATAAGAAAAAACAACTGATGGAAAATAAAAATTGGAGAGTTACAAAAAATAAACTCCATAGTAAACAAAAAGACTTTGAAATGCACAAATATATATAAAATGCAAATCCAAATAATACATTTTATTTAGACATCATTTGGCAACAAGCTAGGTTATTAACTAGACTCATATTTAGGTCGATGCAAAAGCTTTGAAATGTAGACTCTCTTAACCTACTTAGAAAATGCACATGTTACATAACATCCACTAGTGTGAAATTTAAAAAAATGTGTTATGCATAGATACAACAAAAGATAAACGACATGTTGCATTTCTTTCGTAATCATTTGAACATGGAAAAACAATGTTGCCACATGTTGGTATTATTGTGGTTAAAGGATATTATTTCTAAAGCATTTACACCACCCTAGTAGATAGGTTTGTAAATCCAATCAAAGAATTTGGACAAGTGATAACTACAAGGCGAAACCTAAAAAACCCTTTTTTGCAAGCTACAATGTAAACAAAAGTGCAATGATAACTCTAATTTAACAACATAATTTTCAAACATTAAAAAAAGGATAATTGCACTTAAATGAAGAATAGTTGGCTAACGAAGAGGGCATTAGATAGGTTAATCCTTATGTCAACACTCTAGAGAGTGTTTTATAGCCTTAAATTCTTTTGTAGGAGCAACTTCATGAATATATGCCCAAAACACTAACTAAATACTTTCTAGAGTACCTCCCCCCTTCCTTTTCATCCTGGAATGAAAAATAATGACAAGTCAAAAAACATAAGATACCTGTCAAAACCTAAGAAACCCATTTTTTAGACTGTAATGTAAATAACAATGCAATGATAACTCCTATGCAATAGCCCACATATCAAACACTAAAAAAAGGATAATTGCACTTACATGAAGAATATATGCCTTAGGAAGAGGGCTTGTTAGGTTAATCCTTATCTAGAGGTTTCAAAGAATGTTCTACAACCTTAAATTATTTTCTAGGCCCAACTCCATGAATATATATGCCAAAACACCAACTAAATACTTGCTAAAGTGGCTCCCCCTTTCCTTCTCATCCTTTAACTCGACACAACGACAAGTTAAAAAACCCAAGATATTTGTCAAATACCCAACAAAAGGATTGTCTTACAATAATCTTGATGCTAAAGGTAATGCCTCTTGTAAAAATTGATCAGTGACATGTCATCACCCTAAAAAACAAATATCCTACAACATGGATTTTCAAGAGTTGGGTCACTTTCTCATAAAATAGAACTCATGGCCTTTGTAAAGCCAAAGACCCCCATAAAAAGACAATGAAAAGAATAATATCTTAATCAATGTGTGTTTCCAAGGTAAATTTTCTCTTTCACTTTCCAATTATACAATTCCAAATACCAATGTAACATAAAATTTTAATACCCAACACAAGCAAAAGTGGAGATAATGACACACACAACTAACGATTTACCTTGGAAGATTAGTTTTCCCTCTCCACAAATTTTGCAGTTAATTTGTTGAAATATTAACCTAGCTTATAGACATGGACATATTATCTTTCCTTTCCTTTAAAGACTCGTTAAACTCAGACATAGTCTTGAAATGATTTGTATTTGCACATTGCACATTCACTATAGAATAAACCCAATGGTTGTCCCTATCATCCTTTGTAATAATTTGGCATGACCTCTTAATGCACATGCATTTAATGTGAGCTAAGTTAGTTGCAGGTTTGTCTATCCTTATGAACAACTCACATGTAAATAAGGTGAACTTTTATCCTTGAAAAACATGAAGCACACATTAAGATCTCAATTGTTTTGCACCAATCACAAGTTACATAAATAGTAAAGTTTCATTTTTTCATTAAAATATGAGAATATTAACTATTGAAAATGTTTAATTTTTTTTATGCACAAAAAATAATGCATTTCATTGGTTAAAAATTACATGATTTAATCAAATATTAAAGCAAAGAAAAGGGTATAGCACCCCTTCATGACTAATAATGTTAGATGATTGGAAACTTGGCGATGATAGCCTAGCAGTGAGTGAGCTAAGTGTTAGGAGTGGGAGGTCTTAGGGTACATTCCTTGTGATGCTCAGTCTTTAGTGTTGTTCCCAAACTAATGAAAAGTATCCAAATACAATGAACTATCGGCTTGGTGTTCAATGTGATGGGGGTCAACACATGGATTGAAACCTATGTTCAATGCGACGAGGCAAGTCCATAGCCCATGGCTAGGGATACTATTCACCATTGGTTTGATGGCATTCTACTTATAAAAATGTCTTAACCTAACATTTTTTATTTTTTTTAGAACCCGATGATGATAGTCTAGCAGTGAGTGAGTTAAGTGTTAGGAGTGGGAGGTTTTAGGGTCCATTCCTTGGGATGCCCACTCTCTAGCATCATTCCCACACTAAACTACGGTGGGTTATTCATGAAAAGCATCCAAATGCAATGGACTACCGGCTCAGTGTTCAATGTGATGGGGGTTGGCATATGGCTTGAAACCTATGTTTAATGCGATAAGGCAAGTCCATAGCTCACGGCTAGGGATACTATTCATTGTTGGTTTGATGACATTTCAGTTATAAAAATGTCTTAACCCAACATTTTAAGCCAATCCCAACCTAGGTTTAAATATTTGGGAAGGAAGGCATATGAGGCTGGTTGTGTCCATTTACATCCTTGAGGTCGGTTGTGGCCATTTTTGGAACTTGGGCCATCCTTGGCTGTTAGATCGATTCTCGGGTTAGTTGTTGCTATTGTTAGAAATTGGGCTGGTTGTGGCTTCGTAGTTGTTGGTAATAGCTAATAACATCTAGTACTCATATCAAATGGGAATCTAGGTCCCCAATTATGTCCCAAACCAGTTTATAGATCTAGTCAAAAGCCTTAACCTAGAAAATAATAATAATAATGTTAAATGATTATCTGACATTTGAATGTTTGTGTATTCTCTCCTTCCATCATATATACTTTTGAATCTCCATGCTCCATGTTTTCCTTGGGTGGGATATAACATGGAATGGACATATTATATAGGTATTATGTTAAAATGCCTATTTTTTAACCAACCACATGGATGAATCAATTTAAAAAAAATAATAAAAATTATCCCCTTCCAAAGTTACACCATGTGATTTAGGTGTTATAATTTTGTTTTGCTACTGTGACAAAAGCATTTATGATGATAACGTTCTAGTGACCTGATCGATGATCATAATAAGAAAAAATGAACGGTTATCAGTATATATGAACAACTCTAATTTCATGACATCAAAATTTGTACATGAGACAAATAAGCCTTTAATGAGCCCCATAGGGCCCACTGCTTCTCTTAACAAAGTGTCAATCAGGGAGACAATGTAAGGTAGAAGATTATTTTGCCTTCAGAGGTTTACTTTGGATTTTCCATTTCTTCTTTCATCAAAAGAAAAAATTATTCTTTGCTTAATGTAAAATTTGCTTTTCACTTATTCAAATAAGTGATAAGTTAGATATATTTTTTATGTTGATTCTAAGTATTGTGACTTACCCCACTTATGTTAAAACCTATTTTAATTAAGTGTGATAGAGATAAGTGGGTTTCAATCAAATTGCAATACACATTTGACTATGTTTTTTAATATCGATAACCAAGGTTGATGGGTTCCTTTCCCATTTGTATTGAAATTGAAAAGCGGTTACAATAAGACCAATGGAAAATAACATTTTAAAACCCAAAAAAACACCAGGTTGAAGACTAACAAAAACTAGCTGACAAAACAAGCCAAACCCTTCCAAATAGTAAACATAGCACAAGATGCCATGGGAGCACATCCTAAAACAAAAATCCACCAGCCAAAAAAACCTGAAAAAAATAGGAAAATCCCAAAAAATGTCCAACAAACCCACCATAATGCAACCAAACTAGCAGAACATTATTTTAAATCTAGATAATATCCACCCGAGCCTCACCTTTGATGCACAAGACCTCCTCGCCACCCCTCCCACCATTATAACCAACCACGTCATACATCAGATTTGAACCACCTGCGCCTAACTAAGACACCCCCATCAAACCATCCACCAACTTACCACGAGTCATGACCCCACCTAGGTATAGGGCCCACTAAACTGCATCCAAATATTCTTGCATGAAATGAGAAGCCACCTGAAGCAGAGCTTTTTACACCCAATTAGGAGCAAAGACAACAACATGACTCACCACCCTTGAAATAAATTTGACCACTGCCACCTGAGTCTTCGAATGTCATTCTTCAAGCAGAGCTTCAAGGGCAGGGATGGGAGTCATTGCCAAACCGTGGAGGTAGGGAACGACCAAACTGAGCAAGGGGGTTTGAGAAAACTAAATTTAAAGACTCCACATAACTCAACAATGCCTTGAATTTACCTTCTGAGTCCTGAAAAACAAAAAGGGGCAAAACCTACCACATCCTGACTAGAAAAAGGCAGGTAAGTTTGAGGCCAAACATCCACCACCTCCATCACTTCCAACAGCCCCACCCTAAACACCGATGCCATAAAGAACTCTACCATCTCCATCACTTGTAGCTTATCCTCAACCAACATTAATAGATTGCACACAAACATAAAATGAACATCTAAGCTAACCTTTATATAATGGAAAACACTAATATATGAGTCACCCAAAATCAATTGAATGGAATACAACACCAACCCCAATGGCAACTGAAAAAGCTTCTTCAATCAGACAGTCGACACCTCACAAGAGAATGGACAATCTCCCATTTTTTACCCTGTATGAAGACCACGGGCACAATGATGCCCTCAATCATCGAAGCCTCCACTCCTTCCAGGAGAGCAGCATGTCGTAGCAAACAAACTAGGCAAGAAAATGATGTGTCAAACCCATTACCAGACATGCAAATAAAAAAGCCTCCACAACATGCAAGGTATAAATACCACTCCAATCCATCAAACACTTTGCATAACTATAATCACTAAGCATGAGAGACAAAAAGGTTGTTGCCAACTTAAACCATGATCCAAACATCACTCGAGGTGACACTCAATGAGATTAATAGTAAAAAACCACGAGGGGGGCCAAAAAAGAATCTAGCCAACCCCCAACCACATTGCCCATCTTAATCTGGGTAATGCCTTGGTTGGATAGGAACTCAACGATCGAATTGGTCTCATGGTAATAATGTCGCAACTCCCAATCAACAAGAGAATCTAGCCAAGGCCACACCTATCCCAGAATGTTATTGATCATCCACACCTTGGCCCCCAATTGTGAAAGGGTCTAAATCAAGACCATCAAATCACCTTCCACTATAAGCATGTCCACACCACATTGCAAATCCAACTCCACTGCTAAGACCAATGCTTGGGCCTCAACGCCATTGTTGGTACCATCCATCAACTTAAGTGAGGTAGCTTTAATCAAGGACCCACAACAATCCTTGACAATACAACCTACACCCAACACTCTTAGATTGCCATGAGAAGCACCATCAAAAATTTATTAAAACCAACCTAGAGTGGGAAGGACCTAGTTCGCATTCACCTTCCTTGTAGTGTTGGATGCAGAAACTAATAACCCATTAACGAGGGCACATTTGGTTATGTTTAAGTATATACAAAAATGTAAATTAGACCTATTTACTTTTTAAAAACCCAACAATAAATACAAACATAGGGTTGTGTTCATCATATTTGGGACTCCAAAAATGTTGTTCAATTTTAAGAAAATTTGTTTCAATCATTGGGAAAATGCACTACTTCTCCTTTCCCCAATTAGGCAAATAAATCTAAAAATATCGAGGCAAGCAAGATGCATTTCAGGGTTTGTGTTACAGTTGGCTTGATTTTTATCATTCCCCTAGATGATGTATAATATTAAAAACAACATTCCAATAATTTTAATAATTCAACAATGTAATGTGTTACTAACATTAACTTCGATGCTACAATGAATATTCTAATGATTTTCTTGATTTTTCTAAATGCTTATAAATGCTCAATAGATTTATGTTAACAATAATTATTATCTATATTCTCGAATTGATTTTTAGATCTACCCTTAAATGCTTAAATGGATAAGGGTGTTTGTGTAATTATAAGTAACTTGATTTCAAGTTAAGACCTTATTTGTGTGCAAGCTGACACCCAATGGATAGAAACATGAAAAAGAAGGAACAAGGGTCACACGGGACAATAAGAGGTAGGACCCAAATAAAAATTGCTAGAATTTAGCACGGCATTTTTGGCATCCCAAAAACACTAGGGCCACATTTCTAACATAGATGTCAAAACAAGGTCAAATATAGGGGAAAGGGAGATGACACTTGAAGAGTGATAGAAGAATGTGTGGGATTATGCTAATAACACATAATTTAAATTAATAATCAACAACTATGCCAACATCCTAGAAACATACAATTTATTAACTAATAAATTCCTAGGGTCTATTTTTAGATGCTTATAGTAAGAGGCTTTTATTGATTGTGTCAATTAGAATATATAGTAGACAATAGGTCACACCTAACCTCAATGAAAGTCAATTGGAGACAACACTGCTTCTGTGTATAAATGATGAGATATTATGTTGACATCCAATTTGTGGATTAAAGCAAGGTTGGTTTATGAAGTTGTCAGGAGCATTGTTCACATTGTCTATAATCTAGGTTCAAAACCATTCAACTTACCCACGTATATGATAATTACTTTCATAAAATATTGTGGTTCCCTAAAAGAAATCAACACTCTTAACACATTTTCCAATCTTTGTTTTTACAAAGGGAATCATCGAAAAATGTCTCTCAAATTATACAGGGCTGAGAATTCATAAATTATAAAAATGACACTCATTAAATCAACAACTAATATTGATAACATTGATCATCAATGAATTATCATAAGTGTAATCAATATATAACCTACATATCTCCCCACATTTTTATTTTTAATTGCTTTGTAAAAATGAATGATAACAAGGGTCGCATAGCGGCTAGTCCCTTTGTATTGACAATTGTTTATGTTTGAGTTTGTATATAAATTTACAATTAATGGCATCTAGATCACGGGTATGTAAACAATTTAAGGAAATAATAATAATAATAATAATAATAATAATAATAATAATAATAATAATAATTTAAGAAATGCTCAATGCTACCATGGCTTCACAACATAAAAAATGGTGTTTAGCCAAAGCGTCTGCAACATTATTGTATTACGCTTGTATTCTTTGTTCATACTGCTCTTTGCAAAAGGGAATAATTAAATGTTTGTAATACATTATTGGCACAATTGTAAGTCATCACTAGACTTGCGCAAGTGGATAGTTTCGACTAAGTAAGACCGTAGATATTTCATTTAAATCCGCCTTAATTGGACATTTAAAAACTAATGATTTTATGATTTTTGTCCCAAATGCAGTACAACCAAGCGATTAAATAGTGTGGGCCTATTAAATGTGAAGTGAAAATTTAATAAACAAGGGCCATGTAATGGTTAGTTCCTACAATAATTGTTAAAAGTTATTTTTGTGAACTAAATGGGCAGGAATGACATTTGCAAATTATTTCAATAACATAAAAATGTATAATAGAATAAAATAATATATGAGCACATCTTGCTAATGAAATAAGAAACTGTGAGGGTTTTAAAAGAAGCATAATAACATAGAGAAGAAGTAATATAAATTTTTTAAAGACTAATTTAGATGTAAATTCAATTCAAAACAAGTTATAGCATTGTAAAGGGAAGTATTACACTGTGAAATAAAACAGAGTGACATAGATTTTTAATAAAAGAATCTTTAATTATTATGTAATTTAATTTTATACATAATTAAAAAATTATTGAGTAAAATTATAAATTGTATAAAATGATGATGATGTGAAGTTTCACCAAGCGACTATAATAAAAACGGAAAATATTAATAAAAATTTGTACTAATGCCTCTAATAATTTTGTAACTATTCTATAACATAAAATTAAAACCCAATTAATACTTATAATTAATTATTTTGTAGATTTTATAAAATTATTTAGTTTTATTAAATTGTTTGTCCACATCCAAACAAATGAGAGTGAAAGGAGCCCCCTCCATATTGCATGAACCACATGGGAACTATTTTTAAAAGTGAACTTTTAATAAAACTTTAGAGCGGAATAGAAATTTACAAATGTTAGATGGCAACGTGTAAAAATTTAATAAAAACTATGTTTTGCATGCTTCCTACTCCCGCAATGCACCACAATTTATTTTTTCAATATCAAGACAATCACATCCTATGCATTTATTGTATCCCAAAATAGAATTGCAAAGGATATAAGAAAAGAAAAATATTAATATTAATATAAATGTTTGAAGTGATGATGATAAAATTGACATAAAATTATGTGAGAAAGATTCAACGTTGTGATAAATAAATATTTAAAATAAAGAATTATTTTAATAATTGTATAAAATATCAATAAAAGAAATTTGTTTGGTTGAATAATTAATAATAATAATATTTTTAATCTGACGAAGATAGCTTAGCAGTGAGTGTGTTGAGAATTAGAAGTGGGAGGTCTCAGGGTTCATTCTTTGGGATGATCACTCTTTAGCATCGTTCTTACACTAAACTACTACGGGTTATTTCGTGAAAAGTATCCACAATGCAATGGGCTATTGACTCAGTGTTCAATGGGAATTGGGTCGACATGTGGCTTGAATCCTGTGTTTAATATGGCAAGGCAAGTCTACAGTTCATGGCTAGGGATACTATTCACCGCTGGTTTGGGCATTCCGGTTACAAAAATGTCAGCACTCAAAATTTACTTTGAAATGGCCATGGGGACACCTTGAGGTAGGGGTCAAACTTCTCCATGTGTTCTATGCATATCATAGTAGGACGATTCGGTTGTGGATCACGCGACGGATATTATAGACCCAAACCCACCATTAAGCTTCAGATGCAGATTAAATTTTTTAGCCAATGAGATGTAGAAGGATTGGTGAAATGGTTTGGTTGTGCCCAACGTCACCCAAGTTCAAATCTCAGAAGACGTTTATACACCGGATATGGATATTTACTCAATGATTTCAATGTGATCCAAGTGTTAATGATTCTATAATTCTTTCGAAAACTGGACCCCCACCCTGAAATCGATTATAGCTTCGATAAAAAACTAACACCAAACCCAAAAAAATTATAATAATAAAAATATTCTATAATAATAAAATAAGAATATACTTCAATTTTTATTATTAAACTTTAGATTTTATAAATCAAAATATGTTGTCAACCAGTATAAAGTTTCACTAAAATTCCGATCACGTTTCGCACAGTTTTGTCTCTTTCGTACTGAATCATTTAGATACGAAATCAAAATTTAGAGAGCCGTTGAACAACTGTCAATAAAAATGCATCTTCAACAATTTTCGCTGCAATCTCAACTATTTCTATCCATACGCACTTTTTCAGACACACCATCCTCAAGTCCAAGGAAAAATTCCTCGTCTACATTTTACAAAGTACCGAGAGGTTTCAGGTTCGAGTCTCTGAGATGTCAAACAGCGGCTGTTTCAGGGCACGTTTCGACCCAGGCAGGAAATGGAACATCGGACCGGCATGTGGTAGAACGAAATGTGGTTCTTCTCGGTTTGCCGAGCAGGGGTCGCACGGCCAACGATACCCTTGTTCTTCTCAAGGCATTTTTTCATAAACCCTAGCCAGGGATGTTAAATTAAGGAAATTTTAGTTTATTTTTTCAGTTCATGTATTTGTCTTTATCCATTTGGTGTTTCTGCAGAACAACATTAAATTATTATGTAATATATAGGTGAAGATTGACTGGATAATAACGCGATTATATAACACCTCGGTGAAGATATTAACGCGATTAAGATTGGCTCAGTGCACCACCATGTAATATCTTGGGAAAGATTGATTTAATGTTAACACCGATTTTGTCGTAACCAGGCGAAGATTGATTCCAATTAATTCTATTATGTAAAACCAGTCACCTGGAAACTCCAGTATAGGGATGCAATTCCCACATCTTCTGGGGACTATATTTATAAATAATATATCCATGCAATTATTCATTTACTTGCATGCCTTAATTTGAATGGTGTCCCATTCCTCTACCAGTATCGGAATCCCACGTTCTCAGGTGACTGTAAAACCTAGGTGAAGATTGACTCAATATAAACACGATGTACCTTGGTGAAGCTTGACTTGATATTAAGACATGGTTGGTTCCTGAAAAATGATATCGCTTAAAGATGCACTGCAGAAGCATCAAATGCATAAACAATGAAAGAGCTAGAATGAGAATGAGTCATATGGTTCAATACTTGCTGAAGGTTTTGCAAACGGTGGAGCAATCTATATGGGCCTAATTGTGGGGGAAACTTCATGGTTAAGTGCACTTGAGGCAGAATAGTATTGGGATGGGTGACCTCGTGGTATTTTCCTGCACTTCATCTTTGAACATCGCCTAGATGCAACGAGTGGACCATTCAAGCTCATGAAAGATGAGTTCGTATGAATCACTACTGATGAAAGATGTGCCATGAAGATTGATTCCATGATCCATCCTAACACGTAGCTGATTTCCAAAGAATTATATTACAACATGCATTTGTTTCCCATGTCTATGCTTTCAGTTGATGCAAAACTGGAAACGCATAACAGAGACGGAAACAATTGCTGTTCCTAATTTCTTTTATGTTGATACGCTGTAAAACCTATCAGATTGTTGGGAACCCCTTAACATTATCATATATCCCATTTTCCAGACATGTCAGACTATTGTCAAAGCTTGTCTGGATAACCTGTAGAGAATTTTTTGTCCAAAATTCTGAGTTAGCTACTTCACTCATATTCAGGGAAACAATATTTGGCAATAAACCATAAACCAACCATTAGGAAGCATTGAAGGTTAGTTGGATATTTGTTAAAACTTAATGTAATTGATTGATTGCATTTTGCATAAAAATTATAATGTGTGGGGGACCTTACTTTGAATGTTGGAAAAAACGCATCATAGACCAACCTTTAAGAAGCAATTAAGAAGGTTAATTTGATATTTGTTAATGTATTTTGTCAATATAATTAATTGATTGCATTTACTATAGAAAATAAATTTCACAGTGTAGCTTCTATGTAATTCAGTGAATGCTGCCTGTTGTGGCATTTAAAAAAAAAAAAAGTTGGATAATTTTTTTACGCAGATTATTCAAAACAACTTTGACAAATATCTTCCTGCAAAAGTCTTCATTATAAAATGTATCAGACTTGCAAAACATGGTACTGCATGTATGCTAAACACAAATCCACTAGGCCAAAAGCTCAAAAATACTATATACAACCAAAACAAAGGAGCTGTATTCCTGAAAGAAACAAATGTACAGGATAATTCCTATGTAAGCAGTTGTGTTATTTATGAATAAAACCTTCGGATCAAATAATCTGTAATTATCATCTCCCTATGTGAGGTAGATTATTTATAAACAATGCTAAACATGGATTTGAGAATTGTTCATAAAAAAAAATCTTTCTAAACTTATGTAACTCCATGAATCGCCTAGAGCTATTGGTTTTAAACTTCAGAAACTTGACAGGCGAGATCTGATTTTGCTCTACAATGGACATTTACATTATTAATTTTAGTTGTCTGAAGGCATATAATTGTTTTATTTAAAATTTTGAACATGAATGTGATAAGTTGGTTTATCTTGGCAGGATTGTCAACTGGCAGTGCGGCAGGCGAATCCTCGACAGTATGTTGCATATATTCCAAGAGTGAGTATCTAGCTTCTAGTTGAGTTTCTCTCATTTTTTAGAAATGTTTAAAGTTATGTTTTATAAGATCTATCTTTTGAAATATTCATGGGGAAGTTACCGATGCACCTGCAAACATCGTCGAAAGAATTGGGGTAAAGCTCCCTTGCCTTAGCTGAATCACATGGCTTGAACAGTTGAGCCTTATCTGAATTAATTTATTAATACAGTGAGATTGTCTTGAAGGGATCAGGTCATTGACTAGAACTTCATCTTTTCCTTATCTCGGCGTCTCTACTCCTCTATATGAGTCATTCACAATAAGCGTTGTCTTAAATGACATCCCCAAGCTTTGGGTACCATAGCTGAAAGTGCAAACTCTTTTTGCATTCAACTGCTGAACAAAGTTAAATCGACATTTTTGTAGTATTGCCTTCATGTGTTTCACTATTATGTATTCAAATGCTTCAATTCATGGATGTGCCCGGTTTGGCTTTGCTTACAAGAGAAGAGGGCAAAGAATATGAAAACTGTGGTTGTTCTGTATCTTTCAGTTTCATGTTTCCAATTGTGTCAGTCCATGTTATAACTGCTTTCCCAAACCCAGACAATCTGTTCATTTCATATGCTTACAATTCAATTCTCTCCTGCAGTAGAGTGCCTAACAATTCAGCGAACTGAGATGTAAGCACACGAACTCGTAACTGTTTTCATGTGAGTTAATGATTTCTCTAAAACATCTTGATTTTTCCTGCATGAACTATAGTTTTTTTTAATTTCAATCTATGAGATGGAACACATTTTGTTTGATTTACCTTAGTGACGAGTATTTTCAAGGTTCAGTGGATTTTTTCTGTATTCTTTTGCTTAGTTATTAGAACTTATATCAACAGTGGACTTTCATGAAAGGCTGAATGAATAAAAAGTAAAAATGGTGGCATTTGATTTTTCTGACTTGTTATTATTCCTTCTTCATGTTCTAAAGATGTAAACACAATTATTCAGCTTTTTCAATTGTGTAACCCAGTCAAATTATACATTTGAGTTAGTGTTACCAAAATTGCTATCCTTAACCTTTTTTTTCCTGAAAAATTGCAGTGTTGTAATTTTGAGAAAATTGGGTAAATGTTCAAATTGGAAAAATACTGACATTTATGCAAATAAATGCGAATTTTATGAAAAAAGTTTCAAAAATTTTAGAAACGCCAGGAGTTTTTACTATTCCCAAGATTTTCTTATTTTTTTTCTCAATTTCTTATTATTTTCCTTATTTTTGTTTTTTTGGACTTAACCAATTTCGCCAGTTACGTTTTGGTAAAAAAAATTCAAAACTTGAAAAAAACCAAAATTTTAGAAACGCCAGGAGTTTTTACAATTCCCAAGATTTTCTTATTTTTTTCTCGATTTCTTATTATTTTCCTTTTTTTTTTTTTTTTGGACTTCACCAATTTCGCCAGTTACGATTTTGGTAACACTAATTCACGTTTTCGAAGTAAACCTCAGTATTTCGTATTTTACCAAGGGTATGTGATCTGACATCTGATTTTTATGTGTATAGTTGCTGCATATGTAAGAAATGCCTGCCAATATTACAACTCCAAACCAAATCATAGAGACTTGTGCGAGGAAAATGTTATAATAGCCAGTGATGTACTTGGTTTATGATCTTTTATTTGATTTTGAGCTGGTGAGAGTCTGGGCTCAAACATAACTTTTTGCTTGCTGTTAACATACATTTTAAGCATGGGTTGGTAGGTCTGCACTGGTCATTCTAATCCATGTTCTTAATTTAGAACTGGTTGCTGGGACATTGAAGTGTTTTTTATCTGCAAAGCAAAGCAATAGAAAAGTTGCATATTGCATACACCAGAAATTTTACTTATTATATCTATTTAGTTAAATATATACTTCGTGGTATGAGGATGCTGCTCTGGATCCTCATTGAGGCCTTTCTCAAATGTTATGCACAGTTACCATAACTAATAATTTGAGTGTTGATTTAGTCTTTTTAATCCGATTCAGATGAACATGGTGTAGTTTAAGTTCTTTTCCATTATTTCGTAGTTAAATACAGTTGATTTTTGCAAGTCCTAACTGGAATAAAGATAAGCTACCTGACTCCCTTCATGAGTGTTTTTGCAGCTTCCTAACTTGGAAGTGTGGTTCCTGTGAGAAAATGACGTTGTGCGAAAGCTTCTCTCAGGGGATCTAGACCTTGGTATTGTTGGTTATGATACTGCCTGTGAATTTGGACAAGTCTGTAATACTTCTTTGGAGCTCTAACTGATGTCATTTATTTTAATGCAGTGTAAGTTTGTTTCAAGGAGACAGACTGAGTTTCTTTCTCTAATTCACTAGTTAATAAAACCTTGTCGTGCTTGAACAGATAAATAAAAATCGCCATTTTAGTTTTTCTTTTTTAGTTTGTCTTCCTTATTATCACGGGTCCAATACTCATGCAATATATGACTAAAAAAACAGTCGATTCAAACACTAATGATTTCTCATTTATATTATTTCATTGATCATATCATCTCAAGTGTTTGAATTCTTTGTCAAGGTCATCATATTTCCTATGTGACATCCATCACTATAATCGAACTACCTAGAATCCCATTTTCATTTCATCACTTCAATTCTAATTACTAAGTAGAGTCATCCAAACATATTTTGCAAACCTGTTCCTATTTCTGAACAGGGGATGATGCTCACCACTCATTCAAGAAGCTATTGACTTTTATATTCATTTATTGAAAAGCCTTTGCTTAAAAACTATTTCATTGTTGATGAATACATTCTTGTATTCTTTAGTTAGTTGTCAAAGTTGATAGACTTTGGCACTTTTGATGATTTTGTGTCTACATTAATGCCTTAAAAGGAAGGGTCTTTGATTGTACGTTCTTTGTACTCTATGATATTTTAACTTGGGACTTCTACCAACATGCTCCTCCTATGTTGGGTTTGAGTTGTCCACTCCATATTGTAGGTAATTTGAGTTGGTTATTCTAATTTTGCTTATATCCATCTACCTTGTCCAACAAGAAATGTTATCTAATCGTGCTTGTGGTAAGAGATCGACCTTGACGAGGTTTTGGAAGGAGCATAATTTCTTTTATGACACCCATTTTTTATTGCAATTTCTTCATGATATCTATCTAATGTTTCCATCAGGTTAACTAGTCTAGAGATCTACCTTGATGAGGTTTTGGAAGGAGCATAACTTCTTTTATGACACCCATTTATTATTGCAATTTCTTCATGATATCTATCTAATGTTCCCATCGGGTTAACTAGTCTGTATTATGAGAATTAAGTACAAAAACCCATGATTGACATAAGCAAAACGCCACCCAAGCAAAGATCAGGAAAAAGAACACCAAGATATGGTAAGTGCCTTTTATGGCACCCAAGCAAGGCAATACTCAATACAGATAAATAATAGCAAGCAGAGGAATACTTGATATAGATAAACAATAGAACTAAGTCTTAAATCTAATATAGAGTGGGGGGAGTCAACTCTTTATGGCCTGCACCCCAATACAAATAACCCAAAGGTCTACCACAAGATTGGTAACTCGATGGCCCTGATAAGACATGGGTTATTACTCTCACATACCCCTAAAACAAAACTTAGAGTGCCAAAATGCAGTTACTTGCCAATCGTTCTGGAAGGAGAAATTTACTTGACAGCCCCCCTAAATGACAACTTCCACAAGCTTGAGCAAATCTCTAAACTTTGAAAGTGGCTTCATGAAGATGTTAGCTATATGGTCATCAGTCTTGTAATATCAGATTGACAATATTCCCTCCTCAATGCATTGGCGAATAAAATGGTGATGAATCTCCATATGCTTGGTCGTGGCATGCACAATGTGGTTATGAGCAACCCGAATATCAGAGAGTGTGACTGGCTACCCCTGTTGAAGTCCAAGCTCACTCAACAATTGATGGACCCATGCTCCCTTCCGCGCTGCATTCACTGTTCCTCTATTCTCCGCTTTAGTAATGGAAAAAGTGATCACGTGATGTTTCTTGCATGACTAAGAAAGCGAGTCTGATCCAAAGATAATATGAAATTCCTTACGTTGACTTTTGTGTAATCGAATCAATTGCCCAATCTGAGCCTGTATAACCCACTTAGAATCCATCACCTCCTCAAGAGTATTTGATCCCAAGTTGATAAGTACCCTAGATACACCTCAATATTCTCTTGATCTCTTGCCAATGGCTCTTCCTTGATTCCCAGTGGCTCTCCCTTGGCTTCTCTATGACCTTGGAAACAAGATCGATTACAAAGGGAATATTCAGTTGAGTATGAGTAAAGTATAACAAGTAGAAGTGCACTAATTTGTAAATATGACTCTCAATTGAGATGGAGTAGATGAAGGCTTGCAATTGTCCATTCTGAACCTTCTTCAACGATTCAGGGCAGGCTTAGGCTGTGAGATAAAAGGTCCTATTCTCCATTTGCAATGCCTGAATACTGAGAAAGTAATGCAACAAGACCAAACTTGTCATTTTAATAGTCTTCTTCATCTCGGCCTTCATATCATGAACTAAAGCAATATTACTCCCAGCGAGCATCAAATCATCATCAAGAAGCACAACCAAAAACCATGACCATCCACATTCCTTACATAGACACAATGATCATAATGGCATTGGGTGAAATAATAATCATGATATAACATGTCATCTTCTCATGCCATGCTAGAAGGGCATGTTTCAAACTGTAAAGTGACTTCTTCAACCTTTCAAACAAGATGAGAATCACCATGCCTCACAAAACATGGTGCATGCTCCATGTAAATTTTCTCATGAAGATTGCCATTGAGAAATGCACACTTCACATTTATCCGGGGCACCTCACATCCAAAACTTGTTGCTAGTGAAAGAACAACACGGATGCACTCAATTTTGGCAATTGGAGCATAAATTTTCCAAGAATCAATGCCCTCCTTTTGGGAGTATCCTTGGCCACCATATGGGCCTTATGCCTCTCAACGTATCCATCTGAAGTGAACTTAGTCTTGAAGATCTGCTTACATTTTACAATGTTCTTCCCCTTAGGATAAGGTTCTAACTCCCAAGTCTTATTCTTCATCAAGGAGTTGAAGTCAACTGCCAAAACATTCTCTCACTCTTGCCATTTTTGTCTACATAGGATTGAGGATCACATGTATCCATAGCCTTAGTCATGAGAGCACAGTTTGTTTGTTTTGTTTCTATGGGCCCTTCATGTGGTAGGATCATCTCTCCTATTCTCCTTAGCCTCCTCAAGGGTAGCAATAGCCCACTTGGAATGATTAACCTCCCCCTCGATGTAGGAGTTTCATGAATGGGGCCAACATCAACAATAGAAATCTCACCACTTGAACCTGCTTCAACAACCGTAGCTGCCATATCATCCAATGCCATGTCATCATCCAAAGCTACCCATCATCGAATGTTGTCACAACTGAAGGAGATGCATCATCCAAAGAAGCCTTATGATCGAAATATGCATCAGAAATCTATGAACTACTAGGATAATCATCACTGTAGGTGGCATCTCATCAAAGACAACATTCCTTCAAATGATTAACGTATTACTTAGCTGGATCTCATAACTTGTAGGCATTATCAAGAGATCCTTCATCTTCTAGTAATAAGCATCTTATTTCCTGCCTTACCACAATAGTAACAACCCTGCTTGCCATTCTTGCCTCCCTTTGCCGTGCCATTATGACTACCTTTTGCTTGGTTATCAGCGTTACCATGAGAACCTTTCTTGTTCCCCCTCAGTTTTAACTTGGATGGCCATCCTTCCCTTGGTTATCCCTGAAATTCTGCTTTCCTTTTCACTTTAGACGTGAACCTACTGCTTTAAACTAAGCTTACCCAATTTGATCAGCTTTCCTGTTCAACAATCAAGAGTGAGCATGACCATCATAACTCTCAAACTTTCCGCCATCTTGCATGATAGCTCTCCTAGAAAGGAAGGAGGAAAGAACAAGAACAATCTTGATCACTTGGTTGTCCTTCTTGACTTTGTCACCACACCCATCCAACTAATGTAGAATCTCTCTTACTTATGCTAGAAAGTTCTCAATCATATAAAAAAACAAGAATTTGTCCAACTTGATGACCTGAATCTCATCTACCTTGTTGAATGACGTCTGTAGATGATCCCACATCTCTGTAGGGGTCTTCTTCTTGTTGATGTGAAAATGAAGTTTAGGAGCCAAATTCACCTTTTCCAATCTTCCTTCTTGTGGTATGCATATTCTTTTCAATGGCTGTAGGAATTGTTTTAGTCCCTTGTACGATCCATTATAAACCCTTCCCCATCAAAGCCATTTCTATTTTGACTCCCATATCTGATAATTGTGCCCTGTTATGATAGGAAGCCCTATAGTTGGCTCCATACTTTGTCTTGACAAGAACAGGTCAAGATCTCCGAATGGAAAAAATAATAGCACCAATGTGCAGAGCTTGAAAAAAGCTTTCAGGTCAAACAGAGTCCATACATCCAAGTTATGCCCTCCGGAAGATGCGACATTGAAAGTGTATTTCCCCTTCAGAATTTCAAATTTCAAAAATTTAAGTTCTGGCAGAAATATCCTGAACGCACCACTTGGGACCACCAGATTTGCTGGCTCCAAACTGCTCCTTTGCTGCCACTTGGTGCCCTGCTGACTGGACACCTCGTGATTGTGCATTGACTGGACAGTACTTGCTGATTGTACCCTGCTCTACTGACTATGTGCACCTCCTTATGTGGCACCCAATGAAAATGACATTTGTCAGCCAGTTTTATCATTTTCCAAATTTTGAATTTTGCTAGGTTGGCCTTATGATCCAATCACAGATTGCCACATGCCAAGTTCAAAAACCACCACGTGTAACAGGTCCAACTTATCTCACGAGTATTGCAGAAATAAGAGTCAAACACGAGATTGATATCCAAGCAGAAAAAAATGAAGGATATCAGCGATAATATCCATGTAGAAAAATTTAAATGATAATAAAAATTATATCCATGCAAAAAAGGATATCAGAGATAATGTAAGTGCAAATAAATGATAAGGCTGCATAATAAAAAGATAGAACATGTCATGAAATAAATGATAAGTTTGTATGATATAAAGACAGAATTTGTTCTAGTTTAGTTAGTTGAATTGTTAAGAGATAAGGTTCAATTTATTCAGGGAATTAAAACAAATAAAACCACACAAAGATGAGAGATATTTTGTTATAGGAATTTTTAGATTGTTTTATGATGGAACAAAGATTACCCTTTGACCTTTGATCACAACCTCCTCTACCAAGCCTTTTAACATCACTCCCATACTGACCAATTTCCCTTAACATAGGAAGGATATCTGTCCATGAAAATACCAGGCAGATCTGTGCCATTTGCTCTTGTTTGGAATCTACCAGCCTCATTAAATATTCAATGTAGCTACAATTTTGATTAACCTGACTCTTAAGTTTTCCTTGGAGGCTTCATCCTTCATGATTTGGGCGACCGAGAGTTTCTAGGTTGTCAAAGGCAATCGATAATCCCTTCTCCTTTTCAATTGTTGAAAGGCAAAATCCTGAGCTTGGTAGTCCGCGGCATCTATATCTTCAATGTTCTTATCAACTAGAGAAGTTGCAACTTCAACATGCAATTAATCCAAATTTTCCAGATGGAGTTTGGCCTGAGGCTTTGTCTTCTTTGGAGCTTTCTAGGTGAGGGAGGATATGTTTTCTAGTTTGGTGGGTGGAGCCTAGACTATGTGAGCTTGTTTCTTGCTCATCATTTGGTCAACCCATTGAGCTGGGGGGGTTGACAGTGTTCCTTGAGTAAGGACAACAATGTCAGTTGTTCGCATCTGTTGTTGCACTGGGACTGACTTCTCCTAGGAGCATGTTGGTTGATTTTGTACATTTGTGTCATGGTTTGTAGCCTAAATCACTTGACTACCTAAATCACTTGACTACCTGTAATTTTAAATATACTTTGCTGTTTAAGGGGATCACCCAATCATGACTTGCTTTTGTCAAAATCTGTTGCATAATGAGCGATCCATTTTGAGGGTGCTTTGTTTTATTTGTAAGGGATAAAATTCCATTTTTCGTATTATCAATGAGGACTTCGTATGAGTCCAAAGCTGATTCCTAGGTTGTTGGGCTGCCAACATCCAAAGATTCTAAATATCAACATCATCCTGAAAATGTTTTCCTTTGTCATCACCCTCTTTTGGGCTTGATGGAGGAATGATTTTGAATCTTTTGATCTTCATCCTACCAAATTACCAATATCCCCACTACATGGCAAGCCAGTCACCGCTCTCTTCCTTGGATTTTGATCATCATCATCACTGACACTAGCACCACCTGATTTTGAAACACCCGACGAGGCCAATATGGTTTGCTTTTGGTTGTGATTTGGAGTTGTTCTTTGCATCAGAGAAGAATCTCCTGCAGCATACATACTTGTTTTGCATGTCTGAACACATTCCTTGATTCTTCTCTTTGCCCATTCTGAAGTTCTTTTGATCACTATCTTCGTGCGTTCTTCAATTGAAGATTGATTTTCCAAAGACCAATTGACATCACCTAGGGGCTGAATGAAGACTTTTCCAGCAAAGTATGAGGGTTACTCCAGTGGGACTCCTCATTCAGATATGTGCGGGCGATGCTGTTATGGATCAAATTGGTATATGTCTTCCATAGACATTAACCTTGTGTCTTTCCGCTCGACATCATACTCTTCGTAACAATTGGCCCATAAGTCCTCAAGGTAAGGCACATGGATGTGTGTCTTGCCAAGAGTGGCCTCAATCTTTGGCTCGTTTGTCATGGGAAAGACAGGCGTCATGAAGTTTGAGATTGAAAGACACAATTGTTGGTTTCTTGCACATGTAAAAACCAATTGAACTCGGGAAGTGCAACCTTGTCTTATACTTACTAGTGAGAAATTGGTGCATGTTAACCAATTGCTGCACAAACTCCACGAGGAGAACTCTCACTGACAAATCTCAGAAGAGTATAAAGCAGCCCATTGAAACCACTAGTTTGAATTTAAGAGTAAGTTGGGAACAAATAAATCAATCAGCCCACTCACTAAAAACCTCCATTCCTTCAGGGTTCTTCTAAAATGTACTTGTTGGAGTCATTGTCAAGGTCCCAAATAGTGGCGAAGATAAAGGCATCATTGACGTGTCTGAAATGTGCTTTTTCCTTATTTGAATAGTAGTGCCATCGTGGAAGCTTACTGTTAACCATTTTGGCCCACATGCCAAGCTTCTACCTAAATGGATGAGCTGAACAAGAGTTCTGGATGGAATGAGTGGAAGATCACATGTTGCTTACAAAGCTTTTGAAACAGTTTAAGCAAGCTTAAAGTGCAATTTGTTGATCTTTGTGAAGCAATTCTTGAAATAGGTCTAGAGTTGCAAGGGAAAGCCCAGCAGATTCTCATGGCGATCATGACCTTCATGGACGTAAAACAAGTTTCACAGGTCTCAGAAACTCATTTTGAGCCTTGAAAATTCTTGCACAAGCATAGAAGGGCCAAACCGTCATCAACACGTCATGCAGAAACAAATAAGTCAGTCTAGTTGCACGTTTAATAAATGCCCTTGGGGAGCCTCTCAGAGGTAAAGATTGCATGGACATGAAGTTCTTTGAGCCAAGGTCATCCTCTGCAAATTTCATGTCTTGATGAGTTGTCTATTTCAAGATATAAAGCTTCAAAGCTAGACTTGCAGAGCGAAAAGTTCACGGGAACGTCAAGTTTAAGCTTCGTGAAATAGCCGTTTAAATTCCAATGTTCCCAGGTTGAATGTGGAGCTGATAAGTGTCCAAATCTCGGGAGCTAAGATCAAATCCAATGGCGAGCGGGCAATCTGACGAGTCAGTGGGTCCCGAGGATCCAACGGCACACGTTCAATCATACCAAAGAGATCAACGATGAGCATCAAGTCAAAAGTCAGTGTGAACACGTTGATGACAAGTGTTAAGATTTTGAGTATTTGAACAGTGATCTTACGGCGAACGGTGATCTGACAGATGTCAGTGGGTCCAGGCAGATCAATGATGCGCGTGCAATCGTACACAGAGATCTAACGGTGAGCGATGAGTCAACAAATCAACAAATCTTGAAGCCGAATGAGAAGTTGCCAAGTGTGTCAACTGCATTAGACTGACAGAAGATCAACGACTCGCGTTCATTCGTACAAAAACAGATCTACGGTGCACGAGGTCAAGGAGTCAAAGGACTGACAGCAAGATCCTGCAAAGCAAATGAAGAGCTGACAATTGGCAAAAGGTGAGGAGCCCATATCAAGATCGACGACCGTGGTTAAAAGTCGAAAGCCAAAGACTTCAATGGAGAGCAAATTTGACTAAGGTCAAATCAAAGGATGCCATGAAGGTAGACACGTTAGACAAAATATCTCGCCACCCCAAGCAGGTAAAATGCATAAATGCAAGATCAAATATGATCTGGATAACCAGGAGCAGACTCTACAAAGCCGTCTAATGCCATTAAAGCCCTATAAAGCTTTTTGAGAGCTTCTAGACGTAGGTTTTATGTCTCGTTCAAACTCAAGAGGCCCTAGCCTACAGATCTCCATTTGCAATCATGACTATACGAAAACCAATAAGGAGATTGGTTTTCATCCGTAATAGATCTATATTTGGGATTTGGAAGCAATGGCGAATGGTGACTTCGCAAGAAATGTCAGAAAGAATGTCAATAAGCAAGCTCAAGTAACTACCTGATAACATGAAGAGCATCAAGCATGATTGAAGAAGACAGTGAATGGCATTAATGTTGAGGAGCTCGAGAAGGATTCATGCGGCGGTGGGAATTGCTTCTTGTATCTGGTCTTGATCTTCACATTCTCCATCATGCTAGAAAAAGATACAGTGACATTAATGTAGGGGAAGGCTCGAGAAGGATTGCGGTGGTGGTTGCTCTGGGTGGAATTGGGCTCATTAATGACCCCTTTAGCACCAATTTCTTTCTGACCTTTCTTCCTATAAATACTAGCTTTGAGCTCTTGATTTGTATCTCTCAGCTGGGTATAGCAAACCTCTGCTAAAATCACTTTGTAAACTCTTTTGAAGCAATATAAGACAATTTCAAATTCTAGTTTAATGCTAAGTGTACTTTATTGAAGTTTGATTTACAAAATGTATGTTGTTTATTCATCAGCTGTAGGTCCTTCATGTACCTTGTTTTAAGATTGTTAGTTTCTTGCAGGTTGTGTGAAGTGTTAGCTAGTGAGGTTTCTATTGGAGTGTCATAAGTTCACAGTGTCTTACATAGACCTATTTCTTTCTGTCCTTCAAGTTGCAGGTCTCTTTTTCAACCTTCATACAAAATACTCATGTTTGGAACTCTGTCACAAAATCTGATCAATCCTTGTCTCCATTGGATTCATTAGTAAGGGAAGTGTCCCAGTTGAGAGTGGATCATTGAACATTTGGTGTATCGCCACACTTAAAACAAGTTTTCATTCATGTATTTTCTCCCCTTTTCATCCCAATAGATTAAGTTTTAAGAATAGAGATTCGAATTGTCATATCTGAAGAGCTAGCCTCATTAAAAATTCTAGAGGTCTGACCCAAGATCAGGTGCCCCATAGCCTAGGGTCATTCCCATGTTGGACTAGATTTGAGTAGAGTACTTGAACAATCCTTTGCTCAGCTAGGGTGCAATTTATGTCTACAACAATTCTGGTACGTCCGATGGGACATATTCTTTTTGGCATAGCCAAGGTTTGGAGTTGAGAAGAAGTATTTACAACAGAGGGAGGCATCCACCATCATCAGAAGCTGAAGATTCTCCAAGTTGCAAAATTCATAACATCATCCAGGGAACACCTCTCATGCCAAAGGTTACTAGAAGGTCAGCTAGTAAAGGTATTCCCTTTGAATTTGTTGAGCTACCTTCTATTTCATATAAAAGAGCAAGATTCAATAGGACAGGGTCTTACCCCCAAAAGAAATATTCATCTCTTGGTCATCCTATTGTTTTAAGTAGTGCAACCCCTACCATGCAAATGGCAACGCCCGAATGCAAGCTTTTGCACCTTCAATGGTGGTAGCCCTCTTAACCTTCAGCAATATGATGATAACCCTGTTGCCTCTTTGAAGAGTCTACCATACTTTACACGAAAAAACTTCACCCCTGTAGAGCACATAGCTGACATTGCAAACCTTTGTTCAATGCATAACGTTATGCAAGAGAATGTAGCCATGAGACTACTAGCCACATCCTTGAGAGACAAAGCTCTGCAATGGTATAGAGGTCTAGCACCTGCCTCAATCAATACTTGGGATGAGTTTGGTGAGTGTCTATGTAAACATTTTGAGGATAGAAGTGACCATGTGTCACTTGTTGAACTACTCACCTCAATCAAGAGGGCATCTCAAAAATCTATGGTGGATTTCAACTATAGATTCCAAAAGACTTGAGATAGGATCACTGTCATTATTAAACCCACAACTAATTATGCTTTTCTTTACTATTTGAGAGCATTGAATTCAAACATTGCAATCATGATCCAATCTATGGGTGGGACAACTTTGCCTGGGGCCTATGAGATAGCTATAAGGGCAGAAAACTGTTTGATACAAGTAGGGAAACTCATGCCAAGACCTCTCATGCCACTTTTTCCTGAGTTTCTGCTAACCCCACCTACCATTGCTCCATTGCCCACTTCAAACAATCAAACCCAACCTAATGATAGTCAAGTAGACAAATTTGCAAGGATTGAGAGCTTGTTGAAGGCACAAAACAACAAGCTAGTGGCTCTAGAGAGACAACAACAGACTTCATATAGGCCATACCAAGGTCCATTCCAAGCCCAATACCCTGTTCCCCCTTATCCATCAAATCAACACGCCCAAGGCCAAATTACTCAAAGTAAATCTTATAATAGTTACAACCCCACAGCTGCAAGTAGCTCAAGAGCCTTGGTTCCCACACAAAACAATTTTGCACAAGAAGGTTAATGGCAATCATGAGGGCAGTCCAATGAGATGGTAATGGCTACGAGTGGAGAAATGTATCAAGATCCTGGTTGGCAGCATGCTCCTTTATTCTAGGGCCATGACACAATGCCTCCACCACAAGGCCCTCCAATGAATCAAGATAATATGCCTACCATGATGTCACTAGAAGCTCAAATTCAACAATGAGGGAGTGTGGGTAAGGCATCCACTGACAACATGTGCATAAACTTTCAAGAAGGGGAGCATATGTTTGAGCATGTAGTAGTAAACATGGGATAAACTACACAAAGGGCAATTGAACCAGTTGCAACCAATACAAGGGCTAAGAGGAGGATGTTGGATGACAATTTGGGGCAGCCTAAGGCTTCTTCATCACCTCTGTTGGGTGAATATTTTGTCAATCAACTAACTGATGAGCAAAATAGGTCTGATCAACCACAACAAGGAAGATGGGTCGGCCGAATGTGCAGGTTTACCACATCAAAAGGGGACAAATCTCTCCTCTCATCAAGGGAAGGTTCCCTATAAGTACGAAGAGTCTATATGCTATAGATATAAGCAGAAAATAAAATTCAGGGGTAGGGTATCACCATCCATCTCTCTTTTTTCAGAGATGATGCTCACAAAGGAGAAAATTCACGCTGGAAACACTGAAGACACTTTTCTTTTTTCAGAAGTGGTCTTGCAGCAAATCGCTAGAGTTCTATCCGGTAGGTAACAAATAACTGGTAATAGGGGGCGCGTTAACCAGCAAACTGAGATGTAGCACAAAGTCTCCACCTCAACTGCCCAAGAGTGAAATACGAAGGATAATGGGGGCACAAAGTTGTCCCAAGACCCTTTACACAGGAGCAGAAACTAAAAACACATTGAAGACAACTATGACAGCACAAAGTCTGAAAGTAACTAGCTTCAGGTCATCATCCTGATTATTTCCACTAGTTCTGCTTGTCAACATTAAATAAATAAGAATGCTCCTAGGATAAGAACAATTTTCTAAGATAACACAAGCTATCACAACACAAAGTCTGAAAGTAACTTGCTTTCTCATTCAAATAAAGTAATATGATCAACAATCTGAGCTCAAAGTCTCAGTAATCGCCTTTCAATTTGGACAGAATTTTGCTTCTATATTCGAAAAGATCTCTCTTTCAACAATGAGAGAGATTACAATATATAGCAGCCAAGAAAGACTTGATAGTTTGTTTCATGGAATGGTCCATGCTGTGCATTCAATGCCTTGAATGCATTTTCAGTTCTGTCAGGAGGCCATGCTGAAACAGGGCATCGGCCTTAACTGTGGCATGTCAATTCATCCCAAATGTCTTCTCCTTAGCATGAGTTGTCTGGTCCTTTTTTTGATGTCTGCGCAACTACCCATTTTGCCTTTACTTCGTGGGAGACAAAGAGGCCGTGTCTTCAATGTTTAAGGGCTCAAAAATCTACCTGTCGAATTGTCCACCTACTGGAATAACTACTGCGTAGATATTTTGGTCTTTCCCTCTTTCTGCTACGATTTGAGCCCTCGGGCTATCTTTTGGTTCCTCCTCTCAGCAGTTCTTCCTTTCGGCCTGAAAGTCATTAAATGCCTTTGGGTCCACATATAAACCTGCAAAGATCAACGGATACTTTATTGCCGCAAATTTGACGTCTTTGGGTCTGTCATCGTTTGAAAGCCAACGGCCAGTTGGTTGTCCTGAATTTGACGACTGCTTGGACGTCATCGGACGTCTGAATCCCAACAGTTAGTTTGCGATGCTCAATTTTGACGTCTGCAGCCCTGTCATCTTCTTCGGCAATTCCTTTGGCTTCGGGCGGTCTTCGGGTTTTAATTCCTTCGGACATTTTGTCCGAAGGAAATGTTCCTTCGTGTCTTTCCCGCTTGCTTTGGCCGTTTTTCGTTGGGCTTCATCCTTTTTACTGTGTCTTTGTATTGGGAGTGCTCCGTCTTGGACATCTGTCCTAGTCCGCTGCTTTGAAACTTTATCAACTTACATAAAATGGGACCCACAATACTTCTTGTTTGAGTAGCTTCAAAAGGGGAATGGGGACAGGTGGCGCGTTTCGCTGATCTCAACAAGTGACACGTGGCGTCTTTCGCTGTGAAACAAGCGAGGACACTTGGCAACATCCGCTTAACTTATAGAAGCTTTTAGATACCTTTTGAGAGTCCTGCGGAAGATGACACATGGCGGCTTCCACTGTGCTTTAGAAACACTATAGAAACATTTGAGACTCATTTGGATTCACACGGACGATGACACTTGGCGCGCTTCACTGACTTTAGCAACTCACCTGGGGCCCACCACAGTCCTTACTCAAAAACGAAACAAAAAAGGAAGAAACTGCGGATGTTGACACTTGGCAGCTTCCGTCGAGCTTTACAAGGGACACGTGGCGACTTCCGCTGCATTTAGAAAAACATATTAAAACCTTCCGCATTTGCCACTCGGCGCCCTCCACGGGACTCTGAGAGAAGCTTATTGAAAGAAGCTATGAAACTTATAAGAAACTTGAAACGTGGATGCAGACATTTGTCGCGCTCGGCTGAGTTATAACGGGACACGTGGCACGTTCTGCTGCTTTTCGAAACAAATTATAATGTGTCCCGGCAGATGACACTTGGCAGCTTCCGCTCGACTTTGAGACTTATACAAAACTTTGGCAAAATGAAAAACCCGCGCCCTGTGTCATAACCCTTACTGCCTCAAAACTGAAACGTGCAGGGACAAAACTTGGAGCGCACAACTGAAACTCAAAATAAAATGTAGAGTATTTTATTTTACAAAGGGAAGAGAGAATTTTTTGGCTTGTTAAACCAAAATAGTTCATATGTTGTCCCAAAATGAGTGACAAATTTTGGGAACAACAACCTCCACAAGTCAGTTAGTAGCCTACCACTTCAAATATAGCTGCTAAAGCTCCTGTAACTCAACAAATACCTCAACATCATGGGCAGCAACAAAAGTCTCCTTTTGTTCCTCGTGTCACTCAAGTGCCAAGTGATACTTCTACTTTCAAGATGCAATTCAAAGGTACTAGTCTTCCTTTTAATATTGTGGATCATATGAAAAAAGCTAATGTCACTATGTCTATATATGATACTATGCCTATTTCGGGACAGAAAAAGATCCTTCAGTAAGAGCTCCAGCCTTCTCATGTGAATGAGACCGCTGATAAGGTGAACACTGAGTTCAAGTTCCTAGTAAAGCTCCTAGTCAAGATCAAGTTCATAATGTCGTTCATCCTCCTAAGGTTGTCAAACCCCCTCCATTCTATTTGTTAGTCATCATAGGGAACTGTTTAGTGCACAATTGTATGATAGATTCAAGTGCTTCAACCTCAGTGATGCCTAAAGCCATAGTAGATAAGCTTGAGCTTAAGTATGTGCCTAATGAAAAAAATGTTTCCCAGTTGGATGGTTCCCCCACTAAAACAGTAAGTATATTGAAAGATCTTAAGATCACATTTGCAGCTTGCCCAAATTGTGTCATCACTCAAGATTTTATGGTTGTAGACCTACCCCCATATTTTGCCCTATGCCTATCTAGGGACTTTACTGCAAAAATTGGGGGGCTATTTGTCCTGTGACTGGTCATACATGGTTTTCAGAACTAGATATGGGACTAGGGTCACTATTCAGTCAGAACCTATCTCTAGGTTCCATTTAGAGCCCTATATGCCTAACCTTGCAAATGTCAATTGTACCATATTTAAAGAGGATGAAAATACTAGTGAGCAAGAATCTCATGACCATCTCAAAGGCATTTCAACCCTGTACTTAGATGAATGGGCAGCTGACAATCATGGATTTGATCCCTACACTACTATCGAAGCAAGCTTAGGGGTGTATTGCATGCATGAGGAGGGTGTTGCTAGGCCTTGCCTAACTAACACCACTCAAGAGGAAGATAGTCTATGGACTTTATTCTTTGATGGCTCAAGGTCAAAGAATGGTATTGGAGCTGGAGCCATGTTGGTTTCACCCTCAGATCGGAAGTACTATTCAGCTGCAAGATTTCAATTCAATTGACACAGCGGACTATGAAGCTCTTTTACATGGTTTGCAAGAGGCAAGAAGAAGAGGTGTTAAACTTCTTCAAGTCAAGGGTGATAGTGAGCTGGTTGTGCAACAAATGAGAGGCATAAGTGCAATCAAGAGCCATCATTTGAAAGCATACAAGTATCGTATATGGGATCTTATAGAGGATTTCTTGGCATTCAATATACAATACATACCAAGAGAGGCAAATCAACATGCAAATAGGCTTGTAGCCATTGGAGCTCAGTATGAGGTTGTAGGAGTCAAAGGCAACCAGAGTCAAGACAAGATCAAGGTCATAGGCAGGCCATTTGTACCTGACAATGAGTTGAGTTGGCAAGTGTTTGATAATGATGACCAAAATATATGTTTTTTGATGCAGGAGGCAGAATTCTGCCATAAAAATCAAAACAAATTCCAACATCAGTATGATGATTAGATAGTTCAATGAGATCTAACAAACTACGTAAGGGGCTTGTGACATTGAATAGCATCTTCAATGAAGATGACCAAATGAGAAGAGGCAAAGCATGTATCTCAGCCAAAGAGGAACATTATGAAAGGATAGAGATGTTCAAGGAGAAATTGTTGAAATAGGAAAGATTAACACAATAGAAGAGAGCGCTGCATTTGTTGCTTTATGCCAAGATTTCTTTGATGTATTTGCATGGGAATATAAGGATTTGAAGGGTTTTGATCCCAAACTTGCACAACATACCATTGAATTAGAGAACAATGCAAGACAATTCAGGTAGAAACAAAACCCTGTCAACCCAAAAGTGGAGGAGTTGATGAGAAGGGAGTTGTTTAAGTTGATTGAATCAAAGATAATATTCCCCATTAAACATTCCTCATGGGTGGCAAATGTAGTGCTAGTAAGGAAGAAAAATGGAGAAATACGTTTATGTGTTGACTTCAGGGACTTCAATAAAGTGTCCCTAAAAGACCATTACCCACTGCCCTCAATGGATTAGATTCTTCAAAAGGTGACAGGTTCTCAATGATTCTCATTGCTTGATGGCTACTCTAGTTATAATCAGATTGTGGTCAAGGAAGAAGATAGGCATAAGACTGCCTTCACCATAAAGTGGGGCACTTATGTATATATGAAAATGCTCTTTGGACTATCCAACATTGGAGCAACTTTCTAGAGGGCAATGGATGTTGCTTGTGAAGGTTTGATCAATGACATGGTGCTCATCTACCTAGATGACATCCCTGTTTTCTCAAAGTACCCAACTGATCACATTGCTCACTTAAGGTTAGTATTTGAAAGATGCAAAGATTTTGGTATGTCATTGAATCCTAAAAAATGTATATTTGGTGTTCATGAGGGCAAATTATTAGGCCATTTAGTGTCCAAAGATCATCTTTCCATAGATCCTGAAAGAGTTGAGTCCATTTTATCCTTACCCTTGCCCTAGCACAAGAAGGGTCTGCAGAGTGTCTTAGGAAAGATTAATTTTATAAGAAGGTTTATCCTAGGTTTCGTAGAGCTGGTCAAGCCTCTTACTCACATGTTAAGAAAATGCAAGGAGTTTACATGGACCAAAGAAGTTAAGGGAAGTTTTGAAGCCATCAAGGAGGCCATCTCTCATGCCCCCACACTTCTTAATCTTGATTTTAACAAGGAATTCTATTTGTATGCCTTCTCTATGTTGGATGCAATCTCTGCCATGTTGATGCAGCAGAAGATGCAAGGTTTAGAACAAACTATTGCTTTCTTTAGCCAGGCCTTAGAGGAGTGTGAGGAGAGGTATAGCTTTGTAGAGAAACATGTGCTTGCAGTAGTGAGAGGTTTGAAGAAATTTAGACACATGGTCTCCAATAGTAATATCATACTCATGGTGGTACACCCAAGCATTAAAGAGTTTATACTCAACAGAGACCTCAATGAGAAAAGAGCTAGATGGGTGACAAAACGTATGGAGTATTACCTTGAGGTTAGAGTTACAAAGCTTGTAAGGGGCAGAGGGTTATGTGAACACCTTGCAGCAGAGATAAAACAAGATAAAGATCAAGTGTTGGCAGTCCATGACAACCAATAGATTATTGCAGACAACACACCTTTCAGTTGGACACACGATACTGCTAAGTTTCTCAAGTCAGGACAATGTCCTATGGGACTAGATAGAGCCAAGAGAAGGCACTTCAGGTTGCAAAGTATACCTTATGTCTTGATAGATAGAGTACTTTTCAAGAGAGACATAGGAGGCATGCTTTTGAGGTGTGTGGAATCATGCCAAATAGATAGGTTGCTTGAGCAGTTACATGATGGTCCAGTTGGTGGGCACTTTGCTGTCAAGACCACAACCTCTAAGATCATTAGAACTGGGTATATTTGGCCCACAATGTTTGAAGATGCACACTCTTGGGTAAGGAAATGCCCAAAATTTGCAATGTTCATTGGCAAGCAGAAATTGGCTGCCCTTCCCTTGCAACCCATACAAGTATAACAACCTTTCATGCAATGAGGCTTAGATTTCATAGGGATGATACACCCCCTTCAAGTAAAGGACATAAATGGATCATTACGGCTACAGACTACTTTACAAGGTGGGTTGAAGCAACTACCCTCAATCAAGGAAGTTTATGAAGATTCAGTTTTGGACTTTTATGATAGCCTTGTGAAGATTCAGTGTGCCTTCTACAATTATTTCTGACAATGAATTGGCCTTCAGCAGCAATAAGGTATGTGAGTGGGTTCTTTCACATAGAATTTATCTCAAAGCATCCTCTAACTTTTACCCACAGGGCAATGGACTAGCAGAGTCCACAAATAAGAATTTGTTGAGGATTATCAAGAGAACTATGGAAGATGGTCAAAGGGAGTGGCATACTAGACTAAGGACTGCTCTATGGGCAGACAAAGTGACACCTAAGAAAGCTACTGGACACTCCCCATACCTTTTTGTCTATGGGAAAGAGGCCAAACTTCCTATATCTCTCGAACTTCCTGCATTAGAGCTTGCACATCAACTTGAACTCCTAGAGGATGATGCTATGCTATGTAGGTGAAGGTTGAATGAGCTAAGACAGCTGGAGGAGACAAGGGACACTGCTATGCACATTATGTGGTCCAATCAACACCAAGTGAAGAGGTCATTTGACAAAAGAGCTTCCTCAAAGACATTTCAACAAGGTGATATAATCCTCAAATGGGATGAGGACCATGCAAAACTAGGAAAGCACTCCAAATTTGACAGTCTTTGGAGTGGGTTTTATGTTATCATAGGTTACAAGGAGAGCAATGCCTTTGAGCTTGCTTGGTTGAATGGAGAGAGCCTTCCCATCCCTGTCAGTGGGAGGTATCTTAAGTTCTGCTATTAGTGTTGCCTCATGATCTTTGTACATAGGTAGATAGGTTTGTCTTTACCTCCAAGTACTCTTGCACATTGCTTTAGTTTTTTTGTTGTTGTTTAGATAGTTGTTTGGTGTATTTTGTTGCTTTCTTGTTGTTTGTGTTTGTCTCTTTGCTTCAAAGTGTTTCTAAGAGTCAGACAAAATCCTTTTGTAAGTGATGCTTCATGTGTCTAGTCATTATGAGCAAGCTTGATCAAATTCCAGGTTCCATGACCTGCACGTTGGTCAACCCAGAGGAGTCGTCAGAAATGTTGGCCATTTTGGCCCACATGCCAAGCTTCTACCTGAATGGATGAGCTGAACAAGAGTTCTAGATGGAATGAGTGGTCCAAAGATCACATGTTGCTTACAAAGCTTTTGAAAAACTTTAAGCAAGCTTAAAGTGCAATTTGTTGATCTTTGAGAAGAAAGTCTTCAAACAGGTCTAGAGTTGCAAGGGAAAAAGGTCCAACAGGTTCTCATGGTGATCATGACCTTCATGGACATAAAGCAGGTTTCACAGGTCTCAAAAACTCATTTTAAGCCTTGAAAATTCTTGCACAAGCATAAAAGAGCCAGACTGTCATCAGTACGTCATGCAGAAACAAACAAGTCAGTTTGGTTGCATGTTTAATAAATACACTTGGGGAGCCTCTCAAGCCAAAAGATTGCATGGACATGAAGTTCTTTGTGCCAAGATCATCCTCTGCAAATTTCATGTCTTGATGAGTTGTCTATCTCAAGATATAAAGCTTCAAAGTTAGACTTGCAGAGTGAAACGTTCACAGGGACATCAAGTTTAAGCTTCGTGAAATAGCCATTTAAATTCAAATGTTCTCAAGTTGAACGTGGAGCTAACAAGTTCCAAATCTCGGGAGTTAAGATCAAATCCAATGACGAGCAGGCAATCTAACGAGTCAGTGGGTCTCGAAGATCCAATGGCATGTGTTCAATCATATCGAAGAGATCAATGGTGAGCATCAAGTCAAAAAGTCAATGTGAATGCGTTGATGACAAGTGTCAAGATCTTAGGTACGAACAAAGATCTAACGATGAGCGGTGATCTGATCGATGTTAGTGGGTTCGGGTAGATCAACGATGTGTGTGCAATCGTACACAGATCTAACAGTGAGCAATGAGTCAACAAGTCAACGAATCTCGAAGCTGAATGAGAAGCTTCCAAGTGTCTCAATCGCGTTAGATCGACAGAAGATCAACGACTCACGTTCAATCGTACAGAAATAGATCCATGATGCGCATGAGGTCAAGGAGTCAAAGGACTGACATCAGGATCTTGCAGAGCAAATGAAGCGCTGAGAATTGGCAAAATGTGGGGAGCCCAGATCAAGACCGATGGCCGTGGTTAAAAGTCGAAATCCAAAGACTTCAATGGAGAGCAAATTCGACTAAGGTCGAACTAGAGGATGCCATGAAGGCAAACACGTTGGACAAAGGATCTCGCCACCCCAAGCAGGTAAAATGCATAAATGCAAAATCAAACATGATCTGGATAACCAGGAGCAGACTTTGCAAAGTTGTCTAATGCCATTAAAACCCTATAAAGCTTTTCGAGAGCTTCTAGATGTAGGTTTTGCATTTCGTTCAGACTCAAGAGGCCCTAGCCTACGGATCTCCATTTGCAATCATGACTATATGAAAACCAATAAGGAGATTGGTTTTCATCCACGATAGATCTATATTTAGGATTTGGAAGCAATGGCAGAATGGTGACTGTGCAAAAAATGTTAGAAGGAACGTCAATAAGCGAGCTCTAATAACTACTTGATAACGTGAAGAGCATCAAGCATGATTGAAGAAGACAGTGAATGGCATTAATGTTGAGGAGCTCGAGAAGGATTCATGCGGCGGTGGGGATTGCTTCCTACAACTGGTCTTGATCTTCACATTCTCCATCACGCTAGAAAAAAAATTCAGTGACATTTATGCAGGGAAAGGCTCGAGAAGGATTGCGGTGGTGGTTGTTCTGGGTGGAATTGGGCTCACTAATGACCCCTTCAGCACTAATTTCTCTCTCTGACCTTTCTTCCTATAAATACTAGCTTTGGGCTCTTGATTTGTATCCCTCGACTGGGGTAGCAAACCTCTGCTAAAATCTCTTTGTAAACTCTTTTGAAGCAATATAAGACAATTTCATATTCTAGTTTAATGCTAAGTGTACTTTATTGAAGTTTGATTTATAGAATGTATGTTGTCTATTCATCATTTGTAGGTCCTTCATGTACCTTGCTTTAAGGTTGTTAGTTTCTTGTAGGTTTTGTGAAATGTTAGCTAGTGAGATTTCTCTTGGAGTGTCATAAATCCATAGTGTCTTACATAGACCTATCTCTTTCTGTCCTTAAAGTTGCAGGTCTTTTTTTAACCTTCATACAAAATACTCATGTTTGGAACTCTGTCACAGAATCTGATCAATCCTTGTCTCCAATGGATTCATTAGTACTCAGGAAAGTGTCCAAGTTGAGAGTGGATCATTGAACATTTGGTGTATCGCCACACTTAAAGTAGGTTTTCATTCATGTATTTTCTTTCCCCTTCATCCCAATAGATTAGAGATTCAAATTGTCATATCTGAGGAGCTAGCCTCATAAAAAATCCTAGAGGTCAAACCCAAGATCAGGTGACCCACAGCCTAGGGTCATTCCCATGTTGGACTAGATTTGAGTAGAGGCCCTGAACAATCCTTTGCTCAGCTAGGGTGCAATCTATGTCTACAACACTTACTTCCTGCTTTAGTCCTACCCCTTGTCGCTTCCTAGCGATGGCATATACCATGTAGAACATTATAATTTGCTATTGCTACAAGCAATCATTGATGATGCTTGACCATTGAATTATCTCATTTCCCGTCAAGATTTTGGAATAAAATGGAACATGTAAGGGTAGAAGTCCTTGGAATATTTGTTACCAACCATTCAGTTCAATAGGGTGATGATATCCTCAATTGCTTTATCAAAATCATTGTGATGCAGGTTCTTGGGCACACTTCTTGTATTTTGGTAGAGCCAATGTTTATTGAGGCAAGCAATATGCTTATTAGGCACACGGCCCCGATAACATTGTCCATTGGCAATGCTCATTTCAATTACTTCTTTAGAGGGGGGAATTTGTAACCAGCCCTCCAAATAGTCAGTGCTCATGTGGGCAAAACCGATACTTGGTTTTTAATGGACTTCACAAAATTTGGGCTTGTAGTGATTTGCAGCAGCAACGACCAGTTTTGGGCTTTGAATGGATGGTGGAAAGCAGTTGCTTGGACTAGATCATAATTCCAAAGCATTTGTCTTTGAGCTACTCCCGTTTCTTTGTGCCTAAGACCCATGAAGTTCGTCACAAATAAGCTGACCTATCATGGTATTTGATATTTCTTCAAATTTCAATGAAAGTGAGTCTTTTGGATCTAGATCCTTCTATCTATACTTAATGGGGGCTAAGAATACGTTAGAGCTTTGCAAATGTTGAGACAAGAAAACTTGGCATTGAAATGGCAAATGAGTTGGTGGAGGCATTAAAGGCAGCTTTGGTGGGGCACACAAGGATTTCGACACCTTTTAATTTTTTGCACTTGCAATACTTAGCTATTTTTAGGGGTTTGCGATGGAGAAACAAAAGTTGGAAGAGACAAAGGGATGGACAATGCACCCTCCAAGCTCCCAGATTTTGATGAAATCAGTACTTACTTTTTTGAGGAGAGAAGCGGGGAGGACAAAGAGCTCAAGTGGAAAATGGAAGTGCATTCTACCCTCTAAAACCCTCTAAGAATTTGGACTTAGCTGAATAAAGGGTAGACTCTCTGAACTTTAACGACCCAATGCACCAAGATTTCCCGATGTGGATTGAGACTTTTCTGATTTGACAAGGCAGAGAAGGGGTTGTTGGAATCTCACTTACACCTGCCAAAAGGATCTACAAAATTTGCAACTCTAATCGTAACCACACATTAGCTGATTTGATTCTCCCTGGCAGAATGATGGAAAATGAAAGCGCTTTTGTTCGGGGCAAATGTCCTATGAGTTTCACATTCCCAGTGACAATCCATGCTTAGTTTTAATGTGGGTGTTAGGCGTGGAACGACGAAACAGGGGAGGCCCCATGCTCTAGATCCTTGACTCATACCAAACAAAAATGAGTGGACGAGGAGCACCATTGATGGGGAAAAGGGATTCACTAAATTTGAATCTCCCACTAGATTCTATACTTGGTCATTTTGTTGAACTTTGAGTGTAGCAACTCATTTTGGGACAATATTCTTTCCCACTTTTGGATCCATACTTCCTTTGGTAACTTAGTTGGTATTGCATATGGTAAGCAGAATATGAAGTGCGGAGTGGAATTTCCATAGGAGAATTGACCTCTTGAAGTCTACCTTCCCCCATCAATTTCATACTTAGCCATTTCAAATTTATGCGCATGGAAATGAAGAGTAGCATTGCACTTCCCGAACATACACGAGGTGGCTTAAAGTCTGCATTTCCTGCCAATTTATTCTACTTAGTCAAGTCAAGCAAGTCTAGGAAGAAAATATGAGGGATAGTTCTTCATGATGAAAAGCAAATGGTCTTTCGAACTCCGTACTTTTGAATTTCTGCCTGATTTCTATATATAGTATTTTTGACCATTTGTGAGTGGGGAAGCGTGATCTAGTGGGAACTTTGTCCTTGCAACATTGCCATCTAAATTCCAATACTTCAGTTTGAAAATGGATTTTAAAATTGTGTCTATGGAGGAAGAAGCGAGAATTAAAAAAAGGTGCAAAAATGCTTGTGAGGTCTGCTTCTTGGACAAGTTTTCATAGTTAAACATTTTTGGGACTTCGACATAAAATAACTAACTTCCTTCGGATCTAGGAGAGATGGTGAAGATTGACATAGGAAAGATGGCGAGAATTGACACTAGGAAATTTTGAAGGGTATCCCAAAATTTGGTTTTGACACAGCCTCAAATTTAGGGATAGCATTGATACCAGGGAATATCGTCCAGCATCTCCTGTGACGATTCCAAGTTTTGATAGATGTCTCCTTTGAGAAAAGGAAAATAAAAATAAGAATATGGCACATAGCCCTCACCACTATCACCTAAGTCTCAACAACTCTACCCCATGCCCTAATTGATTATTCATAGTTTCAATTGACAATAATCAACAAGCAGCAAACAAATGGCATTATCAATAAACTTCATTCAAATTGCATATTTTGATCAGCAGCAGCAATTGGCACTAACGAATTTCTCTCAAACAATGCTAGTAGACTTCAAAGTGCACCCTTGATGACTCCTAGTTTTGACGGTCATCTTCTTTGATAAAAGGGAAATAAAAATAAGATTATGGCACATAGGCCTTACCATTATTACTTAACTCTCAACAACTCTACCCCATGCCCTAATTGATTATTCATAGTTTCAATTGACAATAATCAACAAGAAGTAAATACATAAAATTTTCTATAGACTTCATTCAAATGGCATATTTCAATTAGTGGCAGCATATGGCACTAGCAAATTTCTTTCAAACAGCACTAGTAGACTTCAAAGTGCACCCTTCGGCCATTAAAAACGGAACTATCAGACTTCATCAACAAACTTAGTTTGGAGTCTTGAACTATGAAGGCTTGAACAAAACAAAGAAGAGGAATTTAGTGTATTAAATTCCCAAATTTGAGGTTCATTTGTCAATTTGAATTTGTAGGCTTGGACACTTCACTGAGTTCATCGAGGTAGTCTCCAAATTTATTTTGAAAAATTAAAATTAATTAGTAAGTCTGATCTGAATTGGATCTACGAAAATCTCATGAATCAAATGATCAGCTTTAAATTGTAGTTAATCTGACTAATGGAGTACTTTGAGACATTTTTTCACTCACTCCAAGAAGAAGAATTGAACAAACAGAGTGCAGGAACAAAACAGAGGCAAAAAATGGTGAAGGAAGGCTTAGGGATGATTCAGACATGCTGGGTTCCACACCACTTGAAGAAACAGTTATAGTTGACAGGTTCAACTTAAGACAAACCCTTCAAGCAAGTTCAGCTTATGCGTCAAACAGGTTTGGCTTAAGACAAACTGGTACAACATGAAACAGGAACATACAGACAAGTTCGGTTACAGCTGAACCTGCTCCATAAGAGACAAAATATCAGAACCAAGTGACCGAAGGAAGTTGAATCAATTTGTCTTCTGTCTCTTCATGTGAGAGCCATTCAGAATCCTCTATACAACTCAGTTTCTCACTAGTACGTATAAATATACCTCTTGGGGGTCATTCAAGCATGGAACTAAAGTTCCTAAGGTAGAATATGACTGTATATCTGAGCACAAAGAGTCAAACATGTTTAATAAGCAATTATTCTACAGCAAAGCAAGCTTGTAGAGCAAGTTCAGTTTATGGATGATTCAGGCATGCTGGGTCCCACACCACTTGAAGAAACAGTTATAGTTGACAGGTGTAACTTAAGAGAACTCTTCAAGCAAGTTTGGCTTCTGACAAATCTGTCAAGCCCCGTGGGGGTCATTCAAGCATGGAATTCAGAGTTTTTTAGGTAGAATATGACTGTATGGCTGAGCACAATAGTCAAACGTATTTAATTAAGCAAGAATTCCACAGCAAAGCTAGCTTGTTGAATAAGCAAGTATTCCACAGCAAAGCAAGCTTGTAGAGCATTGTAGAAGTGCTGGAGAAAGACCACAATGTCCAGTGAGCATTGTATAAGTGCTAGAGAAGGTCCACAATTTGTTTTAAGGCTCAAATTGAGAAAATAATTTGTAAATCTTTCCAGATGATATTGGAGATGAGGAGTGTTTTCACATTGGGTTTTTATAGGGTAAATTCTTGCATTAATCTCTATTTTCATGTATGTTTGAGTCATTTACTTGCATACTTTTATTCTATACAATTAGTTCACTAATTCATGCACTTAAGCAAGCATGTAATTGACATTTTCAGCGGATTATAAGCATAGTATTTATGTGCTAAGTGGGTTCCTTTACCTTATGATTATTATAAAAAATACACGAGGATAAATGTCATTAGGGTAATGACTATTCATGGAGGTCATTTTGAGATGACTTAAACACACGAGTAATATCCCACAAAATTAAATAATTTAAGCATCGTACTTGTTTATAACACTAAATAGAAGCAGATTTAAGTCATATACAATCTATAGAATCAGCATGCTTCCTTACTACCCATTGTCTTGTTGATTTGAAGAGACACATGTTGGCAGTAGCATAAAAGTTGTGTGAAATTCAGTTTATAATCATTATAGACGTGTGTAAGCATGTACACAATTGCATAATGAATATGAAATGTAGATGGTAGCCATAGCTTTCACAGACATCAATTTGCGGCCTTATGTATGTTGATCTGATTAGCATAGAACATTGGGTGAGTACATAAGTAGAATGTCACGTCCCTTTTATTTTCTACGCCCTTCCCAAAGATTGTTTGTCCTCAAACAATATTGGTTCACTTCATGATTCCAAATACCTCAGGAATTCCTCAGAGCGTAGACAAACTTCAGCAATCTCTTCCACCCTTGTTGCAACAAGATACTCTTCATCCTTTGCTTAGGCTAAAAACAAACTCAGTTGCTCCCACTCATGCTTGTCATGTGCCATGATCATTGTACTTTCCTTGGACATGTGCAAACTGTGCACTCTTTGACTCCTGAGAGTCTCTTTATCAACATTCATATGGGCTGTTCCTATTTTTAAACTTGGACATGGAACAAACATGTCAATGAAATCAAGAGTTCTCTGTACTACTCCTTCAACCGCTTCATCATGCCTCATAGGCATGTTGTTCAACTCTCCTTCAATGCTTGCATCTTCATAATTTCCGTTCATGTGATGGACTTCCAAAGGTCCAGCGCTTATGAAGCTATAAAGACAACCAAATCCATCTGATTGCCCTTGAACTTTATTCACCGATATTTCTTATGTTCCTCCAAGGTGAGGTGTGATATTGGGCTGCCGACAACAACAAGCTCATCCTCCTTTGGTGAAGCGGCATTTGGGGAGATAGCTCCTACCCTTCTATCCTTGTGATTCCTAATATTTTCTTCAAACATGTCTCTCCACGATGTTGTTATGAAAATCAGTCAATGGCTTATCCTTAAGGAAGTTTGAAGGATGGAGCATGCTCCTCCACTTTGAGGTCTTTGTATTCAACAAGTGAAGCCCTATCCGCCTTGGTTCCATCCATATTTTGTTGACACATGCATGGAACATTTTCTTGGTTCTTGTCAAGTTCATGAACACCAACAACTAGCTTCTTATTGATTGTTGTTCTGAAAATTCCATCAAGTTGAACATCAACATTATCATCCATCAAATAGATGTTAACCACAAAATTTTCTCTGTTTCTAATTTACATGATGGATTCTTCTATGGGCAACTTGATCTTTTGTGGTGATGAAGTATTTATCACTTTTGTTGGTCCATTTTCTTCTTCTAAGGGAGACTCTAGAGGTCTAGGGGTTAACCCTACAAACTTTCATCCATGCCTTGGGACCCATTGCCCTTAGTTTCCTTTGAGATTCTTGCATAGCTTGCAACATCTCTTCCATTTCTTCTAGTGTTGTCTTCATCTTTCTATCACTGCCTACATGAAGAAGAGTCTAAAAACAACTCATTACCCACCGCTAGCCAAAAAATGGCTCTGATACCACTGTAATGCCCCTTTTGGGAAAATTTCCGAATTCTGATTTTTGCAATAATATCTTTTTCATAATAACCCAACAACACTATAATTTCTGATTTCTGCACTTAGGGACAACGAACAAACATACTAAGCAACAAAATACAATATTGTTATTCTATTGGAAATATCCATAAAAAGGAGTTGTAAAACATTGATTACAACACTATAACGCAATTGATTTATTTATTACAATAATCATAATACACATATAACCAAAATACAACAAACCTTTCATACAATTCTAAAGCTGATCACAAAACTTGCCAAATATGAAATCTTACAAATCTGAAACCTCAATGCTCTATTGAAAGATTTCTATGAAGCACACTTGTAATCTTCATATGAAGTTACCTCACAGGTTTAGAGGGTTTTCGTCCTCAAACCTCAATCCGAATGGTGAGGGTTTTCGTCCTTATGCTGAAAACTTAAAGAACTATGAAGCTCAACAAATTGAGAAAATATATTTTTTTCATAAACTTGGATGATTTTGGTTGTGTACAAGAAGGTGTATATATAGCCTTTGAGAGGAGGAAGAGACCAAAGAGGGTGGGGCGTACTACATGGAAGTACTCCATCATACAAGGGGTCCACATGGTCAATGGAAAATGTACTCCAATAAGGAAAGCACATTTCCAACATGAGTGGCCAGAAAGTGATGCAATTAGTGAAGTCCACTAGCAAAAATCTTGCAATAGTAGCTCCACTAAGAATGGGCACACACATGTAAGCAATAGTGAAATTCCATTAGCAAAAGTATGCAATAATGAAACCCACTAAGAATGTGCACACACATGTAATATTAAATTCCACTAGCAAAAGTAGGCAATAGTGAAACCCACTAAGTGCAACACAAAGGGTCCACTTTTCACTATTACCCATTTATGTTATTTTTCCTTTTCCCATCCCTTTCCTAATTATTTCTAATAATAATAAAGTAATATTAAGTTGTTACTTAATAGTAAGTTACTTAGACAACTTAAAATATTAACTTTATTATTTTTACATTATTTGAAAAAAAAGGGACATGATATAGAAGTAAATCGGTGTTGGTGAATTCCTCTTGGAATATCTGTATTGAACATATTGTTTAAACAATATTATCATATTCACATCTCTTGCATAAGCATGAGTATGCCAACTTACAAGATGTAAATCAGTTGTGGAGAAAGTCCATACCATAATCTAGGTCCACATGGACATTGATATCAGATGGTAGAAACTTGCCTTTCCTTTTCTATAGTGAATTTTATGTCACGTTTGAACTAAAAAACTCTCTTATCGTGACAGAACAATTGCATCTGCTAGATTCTTGGATGCATATAATTACCTGCATGCTTTATGTGCACACTTCTTTTAACATGGGATAGATGGTACAAAACTTGTTTAATTGGTCCTACATGTACATCTAAATCAAAAGTAAGTTACATAGGTGAATTCTTGTCTTGTAAGGCATATTTCTGTTTTGGAGATTATATGGATTGCTGTGCTGGAGATTATATGGACCTTTGAAATGCTTTCCTTTGTGTTTTGCAAATATCAAAGGCAAGATTTTGCAAAGATCATCTATCTCCTTTTCTAGGATTACATTAAACAAAATGACTCAAATAGAGAGCTATTCATGTACGTAGTCTACACCGAGCACATTTACATAAGTGGCCTATTACAAAACACTAATATCTATGTTTCAGGGAGTTACATGGCCCATCGTCCATGATTTCCTTGTGACTGACCCTTGGTAGAAGTTCGACAGTTCAGCATTAGCTGCCTTATTTATTCACTTAGATTTGCCACCTTTTCTTTTTCATTCCAACTCATAAAGAAACCCGATCAAACTTGTGCAGATAATTAAGTTTCTAAATATAAAGTACAGAAGATCAAAATTTGAACTTGATTCAATTAACATCTTGTTTTAGAGTGGGATTTGTCCATTAGATCCCGTAATTGAGCCAAGTTCAATATCTTTCTACAAATCTTGAGAATTGGACATCTAAATCCATTGGACTACACATATCCACTGACATATAGATACATACATGACTACCTCATAGATCTATGTCTTGTTTCCTTTCATACTCTATATGGTGTGAAGCTATTAACTCAAGATGAATCTTATTAAATCTCTAATTTCTTTTGAGGGATGTTGTAATGGACTATTTCTTATAAATAGGGCGACAATGACTTGATTCTTGTGCATGATGCGCTCAACTATGGGGAGTGCCACTTATCCATTGCAGTAAGTTATATTCCAAGTGATTTCTTTGACTGTTCATAACCGCTACTTTTTGTTTTGTCATTGTTGCATAACTTAGTCATATTATATTTGGTCACTTGTTGCAGATTCCGAAGTATGGAATTTTTGAGAACATCTCATGTATGGATGAGCTTGCAGCAATGCCTCATTGGACTGTTGACCGGCCTTTATGGATTGCAACAGGATTCAACTATTTATGGTATCTCACAAATATTTTTGTTCAAGAATCAAGCTATGTACATGCGTTTCTTTTCTAGTTCACGTGTTCCTTTGTGGGGTTTGCCTTATTCACAGTTACCATGTTCAGAGGGCAATGTTCGGTTTGGACTGAACTTTTTGGATCTACTGAACCGAACATGTCCAGTTTGGTCTGGATGCTTTGATGTTTCATTTATTAACCTGCAAAGTTTATAAAAGAAAAAAGAAAAAAATTTACAGCCCTAAAACATGGCGGGTGCATTTCTTGCTGTTGGACTTACTGCTATATATATTTTCTTCTTGCTGTACATTGTGTATGAACCTGCAAAACAATAGCAAGACAAATAAAACAAATAATGCATACTTTGAAAATAGATCTAAAATTAGTGGAAACTCCCTACACATGGGGTGAAGCCTTATGGGCTTTTACTCTTCAAATTAAACTAACTCTACACTAAAACTATGATACCTCCACCTCCATGGCAAGATTTAGCTCGAGGGTCCATGAAGTCTTTGTTGGAGTTTGGGGGAGGGGGACAAGGCATGGACAAGCCTTTCCCCTCTCACTCTCCTTCTTCCAACATTGCTCATGTTGCAAATGAGCCTCCAAAGCTTAGGTTGACCTTTGTGCAGCATCCTTTTGGATTAGGGCAATGTTTAGGGTTTTCCCAATCCAACAGTTGTGATAGAACCTAATCTAAGGGTGGAGATTGCTTGCTCCACTTTTGGAGGGAATTGTCTATTTAAACTAAGTTAATGTTAAAGTGTTTTTAAGTTGACTTAAACTTTATTAAGTAGTGCACCTTATGTTTTCATATTGAGTTACTTTTGTAAATGGGAGTGTCACTTAAGTGACCCCCTTGGTGTAACTTTATGACTTAAACATTTTTTGTATGTTAGTTGAGTCAAGTTGATTTTTAATAAAGTAAAATTGAAAGTAGAACCTAAAGATACAATGTATGATTTATTTATAATATATTTGAATTTTCCAATTTTTTTTTTATATTTATATATCTTAAGTATGTTTTATTTTTTTCAAATATGTATATATTATTTTTTTAATTTTCCAAACCAAACCTAACTTTCCTAAAAATCCGAACTTTGGAACATTTTAATCCTTCTGAATGAACTGAACTGATTAAACATCATAACTATGGTCGCATTTGCTGTAAGAATGTCTATGACAATATCAGATGCCGAGTTTATGGAAGAATATGAAAAACAGTTAACAAGGTATCTTTTTTTTGCAGCTAGGTCCAAAATTTGTAAAGGAGAAGGGATTAAAACATGTCAAATTTTCCACAGCTGATGGAGCACTGGAAGCTGCACCTGCGGTAATAAATCTTCTTTTTTCAATTTTAATGGTTTCTCATGGGTTTAAATAATGAATATTTAAATTATTTCTGCTCTTCTCGTGCTCAACTGGATAAGGTTATATGCTTATTTTTCTTTTTATTTACTATGATGAAGAAGCCCTGGCAACTATCGTTGTTTTGATGTTTGATTTTTTTTACATCTTCCCCAATGAGATTCTAAGCACAGTTTGAACATGAAGCTTTTAGTTGACATATTTGAGACAGGACATTGATATCTTAGTAGGCTTTCTTTTCTACTGATGAGGGTTCGGGGCACTTGCTCCTATCCTCTTCAACAACGTTTCCTTTCACTTTGTTATATCACACTGTACTTTTACTACTATTGCCATGTACCTCTGTAACTTAGTAGGACTTTTAGGTCTTCTTAGTCTATTTACTTTGTTTTATTTCTTTATGTAGTTGGTGATGCTTTAGGCTTCCCCTTTTTGCTATCATTATCAGCTGCACTATTGAGTTACGTTGAGCTATTTTTGTTATGAATAGGCATTGATAATATCTTTTTATAATCAAGAGAAGTTGTAATTCTCAGATGTAAACATCCTTACAAGAGTCCTCTAAAGCTGACGAACTGATTACTTCTTTCAGTCCACTACATGCATTTGAGGAATTGAGCACCCATCGTATACAGTTGATTCATCCATAGAACGGGGACATGTCATGGAGACGACACTCCTTTTTTTGTATTACTACAAGAGCATCCCAACCTTCTTAGTCTCATTCTAGAAGGATGCAATTGCTATATGAGTTCGATCACATTTCCATCCTTTGTCGAGGAAACTCTCAAGCAAACCACCTACAACTTTAGGTGCTAGCCCAAGCATAGTTCCCATTTCACATCCCTTTCAGTGGTAGATACTTAATATTTGCAGGAAAAAACCAAAGACGCAGGTCCTTTGGAAAGGGATCTTTGATAATTAATCAAGAGAGGTTGTTGATGAGCTTATTAGGCATTGTATTTACATGAATGGGCTCCCATCCAACCTCTTAAGGTTACCATACCAGCAAGATATGGTGAGTGAAATCAATCTATCCCCAAAAGGGTACACATGCTCTCTAGTTATGAGAAGGTAAAAACTATGTTATTGGCTAAGGAAAAAGTAAATGTGGATAATGCCTTGCATCCCATTAGATATTCTTGGCCCAAAACATGGGTGTCCATTTCAAAGTGATGGAAAGATGGTAAAAACATGCCCCTAATAAAATGTAGTGGCAATGTGTCCTAAAGGGGAAATGTTTTTGATAGTGATGTATTGTGAAGGGAAAGCAAAGGATGCACACACCATTGGTGACATCCTCATAAACACCATTGAGTTAGCGAGACTTGATAACATTGTCCAAGTCATGACAAAGAATGCAAAAAAATGTAAAATTCTAGGAATTTTTATGGAGGTGCATCCATTCGCTCAACTTGATGCTTTAGCAATTGGGTAAAAATCCCATGGATTGAGGAGATTAATGTGAATGCCAATGAGTCTCAAATATTTGTGACTAATCATCACATGTCGTAGGCCATCTTCAAGGCATTCTCGAAGATGGAGATGTTGAAGGTAAGTGAACTTTATTTTTATTTTTGAAAGTTTACTATTAGTAAATTTTTTTTAGTGAATCGGTAAGCGAAGCCGGCCACAAACCATGAGGTGAAGGGTTCGAGACCGACCGGGCCTGCCACTATTAGCCGGCTCCACGCAAATGCCCCATTCCACATGGAGCAGATAAATTAGGACTTGAACTCATGACTACCAAGTACGGGTGCTATAATGCAACCTCCTTGACCGATTGGGCAACCCACCGGGTGTTGTTCTTAGTAATTTTAATTTACATTATCTACTTTATTTAAATTTAAAAAAAAAAAAAAAGTAGATGTTATATTTCTTAACTAGTTTTAATATTTAAGATTCTTGTTATTTAAAATTTAGATTTATTTTAATTATATTTTTGATATTAGGTTGTTGAGACTAAATTCACCTCTCACACAATAGGTGAAAGAAACATTGAGCAGCGTAATAATCAACCACTTTTGGAGTGTTGGATGCAGTCAAAGTTAAAATTAGAGAGAGCCCATGGACCGAGAGCACAGTGATGGGCCAATGTTGATTAATTTCTTAGTTTCACTGTGCACATCATTAGTATGGTGCAGTTTACTAACAAACCGGTCATGCTTAGCTGAAAGTTATTGTGGCCTTGATTCCATGCTCAAAAAAATTCAGATAGTATTATGTAGAAATTTGGAGCAGAACGAGAAATCTATCTAAACTTTCAAGGATCAGGTTATTGTCCTGTCTACTATTTACATCCATGAGCGCTGAATTTTGAAAAAAAGAACCAAAGTCATTTATAGTTTGGGTGATATTGGTAGAGGTATTGTATTTCCGTAATTCACGAAATAGCATTAAAGTTGCCACCTAGATTTTATCAAATGTCCCTATGATCATCTCTCAAAATTTTACAATTTCCTCCATTTTTTTTTTCCAGTAGCTGTTATGGGAACATAGAAAAATTTGACAAGAAAAAGAACAAATGGCCTTTCAGATCTTCATAATCACATTTGCGCAACAAGAGTTTTTAGAAATAAGCTTACTAAAGAGAGCTTTGGCATTCCAGTCCTGAATTGTAGAGTCCTCGACTTCCCTAACTTGTTCTCCTCTTTGCCACCATGCATTTGCAATGATTTGGAAATGATTTGATCCTTGGTCCTAGTTTCCTATAGTATTAACGAGATGTAGTTTCTGTGCTTCTACAAGTTACTTCACCAAGTTGATAACTTAAGAACCATTAAATAGAAACTTGCTCCCACTTGGGGTGGCAGCAAGTATTTTATCGATACTTGAAAATAACCATTACAAGAGGGTGCCTATGAGCCGTTAACCTTCGAAAAATATTCCAATGTATATATATAAGCTGCAAAGACTGGTAATTTATTCAATTTCCTAGAAACAAACTTGAGAACCTACCTACTGGAAAATACTTGTAAACAATTAACAACTTTATTTATTAAGGGGTATCTTATTCCAAGAAGCATGCCCATTTTACACTATCAATTATATCTATGCTAAAAACTATAGAACCTATAGGACTTTGGAGCAAGTTCTAACCCACATGTGATCCAAAATCAGCTCCTCTGGCATACACCAAGTCTTCTTTTGAATTTCTTGAATTTCTTTCTATCAAGGGGTTTTGTGAAAATATCAGTTGTCTTCTCTGAAATGGGGTAAATGAATGGTTCTAGTGTTTCTTCGTCACAAACATCCACAAATAATGATATTTGATATCCATGTTCTTAGAATGGATTCTTCAACATCTTGATTGCATTCCAATTATCCATGCAAATAAATGTTTGGCTACTCCTAGGTGCTCTTGTTGCTTCCATGAGACAAACACACATTCTTTGACTAATTGTCGAGCTCTCCGACAATATTTGGATGTACTATGCCTTAGAGGCAATTAATTTTCCTCTCTAGCTGAATATGCTGCCTCTGAAGGTGACATTTGCATATATCCCGAAAAATAGGGAGATGTATTGCCTTTGGCATGAGTGTTCTACCCATTCTACGGATAGATGTAGATCCCTTTAGCAACATTTTCGTGAGTTTCCAAGGCTCAAGCCCAAAGACCCTCAATAGCATTCATGTGGCATGTCTAGGACAAAGGAGCAGCCTCCCTTATGGCCAGAACTGTGTCTTCACCCAGAAGATTTGCCTCCTCTTCCTTCATCAGTGGTAGCTACTCATCCTCATCTCTGTTATTTCCAATAGGAGGATCCACGTCCTCCTTATTCCAGCATGCCTACCCTCTCTTGAGCTCATTTGCAAGGAAGTCCTTGCTCGACTCCCAAAAAAAGTAGTAGAAACCATGGTTCGAGCGATATTTCAAATGCAACGAGATTTTATGGATGTTATTGATGATGTTTGTGGAGACCTTTCATGCTTATTGTGAGCATATATTTGATTATATCATTTTATTCATTTCTCATTTGTCACATATTTTGATTTCACACTATGATCATTAGCATACATGTTGCTCATTGTTTATTATCTTGTACCATGTGCTTACTTTTTCTGCACTTTTCTTTCTTGGCATTATTTTAACAATTACACCTTTTTATTCGGCCATTGTTTCCATTGCAGTTCTTGTTCTTTGGTATTTTTTTTGCAATTCCCCTCTTTGGGATGTTTTATTTTGGCCATTGCTTTCCTTGTGGTTGTTTTACAGTCCCAATTAAATCTTTGATGGGCTATCAAGGCAATGCCTATTGCTTTGCAATTTCACATTTTCTCCATATATGATGGATTTTAACATTTTAAGCTACATAAGAGAAGAAAAAGATTAATAATCTCTAGATCTACCCTTCTGTACCGAGCACACATGTTTTTGAGAGTACAAGTTCCAGTGTCTCATTTTGATGTTGGAAAGTATAGCCAATGAATTGAAATTCTCCCCCGCAGAACTATCTGTATTCATTTATGCAAAGAAAGCACATTGCGTGCTGCTGCTAATATATCAAGAATTCATAAACTGTAATTGATGCCCCAATTCTATTTGGTTCGTATCAGTTTACTCATTTCTTCTTTCTATATTGACATTGTATCAGATAAATTTGCAAAAAAAGGTGAGATTGTAATTTCTCGTGGAATTGGGTTCATATCAGTTTACTCCAGAAGAATGTGACATTTTAGATTTTACATATTTATTGCTTGAATGATTTCGTAGTATCTTAAATTGTACCATCTGTTCTATTGACATTTGTTTCCTTTCTAAGCCCCTTATTTTTTGTGATTTTTTGGGATTGGCGGGGAATCAGAAAATAAAAAATGCTCGTAAAGAACTTTTGCAGCAGTTGCATTAAGCAATTAAATAGACACAATATGAACTTTTGCAGCAGTTCAAAAGAAGATGTGTAAATATGAGCTTTCTTCTTGTTTTTCTTTTGTGTGTGTAATATTTCTTACGATAGGAAATCCCTGATGGGACTATTCTCTCCAGCATGGTTACAAAAATCACGAGAAATTTTAGGAAAATCAACAAAATCTGAGTTTTTGGCTGGGTGAGTAACTCGCTGCAGATTCACAACTATGCACGAGTTTTAAGCAGAATAATCTGCAGAATTTTTAATTTTTTAATGCTAAAATTAATAAAAATATACTTAGGTATTTTAAGAAAATCACCAAAATCCGAGTTTTTGGGCTGGGCAAGGAACTCGCTGCAGATTCACAACTACTCACGAGTTTTATGCATAATTTTTATTTTTTAATGGTAAAATTAATAAAAATATACTCATGCATTCTATAAATTCATTTTTATACCTTTTTTAACAATATTTTATATGTTATTTAAGTTTACTTTATGAATTTATATTTTTTAATTTACCATTTTTTTCTTAGTCATTAGTCCGACTCAAAATTTTGGACTTCGTTGAGTTTGTGTTTTTGAACAATGCTCTCAAGTATATCTCTCTTTTTACTCTTATGTGTTAGATATGTGACAATAAAGTTAAATGTTGGATCTCTCTGCGGCGTGGCTTGTAGCTCACTTCTTGATAGAGGGATGGGAGGGGTGTTGGTGATAGCTATGGAGCCCCCCTAGCGGGGGTTTGGGGACAATGCTCCCAAAGCCAAAAATCAAAGAGTTAAAGCCTTGTTTCTAGAAAGACGAATTCTATCAAATTCTATTTTTAGGAAAGAAAGTCTGAGTTCGTGTTTTTGAACTATGCTTTCAAGTACATCTCTCTATTTACTCTTATGCGTTAGATATGTGACAATAAAGTTAAATGTTGGATCTCTTTGTGGCGTGGTTTGTAGCTCACTTCTTGATAGAGGGATGGGAGGGGTGTTGGTGATAGCTATGGAGCCCCCCTAGCGGGGGTTTGGGGACAGTGCTCCCAAAGCCAAAAATCAAAGAGTTAAACCCTTGTTTTTAGAAAGATGAATTCCATCAAATTCTATTTTTAGGAAAGAAAATCCAAGATTCTAATGGCGTTTTTCCACTTTATTTTTAAGAGGAGGAATCCTAGCGGTACTTTGCCAATTAGGTGTGTTTATTTTTGTGGAGTGCCAAAATAGCTCAGAATGAATTCGTATGTAATCTATTCATTTTGAATTAATAAACCTGATATTTTATACCGTGGATGTTTCCCTAACTCTGTTAGGATTTTACCATATAAAATTGGTATTTTGTCTCATGTATATTTAACATTCTGTCTATTTGAATTATTTCTGTTATTTCAAACTTGTATTTTGTTATTGAAATTATTGATTATTTATTACTATGAAGTGTCTAGTTTCCTAACATTATGTTTATCATAGCATGCCTATAGAAAATCACATTTTAAAACATACAACTCTCAGCATGCTTCTTTTGGGCTTTTTATAATGAATTTATGTATTTCAAAAAGTTAATAAGGTAACAAAGCTTTTGGTATAGGCACTTTTCAAGGATTTTTTATTTTCTGGTTTCCTTTCTTCGGGTGGAACTTCTCGTGTTGACTTGCATGGTTAGTTTCTGTTACTAAACAGATTAATGTGATAAATTGTCCCATTGAAGTATGTGCCAGTTCACCATGACTTGGGCCCAATCTTTTCTGGTTGAGCGGTGTGTTTGTTTTCAGTTTCATATGGAACTTTTGGCTTAGGTTTGTATGATAATCATGTTTGACTCAATCATGTTGTTTGAATCCTAGAAACCAGAAAGAGAGTTCGGTTAGGCAGATTGTCTCGTTTGCTTTTGCTAGATTTAAATGTATTAAATATCGCTTTGCCAAAAGGATTCAGGAAATTGAGCTCAAAGTTACAACACCTTACTATACGCCGCGTTAGACAATTAGGGTTATAGGAATCTACTCTTATTGCATAGAATACATTACAAATAGACTACATACTACAAAACTTGCAAGATTCATATGATATTAAGGGAACCAAGCGGTTTATGGAAAAGTGGTTTTACATCAAAATGAATATAAGAGAGTAAAAGCAAATGTAATCAATATTCCAGTTTTAGAGCAATAATTGATTATGATAGGGTTTAGAGAAGTATTTTGAGATAGTTGCAAGATTCATATGATATTAAGGGAACCAAGCAGTTTATGGAAAAGTGGTTTTACATCAAAATGAATATAATAGAGTAAAAGCAAATGTAAATAATATTCTAATTTTAGAGCAATAATTGATTATGATAGGGTTTAGAGAAGTATTTTGAGTTGTGGGTAATATGGGAATAATTTTCATAATTTGACAACAAAATTAGGATTTTTGTGATAAGACAATGAGAACTTTGATGTGATTTGAGCATCTCTCTAGAATTATATACTGCACAATTCTTGCTACTAAAATCGTGGACTCCACAATTTTTGTTACCATAACCATGGACTCCATGTTTCTTGAAAATAACAAATAGATGACTTGCATTTTTCTCGAAAATCTTGCCCAATATTTTGAATCTTGATGCCAATTCTTGGGGATTTGTTCTTCTTCAAACCCTAATAGACTAGTCGAAAGAAAAGTGATTTGTTTTGGACCATCTTTTTAGGTTCAAGAAGAGTTTAAGCATTAACTACTTACCGAGCCCCTCAATGGTACACAATATCACAAGGAATGCACCAGATAAAATGCAATTTTTTCAAGCACTCCAATGCAATGCAAGTGTGTTACTACAATGATATTCAATGCTTAAATGAATACTTGAATCCTTTTAAAATACTTAATAGGATGTAGTGATAAAAATGCTAGATGTTTTTTTTTAGATTTTCTTAGATTTTTAGTTGCTTATTCTATATGCTTGTATTGATTGCCTTATTTATTTATTGTCCTAAATGCACTAATGCTCATGTGTATTTTTAAACTTCTTGAAATCAAATTAGGACCCTTTTGGCACATAAACTAAACAACACATAGGTGAAAATTAGATAAGACAAAATGCACAACCATTAGGGAATCCTAATGGATGAAACACACCCACTACATTTTTGGGCCCTAGAAATATACAACCTCTAGAAACAAAAGAGAATAGAGGGACGAGAGAGAAAGAGGTGGACATGACAAAAAATGATAAAAACGATAGAAAAAGTGCCAATAAAGCCTAGAATAATGCAATTTTATGACTAATAAATGCGTAGGGTACATTTTTAGGTGTCTACATAACACACCATGTTGATGTGCATGTGTGCATAAATATCAAAGTAAAACAACCAAAGAGTGGATACATAAGATTATGTGCCTCCTAAATCTCTTGCAATGAACTTCAATGCAAATGTGAAACCTGCAAGAACATATACAGGTGAACAAGTATCTTTATTAATAATCTGTTGAAATCTAGAAAGAAAAAAATGAAAACAATGCATTTGGTTTTGCTGAAGATATGAGGACACCCTTGTGTAAGTTAAATGCCTTTGAATTTGTGCTAAGTTTGGGATGTATTTATAAGTATAAATTTTATTGACAAAAATTCAAGGACCAATCTGAGCACTAAAGAGACAAGACTAAGAAATTTCCTAAATATATCTTGCAATAGGAACATGTGCCATATGTTGAGTACATCTAGGAGTAGGTAAAATGTAAATGCCTCTATTAATAGGAAAAAAAGTTGTATTGAATGCTTGGAGAATGGAGTGTGGGTTCTGGGCAAAATAAATGGAATGTATGCCTCCTTTCAAGTTGTGAGATAAACCTGTAATGCACATCTCTTGAAATAAAAGGATTACATGTATCATGTGTGAAATAAGATATAAAATCATTGATATTTAATGTAGAAAGATATGATCTTGGAAACATATTAATAAATTTTTACCCTTATAGACCTATGATGTAATCAATATAAGCGAACGTAATATGCTCCACATAGGAGAAATGCAAGCAATAAAGCACAAAAGTAGTATGTCTCGTATAAAAGCAAAAGATATAAACAATGTAGAATCAATTAAAGATGCCTCACAAGAAGACCATATATAAACAATGTAGTGCCATCAACATAAGATGTAGCAATGTAAAACATAAGAATGGGTTGTTGCCCCCATATATGCATGATATAAATCATTGAATGTATGAAAGAACATGAAAACATTTGCATGATATAGATCATGGAAAATAAATAGACTTTGAGGTGTGTCCACACGTGACCAAACACATCAATATGAGGAAATAAAAACAAAGCGCAAAGATGCAATAGAAAAAAAATTTCAAGGAAAAAACATTAAGACAAATAAACAATAGACTATCACAAATGAAGATAAAGAAAAAGTGAAAAAAAAAAAAAAAATCAAAAGGTAACAACCAGAGCCAATTAGAAAAGATAAAATGTGCTACCAATTAAAGATCATTGAAGTAAGGAAATGATCGATCAATCCTAAAAAGATGACAATCATAGAGATATAACAAGCACAAGAGACACCGTTGAAATATAGAATCGTCATAGGGCACAATATTGATTGGATTATCTAAAGTCTTTACTTCTAATGTAGCAAGATGACACAACCTTGATCCAAATTGTTTTGTAATTACAAATGGGCCAAGCCAATCAGTGTTGAACTTGTTGTTTTGTTCTTTTTTTATATTAGTATTTCCTTGATTTTCTTTCAATGCTTATCATCTGCATTGAATTCTCTTGTTTTGATATTTTTGTTACATGTTTTCTTGGGGTGATTTTGATAAACTCTTAAGTGCTCAATAACATGAATTCTTCTTTCTTCTAACATTTTAAACTGATTTAATATGTTTTCTCTATATATATTGTCATTAATAATTCATTATAGTGACTCTTTCAAAGGATGGAATCTTTAGCTCAAGGTGAAATACTACTTTTGCCCAATAGACCAATGAATAAGGGAATTTCCCCAAAGATTTTCTAACACTTGTTTCATATGCCCACATTGTGAAATGTATTTGATTATGTCAATTGTTACCATGATTATTTAATTTTTTTGATAAAATGATTACAATCACTACAATGTTTTGAATGATTAAAGTTGAATTTAAGTCACAAAACAAGAAGCCAATTGACCCATTAAAGTTGGATTTAAAGTCTAACAAGCAATTTTTAGTCCAACTTTATTGTAAACTTTTATACAAGGACATGCTAAAGTTGACACAAAGTCACCCTAATGTCACCAACATTAGGATAACTCTGGGGTGATGATAGTAGTTAAGTTAGGATGACTTTGGGGCGACATTAACATGTGATGTTAGGGTGACATTAGCCTAATTTTAATGTGGCATTATGTTTGACACTAGGTTCAACTTTAACTGTGACATTAGGTCTAACTTTAATGTGACATTAAGTTCGACAATATGTTAAACTTTAAGTGCGAAAGTAGGTCCGACTTTAAGGTGACATAAAGTTAGACACTATATTTGACTTTAAGTGTGACACTAAGTCTGAATTAGCGCCGACATTAAATTTGACACTATGTTTGCCTTTAAGTGCAACATTAGGCAAAATTTAAAATTATATTAAAAAATTAGTAGTTTTTAATTAATTAAATTTATTTAACATTATTATTTATAAAAGAATGTGATCTTATTATATAATTATAATGCTTTTAAAAAAAAAAATCATAATTGAGGGAAAGGGCCCTTGCCCATTTACAATGGATCAAAAAGAGAGCCGAAAATCAAGAAAGAAATCATGCAGAAAAGAAGACAACTGAAACCCACATAAAATCATTACATCCAAAAAAACCAAATTACAATATTACTTCATAACCAATGAACAACAGAGGAAACCATATAGAGAGGAGCATATTAAACCGATATCCAAATCCCTATTACAAAATGAAAAAAACTATATAAATAGTAACAAAAACTGAACATATCAACCACCCATAACACCAAACTAAGAAACACTATCGATAAAGTTCTCAAGTTGAATATGATCCAATAGAAAATTCCAAGGAGGCTAGTGATGCCCACAACCCTAAAGATAACAAAGTTTCTTGTTTTGAGTAGAATGTTGACAATGGACACTCCAGAAAACTGAGTAATCTTGAGGGAGTTTAACCCTTTCCAAAACCACTTTATTTAGAACTCCTCATACTAGCACAAGACAATTATATTTATTTAATTTTTCCCTACTCGATGATCATCCAAACCCTCCTGGGAGAAAATAAAAAATCTCACCTAGTCAACAACTAGAAACAAGGGAGGAGAGGACAAAGTGAAGAATTCTAATAACTACTAGGCTATTCAACTTAGCTTTAACATCCACATGTGAGAGCATGATAGTTACAAATGTAGCCGCCAATGAGGACGAAGGCAAAATATCAATTATCAAGTTTGCTAGTTGGGTTTGTTTTAGCTCTAGTGAGTTTTCCACCCATGCCTGAGTACATACCCTATGAGGTGTTGGTGAGCTTTAGATGTTTTGGGTTTCACTTAGATTTAAATGGTTCCCACATGTTTGTCCAACTTTCTTTATGTCTTTTCTATGCCAACTTGGGTTTAGAGTGACACTGGATGTCACTCTTGTTACCTGCATCGACAGGGTATTCCTCGTGATTCACCTTATTTATCCATCATTTTCATGCCTACTTTTTAGAATTACCCAAGTCTCCACATGTACATACTACCTTCACCTTCACCTTCCAGCCAACGCGTCATCATAACCACAGTTCCCCTGATTCTTTTTTTTAATAAGTTGTTTTGCAAGTATGCTTGAGCCTCTTTGCTTACATAGACAAATATAAACTCTCATATCTTGTAACACTTAAAAAAAAAAACTGATTTATTTTATTTTATTTTTTTCCATATCCCTTTTCAACCTCAACATTCTATTCTCTTTCAATAACACATTATCCCCTCAAACCCATTTAATAATAATAATAATAATAATAATAATAATAATAATAATAATAATAATAATAATAATAATAATGGTGTACACACACATACACACACACCAAACTAAAGATGATTCAAGGACTCAATGATTAAGATAAGAATATGTATGTGTTATTGATATTCCTATCTTAACGGTTGAGTCCTTGGATCGTTTTTAATTTAGGATTATATCTTCTTCATCATCATTATTATTAAACTAAAGACGACCCAAGGACTCAACGATTAAGATAGGAATATGCATGTGTTATTGATATTCCTATCTTAATGGTTGAGTCCTTAGATCATTTTTAATTTATGATTATATATATATATATATATATATATAATCTCACCATTTATATACATATATGTATATATATCCTCACCCATTTATATAATAATAATGATGAAGATACACACACACACACACACACACGCACACATATATATATCCTCACCCATTTATATAATAATAATGATGAGAATACATACACACGCACACACATATATAATTAAATATATGCGTGTGTGTGTGTGTGTATATATATATATATATATCCCCTCACCATATATATACATTTATGTGAGGATATCCCCTCAAACCCATTTAATAATAATAATGGTGTACACACACACATATATTAAACTAAAGATGATTCAAGGACTCAACGATTAAGATAAGAATATGTATGTGTTATTAATATTCCTATCTTAACGATTAAGTCCTTGGGTTGTTTTTAATTTGGGATTATATCATCACCATTATTATTATTATTAAACTAAAGACGACCCAAGGACTCAACGATTAAGATAGGAATATGCATGTGTTATTGATATTCCTATTTTAATGGTTGAGTCCTTAGATCATCTTATATATATATATATATCTCTTCACCCATTTATATAATAATAATGATGAGGATACATATACACACACACACACATATATATATAATTATCTATATATGTGTGTGTGTGTGAGAAGATGTATACATCTATTTATATAATAATAACGGTGAGGATGCATACATATATATATATTTATATATAATTCTAAACTAAAGACGACCCAAGAATTCAGCCATTAAAATAGGAATATCAATAACACATACATATTCCTATCTTAATGGCTGAGTCTTTGGGTAGTCTTAGTTTAATAATAACGATGATGAAGGTATAATCCTAAACTAAAGATGATTCAAAGACTCAGCCATTAAGATAGGAATATCAATAACACATACATCTTCCTAACGGCTGAGTCCTTGGGTCGTCTTTAATTTAAGATTACATATATATATATATATATATATTCACCATTATTATTAAACGGATTTGAGAAAATAATGTGTTATTGATATTCCTATCTTAACTGATGAGTCCTTGGATCGTTTTTAGTTTAGGAGAAAGCTGCATGACTATGCTCAGGGTCTGAAACGTTATACATATGATTATGTTCATTTGTTCTATTGCATAGATGAATGTGTACTTGAATATGTGATCGCATCTATATTTGCTTGGTTGTATGTGCAATGTGGCTTAACTGAGCTATGAGAATGACGAAACACACGCACACACTTCAGGTCAAGGCATACCTATACTAACTCAGCTGCGTATGTGTATTTTCGGGTATACCACCACAAAATCTCAGCCAAATGTGTGCGCGCGCGTATTCTAGACTCGGCGACCAATACTCATCTGAGTATATATATATATATTTATAGACCCAACATACACACTGAATATAATGTAATTAACAAAAAAAACACAGCCAACCTTAGATATATGTATGTCTATATATATATATATATGCGTGTTCAGTAACTTATAAAGAATGTATATATATATATGCGTGTTCAGAATTAAAACCCATAACCTCTCTATGTATATATCACATAGGTATTCAAAGAGAATAACCTGCTTGTATTCAGACGATACACATTCTTTATAAGTTACTGAAGGGTTGTGTTACTTACACGGCCGCTTGTAAGAGAGATTCGAATGAAGGAACGGCTTGTGCAGACGTTTCAACGCCCTCAGATCTACTCCTCTTATGCTCAGAACCATTTGCCATTGCTTTGTCCAACGTCTCACCGCTTTTCCTTTTTTCTCCTCTTATTTCTTATATCTCTGCTGAAAATGAACAGTCTGAAGAAGATAACAAATGCTTCAAACAACAGTTCAAACTCATAGAAAAATGCATGCAAATTTGCCATTAACATCCTCATGCAGGTTTGCCAAAAAGACTGCATCTTCCCCTTAAACATGGCATGCAAATGCCTATTTTTTTTCATAACGCTTCACCCTATTTTTTCTCTACGTTGATGCCACACAATAATTGTCGATTCCAAACACTGATTTTCCAAAAAGAAGACAAACTCAATACTTCTCTTGGTCAAACCCTAACCCTAGGTTGGGTTCAAATTCAACCACATTTACCTCGAAAAAGGGTAGCTTTCCTTGAAAGCCAAGCAACATTAAATGCAAAGGGGATGGCTTTCAATTATTGACCGATGGATCGACCTAAGGATCCAATTCCTTGACTCTCCTTAACATCTTCCTCACTTCTTTCCCACCCACCACGCCTTCAAGTGGTTCAAACCACTTTATTAATAATGTTATTTCATCAATGTTATAAATTATAACATTTAACTTTGCGCCCTCTAAACTATGCATTCAAACCACAATGTTATTTACTGTAACACTAAACAATGCCCCATCAAACAATGAATCATAATATAACATTGTTCTATAATCGACCAAAGTTATAACATTAAAATGTTATATTTTATTTCAATAACATGCCCTTTACCTTAAACAATGCTAAGCATACATTTTATTACCAATGCATATGCCAACATACATATTATGTACCATGTATATAAAACCTTAACTGTTACCTTCCTCCAAGCTTAACCATTGCAAACCAAAATAGGTTCATGCACAAGTCTCACACACATATGCACATGTTTATTTCATCGTATGCATTTATCATAGCCATATCACAAACAAGCAAGGAATACGCTGACCAATATAAAAATCCAACAATCACAAGCAAGACCAAAGAGCCATCAAAGGTGCTAATCCATGTTGAAACATGACAATGAAACAACTGAATTTGACAAACATGAATAATCATTTAGTCACATTCTAGGTTATTGAAATAACAATAGTGAAGAAGTTGTAGACTAGACACATTTGCAAACCACTACCAAAACTTAACTTAAAGTCCAAACGAACCATGTCCAACCCAAATTCCCAAGCAAACAACATTCAAATAGATCGAAAAACAACATGATCAAAATGATATAATCGATCTAGTTATTAATGCAATAGTCGAAGACTATTTACATTAATAACTAATCATTTAGTCTTTCGATAATCATATGAAAATTTGACCATCACATTAATAACTAGATTGATTAGTCTTTCGATAATCATATGAAAATCTGACTCTCATAGTCAAAACACAATGTACAACATACAAGAAACCAAGTCGATAACTAAACCAATCAAACTCACAAACTATGACTTATGTGACTTTACGGGCGAACCCACTTGTGTGAGTTGGCATTGTTTTAGGGTGTGCTCACGAGGCAAAGATTTGCTAGTGTGACACTAGTACTCAATTGTGCTTGCACGTCTATCTATACTTGCACGTAATCATATCTAGAAATACATCAATAACATCTATCGGGTGATACATATAAAAAATAAATAATAAACATATAGAATCAGCATGTACATAACATTAGATCATTGCATCTAATCATAACAAAATAAGGAACCCACACACATATTGATCCGGGCAACAATTCGAGGTGAACATTCGGTGACAATTAATGCCTCGAATTTTGTATTGTTTTCATTTTGTATTGTCCTCGAGCGATTATGTCCTCGAGCGTTGTATTGTTTTAATGCTGGGACGTATGTCCTCGAGCGTTGTATTGTTTTAATGCGAGCGTTGTATGGTTTTGATGCTGGGACATTAAATCGTCACCCGTTAATTCCTCGAGCCACTCAATCTCCTGAGGTGGTCTTCAAAAATATGTATAAATGCATTGTAACCTGAAAGGAGAAGCAGACATCTCTTCTTAGAGATAAGCATATGTTTTGTATTGCGGTTGTTAAGTAATACGACGTCTCTTCTCAGAGAATCCATTGTTATTGTGTTATTTCTGTGCTATTGAAATATTCGTCAACCAGAACTTCTGAGTTTTGGATCAGTGGTATCAGAGCTAGGTCTCGGGGTCGAGACTCACGGAAGCTGGTGGACTTGATCCGCGCCGATGCACGACGTGTCTCCGCGCCTTTCGGTCACCGGACTACCTGCCACCTGTTCCGACCGGGAATCACCTCGGGTGTCCTCAGACTGGCCATATATTGGTCTGGAAGAGGACCCAAATCACTCCGGACCTTTTGGCGTGATGGCCAGTCTTCTATTGGTATTAGAGCGGTTTGTCTTGAGAGTGTATGTTCCCGAGGACGAGGTTAGGATACAGGAAACTTGGGTGGGCAGCGACAGAGCTTCCAAACGCTCCATCTGTGCACCCCAAACGGCCTCAAATGGCGAACGACACCGAGACATCTGATCCTTTCAAGGAAATGGTGAATGAAGCCCTCCAGCGGCAACAAGCGCAGATGCTCCAACAATTTGCTCAAATTCTTCAAACACTTGTGATGGGAAATTCTGGGTTCGCAGCTACACATCCGGGCTCCTCGTCGAGGGAGCTTCCTTTTAGTGCCCCAACACCCTTCAAGGTTTAGGTAAATTTTGATATTCCCACATTTGAAGGCAAAATCAATGCTGATGCAATGGAAAATTGGTTGGATCAACTGTCGTCCTACTTCTCTGTAAATAAGTTCACCGATGGAGAAAAGATCACTTTTGCTCTTTTGAAATCATCATTGCCCATGAAAAACTAGTGGGAAGTGTACAAAAAGAGGTTCAGTACGGATATCATTGGCCTTGGGGTGGAACCCACTTGGGATGATTTTACGGAAGTAGTAAAAGAAGAATACTATCCCCTCGGCGCGTATGATGATCTGTACATATAGTGGCAACAACTTCGCCAAGGCAAGGACCAATTTGTGCAAGATTACATAGACACTTTTCATTCTTTGTCTGCAAGACTGGGCATTGAAGAACGTGAGAAACATAACACTCTCAAATATCGTGGTGGACTACAATGGTACATCCGGGGGGAAATGGAGCTCTTCAATTTGGAAACCCTCGGTGAGGCATATAAATTTGCAGTGAAGATTGAACAGAAGCATGGCAGGAAGAATACGAAGAGTCAACCTTCAAAATGGAAAAGTGACGAGGAAGGTCAAACACGAGGCTAAAATTGGAAGCAGAAGGAGTTTCAGGATAAGAAATCCCAGAAGGGGAAGGCTGGAAAATGGTGTGATTACCACAAAACTGGAACTCACTCCAAAGAAGAATGTCGAGCCATCAAGTCATTGCTCTCTGAGTCACAATACTCGACGTCTACTACTCTGCCTCATACACAACCTACAATTGAAGAGGACGAAGAAGAAATTGTAGATGCTGAGCCCGACACCATCGTCGCTTCGTCATAGACCCGTGAGGAAAGCCCAGATGACAAAGAAAGATTGTTTCTCTCCAAATTATGGGTAAAAGGTAAGCCTCTGCATTTCATTCTTGATAGCGGGAGTCAAAAGAATTTAATCTTGGCTAAAGTTGTGAAAAGTCTAGGTCTATCCATGAAGCCTCATCCAAAGCCATATAGTATTGGGTGGTTGAGCCCAGGGAGAGACCTTCGTGTCACCCATCAGTGTCTTCTTTCATATGCTATAAAACCATTCCAGGATGAAGTCTTGTGTGATGTGGTCAATCTAGATGTTTGTGATGTCCTCCTTGGTCAACCGTTCATGTATGAGTGACATGGCATCTATGAATCCCAAACCCGAAGGATCACCCTCACTCTTGGAACATGGTGCTATAGGGTACCAGAGGTACCACCTCCCACATCTGTTTCCCTGATCGGTGCTAAGCAATGCAAGAGATTGGTGGAGAAGACAAAGCAATTTGTTCTCATGATGGTCAAACCACAGAGATCCAAGGAGGCCGATGTTGCGGTCCTAACTACACAATCAACACAACAACAAAAACATATAGGACGAATCACAGGCGAATATGATGACTTATTCAAGTCACCCACAGGAGTTCCACTGCATTGCCAGGTAAAACATTCTATCGATTTAATCCCAGGATCACCTTTGCCTAACAGTCCTGTGTATCGCAGATCAGTTTTGGAGAATGATGAGATAAAAAGATAGATTCAAGAATTGATCAAAAGGGGTCACATCAGGCCAAGCTCTTCACCTTGTGGTAGCCCAATCGTCTTGGCACCGAAGAAAAATGGAACATGGAGGCTTTGCATTGACTACCGAGCCCTGAATAAAATCTCTGTGAGGAATCGCTACCCTCTCCCCATAATCGATGACCTGTTGGACCAGCTCCGTGGTGCAAAGTTCTTCACCAAAATTGATCTCAAATTTGGTTATCACCAAATTCCCATCGATCCCACTGATGTCTGGAAAACTGCATTCAAATCTAAGGAGGGGCTCTTTGAATGGTTGGTTATGCCTTTTGGCCTAACTAACGCACCTGCAACCTTCATGCGGATGATGGATGACATCCTACGACCCTTCACCAACTCATTCGTGGTTGTCTACTTAGATGACATTCTCATCTATAGCAAAACATGGGAAGAACATTTGCAACATGTCCGTAAGGTGCTTCAAACTCTTCGAGTGCACAAGTTGTATGCAAATCTTGACAAATGCACATTCGGAATGACAACAATTCAGTACCTCGGGTACGTTGTTAATGAGGAAGGGGTCCACGTCGATCCAAAAAAGATTCGGGTTATTCGAGAATGGCCCACACCAAGGACCCTCACAGAGCTTCGCAGCGTTTTGGGCCTTGCAAATTTCTACCGCGGGTTTGTTCTTGGATTTTCACATGTTGCTTGGTCACTAGCCCAAGTGACTAAAGGAGGAGCTAAAGCTACATTTCAGTGGTGTGAAATACATCAAAGGGCATTTGAGAATTTGAAGAACAGACTCTGCTCAGCCCCTGTTCTTGCCTTGCTAGATTTGCATCAACCGTTTGAGTTGATGACAGATGCATCTGAATATGCCATGGGAGCTGTCATCATGCAACATGGCCATCCTGTTGCATACCACAGTGAAACTTTCACTGATACAGTCAGGAAATATCCAACATATGATAAGGAGCTCTACGCCATTGTACAAGCCTGCAAACACTGGAAACACTACATCTTGGCAAAAGAGACGGTCATCCACACTGACCACAGACCATTGGAATTCATCCAGACGCAAAGCAAACTACAAAATGAGAGGCACCAAAAGTGGGCAACGTATCTTCAGCAATTCCACCTGATAATCAAACACAAAAAGGGGAGCTCAAATACAGCTGCAGATTGCCTAAGCCACCCACCAATTACTGCTCTCACAACAGTGCTTGACCTGTGTGGACATGAGACTGCCACTTGGGGTGCTCTGTATGAAGTAGATCCTACCTTTGCTGACACATATCAAGCGCCCCAAAAAGGTGAACATGTTTCTGACTTCTATTTGCAAGATAATGTCCTCTGCCATATGGGGCACATCTGTGTTCCTGTTGCAGAGCAACAAAAGATGATATGGGAAGCACACTTCAGTAGGACAACTGGCCACTTTGGTATCGAAAAAACATTGACAGTTCTTCAAAAACACTTCTACTGGCCCCATATGCGCAAAGATGTGGAAAGATATCTCAAATCTTGCACCCCATGTGCAAACGCCAAGCCAACAAATAAGAAGCAAGGATTGTACGTGCCATTGCCAGAACCAACCAGGCCTTGGGAATCCGTCTCAATGGATTTTCTCTCAGGTTTGCCTACTTCCAAACATGACAAGGACTGTATTTCTGAGGTAGTTGATCGTTTTTCAAAAATGGCTATTTGCTTGCTTGTAAGAAAAATATGTCTGCTGAGAAAACTGCTCAACTATATTTTAGTCATGTATGGCTCCATTTTGGTCTGCCCAAGTCCATTGTCTCAGATCGAGATAGCAGGTTCCTGAGCATCTTTTGGTCCACTCTATGGAAGATGATGGATACTAAGCTGATGAAGTCCACAGCCTTCCGTCCACAGACTGATGGTCAGACCGAGGTGGTAAACCGCTTGATTGTTCACATGATTCAGATGTATCACTCCAAACATCCACGCACATGGGACGAGGGACTTTCGTTCATCCAACACGGATACAATCGGGCACTGCACAGCTCGACCAAGCACAGTCCATTCCAAGTATGTTTTGGGTTCCAACCCATGGCACCAATTGATATCGCTGTTCCATTCTCCACCATGGAATACACAGCGCATGGAAGCTCTGAGGCAACAAAAGCGACCAAGTTTATTGAACACATGCAGCATATCCAGCAACAAGTTCACGACATCTTGGAGAAGATGAATCAGAAGTATAAGCTACGCCATGACATAGGATTGCACACCATTTTGCTGTGGGTGACAAGGTTTGGTTACGGCTTCAGAAGGAACGGCTTGCAGGCCCACACAGAAAGATTCGGCCTTTGCGATATGGTCCATACACCATCACCAGAAAAGTTGCAAAAAATGCTTTTGAGTTGACCCTACCAGCCTACCTTGGTTTGCATCCAATATTCAATGTGGAGCTCCTCAAACCATATCACCCACCTCTATTGGACACTTCAGTTGTGGTAGAACAACTAGACATTGATGAGCTTGATCCACAGAGTTTTGCTCCAGTAGAAGATGATCAGATTGTGGATACTTGGATGAAGACAACAAGAGGACGCTCTATTCCGCTGTATCGAGTGGTCAGAAGAGGCCAGCTTAGCCACCATGGTGAGTGGCTCACAGAGAATCAAATCCAGACACAGCTACCCCACCTGATGGGGAATCTTGACGCAATGGGGACCATTGCTTTTCAAGGAGGGAGGAATGATCTGGGCAACAATTCGAGGTGACCATTCGGTGACAGTTAATGCCTCGAATTTTGTATTGTTTTCATTTTGTATTGTCCTTGAGCGTTGTATTGTTTTAATGCTGGGACGTATGTCCTCAAGCGTTGTATTGTTTTAATGCGAGCGTTGTATGGTTTTAATGCTAAGACGTTAAATCGTCACCCGTTAATTCCTCGAGCCACGCAATCTCCCGAGGTGGTCTTCAAAAATATGTATAAATGCATTGTAACCCGAAAGGGGAAGGAAGACATCTCTTCTCAAAGATAAGCGTATGTTTTGTATTGCGGTTGTTAAGTAATACGACGTCTCTTCTCAGAGAATCCATTGTTATTGTGTTATTTTTGTGCTATTGAAATATTCGTCAACCAGAACTTCTAAGTTTTGGATCACATATCCATGCTATACTGAAACACACATCAATAATAAATGCCATTACCATAAGTGAACCATTAAGTACTAAACAATAGTACATATCAATGCCATCGGCAATCATCCAAATAATATTGATGTATATAGTTTCATCACATAAATCAAAGCTAAACCATCCAAATTCTATGCCTAGACAACGAGTACTGTCATGTCCCCTTTTTAGTTGACATGTGTAGAGTAGATGATGAGCCTATTATGCAACCCTCGTACGCTGATGAGATGGATAGAGGGTCTTGATGGAGATGGGCTAGATTTTGTTCGGGCTCTTTCGGACATGAATTAAGGGAGATATTAATATTTGATTGACTTAATCAAATATTAATTATTTGGTCTAATTATTAATTAATTAATTAATTATTAATTAGTGGGTCTAATTTTAGGATCCTAATTCTAATTTAAGAATTGGTCTAATTTTAAGACCCTAGTTCTAATTTAAGAAGCCCCAGTTCTAATTTAAGAAGCCCTAAGTCTAATTTAAGGGAATCTAATTTTAGCAAGCACCCCTTTGGAGGAGTATAAGAAATTCTCATGGGAGAGAGTTTGTATCCATGACTATTATTGATATTGATTCTTGTTAAGAAATTCTTCTGTGAAGACTGAGCCAAGGGTTCCAGGGTTCCATTTGCATTGAAGAACGTCAACTCTTCATTGTGTGCGATTCAGAGGTTGTGAAAGATCAGCCGATCTATTGCCAAATTGAGAGATAACTTCATACAGAAGTTATCACAGGTGTTTACAAGTTTGAGAGATAACTTCACTCAGAAGCTATCACAAGGGTTTACAGGTATTTTCATTATTTTTGGGTTTTGATTCAAGAATTATCCAGATATAGATCTTTTGTATTAGCCCATAATTCTACAGATCAGGATCAAGCATACAGGTTGTGCTATATCAGCGGCCGTATGAATTCCGTACAGATCCGTGAAAATCCGTACGCATCAACAGAAAGTTCAGGTACATACATCGGCGAACAGATACTTACAGAGACCGGCATCGGTCGACATACAACCGACATCGGCGAGATAACGACTACAGATTGACCGACGACGGCAGTATAACCAACGTCGGCGACTGTGTTTTTTACACAGCAGGCCGAGACGAACCAGATTCAGAATTCTTTCCCAGTTTGCGGAATATTCAGGCTATTCAGGCCGTACTTTTCAATATTCTTTGTATACTTGACAGAGGATCTCTATTGTAAGCTTATAAGCAAATAAATAAGAATTTATACTGTGATTTATTTATCTATTTGAAGATATTTTGCAGAAATTCAGATAAGCAATTCGGAGCTTTTGTTTTGATATTCGAAGGGATATTACAGTGGTATCAGAGCTGTTTGAGTTTCAATAGTCCCTACTGGTTGGGGATATCACAAGTACACACATATAATGTCTGCCATGAAGCTAATTAAAATGAGGATATTACATATCCACACTATAGATTAGCAAGGAATTTTGCATGACTTTTCAGATATTGTGGCATAACTCCTAGTAGTTAGCCCCTCAATTTGAGGGGGCAATATGTATGCACCTCGAAACAACTTGTTTTGAGTGCCATATGTCACCACCCGGTTTACATTGCTTGATGATCAATTGACCAATTGTACAGTGGAACACAAAAATTTACTAGTATCACTTTTTGTTAACTTTTCCTTAACCCTTTGTGATTTAAGGTTGTTAGTCTCCCTGTCACTATTTCTTCTTATGTTTCACCTTTTGTTTGGCATTCCATTTTCCCATGGAAACTTGGAGGATGCTAGACAACATCACATTTACACATCTTTTATTGTTGTCCCCTTCAGTTTGGGAGTTTTTGACCCTTTTTCTCAATTGTCATATTTGTTAGTTTTTCATCCTTTCTGTCGGTTTTATACTTGAGCTCATCAATTTCTATCGAAAATCTGCTGCATTGCACATTTTTACATGCTTCTTAGCATTCTGTTTAGGTTTTGAGTGATTTCGAGTTAGTAGGGATAAGCTATTGCATTTGTCAATTTTGATAGTTTTATGCTTGTTTGGGCATACAAATGCCATTTTGAGTCCAATACCATCCACGTAATACATAGACCTACATTGATCGTTTTGCACACAACCGACTCTTTTGCACTCATTTTTTATCCCAAAACCCACTCTTTGAACTCTTTTCATATTTTTGGCACCCATGAAAACTACTTCAGGGATTCTGTCTCAACATTTTGCCCTGCTAGGAACAATTGGCGTTTTGGGTCAAGGTGCCAGGTCATGATTGGCGCTTTTACCCACAATGCTAGTTGACTATTGGCGCTTTGGTCCAAAGTGCTAGTTGTGAACTGGGACCTTGACCCAATGCACTAGTATCCTATTAGCGACCTTTTTTGAAACCAACCCAGTTTGTTATTAACTTCCTCCATTTGGTTTCTAACCAATTCCTACTTGTTTTCAATTGTTTTTTTTTGCTATTCAAGCAGCCCAATTTGCTATTATAAATCCTCTTTGCTATGTAAGCTTGATCTCTTTTGTCTTCTTGTTAACTTGCAAAACATGGGTTGTTGCAGATAATGGGGCATTTGGCTTCCTACATAGGTTCATTACATTTTTGTAAGTCTTAGGGAGGCTTCTTCTCTTTGGATCATTTTTATTCCTTATTACACCTCTTTCCAAATTCTCTCGTAATCCCTCTTGCAGGGTTGGATGCGGGGTCAAAGTACGGGTTGCTTTAACTCGAGTACCATACATTGATCTAAAGAAGGTTCAATTGTTGAGACTTGCTATCAATTGGGGTTCTATAGAAATGTTGGATTTACATCCCAATCAAAAGCGATATGATGTGGGATTATCAATCTGCATTCATATTGTTAATTCATGCTTCCATGTTACAATAGTTCAGATTGTTTATTCTCAAGTGAATCTTTTTCTAATCTATTTTCAAATGTTCATTTACCTTTATCAATAGTTCAAGTTTTTAATGTTTTTATTGATATTTGGTGTTATTAATGCTTTGTGTGATTTCATAGTTATGTTAGTTTCTTATTAATATTTACTACTTAAGTGATTTTTCATTTTGAACTTTTATAAGTAGGGTGATTGTATTAAATTGCTTACATAAATCTTGTTTAAGTGTTACACTAAAGGGTCATTTTCTAAGTTATTGTCGCAACAAATTTTAAGGCATAATATGTGTATCCTAGCTTCTTTGAGTTGCACGCACAACGTACTTCCATAAAAGATCGGTATTTACTGTTTGCCTTAATCTTCGCAACGCCACACTAGTTTTGAATGAATCCTATAGCTCACATATGCACTTAGTGCTAAAAATTAGATTCATTAATAAGATCTCTACTTGCACATTAGATTAAATGCATCCACATACTAAGGAGATAAGTTGCATGCATAAAAATCATTTTCCCATGTTAGTTTGCATACTTATCATAAAATACCAAAAATACTTGCTTTGGTTTTTTTTATTTCCTTAGAGTACAATGCACATTAGAGTAATTTTTTAGTGAATATAATTTTGCTTGTATCTAATTTATTGGTGATTGCAGGGCTCTTTGGATTACTCCTACAAGGTTTTGCAGGTGCAGGCCTTACCGGTACAATTTGGTCCTTATCAACAATGCGTCGTACAAGTATACCTCTTGATTGCTAGCTTTACCATTTAAGTTGGTAAAAGGAACATAGAAGGGACATTCTAAAACCCTATATAATCGAGAAGGGTTGGTTATCAATGTGATAGCTTGCCCCTGCATTGAGGTAGCCAATTTTGACCTCACCTTTTCCTAGATTGGAGGTTGAGGGTCAACAATCGGGAGAAACCCAATAGATGCCAACAACGAGCCTAACCTAAGTTAAACAACCTTCCAAAGTGTAGTGAGTTAGGCGATTCATCTTCGTACTTGAAAAATCTTATAGCCTAAGGAGACAAATTCTCTTGTTGTTGCCTCAGTTTCACCCAAGCGGACCATTTGGCCATCCTGTTTGCATTTGTAGGTCATCATAACATTTCAATACTGTTTTGCATTGCAACTTACTGTTGGTTAAAAAGAACATTTCAATCCCATGAGTTCACGCATTATAGAGAGTCATCGTGACACTTGCTTTTACAATTGTGCATTCATGCACTTAATCATGATAGGATTCATCACGAACTCCTAGCAGTTGGAGTGTGCACAGATTATTTAGGGTGTACACAAACGACAATGCTATGAACAAGAGATTTAGAAAACTGAACAAGATGAGAAGAGTAGCAAGAAATATAAATAGAACGAGATCTTTAATTTCAAAAACTTTGTTTGTATTTACAAAAACTTTTAACGTTACATTATCTTCATAGACTATGGATTTTGCTCGCAGAAAATTTCTGCATATATCTCCTAATATATTTCCAACTCTCTTTGAAAATTTAAAGATCCAAAGATACTCAATGCATGGGGAGGCCTTATGTTTATTGGCATGGACTCCAAATTACATAACATTCTAAAATATCCTTGAGGCTAATGGATATTTTATGAGATATCTTTCACATAACACCTATTTACATGACTAGGAAACTGTCTGAGGACAATTATTTAGATGTTTGTGAACCTTGATAAGGCCTACCATCTTCCATTTGTGTTCTCAATGTTATGCATGATCCAAATATTCCCATTTGTCTTCATTTGGATTGGTGTCTTCCTTCAGATAATAGTTCTGCAGGCATGCTTGTGTTTTCCAATGTCTTCTTCCTCTCCATGACATGTGTAAATCATAAGAGATCGTTCTGGTGAAGAATACTTGAACACCTGTATTCTGTGGATTTCTGGATTGGGCTTTCACTCACTGTCCAAGATTCCCCGCTGCTGCCCCCCATGGGAGCCCGGTCCGTGTCTCAGTCCCAATGTGGCCAATATATCCAGGCATTTCTTCATCAATACCTGCAATCAAGGACAATATAATTATATGGATGACTTTCAATTTTCCATCATTGTTTGTATGGAAACCACACGCTGCAATTAGCTATAATAATTAGAGCAAAGAAAACTATGCCCGTAACCCCTGACCTTATCATGGTATGTGCTAACAGAAATTATTTATATTACTAGGCTTGTTATAGAATAATCATTCTTTTTCTTTTTTATCTAGAATAAATCCTGTGACACATCTTGTAGATAATAGCTAGCTCTTTCAACCTCAATCTCTGTGCAACAATCATTCCATGCTTGAGACCGCATTAGTAATGTCTTCCATCTTGCAATACCAAATATTTTGTCCTGTATTGCCTCTGGGAATTGGTTAATCCTTTCCGTTACCAATTTTTTCCGTGATTACCTCAACCATTCTGCTTTCCCTTCTTATGATGATAGTGTAGTTGGACTTTTTTTTAAAAATGAAATGATTTCTTCTTCTTCATGATCCCATGAACTTGGTGATTGAACTACATCGCCATGACTACATTCATAGTTTGAATAATATTCTTCTGGGTTGTAAATATTTCTGAAAAATCTGCATATACATGCCTAGAAATAGCTTTATGCTCGCAACATTCTAAAACTTCTGTTATTGGAGCTAGGATCAAATGATACTAATTCTGGAATATTCTAGACCAATCAGGCCAACTTTTATCTGGAAAGAACTCATGCATCCACAAAATAAATCAAATCAAAGTAAATTTAGTGCCGCCTTCATGAAACCAGACCTCTAGAACGATCTTGCTTTCCTCTAGTAACTTATTTTTCAAATATTCTTGGAAAGACCAATTACACCATTTTATGTAAATATTGAAATTATCAATATCAAAAGTAGAAATTATACCTTGGACAAATCCTTTGAAGATATTGAAATTGATTGACCAATTCTCTTGGTTCTGAAAAAATCCATATAATGATACTAGTCTAATAGCATTTATCAGACTAATATTACCATATCCTCCCATGGTTTTGCTAATTATTGGATTTGGCAATTTCGACCAGTCAGCAACCTTTTGTTTATCATGAATCCTTAGCATACAGACTATCACATCTCTAGATGTTTGATTATCAATGTATACCAGTATAAAGTTGATCATCCATCCATTTTGGGATATAAGTAGGCACTTTTTTCAAACCAAATGGCATCAAATTGAACTCGTACTGTCGTTGTGGGACTTAAAATACTGTCTTCCATCTGTCTTCTTATTTAATATTTATTTGATAAAATCCAGATACAATTAAACTTATTAAAGATTTTAGATTCTATTTTCCTATGCATCAACTGCGCCTTGTTTGGAATGAGATAATTGAAGCTCTTTGTGGTTTCATTCAATTTTTTGTATTTTATCACCATTCTCTTGTTTCCTCTATTATATTTTGTTCAGAGTGCTTGTTAACTAAGAAGGCTGGGCTACAAATGGTGACTTACTAGGCTTGATGAGACTTAAAATGCCGTCTTCCACTTGTCTTCTTCTTTTATCTTTATTTGATAAAATCCAGACTTACAATCAAACTTATTGAAGATTTTAGATCCTGTTGTCCTATGCATCAACTGCTCCTTGTTTGGAGTGGTATAATTGAAGCTCTTTGTGGTTTCATTCAAATTGTTGTATTTTATCACCATTCCCTTTTTTCCTCTTTTTTGTTCAGAATGCTTGTTAACAAATGATGACTTACTAAGCCTGATGAATCCCATATTAAGAAGCTCTTGTACTGCTTCTTCCATATCGTCTCTATCTTTCAGCAGGACTGGAATAGACTTTTCATATACCATTTTATGGGACATCAACTCCATTTCTGCCTTAGGCATATCTTTTTCCCAAAATTCAAGTGAATTTTGCCTGCAATCTTTTTTTCTTGAGCTTATCTGCAAATTCTTCAACTTCATCTACAAGAATTGTGTCTTTTAGAGAGTGATGCTTCAGCGTTTTCTGCTCTTCTAGCTATCTGTTCAGCCTCTTTGTTTGCATATTTTCTTTGTATAATACTGATAAAAATTTCTTCCTCTTCTATATCTTGTAATTTTTGCTCTACATTCTTAATTCTTGGATGTTTTTATATTAGTGCCTTTATTTGTCAAGATGGGAAAGTGAGAAGATATGCCAATAAGACTATATCTATCTAAGAATGAAAGTCTTAAGAGTAAGATCAGCGTCTTGAGCATTCAACTTTTAAATATCTTCATAGGGTTTTATCTCAGCAATCATTATGCATTTTGATGACTATCTCATGATAACCCATAGCAGTACCAACCACTTCTCCATTCAGTTTTTTGCACATCTCATGTGGCAGTGATGTCGTTCTAGCCAAAGTCTTTGGACATCCTGTGTCTACAAATGCATCTATAAATTATGTTTCATAATTCTCTGGGCAGACATTAATGGAAATATATGCACAATATTTACACGTGACAGATTTGTCAGAATTATGTTGCTCTAGAGGCTCCTTTGGAAAGATAATAGTTTGCTTCCATGGTGTCTCTTTTATGAGGATGATATTTTTGCTTTCCAAAACTCAATCTAGAAAAATGAAAGCAGGAACTTCTTTCCTTTGTACCAGTTTGTCTTGAATCATTTCTTGTATCTTTGTCTTGTCCTCTATCAGTCATCCTTTATTGTGTAGAGATTGGTGAAAATGTCTCCGATGTTCTAATTCGTGCTTCTAACATTTCAGAGGGAAGAATTTCTAAATGCACATTTTTTTGTCTCTGCTTCCCGATCTCCATTTTCTTCAAGTTCTAATGTTGTCTCTTTTTTTTCCTCCTGTATCTGATCCAATTTCAGAAATATCTTCATTGCCGATAAACTCATTTACTACTCCCCACAATGCCTTAGCATGGTCATCTTCAAAAAAGTGCTTTCATCTTTTTTGATGATGTGGGACAATTTGGAGAAATGTCTTTTTTTGCATATATAACAACATTTTTTTTTGTTAGAAGGATTTTGTTGTATTTTTGTGAGAAATACAAAACTTCGCTGTTGAGGTCTGATTGTTCTTGGCCAATAATCGTTTCTGAGTTTGTAGAATTTCTTGTAGTGCTTTGGATTTTTGTATTCTTTTGTGCCAAAATCATGAACTCCAGGGATCTTACCACAGCATTGATAGTTATACTTGGACTCCTTGTCCAGTTCGTTCATCATTTTTTCTGCAAGCAAATTTTCTGATTTTTTCAGTAGCTAATTGCATAATATTATTTATACACATGAAATCCAATGGTTGACATTTTTACTGATATCTTGGAGGATAGAATCTCCCAAATTATAAGGTAAACTTTGGATGAAATTCATCTTAGCAATCGTGATGATGCTTTCTGGCTTTGTACACATACTTTCTACATTCACTGATATATTCATTGTATTGACACAAATCTCCTAATCTTTATGAGAATCACTTGAGCTTGTGTTTGCTCAGATTAATGGTTTGGTATGAAATTGTCTATCAACTCAACTTCTCGAGCATCCAATCCTACTCGCAACATCAGATCTGCTTTCTAATGCAGTGGATTCCCACCATTCTTGTATACCTCCTGTAAACTGGTGTGTAGCATAGAATGCTGACGATATCTATCTGCCACATTGGTTGGATGTTCCTCATAATATCCAACCAGACTTGTATGATATCATATGGTTGAGGATTACAATCAAAATTCAAAGTACAACCTAAACTTGAAAATCTATGCAAATCTTCGTTAACAAAGGGAGTTTCAGGCTTACTTTTGTGAATCTTTGGCATTTTGCACTGGGCTTGAGATTTTCCGAACTCACAAGTCTTTAGCCTTCTAGGATCAGTTCCCTATCGAAATCCTCTGAACTTTAGTTTGCTCCTTAACCAATCTGGGGCCAGGAATATCTACAATGCCATTTTCTGAATCTTCAGTTTCTGCAGGCTCCTTGTTCTTCAGCATGTTCTTCAATTCCTGCACCTCTTGGTGAATACCATCAAAATACTTGCTCATGTTGTTAATCCACATGGATTGCTAATATACAACCTTAGTTCTTTCTTCTTGTGCTGGAGCATCCTTCTCGGCTTAAAATGAATGGATTGTAGTCAACTCTCCATCTATCATCTGCAGTAGACTTGCTTGACCTTGATTTGGTCGGCCACCTTTCTGGATCCTTTATTCTCTCTTTTTCTTTTTGCCTGTCCTTTTGGTGGTTCCCTTTTCTTTTCAGACATCATTTTGAACATATTTACAGTAGGCAAGGGAGTATAATCTTTGGACTCCTGGCTGTAGGCTTTAACTTTTTCTTTTGTGACTTTTTCTTTTGGACTCTACTTCTTTAGACTTCATAGAGAGCACTCCTGTTTTGATTTCTAATTTATTCCCATGCTGGATCAACTCTAAAGATTTTTTTATTTACCATACTTAGGTAGGTCTGCCTTGGAAGAGTTTTCTATCGGATGATCAGTTGACCTTTTTGTATTTCTAGGGAAAAATTGGTGACTTGCATCAGGCCATTTTTCTTTTAATAATAAACAAACCAATACTCAGGTATATATAAATGACTATACACGTCTCCTTGAATATCAACCAAAGACCTTCCCATAGACACTGCATCTCTTGTGGGTGGATGTTCGACACTTGTACACATTTGTATTGGTTAACCTAAAGATACCTCTAATACTAATTGGATTAAACATAGATAACTTCAAATCGAGACCTTTGATAATTATAACTATAACTATTCCCCATGTAGTGGATAGGTTTGGGTTAAAACTAGCCAGCTATAAGAAGGTTAGGATAAACTTTAACAAATTTTGGACCTTCTCCTAATATACAAGTGAGTGAAGCAACTTTGGCATCTGCAAAATTCTTATGACGACTATCTAATAAGGCTACATATGCACTTGCAGGCATATCTTTTTCCCAAAATGCAAGTGGATTTTGCATGCAACATTTATCCTGAACTTACCTACAATTGTTTAACTTCATCTACAAGAAATATGTCTTTTAGAAAGTGAAATGCTTCAGCCTTTTTTGATCTTCTAGGTATCTTTTTAACCTCTTCTTTTGCATAATGCTGATAAAGTTTTCTTCCTCTTGCTGCACTTTTTGCTCTGCAATCTTGATTCTTGGAGCTCTAAAATCAGTGCTTTCATTTGTCAGGGTGAAAAAGTGAGAAGATATGCCAGTAGGACCATATCTATCCAGGAATGAAAGTCCTAGGGTAATATCAGCATCTTGAGCATTCAACTCTTAAGTATATTCATAGAGCTTTTTTCTCTTCAATCATTATACAAACAAATGGAGCGTACCTTTTCATGACTATCTCACGATTACCCATAATAGTACCAACCACGTCTTCATTGAGTGCTTTCCACATCTCAGGCAGAAATGCTGCTGTTTTGGCTAAAGCCTTTGAGCATTTTGTGTCTACAAGTGCATTTAGTTTCATAAATTCTCTAGGTAGAAAGAGAAGACCCTTTAGAAATTGTTTACAATGAAGTGATAACTGTTGTTACATCGCGGTAAAAATGACTACACCATTGCGTCTCCTTGCTTGCACTTTCAATCCTGATTCCTAAGTACTACAACACCAAGTTATCTTCTTTGCAGGAAGGGTGCCACCATATAGGGACAGTGGAGTTATTGAAGGACATTAGAAGGCACTCAAAAAAATCTTCCCTGATCCAGAAATAGAAGAAAATGCCCACACTGGTTTTGGGTTGTTTATAGCATCAAAAGGCTAGAGGGGAGAACTTGGTGCTCTTTAGGAAAAGTATAAGGAGTACCTCCATGGCGAAGATGCCAAGCACCTGGAGCTTGTTGTCATTAAAATTTAATAACATGTTTTGTAACTCCTTTTATTTTATTTTCCTGATAAATCAGAATTTGAATCATCAATTAACTTTTTATTGTAAGTAAATTTAGAATTAAATTTTTGTATTAACTTTTCCTCTACAAATGAGTGGAACTGGAGTACATAATCCTTTATTTACTCAGTTAAATGCAGCTGATTGGATATAAAGAAGGTGGAGGAATTTGGTCTTTGTGCATTCCAACTTGGCCTCTTATCACACAAGCAACTCGACTACAAGCAATGGTTGAGAATGCACGAGGGTGTAGAGCTAGACCAGCCCAATTTGGATGCATCCACTGCCCATCTTTCATTACTTAATGAAGATGAGCAAGAGTACAAGCCACATAGTGGATTTAGCATGAGTGTTAGTGCCGCTAGTCCTACTACATTTGGTTCTAATGAACCAATTGCTTGTTAGGATAATTTTGATGAAGAGCAATATAATGATTTATGCATGTAATTCTTGAGTTTGATCATGACAATTGATTGTTGGACCATTGACATTGATGTATTTTACTATTTTGAACAAATAATATGAACCATGACATGTCATTTGATATTTTGAATTATAATTTATTAGTAGTGTTTTCTATTTTTTTTTGTTTATTTAATACATATAACATTGTTATTATGGTTAATTATATATATATATATATATATATGATTTTTGTATAGACGTACCTAGGACATATTGAGTGTGGGGGCCTAAATGACATTGGCAAGCACAAAAATTAATTAATAATTTTTGTATAGACGTGCCCAAGACACATTGAGTGCGGGGGCCTAACTAACATTGGCAAATACAAAAACTAATTAATTAATTTTTGTATATATATATAATTTTTGTATAGACGTACCGAGGACATATTGAGTGTAGGGGCCTAAATAACATTGGCAAACCTTGTACCTATGCTAATATCCTAGTACCTTAGATATTTACCACTATAGTACCAAGGAAAGCAATTTTTACCATGGTCTTTGTTTATATGTGACATAATTGCATAGATATCTCTTTAAAAATTTATTGAGAATATGTTTTTGTCCATCTATTTGGGGGCAATATGTTTTTGTTCCCTACTATTCCAATGTCACTAGGAGATGGGATGCGTACTGATAGTTAGGGGAGACTAGGGCAGGTACAGTCACATGGTTTCTCAAAAACATGGGAAAAAGGTATTGGAAGACACTAGAAATAAAAATATATATTTCAATACATTTAGAGTAAAAAAAAAGGATTATACAACAACAAATCAACTTAAAAAAAATGTAAAATTCATAAAAAACAAACCTTTAAAAGCACACACTTAGATTTTTGAAGAAAATTAAGATTAATCATAGTGATAATCATGACATAAAATTTAAAATAAAGATTAATTATAGTGATGATCATGACAAACTTTAAAATAGAGATTAATTATAGTGATGATCATGACATAAACTTTAGTTTCAAAATAACAAAGCCTAATGTCAAGAGTATATACTAAAATGCTAACAAAAAAGGGCATGCCAAAAAACAAAAATAAATATTTGGTTACATATTCAATGTTCATTCATGTTCCGTCAAATAGATTAGGTTCAACTCCCACATTGACTATGTCTTCCATCTCCAAGTCCTCTGCTAGGATGCTCCCCAAATATTCATCACTTTCAAGCTTTGGCTCCTCTATAGGCATTTAAACCAGAGGTAAAATATTGAGCCATTTGCTTCAACCCCATCATCCTCCAAATTCGAGGCTTCTCCATTAGGTGTAATTTGGTCCCATTTTGCTGAAGAACCCTCCTTGTACGTTGGGTGCATACGTGACAAAAGCTGAAGCATGCTAGGAATGTAAATCAGGTTTTGTGCCTTCATTGATCCTATTTGTCTCCTCTCCAGTGAATCTATGAAACCATTAGTACTCCAATTCATCTTACATGCTGAAGAAATAACTAGTTGTGAGAGTAATATTTCAAATAATTGCAATTCAGGGGGTTCCTTGTCTATTGGGTCTTTCTTTGCAAACGTATCATACAAGGCTTCCATGTCCACCTTGTTTACATCTGATTTTGACCAGCGAGACTAGATAATAGAAGCCTCCTCTCTTTGGCCATGAGTCTTCCTCACCCAAAACCCCTACATCACCTCTCTATCATTACAAGGAGGTCTCTTCTAGGCAACTTTTGTATGGTACCAATCGAGATAAATCATAGGCAGACATATGTAGAGGCATGTTAAGTTTCTTCCATCTCCCATGTGTTTCTTATTTAATAAAAGGATATCTCATGTCAATTATTTTTTTCTTCCAAAAAATAAATTTATTATTAAATCTACCCTAGACATGGCTTCTCTGAATCTACAATGTAGATTCCCTATCAAAGGGGCTTGATGAAGTGAAAAACAAATTAAATAGTAGCCCAAAACCAATCATTAAGCACCTTTGTCTCACCTCAATTGCAATCTTTGATAAAAATTTCTTCCAAGTTGCCCATGCATCACTAACTAAGATTGAACACAAAGTCCCTTTGACCACATAAAGACACTCAAGAAAATAATGAAATAATCAAAATATTGATGGGTTTGAGGAGTTCCACCTTGGCATATTTCAGATAAATTGCGTGTGATTGGTTATGATTGCATATGAACATATGTATTTTTTTGCCACCTTCAACGAGCTGAGAAATCTATTGAAACCTGCCAATGCATTTGAGTGCATTATTCAGTGCATTCAGATGGATAGTGTCCAAACGCATGCTTGTGTTATTTTGCACCAAGTCGCTTACTTTACAAACGAAGGCAATATTTGTAATAACATGGTTCAATGGCACCATGGATGAGGCATGGTTGGCAAATTTAGTCACTTAATGGTTGATGTGGAAATGAGGTTCTTCATGCTACCACCATCGACCGGAAAATCTAGTGGTTACCTGTGTACCCACATTTGTGAATGGAATAGGCGATTTGCTTCAATTTTTGGAACTTTAGGGGTTGCTTGTGTGGTGTTGACTAGAAAGCTGGGATTTGTGTCAATGATTCCGTTTGAGGGCTTGACTGCATCATCCTTTGTTTCTATCCCATAAGCAAAGTCTTGCGCATGGCACTTTGCATTGCGGTGGTTGCTGCATTTGTGTTTATCGCACCATTTACCCAGCTTAGATGGTTTGGTCTTATCTAAAGTAGGTGTGTTCTTTGGCATGGAGTTTCCCTCCTTCCCTCTCTGCTTGAACAACTCAATAGTTGTCGTATAGCGATAAGCCTCACCCATTGTCTTGACTTTAACCAACTCCAATTTGGACTTAATTGATTGGCGTAGGCCACTGCGGTACTTGAGGAATTGATGTTGCTTTGTCTCAAAAGAGCCCAATTTTGCGTAGAGAATATGGAAAGCATTGATGTAGGCATGCACTGACTAATCTAGTCCTTGCCACATTTGTGATCACTGCATGTAGTGATAATCATAGACATCTTTAGGGTAATATTCACCCTTGAAAGCTTCCAGGAAGTTATCCTAGGTTGTTTCAGGATTGACTTCTGATTGGTCTTTCTCCAAAGAATGTGCTTTCCACCACTTCTTGACAGGGGAAGAGACTTTAAGAAGTGTAATTTGATGATTAAGTTGATGGAACCGCCCGATCAAGGACTTCTGCAAATTGGCTGAACAAATTTTTTTCGTTGCTCCATGAGTGCTTCTCCGATTTCGTGCTTGATCAATGCATGAATCTCCTCTTGTGTTGGTTTCGCCATTTTGTTGAAACAGTCCGACAGGGAGTTTGATGGATCTCGAGGTTTGACGTCGAGGTTCATATACTCCAATTACGTTTGATAGGTCATACAATCATGAGATGGACCACTCTGATACCATTGATTCGATTGCAGATGGTGAACCGGTGGACAACTCTCCATATGAGAATCTAGATGAAGTGCGTGTGTGCAAAAGCTTTGTGAACAAGATAGTGCAAAAAATAGAGAAGATATATAATTGAAACAATAAATGTATTTTATTTATTTGTTCGTCCTGTACATGGCATACTCTTGAGAAAGATGTATTGCTATTATGGTCTAGCCTAATTGTTGCTAACTTATTCTATCTTATTCTCTCTGCTAATGTTATAGATATGTATATATAGATTTGCATGTCGAGAGCCTTGAGAGCCACTATGGAAGTTGAATTGTTTCCATGTATGACTCATCATCTCTAATGTTTATGCGGTGACATAATCAATCGTTGTTACTAGTGAGTTGCGAGCTACAAAACCGATGCTTGCAGGAGTTGTGCAGTAATGTAGAGGTAGAACTGGATTGTGAGGATTGGCACGTGGGTGCTAACCCTTGTGAAGAATTTGCTACCGTTAACACAAGACTAATTGGCAACAATAGTGATTTGCGGTCGAATCCAGTGGTGCAAGCCCACTTGGATCAACACAGACTAGAGAAGTGTCTCCACAGTCATTGCAAGCCATGAGGATGGACTGAGCTTTAATGTTGGAGGCTCTATTGGTTAATCCACCTGGATCATTGGTTCACCATGTCGCTATGGAAACACCCCCTATTTCTACCATTTCCTACATCTTAGTTTCTAGTAATAGTTCAACCATCCATCACAATTCTACTTCCTTTTAAAGACCATGCCATTTTGATTGGTGTATTTTGTTGCTCTATCTATATTTTTTATTTGTCAATAAGAGTCATGCGAAGCTTCTAAAAACTAAGGGGTTTACACCCTGCTGGTCCATCACTTATAGCAACAATCTTCTCCTCATACTAAGCTAAAGGAGCAACATTAAATGATATGCGATTTGCATAATAAAAGTGTGCAATGTTTGCATCAATATCATCTATACCCTACAATGCCAAAATTAAATTTCAACAAAAAATCACTTTCAGACTCTCATAATTGAGGAAACCCCCAAAAATCCTATTAGCAGAAAATAAAAGTCGACTCAATTCATAGAAACTTGATTGCTGACTGATAATAGGTAGAATGATCTTATTGATGCATTTTTTGTTTAATTCCACCATTATTCTTGGTAATTCCCGCATGGAATCTTTGCTATATCCCTACCAAAGCCATTTTACCTTGTTAAATTCATTTGCTAAAGAAGTTTGCTTGACATTGTTTTTTGTTGTTACATATGTGAGTAGGTAGTGTAATTTTCATTTAGGGTTATGACAGTGGCAGATCGCCTTTAGTTTTTTTTAATTTTTTTTTCCGATTTTGATGAGGAAGATTGCTGTTTGAGGTAGGAGACATCTCGAGAGACTTGAGGAGATGTGAAAGGAAGTTCATGGTTCCGATAGATGTCTTTATACCTATCTTCCATGCTAGAGATGCATTCACATCTTTGAGACATGTTTCAGGGGTACAGGTATGCATCCCCTAGTTTCATTGCAATATGCTATAAAATGTTCTCCAGAAATTACTAGAAGGGTGGCGTTTGTTAATGATCACCTTAGGAACACCATGCAACGTTATATATATATTTTTATGAAGACTTCTACGATCTAGTTGGTGTTGGCCCTTTTCTATAGATGTCACAAAAGTGTGCCTACTAGTCTTTCAGCCAACAAGCATTGCTATGAGATCTTTCATTGGGTATGGTGGTTGTTTCACCTTCATTTATTTTCTTCCAAAATTTGGATTTAGATTTTGTTGTTGGTCGAAGATGCCTTATCTTTCTCCTTTTGGTGATAAGATGACAAGATGTGTGAAGAACTACCGGAATCTCATATAGAGCAAGGGGTTGATACCCATAGCAAACCTCAATTGGGGAAGGTCCTGTAGAGACATGGACAGTCCTATTATAACCATGCTGCCACACACAAAGATAAGTGTCCCACAACTTATTTTGCTAATGATAGATGTGGAGAGCATGAACCAAGGACAAATTAACTAGGTCAATTTGACCATCAGTTTGTGGATGATAGGATGTAGAAAATCTCAATTGATAACCTAAAATCTTCCATCAAGTTATCCGAAATTGACTAAAAAACTTGGAGTCAACCAAAAACAATGTACAATTGTGAAATTTATTGCGCCTCTCTTTGTCGCTTTAATTGTGCATATCAGAGGTAGTCATTATCCTAAACATTATTGGAATGGTTGTGTGTTTTGTGATTCCACTTCTTTGTTACCTATTGGTATCATTTAAAGGATTCTACCCCTTATGTATAATGATGCAATGGGCATGATTTGATCGTTGTGAATGTCATGAAAGAAATTTCTCAATTTGACTTTAAGTCTAAACCATTAAATCCTTTATTTATTTTGTGGGAAGGAATCATTGTTTCACATTTATGGAATCTTGATCCCATTTGTGAAGATGTTGTCTAGGGAACTTAGAACATGAGATACTGAAATAAGACCAAGCTGGAGAGCACGATACTATGGGAGGAGCGATTTGGATATAATGTGGTAGCGAACAACCTCCAACTTGAGAATAGACGTGTAATCTGAATCAAGGCTTCTTTACTTAACAATGAAATTGTTTGAGTAATTACTTTGACTTAAACTTAGATGCCCATAAATTGTTTGCTAATTAGCCATTGAATAAACCCCATGGTAGTTAAAAAACACTACACAGATGTTCTGAGACACAAACAAGGTGTAGTGCCCCAGCTAGTGATGCGCTTAGATAGTTATTTGGGTTAATTACTAAGACAATTGTAGTATTGCTATATTAAATAATTGTACTATGCCTAACAGCTCCAATCTGCTTTCCAATTTTTGTATGCCTCTAACCGGGGCCTGGTAAATCCTAAGCTTTATCAGATAAAGGGGACTGATGCTGGGAAAGTTCAGGGTGGATAGGATTTTCTATCGATGGATTTTCTTGGATTGAGGCAACTTAGGTAGACGAGGACATGCAATGTTCCTCACACAAAGATTCTAACGTTCTATTTATTTTTGGTAGCATTCAAGTTTCATCATTTTCCAGTGTTGTTGAGTGAATTTGTTCGTATATGATATGCTCCTTTCTATGTTACCGGATATGCCCTTGCAGACTCTTGGTACAGGTACAGTACGCTTCAAGATATGGGTACGGTGGGGATACGCCTCGGGCATGTCCCTGGGCTTTGGATACGGTCGGATGCCCTGTGACTTATCCACAGGGCCAGGGACGTATCTTGGGCGTATCGAATGTATCCGAATGTATCCGCAGGTCTAGGGATGTACCCTAGGCGTATCCACAGCGTGTTCAGTCAAAAAAATGTTTTTTTTTTTCAATTTCACTCAATGAAAAGTCAAACATGGACTTCAAAATATAATTAACAAGAAGCTAAAGTGGATTCCCAACCCTAAAAACAGCTTTCACACTCATTTTATCAAAAGTAAACAACACATTTACCTTTCATTGCAATTTTACTTCTAATTGCACATTTCTTCTCTCATCTTTATTTTTTCAATTACATCGAATTGAAACTTCTTCCATTTAACTAGGTAGGGGAAACAAAGTGTTGGGATGTGGACCCAGAGACTCCTGACTTGGATGCCTCAGTTGCCTTCCTTTCATTGTTTGACATGAAACTAGATGGTGCTTCACACAACTTGCATAGTGGAGCTAGTGGGAGTGGCACTACTGCTGCTTGTGGTTCTAATGAACCACATGTCGATGAAGACATTGCAACCGAAGAGGAAAATGAATACAGTGTTTCATGAATATGCTGAGTTGTCTTTATTTTTGTCCATACATTGGAACAGTTGCACTATGTACCTATTATAAAACTAATCTAAGTTCGACAGTTGAATATTATGATATTTGGCATTGAATTATGAGTGTGGTTTGTGATCATTTAACTTATTTTGTTTCTTTTATTATATTATGTGGTTAAGTTTGTTTATATGGTTATATTTTCATATTTTTATTTCATATATATATTTGTACGGTCGTATCCAAACCCCCCCCAAAATTCCCCTATCCACGTTTCCAATTCTCGTCCCCGTATCCATACCCGTATCTGTATCGGCAACTTAGGCTCCTTTGATCAATGATTGATGTGGTTGTATCTGTCATATCAGTATGTATTTTAATCTGGGATTGTGGTTATGCATGTGGACATGCACGCTTGCAAGCAACTAGTGATATGTGTGTTATGTTTTCCAGAGAAATAAAATCAATACGGGATACAAATCAGTCACTTTGTTGAAATGATTCAATTAAATTTATTTGGTATTTAGGCCAGTACTATTGTGTATGCCAATCAAGATTAAAAAACCAACATTTTCCCCATACAAATTTAGATTGCATCCAATTATTTGCTTTTTCAGATGGGTATTGCTGATGCAATTTTGGACCTTGTGGGCAGTGGAACAACTTTGCGCGAGAACAATCTGAAGGAAATAAAGGGTGGAATTTTTCTAGAAAGTCAGGTGTGTCTATTTATTTTTTGGCATTTTGTCAATATGCAGGTCAGACAGCTATGCTATTCACTTTTTAGAATTCAAAATATTTCCAGTAGACTTATAAAGATATGCAGTAATAACATGATACAAAGCTTCTTATTTTATGAAGTTTTTTAGCATTGTGCGCTTTTGAAAATGAATTTGACTTAGCAATTGCTTTTGCAGCTCACTTGTTTTTTGTTTAAAGATTAAACTATGATCACACTGCAGGCTGTATTCGTTGCAAGTAGGAAAGCTTTACTTCAGCGCAAAGACGTGCTAGAAACTGCACATGAAATGCTTGAAAGATTGGAAGCACATCTGAGAGCTGATGGTCAATTTACAGTAATGCTATCGTCGTACCCAAGTTTATGGCTGACTAATCTTGAATGTCATAGCACACTGGCATTAGTGAAAGTTTGAACGGAAATACTAACAGATACAATCTATGAGTATCCTGTGAACTTCTCTTACTAAAGTCATAATGTCAGTGTGTTGTTGAAGATTTAAGTAAATACTGTCCAAGGATGTAAGAGAAATGGTACAAGATATATCTATTAAAATGCTCTAACGAATTGCAGTAAGCCTTTGGTTGATGCCATTCTTAATCATCATTTGTATTAGGTCGTTGCAAACATGTGAGGAAATTCTGCAGAAGAAGTGGCAGAACGCATGCTCAGGAAATCTGAATTTTCTGTATTGCAGGTAAAAGCTTTAGTTTGCACAGTTGATTGCAGTGTTGAATTGTAACTGAACCCATTTATATCTTGTTTGAAAGGGCCACTTGAGTTGGCCTAATGGTAAATAACTTGTGCTCTTCAAAGGAATGTCACAAATTTAAATTCTGCACCGGGTAAGGTGTGTGCTCTTCATATTTGAAGCACAGGTAGGTGCTTCCTACATACTAGGAGTACGAGGTGGTCTGATATATTATAAGTTACTTTGCAGACCATAACCAAGGCGCCTGACATCATGGACCTTAAAAAGATTTTTTTACTATTCCATATGAATTAAATTGAATTGTATGTTTATATACTGATGCAGGGACCCGCTGTAAGTCCTGTCTTTGCAAGAGAGGTGGAGAAGTTAAACCTGATTATTATGCGATAGCTATATGTGTACCCAAAAAACGACTTTATGAGTGTGTTTGCCAGCTAAAAGAAGTAAAGATCTCTTTGCTTATTTGATTTATTTAATGCCTGAGAGCTGCAACGGCTTACAAATTTAATTCTGAATTTTTACCGTTCACATGCTAAACTTTCGTGAAAGATGTAGATTAAGGTTTTTAGATAATTGGTGCGTTCTACACATTTTCTTACAGATCGGAGGAAGTGGAGTACTTGTTACTTCAGTAACATACATCTTTGATGAAGAGCCACCACAATGGCGTAAACTTCTGGACCAATTAAATCTTTGATGGGCTATGAAGGCAATGCCCATTGCTTTGCAATTTCACACTTTCTCCATATATGAGATGGATTTTAACATTTTAAGCTACATAAGAGAAGAAGAAGATTAATAATCTATAGATCTACCCTTCTGTACCGAGCACAAATGTTTTTGAGAGTTCAAGTTCCAGGGTCTCATTTTGATGTCAGAAAGTATAGCTAATATATCAAGAATTTACAGAAATGTTTTGCCTAGTCTGCCAATAATGGAAGAATTCGTAAACTGTAATTGATGCCCCAATTCTATTTGGTTCGTATCGTATCAGATAAATTTGCAACAAAAGGTGAGATTGTAATTTCTCGTTGAATTGGGTCCATTTGATGTTTATACTCCAGAAGAATGGGACATATTAGATTTCACATATTTATTGCTTAAATGATTTCGTAGTATCTTAAATCGTACCATCTGTTCTACTGACATTTATTTCCTTTCTAATAGGGTGGTTGCAACTGCGCCGGATTTCCGGAACAGGGGGTCCCATGCACCAGTTTGTCTCTGTAACTGAACAAAACCTCCATTAATCCCTACAAATCAGGAGCAGCAACTGTTTCGTGTGCTGCAGTAATGCCCCTGGTAGCCGTGGGGGCAGCTGCAGTCACAAACCCGCAAATTTTTTTCCTGCCCCGTGTCAAGTAGGTGTTGGGCAAACATGCGGTTCAATTCCCTCCCAAAAAAAATTCTGGTGAATAACGCGGGAGAGATTATCCATATATTGGAGGCAGAGCATCTACAAATCCCTATTTTTTCTCTACAGCACCTGCAATTTTTTTAAAAATTTTCTATGGGACCGTCTTACTGCAGAAAACCCTTATTTTTACTCTGCAGCACTTGAATAAATTTTTCAATTTGCCCCCTCTATGGGACCAGGCCCTAAGCCCCTTATTTTTGATAATTTATTTGGGATTGGCGGGGAACCAGAAAATAAAAATGCTCGTGAAGAACTTTTGCATTAAGCAATTAAATAGACACAATATGAAACTTTTGCAGCAGTTGAAACGAAGATGTGTTAAGATGAGCTTTCATCTTGTTTTATTTAATTTGTATGTGTAATATTTCTTACGATAGGAAATCTCTGATGGGCCTATTCTCTCCAGCATGGTTACAAAAATCACTTGAAATTTTAGGAAAATCGGGCAAGTATCTCGCTGCAGATTCACAACTACTCACGAGTTTTATGCAGAATCATCAGCAGAATTTTTAATTTTTTAATGATACAATTAATAAAAATATACTTGTGCATTCTATAAATTCATTTTTATAATTTTTTTAACAATATTTTATATATTATTTAAGTTTATGAATTTATATTTTTTAATTTCTTTTTTTTTTGGCCTAGTCATTAAGATTTAAAATTTTGGACCCCAGAGTTTTTGCTCAGTTTGTTTTTTTGAACTGTGCTCTGACAACAAAGTTAAATATTGGATCTCTTTGCGGCGTGCGGGTGTTGGCGGCGATAGCTATGGAGCCTCCCTGGTGAGAGTTGGGTGGCAGCACTCCTAAAAACCAAGGAATCAAACCCTTATTTGATAGTGCGAGTTTTGGTGGCAAAACTTCTCGTATTGACTTGCATGGTTGTTAGTTTCTGATAAACTGTCCCGTTAAAGTATGTGCTAGTTCACCATGACTTGGGCCCAACCTTTTCTGTTTGAACAGTGTGTTTGTTTTCAGTTTCATATGGAATTTTGAGTTTAAGTTTGTATGATAATTATGTTTGACTCAATCATGTTGTTTAAATCCTAGAAACTAGAAGGAGAGTTTGGTTAGGCAGATTGTCTCCTTTGCATCTGCTGGATTTAAATGTTTTAAAACATCGCTATGCCAATTGAGTTAAAATTTACAACTCCACTTTACCGTACACTGCGTTAGACAATTAGAGTTATAGGAATCCACTCTTACTGCATAGAGAACATTACAAATAGACTACATACTACAAAACTTGCAGGATTCATATGATATTAAGGGAACCAAGTGGTTTATGGAAAAGTGGTTTGAGTAAAAGCAAATGAGAGCAATAATTGATTAGGATAAGGTTTAGAGAAGTAATTTTGAGTTGCAGGTAATATGTGAATGGTTTTCACAATTTGACAATAAAATTAGGGTTTTTGTGGTAAGACAATGAATCAAGTGATTTATAGAAAAATGGTTTTACATCAAAATGAATATAAAAGAGTAAAAGCAAAGAAGAGCAATAATTGACTAGGATAAGGTTTAGAGAAGTATCTTGAGTTGTAACATGAGAATAGTTTTAGCAATTTGACAACAAAATTAGGTTTTTGTGGTAAGACGATGATAACTTTGATATGACTTGAGCATCTCCCTAAAATTATGTTTCTTGAAAATTAAAAATAGACAACTTCATTTTTCTCAAAAATTTTGCTCAATATTTTGAATCTTGACATCAATTCTTGGGAATTTGCTCTTCTTCTTCAAACCCTAATAGAGCAGCGGAACTTGTAAAATGATAAGGAAAAATATTTGTTTGAGACCATATTTTTAGGTTCAAGAAGAGTTTTAAGCATTAACTACTTACCAAGCCCCTTAACGGTACACTAGGTAAAATGCAATTTTGTCAAGCAATCCAAAGTAATGTGTGTCACTACAATGATATTCAATGCTTAAATGAATGCTTGATTTCTTTTAGAATGCTCAATATGATGTAGTGTAAAAAATGCTCGATGTTTTTTTTTTATAGAGTTTCTTAGATTTTTGGATTTTTATTCTATATGCTTGTACTGATTGCCTTATTTATTTATTGTTTAAATGCACTAATGCACTTGTGTATTTATAAACCTCTTGAAATTAAATTAGGACCTTTTTGGCACATAAACTAAACAACACGCGAGAAAATTAGATAAGACAAAATGCACAACCCCTAGGGAATCCTAATGGATGAAACACACAATACATTTTTGGGCATTAGAATTATGCAATGCATGTTTTGAGGAAAATCAATAGAAACATAAAAGAATAGAGGGAGGCGAGAGAAGGAAGGAGAGAGAAAAAGAGGCAGACATGACAAAAAATGATAGAAAAAGTGTCAATAAAGCTTAAAATAATACAATTTTACAATTGATAAATGAGTATGGGTCATTTTTAGGTGTCTATATAATACTCCATATTGAAGTGCATGTGTGCATAAACATCAAAGTAAAACAACTAGAGAGTGGATACAAAGGATTATGTGCCACCTAAAGCTCTCGTAGTGAACTTCAGTGCATTTAAACTTACAAGAACATATATATACATGTGAACAAATGTTCTTATTAATAATCTATTGAAATCTAAAAAAATAAAATGAAAACAATACATTTGGTTTTGTTGAAGATATGAGGATACCCTTGTGTAAGTTAAATGCCTCTGAATTTGTGTGAAGTTTGGGATGTATTTTTGAGTATAAATTTTATTGACAAAAATTCAAGGACCAATTTGAGCACTAAATAGACAGACTAATAAATTTACTAAATATATCTTTCAATAGGAACATGCGCCATATGTCGGGTACATATAAAGTAGGTAAAATGTAAATGTCTCTATTAATAGGAGAAAAAGTTGTATTGGATGCTTGGAGAATGGAGTGTTGGGTTTGGGTAAAATAAATAGAATGTATGCCTCTTTTCAAGATGTGAGATAAATCTGTGATGCACATCTTTCACAGGGAAAGGATTACATGTATCATGTGTAAAATAAGATATAAAATAATCAATGTTTAATGTAGAAAGATATCATCTTCGAAACATATAAATAAATTTTGACCCTCACAGGCCTATGATGCGATCAATTTAAGTGAACAAGTAATATGCCCCACATAGGATAAATGTAAGTGTATGAGTAATATGCCCCATATAGGAGAAATGTAAGTGTATGAGTAATATGCCCCATATAGGAGAAATGTAATCAATAAAGCACAAAGGTAGTATGTCTCATATGAAGGCAAAAGATATAAACAATGTAGAATCAATTAAAGATGCTTCACAAGAAGACCATATATAAACAATGTAGTACCATCAACATAAAATGTAGCAATGTAAAACATAAACATAGGTTGTTGCCCCCATATATGCATGATATAAATCATTGAATGTATGCAAGAACATGGAAATATTTGCATGATATAGATCATGGAAAATAAATAGACTTTGAGATATATCCACACATGACTAAATAACTCAATATGAGGAAATAAAAACAAAGCGCAAAGATGCAAGAGGAAAAAGTCATCAAAGAAAATTCATTGAAACAAATAAACAAAAAATTCTCAAAAACAAAGATAAAGAAATACTGAAAAAATTTGAAAATAAAAAAATGACAATCATAGAGATATAACAAGCACAAGAGACACTATTGAAAAATAGAATCATTGTAGTGCACAATATTGATTGGATTATTTAAAGTCCTTACTTCTAATGTAACAAGGCAACACAACCCTAATCCAAATTATTTTTTAATTACAAATGTGCCAAGCCAATCAAGGTTGGTGCACAATATTGATTGGATTATTTAAAGTCCTTACTTCTAATGTAACAAGGCAACACAACCCTAATCCAAATTATTTTGTAATTACAAATGTGCCAAGCCAATTAAGGTTGAACTTGCTTATTTGTTCTTTTTATGTATTAGTATTTCCATAGTTTTCTTTCAATACTTTATCATATACATTGAATTCTCTTGTTTTGATATTTTTGTTATATGTTTTCTTGAGATGATTTTGATAAACTCTTAAGTGCTCAATAACATGAATTCTTATTTCTTCACACAACTTATTACAATAATATAAAAGGAAGTGATATTTAAAATTTATCACACAAGTTATTACAATACAATCCTCATATGGGTATCTTATTTAGGCACTTTGTTTGTCGGAACCCATATGAGGATTGTTACTTATTTCCATGGCCTTCTTGGTGATTCTTACAGTGACACAAGTGTGGTATCCCCACTAGTCTTTGTGATCACTTCTCATCATCTTTTTGGAGGGTGTTCAAGTAATGCTTCCTTAGGTTCATCATTCTACCCAATATTTTAGAGCACAATTTTCATATTTAGTGATCTGCATATTCATCACCATTCTTACTTTGACTTGGTGGTTACAGTGAATCGACATCCATGTACTTCAACAAGATGGTTTGGTGTCCATAGGGACATTTGTATTCACATTGCATTTTTTACATGGGTATCTCATTAGGATTGTTGCCTGAACCCACTTTTAGAGTTTTGTTTTCTCTCTCTCCCCAAGTTAATCTTGAGGGTGTTAGAGTAGATAAATAGGGTTAAGAGTAACTAGGGATTAACCTATGTAACTTGGGTATTAACCAAGATTGATTAACCTAGGTTAGTTGGACTCATGTGTGGTTTAAACTTACACATCCACATGTCTAATTATTTAGTCAACATATTAGGTTTGATTGTTGACAATTGTACACAAGGTAAGTATGGATTTGTGCACATGGTAGGACTATTCATTTGACAACTAGTTGTTTTCACATTGACAAATGTGTTCCTCTTACCTATCCCCAATTGTTATAAATATAAGGGTAAGGTGTAGCATAATGAGTGAGAGAGTAAGATGGAGTTTCGAGTCTTATTCATTATAATATATTCATATGAAGTAATAGATAGTTTGCTTTGTGTCTATTGAGCAATGCATTAATTCCATGGCTATGGTAATGAGCTCTTGGAGAGATCTCGAGTGAGTTTTTATAAATCTAACACAAGTGATCCATAAATTATTTTGGATAGTAAGGTAGTTTAATTTTCCACCTATGAAGTTTTATAAGCAGATTATTTCTTAATTATCATCTCATCTCAAACAAAAAAATACAATACCAAAAAATCTACTAATCCTTAGTGATTCTAACCCTTCACTATTTCTTCCATATTGTAATGTAAAAATATAACAACATAGAATGATAAATGTAAGAATAATATTTTATTTTATTTAAGCACATTCAAGGGCTAGGTATAATCACCCTGGGTGTAGTATAATTAAGCAGAGATTAATCATCTAATAACATAAAGAATACAACTCTTTTTTTAGTACAATTTTATAATAGAAGAGTGTGACTAGATGAAGCTATAATCAAGGAGAAGTCAATCTTCATTTAATAAGAGAGATAAAATAGGAGATGTTTCAATTGTTCTTCTAAACAATGGGATAACACATTCAACCAAGAGTTTGACATCATAAAAGAGGCATATTTATTAAATATTTACCATCTTTGATTAATCCTCATCTTGAACTTAGTCAACAAATGAGTTACATCAACATTATGATGGAAAGGTTTTGTCCTCAACAATAGTTCTCTATTTAGCATAAAATAAAATATGTGTATCTATCAAGATGATACTAGCATAAAAATAATTTGACTACGTCCTTCAATTTGTGTTGGCATATTAAAACATAACAATATAAAAAACACCACAAGGGCTTACTTTCCAGTGGGAATATTTATACTATCTAGGTTTAAGAGGTATATCATTGTTTCAAATATATTCATTATCACATTTAATATCTATACCACATGATTAGATTGACAAGAACTTATTGCATTCGTCACTTGTCTATTTCCATAAACACAAGACCATATTCAATACAAATTGTTTCCACATAAGCAAAACCTATCCCAATAATTTCTTAACATTTTAAATTTGTAATTTTATAGTTTTGTAATATCAACAAATTATAACTCAACCTATTATCAAACAAATGGAGGATTCACCAGAGGGAGGCATTGTAAATTTACAGGAAATACAAAACTCAGAGGAACAAATGGAGGTGTTAAAAAAATCACGTAACCTGAAGGAAAAAGGTGAACTGATATTATCTGTCAACCTTCATTCTTTGCTCTAAAAAATCATATCATTGTACCCTTTTTGTTTTGCGTCTTTCCTCACCAACTGATTTTTCTAAGTTGGAAATATTTTATCCTCCAGATTTGATGTTGCCTTCCCCAAAAGTGTCCAATTATCACTGATAATTTTGCAATCCCATTTGAATTACTACACCCCATATGACCCTTTTTTTGGAATTTTCAAGAAATAAATATTCGCTGCCCTTTAAAAATATTTATTGTAAATCTAGGCAATCCTTTTTTGTCAAACCACCTAGTGCATTGGACTTCCACCTCTCCTCATACCTTCATATTTTCAAGGCAAGATTTTTTTACAATCTCCAAGAGGGCATATTGGGAAAACAATTCCACGCATTTCAAAATATCTATTTTTTTAATTAATAATTATAATTCATGACATAATTTAAATGTATTTATCATAAATCTAGGCAATCTTTATTTTTTTTCAAACCACGTAGTACATTGGACTTCCACCTCTCCTCGTACCTTAAGATTTTCAAGGCAAGATTATCTTACAATATCCAAGAAGGCATATTGGGAAAACAATTCCATGCATTTCAATTTTTTTTAAAAAAAAAAATTAATAATTCCAATTCATGACATACGATTAATAAGGAGGTAAATATGAAGATAAAGTATCCTATTAAATTCACCATTTATATCCTTTGGAAAGTCCTTTCTTGAATCCATCTCAAGGTGTAAATAAAAATTGACCTTATTCTTATAAAAAAGAATATTCCCAACCTTAAGGGAAATAAATATGGATTCTCTTAGTTGTAAAAATATCTAAATTATAATCCTCATCTAGCTTCTTCAAAACTAGTTACTATATAGTTGTATATACCCATATAAGTAAGGTTCTAATATGCATTTATGGGTGCTACTTCCAACTTTGCCACATTCAGAATGACATCCCTCGTCGAGTCCTCCAAAAAAATTCTTGAGAACATAAAAACATTGCATGGCTGATTATAATTTCACATTTTCTTACTATTTATTCAAATGTTTTAATTATTGATTGGATACTGAAATATTGAGATAGGCTTAATCTTCCTTAAAAACCGTTGCTCTTCTAATGAAAAACTAAAATAATCCCATCCAATTCAATTCAAAAATGTTAGCAGAGGTTCCTAATACAATAGAACATGCTAAGGACAAGGATAGCTATGTCTTATTTAAGTGTGCAGGATAGCACAGAGAATTCATATTTAACAAGGAAGATGGAACCATAGTAGAGGTGTATTTTAGTGCGGTTGATATGAATTAGAATTAACCAGTATTTCAGTAATCATTCACAGAGCAAACATAATAACTTAGATAGGAGTAAACCATATATTAAACATGATTGCACACACAAGGAACACAAGAATAAATACAATAGGTAAACATAGCCAAAATAGTCTATATTGATCTTAACATAAGTTCGTCATGTTCTTCATATATATATATATATAGTAATTGTCTATTCACATTCTTCTTGTATTATGGAACCAAAAGAGGAGACTATTCATCTTCTATCCTTTTACAAGTCATGGGGGATAGGACAAAATACATATATCCTACAATTAAATACATAACCCATAAATATCTGAAGAATATCCTGTGCAACTTTACTTATCCATTTTATTTTCCCAACACTTTCTCAAACTTAAAATGTTGTTTCATCCTAAGACAATGTTGTAGGATCTTTTGATGGTGCACTCAAGAAAGAAGCTGAAGAAGTGGCTAGACTAGAAAGAGTCGTAATAATCACTCAAGGCACTATTTCTAGTTTTCACATCTTGTGCACTACTTAGTCGCCTGCTTGGGTTTTCAACTAAGTAACATACTAACCTACCACCCTTTTAGGTTTACAATAGGCTGGCATAACTAGGTGGTCACCTTTTATGGGTTTTTAAATAGTTTGGCTCTGCTTATCTTATTAATCATCTCCAAAAAAATTATTTACAAAAAATTCAAAAAAATTTGTGCCTTACACAAAGCTTAACTAGAAAGAGGTGGCATTGATGTGGAAGAGGACTAGCCAGTAAGATCCTTGGCCCCTGATTGTGTAGCCTTGTGTTATGCGATGATTTTCTGAAGCTTGGGTGGTATCTTATAAACTAGAACATTAAGAATCTAGGCCACCTTGTTGTAGAACAGAGCCATGCCACTTTTGTAAGTATGCTAGTCGAGCATCACTTCTTGGAACATATGGATAAGGATGTGTATAGGTGTGTGATATCCGATAAGTTGTTTTATATTTGAGTCCTTAGTGGTACTCATGGCTACCTTTTTATTACTAACCTTCATCTGTATTTCATTGCTCAGCTACTCCAACTTTTTTGGGTAGCATTTTGCCTAAAAACCTATAAATGAAATACACTGTAAGTCATGCTGCTAGTCGATGAGTTGATCATGCATGTTGTCCTTGGTATTGAATGATTCTTGGAGAGAAAGGTCATTTTCATCCATTGAAGTCTGATTGTGCATGGTCATCTTGGCCATTGCATCTATGATGAAATATATGCTAGAGCTGATGAGAGATTTATCGAGCTATTGCTTCCAGTCTAAAAGAATTCATGTGACCTGATGGGCTCGGAGGGTTACAATATCAATCATGCTTTGATACTTCTCCAATAGAGTAATCAAAGTAATGGCCTCAATCTTCATACTTTGGCCTAATACCTGACTACACGAAGTTGTTGGGCTATGCACCAATCTTTTGTGAGCTCAGAAACTAACATCTTGATCATGTGGTGGTTGGACATCACTTGGTACCCAATTACTCAAGAGACCAAATATGGGCAAGTGTCTTCAATCATCTTTGTCGCTTCATGAAGGTGAGCCTTGAGCTCCACATTTTCTACCTTTGATTAATCATGTTCTTGTTCTAGGGAGGTGGCTTTTTATTTTATGGACTCCTAAAAAGATGTGGCACCCCCAATTGTTTCTTCAAAGGCAATCAAGAGAAATAAAGTGAAGCCTCCTACTTGACTAAGAGTGTAGCCAATGTGCTTGAAAATACTATAGGGTATGGGCATGGCATAGTAGTATATGGAAGGGATAAGGGGGTGTGCCTAGCAGTTACTATGGGAATGTCTTAGAGCCATACACCTCCTAGTAGCAACTCAAGTTGATACGATCATGACTGCATGATTACTAGTAATTGTTTTTATGCTATGGCCTTTGCTGCTAACTTACTTTAATGCACAATGTCTTCAGTCATCTTTCATTTGGCTTCTTCCTTCTCTTATTTCTTATTCTTGTCTTCTTAATCCCTCTTTTTTTTCTTGTCTTCCTCTTTTTTCCTTTTCAATTCCTCTTCTTTCTTCTCCTTCTCTTCTTCTTCCTCTTCCTCTTTCTTGAATTTCTCTTCTTCTTCCTATTTCTCTTTCTTCTTTTCCTTTCTCTTTCTTCTCTTCTTCTTCTTCTTCTTCTTCTTCTTCTGCTAGAGCCGTGGCCTTGGCTTGCTCTTGTGTAGCTTGGGCCTGTACCTGTGTTCTACACTTGCTATTGTCAAAAGGCTTCATCATCCTCCTCTTTGGCAACTTCCTATGCCTGCTGATATGCTCAAATTACTGCATCCTATTTTATCTTTTATTTTTTTATTTTTTTATTTTTTTTCATTCTCTCTCCTCTTGTGCATTCTTGGTAGTGTTAACAACTTCTTATGCCTATTTGTCTAGCTCCTTGGCCTTCTGAATGTCTGACTCTACATCCTTTGACTTTTATGTGGCCTCAACTTTTTTGGGTTACTGCATGGCATGTTGTTGCTATGATTCTTATTTCTTTATCTTATACTATTCCTTCCTCTATCAGTGTTTAGAAGCACGAGAAACATTTTCCTTGGTGGCCTATTAATTCTCTGCTATTAGCTACTCCTGTACAAGCTCTTCAATATCTTGAGCCTATGGTGATGGTGGTAAACTAGTTGGTTACAATTTTGAGCTTGAAACCTATGTCTTCCTCCTCTTGATCATGACCAATCTACATCTGGGTGGTGGTGTAGTAGATGCAGGTGCAGGCTGTGCTTCTTGCATATTGGTTGGTCATCCAAATGTACACTTTTCCAAGGTAGGGGAGACTCTTTCTTCCCTCTATGTTTGGGGCCTGTGCATAATTTATTTAGGTGGGATCTCTAGGAGAGGTGCAAAAATGTCTTCATTTATGAATGTTGGTGTAGGTTGTGACTGGAAGAAGTGCATTCTAAACTGAAGTTATTCTACTTATTTTTGAATTATGTCAATGATGATGGAAGGTGGGAAGGGTGGTAGGTCCACCCATAGATCTAGGGGAATATACTTTCACACTTGAACCATGCACACCATCTTATAAAAGAACTCTTTTTCTTCCTCCTCATAGTAGTCTCCAACCATGTCTGCCATCATGACCTGGTAGACTTCTTGCTAGTTTGTGCCCATATGTATGAGGTCATAAGATCTGGCTATCTATGACACCTTGGGATCATCCTTCCAAGTTGTGGTGTTGTGTGTCTTGCACTTCAGGGGAGGGGATGATGAGTGGGGGTCTACTTTGTGCTTTCCCTTTTACTACTATGAACTAGTTATTGGCTTTGATTGTTGTGCGGTAGGAACATCTACACTAGGTGGGATGTATTTTAAGGGGGTCATACATATGTCTAAAAACACTTTTTATCAAGTCACTTCATTTTATTCCATATCCATTATCATGAAGGGGAGTGCTTGGAATGGTGATCATGGGAGCTCAGGAATGGTGATGAATATACCCTTTGATAGTAAAGTAATGGATGTATGCTGACCCAAATAGTGCATGAAATTAGGTGGCACTCAGGGATGTGTTGCAATGAGTTCGAGGCATTCCTCCCACCAAACTTTTAATTTTTCCTCGTGTGTGTGGGCTCCATGTTTTTGCATCCAAATAAGATTTTAGAACTGCTACGCTAGCCAATAGTCTATATCTGAATGCAATTCTCCCTTTGGTGACTTCCACTGCACGAAGAAAAGTAAGAAGATCAAGAACTAATATTGGAACATTTGCATAAGAGTGGTGCAACACTTCTCGATGTTTGTGATTAACTCCTAGATCAAGTACTCTAGCTAGTTGAATTATTCATCCTAGTGGATCATCTTGTGAGTGATGTCTATGACACCATTAAGTATTTATTTAGCAAACTTGGTCATCTACCAAAATTATCTGGTAATACATTCCATGAAGATGCACACTGGCTCATTTGAAATTTCATCAATAGGGATCCCTCAGTTGCCCTGCACATATAAATCCCAAATTTCTTGTAGAATGGGAAGAATTTTTGTCTTGTATGGGAGTAAATAATCTCCTTGCATAGGCATGCCCATATCTCAAGCCATGGCTCGTGTGTTGATTACCATAGTCTTGTCAGTACTCAAATATATTATACCCTCATTGTATTTCCCAAGCAAGACTTGAATGATCTATCCTAAGTCACCAAATGTAGGTAATCTCAAAAGGTGCTCGATGTCTAAATTTTTAAAATAGTGGGGAGATATGAGGGTGAGTGGTTGTGCAACATCAAATGGATCAGGGTAGAAAATCTTATGTTCAGCTTGGTAGAGGTAGTCAAACAACTCTTGGTCAAGTACTTGGTTTATTAGAGTGTCATGTCAACACCCATGGATTATTTTTTCACATCAACGAGAGCCTTGATTAGCTATAAGGTATCCATGGCTACATGAAGTGATGAAATTAGAATTCTTTGTGAGAAAAATATCTCGACTCTTGATAGTGGAAGCTTGGAATAATATGCACAAAGATGAAATGCCAACTTGATATTCAAACTTAGCTTTTATGTATTTGGTGCCTCTTGGCTTCTGCATCCCATCCTTGCTTAGCTATCCACTCATCTTAAATGCAATGGTGGATGTGTAAAATTTATATCTAATATGGACATTAAAGTAGTTAGTCATTGGTGTATGTGTGGAATTATGCCATTATGCTCTTTGGTGTCTATACAGGGGGTATGAGTAAATGATGTTGATGAGCTACCGATTTGTTGAAGATTATGTGAATTGACACTTGGATCATATATATTTTTTTGGTGGATGGCCGTTATCCTAAGGATATCTTGTTGATGAGATATTTTCATACCTTTCTTAGACTTAATATTTTTCAGTCGCTCCTCTTTGGCTTTCCTAGCGGTACACATGGATCCTCCTATGCACAGTTGACATACACAATTCTTGGCATTTTAATTCACAATTTTTATTACTGAGATCATCTAAAAATAAACAAAACATAAAAGAAACACACACACTAAACATGCAAAATAAGAAAATCCTAATCTACATGGTACTACTCAACACCCACTCCGTTTGTAGAATGAGATCAATTGACTATGGCGATATGGCTTAAGCCTACAACCATTTATCCACCCTAGTAACACAGTTCCTTACAGATATCTTAAAACCATGGTTTCTTGTTGTGTTAGGTCATGTATAATGTAGGGTCCTTTCCATCATCTCTATAGCTTACCCGTGAATGCTCTAAAATGACTATCATATAATAAGATTGACTGATCTTTTTGAAATACTTTTTGGCAAACGTTACTATCATGCCATGCTTTTTGGCTCTACCTGTGAAATTCCTACATCTAGGCTACCCTACATCTAAACTCATCTATCTGATTTAGTTCAAGGATTTAGTTAATAAGAGACTGATGATCTCTGAGTCATATGAACATGGCAATGCGTAGGCTAGATACTAAGTATTCCATCAGCATGACTGCTTCAAGACCATACACCAAATGGAATGGCATAAATCTTGAAGCACTTTTTTAATGTGTGTGATATGCCCACAATATCATAGGAATGTGATCTTCCTAGTCATCTCACTTGACATCATAGATTTTTGTCAGCATTTTACCTAGTACTTTATTAGATGCTTCATCTTGGCCATTAGCCTACAGATGATACGCAGTGCTTTTATGATGAGAGATCATAAATTATTTAGTTAGAGCCTTGATGTTATTGTTTAGAAAGTGCATTCCTCCATCTTTGATTAATTTTATAGGGCATCTGAACCTTGTAATGATATTTTCATCTAAAAACTTTGTGGCATCCTTAGCATCGCAACTAGGTGTTGTAGCAGCTTCAACCCACTTAATAAAATAGTTTGTCATAATGATGATATATATTGCTTTGTCGTGATTACTCAGTGGGTTGATAGGTCCAATAAAATCAATGTCCCATTATTCAAAATAGTGTTCAACTAATAGAGGCTGTAAAAGCATGTCATCTTTATACAGTGGTTTACCCTTACGTTGGTAGACATTGCAGTGTTGTGAAACATCGTGAGCATCTTGGAAAAAATTTGGCCACCATAATCCACTTTGTCATAGCTTTCTATCCATGGATTCTCTTGTAAAATGTCCTCTTGCGACTCCTTGATGTGTTTCCTCTAAGAGTTGAGGTTGTTCAAGTTCTAGAACAACCCTGCATAGAACTTCATCCTTCCCCAAGTGATACAAAATCCCATTAATGATGGTATATGGTAGTGCTCTAGTCACAATCTAATTTTTATCATGATCTTGATAATACCCAGGGAAGTCTCCTTATTTGAGGAAGTTGGTAATGGCTTATAAATTTTAAAGAATCACAGAGACACAAAAAAGATAAGCATCAAGAGAGTCTTCTTATAATTCTTTTGGCTCTTCATAATTTGGTATGTGACTGAGATGGCCTGGTCCTATGTTCTCTCTTCTTGGATTTACATTTATGTGGAATTGAAACTCCTAAAAAAACATAAACCATCACGAGGTGCATCCTCCTAGCATTAGCTTGTTGACAAGGTATCACAAATCTTGATGATTAGTGAAGACTTCAAATGATGTCTCAAATAGATAGTGCCATAATTTTTGAAGTGCAAACATGATGGCCAATGCTTCTCGCTCAGTGGTTGTGTAGTTATTCTCTATGTCAGATAGTTTTTGACTAATAAAATGAATAGGATGGTCAAGTCCACCATCCCCTATATGCACAAGTACAACACAAACTATGATGCCTAAAACATCTACATGTATATGAAAAGGCTTACTCCAGTCTGGAAAAGCAAGTATGGGAACAATAACCAATATTTTATTTAACTCGATGAAGGATGCTTAGAATTATGAAGTCCAGACAAACTTCACATTCTTCTGCATTAAGGATTCTAATGGATATGAAATAGCTACGTAGCCCTTGATAAACTTGAGATAGTATCCTATATTCCCCAAGAAAGAGCGCATTTCAATGGAACTGACAGGTGGAGACATACTCAAGATTACTATGATTTTTGCTTGATCTACAAGAATACCTTTGCTACATATGACATTTCCAAGCAAAATTCCAAAGGGTGGAAAAAATAATAATTTCTTTAGATTCAAATCAATGCATAGAGCTTGGCGTCATTCCAACATTAAATGCAACTTAGACAAATGTTCTTTGAACAAGGAGAAGATTTCCAAATCATCAAGGTAAACTTCCAAGAAGTCATGAATGAAATCCTTGAATGCCATAACCACTGCATGAGAAAACACCATAGGTGCATTCTTAAGGCCAAAAGGCATGACCTTATACACAAAATAACCCCATTCCATTACAAATGTTGTTTTGGTACTATTTTATTTTATGATCAGTTTTTGATGATATCCATTGAAACCATATGTGAAAGAATAAACTTCATGTCCAGTAATAGACTCCAAATCTTCATCTGTAAAAGGAATTGGGAATGGATCATTGACACAAACATCATTCCAAATGTGGTAATCTACACATACTCAAATTTCTCCTATGTTCTTAGGTTGGACTACCATAGGGCTTATCTAATCTACCTTTTCTACTAGATATATGATTCTTGCATCTTACATTCTATCTAATTTATCCTTTACTTTTAGCTTCATATTCAGATTGAATTTGTATGGCCACTTCTTTGTAGGTCATGCACACTCATTTAGTTCAATATGCATCTCATCAAGAGATGGGTCAAACCCTTTGAAATTTAAAATTTTTGTGAGAAAAACATCTTGATAATCCCTTAGAATTTGCAGAACTTCAGAGACCTCAGTGTCCATCCAATAGTCACCAATGTTTGCCAATTTTAGGACCTCCTCTGTCCTGATGTTTGTGACATGCTTTTTGAGAGGTTATTGATAAATGTTGTATTTTTATTCATTAATGGATTCTTGTAACCTTATTTTCCCTTCATGTTTGGGAATTTGGAAATTGTGTAGATTATCTTATTCAGTGGGTTCAATGCTAATGTTCTTGAGTGGTTCTACAAGTCGCTCAATCTCAAATAAATCATTCAAATCCAACTCACCATCAGAAATTAAATCCTCAATGTCTTCTGTCTCGTCTTGTATATGGTGACATGGCTACATTAGAGATTTTTATTGATTATTAGTATATTTATACCTTTGTAATACCTCATTAAGATCAAAGGTTACATTCTTTTCTACATTGGATTCAGTTGTGGTGCTCAAGTCTTCTGTGCACTCATGGCATTAAAAGTAGTTTTTTTATATTTTTTATATTGAAGATTGATTACTAATATATGCATCAAAGATGCCAAAAATATACAAAGTATCTAGTAGAGATAAAAAGTAGTTGTGAGGCATCCCCCATCAGTAGACATAATAATCAATGGTTCAATATAAAAATGGCTCCAAATAGGTAGCCAAAAAATAAATACAAATACTATTAGAAAAATGGCTCCAAACAGGGAACCTAGGAAACAAAAACCAAATGTATCAGTAGTAAAATAGATTTAAACACCAGCCATAAAACATGGGCCACCCCAAAGGTGGTGAGATTCAAACATATAGGTCCAATGCCCTGCTAGAAGTAGTGCCTTCACCATCTCATATGTCATTCAAGTCAGTCAAGTTAGGTCCCTCCAAAGATCTTTTACAACTAACAAGTCCCAATTGTTTTTGTCTTAAGGCCAGCTTAGCAGGGTAATGGTTAACTTTATCTATAAATCCTTTCATGTTGTTTTGATTCACATAGTTAAGGACATCTTCAACGTCCATTGAGCCTTCACCTTCGATCAACCTCTCTAGCTTGCTAGAAAATATGTTGATGTTATCATCTATCTACTTCCATACCTCCTCCTATACACCCTGGGTATACATATCTGGATTAGGTCCCCAAGATGAAGTTCTTATTAAAGAATTCTCATCCCCCACTTTTGGAAAGAGATTCAAGTTAAATGGAGTAAAAATTTCTTTGGCTTCCCTGATAATATAGTTGCCATGCTCGTCATTATGGAAACCCTGTAACACACTCTCATTCACTACTAACCAATCACCAATTCCATTATGATCAGATTCAGATGAGGTGATCTATTCATGCATTTGATTATCAACCTGATCAAAATATGTATCTTTAATATAGTTCCATTTAAACTCAAAAATCTTAACTTTTGCTATTGTCAATTGAGACACAACCTAGTTAGGATGCAGACTCAGTCTAGGGTATCCTCTTGAATCAAGCAAGTAGTCTAATGTAACCTTGAGGAGACCTATCTTGAGGAAGTTCTCAAGTTGGTCTTGTGGAATTTTCAACTGGAGGAATATCTATAGGGACAAAAAATGAAGGATGAGTTCAATTGTGAAGTCAGTAAGCACTCTAGCATTTCCTTAGAACACCTCTAGGTTCCTTTGCTTCCACAAAAACCATAGAATTTCAGTAGAGAAAATAATCTAAAATTTGTGAAAAAAAGGGTGGACTTTAAACTTAGGACAAGCATAACCAAACACAATGTTTAACCAACTAATCTCACAACTAAAGACAACATTCCAAGGTTTAAGACAATAGTACCATAACTTATCAACATAAGGACAAGAAAAGAAAACATGCTCAAGAGATTCAACATCATTGCAAAAAGAATGAAGAGGATTATCAAGAACATAATTGTTTAAAATAAAAGTAACAACCAACTTCTTATATATTAGTAACCAATGAAAACAATAATTCTTGGGTTCAAGACAAGAGGCCCAAATCACATCAAACCTGAAAGACCAAGCATGCAAAGGATCAATCAAAGACCAAATATGAATGAGGGTGAGGTAGGAGGCATTGGAGAAGGAAAGATTCTTGTAAAACATCTGTGACATATACTCAAGTAGAGGTGGGAATTTTTTTCCCTTCACACTATCCCAAAACTCACCCTCATCTTCCATGAACACTACATTATTTTTCCCCTTAAGAGCTATTTTGAGCAAAGTGAATGTTCTTTGATGAGAATGTGAGAACTGAAATCTATCTTTGAAATCTGACCAAGAAACCCATCCTACATGGGAATAGATATCCTCAAAGCTCATCAACCCCTTAGTGTACTAGTCAAAGGCAGAGCAACCCTTGGTGAGGGCCAGTCGAGTCCTGTTGATGCTCAAATTCCACCATAACAATCTATATCCCTAACATGAAGTCCTAAACCAGTTGAAGACTTGTTTAGCAATAATGAAGGGCTTGGTAGCATTTCAGGTAGATGAAATATATGCAAATATAGGTGAGCTATCAACTTTAACTGTGAATGGCCCTATGAATAAATCATCAATGTTTAACCCTATCTTGTTTGGATTTCCTTTGGGAAAGCCTCTCAAAATATTATTCCTAACTAGGACTTTCCAAAGCTCATTACTAATGGAGGATATAATAATCTGCTTAACCACCAAAATTATTCCCTGTTGCCGAAGATCCTTTAGCCCTAGTCCACCAATATTTTTGGGTTTCAAGCAAAATTGTCATGAGATTGCATGCCTTTTATTCCCTCTTTTCCCATCTGACCATAGGAAATATCTTATAATTCTATGTACCATGTTGATTTTTGTTTTACCAAAGATCCAGTAGGAGGCATATTATATACTATATGATGAGAGGGCTTTATGGTAGACTTGAATCCTTCCTGGTAAAGACAACAGATGACCTTGCCATTTTAAAATTTATTATTGATTTTATAAAAATCCATTCCCACATACTTTTGAAGGAGGGTGTTAAGGAAAAAGGAATACCTAGGTATCTAACCATCTCATATGGTCCTTTCTAGTTCTAACCAAACAATGTCAGCTAGTCAAGCAGTTTATGTCACCCCAGAATGTGTAATTTATCCATTGTAACTTTATATCTAGAGACATAGAAATAGATATCTATCCTCATCACAACCCGAGTCAAGTTATTTTGATCTGAGGTGACAAAAATTGATGTATCATTGATAAATAAGACATCAATTAGTGACTCATTATTTGGGAGTGAGATACCTTTGATCGGAGGCCCAATGTTAGAGAACCTAAGAAGATAATGCAATGCATCCATCACCAAAACAAAGAGAAATGGGGTGAGTGGACATCTTGCCTAATAGAATGTTAAAGCACAAGAGAATATATCAGCTCACATTGACTCCAATTAAATCCAAAGCATCCTTGAAGAGAACATTTACCATTCTGCAGAATCTATCCTGAAATCCAAAGGCATGCAACATTCTCTCAATGAAAAGCCACTCAATTCTATCATAGGCTTTTTCAAAGTCAAGCAAGATCATTCCTACATCCTACTTTGAAACTCTTTCCCAATACATTCCTTCACAACTGGTGATTAAATTATCCAAATTGTATCTCCCTTTAATAAAGTCGGTTTGATTCTTTGAGATAATAGAGGGTAGAAGCAAAGATAGTCTCCTCACAAGGACCTTTACCATAATATTTTAGGAGATGTTGAAGAGGGTAATTGGTTTCCAATTTTTAACTGATGACAGATTACCATCCTTTAGGATAAGCTTAATCACCCCTCTATTAATGTCCAATCCAAGTGTGCTAGTATCAATGGCCTCATTGAATACCTCCAAACAGTCCTTGGTAATCCATTCCTTATTGAATTTATAGAATTTAGTAGGGAATCCATCCACCTGAGGTGCCTTATCTTATTTTAATGAGTCAATAGTGTTTCTAACTTCATCGAGTGAGATGGTAGCCTCCAGGAAAGATGCCCGAGTTTGCAACACCTTCTTAGGAATGCATGCCTCACATAAGGCCCTATGCTATTTAATACATTCATTAGACCCATCAGATCAAAAAAGGTTAGATTAGAAATAAAAAAAGCTCCTTTTATGTTGGTAGCATCCTAAAAAATTTGTCCATTTACTTCAATACCTTTGATCTTGCTTCTTGTGTGCTTAGCTTTTAAAAATTTGAATAAAAATTTAGATCCTCTATCTCCGAGCTTTAGCCAAGTTAGTCTAGAATGGACATGCACTCCTCTAGAAATGTACTACTATGACTGATGAGTTTGGTGCTTCATGAGATTAAGCTCTTTAAGAAGATCACCATTGGCTAAGTCAAGTTACAACAAGCCTTTAGCTTGGATGAGTTTCTCTTGAGTATCTCTTGCAATCTTTATGTGATTTTTTGCTTTGATCTGTCCATAGGCCCTTGTAAAACTTTTGGAAATTTTCATATTGGAATTCCAAATGTTAACTTTAGAACTAGTGTTCCACACAAACTTACCAATATTCAAAGAAGCTTGAAAGCCCTCCAAACATTCTCTATTAGCCAAGTGTGACAAATTGAATTTATAAAGCCCTTTAAACTCTGGGGTGTCTTTCTTATCCTCACAGACCAATGAAAATATCATTTAAGTGGGGTGGTGATCAGACATAGTAAAGGGTAGAACTATCACCACATTACCATCCTTGACCATATCCACAACAAGTGTCTCTGTATTCAAATAAAATCTATCAATTCTTAAGTACTACCTTCTATTACTATTCTGATTATTGCACCAAGTATACCAAATTCATCTACTAAGGCTTTTACCCTTCAAAAGAGGATCTCCAATTCTATGTATTATTTTGAACTTAGACTAGAAAAAATCTCATTGCCTTTCCATGTCAGGTGATCACCCCTATTTTATCCTCTTTATCTTTCACCATGTTGAAATCTCATCTAAATACCTAAGGGACATTTTTAAGACTTATGGCTAGCCAATTTCAAAGGTCAGCTCACTCCCTATAATCATTGGGGGCGTATATGTTACAAAGGCTAAATGTCTAGTTTTGGTATTCTATTAGTACCCAGACTACTCTGTTGTAGGGAGATACACCATGATCAACAATGCAATCTTTCTACCCACAGTTAACCAAAATAGAGGCCCCCTTTCCCTCTTTGATGATAATAGTGTAGAAATAAGGAACATTAGGCCAAATAAAGTTTAGGACTAAGGATAGTTGGGTACCAATAGCCTTCACTTCTTGCAAGAAGAGAAAATCTAGATTATCTCTTGATAGTCTGAACTATCTTACAACTAGTTTTTGGTTTGGGGACTCTAACCCTCTCATGTTCCAACTAACAATCTGCATATATAACTAGGGGTTAATCAGAGTTAAATTAGATTGACCATGGGGCTTAGCCCCACTGTTGTATAACCTGGTAAAGCAGTCTAGTACTTTATTTTCTTTGCCCTTTTTTTAGAGGGGGGGTCCTAAACATTGTGGAGTGTCTCTTTATCCAACTTTTTTTTTTCTCCTTGGGCACAGTCTATTCAGCCAAAGTAGGGCTCAAGTCTATTTTATGCCTTTTATCTCCACCTTTGGACATCCAATTATCTACCCATGCCAATTTATTTTTTTCCAAAGGATCTCCATTTGATAAATCCACATCACTGGCAGGTAGATCACAATCCTCTTTTTCTGGGGAGATAACCATCAGGGTGGCTTCACCAGAAGGTCTATCCGACTTTCACATAGGTGAGACATTAGAGCTCTCTAATGAGGAGATGAAGCGTCATCCTCTATTAATGGTGCTTAAATCTTCCTCCTTGTGGATTTCCTTGGTTACCTTTGCCTCATTGGTTCCTCTTGCTTCTATCTTATTTTGTGCTAGAGGTTGTATTTAATTATTGCATTCATGGTTTTTTATTATATGCATTTTTTCATTTGTTTCATTGGTGTTTCTACTATCTGAGCTGGGGTGCATGACTGCCATGCATGTCCTTCCTAGGTCATCATTTATGTTGCCTTTAGAGAGTGTAATGGGGAATGTATTAATTGAGGCTTTTTATAGAAACCCTCATATTTGATGGGTTTGAGTGTGTAAAGAAGGGGAAGTATGATGATTTTATTGAATCAAGTGATGATGCACAAGGTGATAAGGGCTACAATGATAAGAGTAATTGCATTGAATTGACTCAGGTGGAAGTTCAAGTGATTGGAGCTCCAAAAAGACTGTTCAATGAGTTTTTGTGGTAGGAGGAAGTGACAAAACACTCTAAAGGAGTAGAGTTTGTGGCATGTAGGGAAGACTATGGTGAATAACAGTACAGGGAAGACCAAATCAGTAAATTCTCTATCCCTTCTAAGACCCTACCAATTATTTCAAATGTTTCCATGGAATCTGACTTGCAATAGGAGGAAACTAGGATTAAAAATGTAGGGATTTTCTTTATTTGCTTAAACAAAAATGCACTCTCCTCTAGGAATTTCTTTGAGAACTGGTTAACTTTTGTTTGGGGAAAAAGACTAGGTTTGTATATTAGTTTTTGTAGGATAATACAGATAGGGGTTTTCATGATTTTGTTTAAAAACTCTAATGCACAATGTAGGGTAATCAATAAACCCTTGTAGAATGTCAACCAATTGATTTTCAAAGCAGTCCTTTAGAACCCATAAATGGATTGCAATGAACTTATTTTCAAAACTTCTCATAAATGGGTAAATATTGAGGGAGTGTTGATTTAGTTATGGAACTTCCTTCCATAGGCACTAAAAACCCTCAAATAAGTATTGAAAATAGAGGATACCAGAAGATCCCTTGCCAACATGAATTGTAGGCTTTTAATCTCTTTAGAGCCCTTTTATTTTTTATCAAAATCACTCAAATTTAAAATTAAAGGGAAATCTCATACTTGTGTTCTCAAAGGTTTGGGTGGATTGAATGCATATTTCTTTTGTAAAAAGGATGAACATCTTAGGAAAAACTATCCAATGTTGGCTAACAAAAGTAATATCTGTAATAGATAAAAATATAAGGATACCCAAAATTTGGAACTATTTTGGATAATTTGCAGGTGTATGAGAATCCTTTGTTCAATAATGTACCATGAAAAGATAGTGTTTCCACTATTGAGGATGTTGACACACATGGAACTGAAAATCAAGGTAATTATGGGTTGGATTCCCCCCTTGACTCTTATGTGCATGCTCCACCATAGCCTGATGTTGATAATCCCATGTTAGAATTGATAAATTGCTTCGTTGATAGCTTGGACGAAGCTTTTTTGGAGCAAAAATCTCTTGAGGTCCCTCTCTCTAAAGAATATGTGGTTATCCTTGTTGAGGCCCCTATTCAACATAAAAAGTACTTAAGTTTCTACAGTGCATTATGAACTAGACATTTTTTATATTCAAATACAAAATTTTGTATCTTCAAACACAAAATTTTGTATGAAAACACTTTGCACTTGTGCCCACTGCTTGGTCTCCATTCAACGCTTTTGGTGCATGTAATATTTTGCTGGTAATGGAGCAAGTGTATAGTGGAAATGTAAACCCAGTACTTTAGTGCCACATATTCCTCATTATAGACTTCAACACATTTATGTATATGAATTTAAGGTCACTCACCTTCTTGAAATAATGGTCAATTGGTGCAGATAAACTATGACAATTAGAATCTGGTAATCATGATCTCACACGCATCATCCCACTCAGACTGGTTGTTTTGATGAGTTTCCCACCATGTCATAGTAACTCCCTTCATGAAATAATTTAGAGTGCTAACCCATTGGATGATGTTCGGTATATGAAATTGTAATTGTAGAATGAAGTCATTGATGTCCTCCATTGCATGGTATATAGGAAGTTGTCACTCATGTGCAAAGACCATTCATATTGGTTGGAGTTCATGGTCTTCTTGGGCCTAGTTAAGGAGGTGGGTACCTAAGTCACCACTGATAGATGAAGTTGTTTCCCATAGAAAAGTGCCTTCCCTTGTCAGCTCTATGTAGTATTGTATGTGATCATCAGCTTGATAAAGGAAATTAACTTCTGACCGAGTAGGAGATTTTATAGACATAGAGGCACACTCTTCAATGATAAACTAGTTTTTTACTAGCTATGTAGCTACTAATTTGGGCCTCCATTATTATGATGTCATCAATTTCTGAGTGGGAAGTGATTATTTTTGAGGTTTAGTATGCTGATATAGAAAGTTACATTTAATTGCATGCAAAGCTTTTGGGGTTTCTTTATAATTCACCTTCATCCAACTAGTTTCTTGCACAACGTATGGAGAATCTTGTTCAGCTAGAATTATGTAAGGATTGTGCACTCTATTAAGAGGAATGTCAACAAATTTATCACCTTGATGTGCCTCACGCTGATTTTGCATTGTATTGATAGTCATTTGGCCATCATATGCCCACTTCTTACCTATTAGTGTAGGGTAATGTGTTGTTATGGTCTTCATGTCGATGACTTCAAAATCACCTCATAGAGACAAGTTTGCGACTTTGATATCGACATCTTCTAGTCTATCAATAGGTTTAACCTTTTCATAATCAACTAGGCCTAGAGTTACTAGGTTATAGCTTAGAGCTGATCATCTGATAACTTCCCATGTAGATCTTGGAATCGTATTTACTATGCTTTCAAAATCAAATACAACATTTAGGATCTTCTAACCAACAACCTCAATATCAATTCATGCATCAATATCTTAGGGCTTCTTCATCTTGACATACCTGACGAATTTTTTTGTCTTTTATTGGCCATGCTGCACACATTCTAGTAAATTATGTGGCAGAGTCATGATGTTCTATGATATATCTTTGTCGCATAATGTTCTTAATAGTTTCAAAATATCTATGAGCACAGTGACAACTCCATCTTAATGCATAATGCACATGGTTTGGCCATACATTTGCACATTTATTACCATAACATCACCATCAATAGTCTCCTGATGTTGAATGTTTTTCAACATCTACACAACTTCATATATGAGGCTCTTTTATATAGCTATATTTGGGTATTTATCTTGTTTATATTTTCTAATCCCCTGATCTTAAGACATTTCTAGTAGAGGAAAACCTTTGTTTACATGCTGTTGTTGTGTTACAACATTCAAAAATGCATTTTCTTTAGGCTGCACACTCACCATATTCACATTCTGAACAATCCTATCCTTCCTTTGCTTGTTTAGAATAAGGAAATCTTTGGTGTCATGCTGGTTAGAGATTATTTAGTATGTCCTATATGACTATCATCGAGGATTAATTGGGAAATTGCATTGAATATAATTATATTCACCACACAAGTATCATTGTAGAGGAGGTCATTGATAGTTATTGCCTCTACCACCCTGGGATCCTCCTATGTATCCACCTTGAGATCCTATTTTATTGGACTGATATCCACCTTGATACCCTCCTTGTGGTTGCATAGTGTTCTAATGTTAGTAATGTTGATTATTATCTCCAATTCTAAATTGTTGTTATGCAGCTAGTAGGGCCCAACTTGTTTGTTGCTATTGAGTTATGGGTGAGCTCCAGGGTGATGCATACTAGTACTAATGAGATGGAGGTGTCCAACTTGGTGAAGGATAGGTCCATCTATCCAGACCTTGAGGTTGATACTATAGTGAACTCAGATTCCATTATGGGCCCATATGGGTCACACAACCTTTATCTACCTCTGGGCTTGGGGTCACTAGCTTCATCAAGGACATTTGCTGCACAGTAATGGTGAACACATTTTTAGTGATGCTTTCTTTAAGTTCCTATAAAGATTGAAAATTATTCTCATCATGATTAGGTGATTTAAAAAAATTATAGTACAAATTCTATGGGTTCTTGATATATTACTATAGAAGATGGCATTATGTAGTGGCATGCCCAACTATTCAATAGAGTTCATAAAATTCTGTCTTGACTTTAAAATTCTGTCTTGACTTTAGGACAATCATTTCTATGGTGTCCTTTTTTGCACTTTGTACACCATACATTCAATTTAGGATTATTTATCTCGTGGTATTGCTCCATTTTTTTCATGAAAGCCTATAATGTATTTTTAATCTTGGAATTGGCAATATGAGCTTCTCCATAATCTTCAATCTATTCTATGTGTAGGGCAACATCTCTAACATCTACTTTCATAGCATATTGAGTTTGCACAGTGGAAAACCTAATTCTAAGGTGTAATCTTTTGATGAATGATGCAACTTTATCCTTATCTATTAAAGCAAACTCTACCTTATTCATTACATCACAAAATCTATGGTTGTAGTCACAGACCAATTCTCCCAACTTTTGTCATATCTCCTTTAGGCCCTGCATAGTTTGACTGATGCACTTCTTGATCTTGAATTCTATGACAAGCCATTCCTTAATGTCTTTTAGGATTTCTTGCTGAATGTCTCTTTGGTATATGAACTCTAATGCTATGTCATCTAGTGCCCCTACTAATTCCCACTTTTCGATAACTTCATCAGTGATGCCCTTAGCTTGCCATCTCATCTTGCAAGGTAGCAGATATTATTCAAGATCTATGGACCCATCATAATGGGATAAGTTTATGAATCATCTTGGATGAGTCATCATGTTGACTAGTATAGATGGATTCTTCTACATAAATTTTATCAGAGAAGGCTGTGTTCTGAGTGATCTTATCTATTTACTACTCTATGCACTAAGAGAATTATCATATGCACTTTGTTTACCTACATTTCCTTCTTTTTTTTGTTTTGTTTCAAATAATTTTATGGCCTTCAAATCATTTCTAATAGATTTAGTATGAATTTCAATACCCAAATGGGTCACGCATTCTAAAAATGGTCATTCCCAACTATCACCTTCCTATTTGCCTAGCTGAAAGCTTATACCAGAATATAAAAGATTTGGCTACGGGGAAGTGTGCTCTTTCGATGACTAGTTCTTTCATCTATCTTCTTCTTCTTCTTCTATTCTTGAACATATGTTTAACCTGTGACTATATTCTATTTCTTTCTATAATTATTCTGCTTTAGACAATACCATTTTTTGTAGCTATGTACTACCTCTATTATCCATCTATTCTAATTCTAATCTATTCTCACCTTCTTCTTCACACATCTCATCTTCATCTCATTCTTTGTCCTCTCATTCTATTTGCTAGCATTCATCGTCCTCTTCCCTCATCCTTCATTCATCCTCTCACTCATCACATCTTTGCACTCGTTCACCATTAATCTACTATTACTCTTACCTCTACTCACAAATATTTGAGTATTCTTCTATTTATTCCATCTATTTTATTATCATAGTTCTTGTTTTGAATCTGGAATTTTTTTTGACTCTGCTTCCTGCATGTCTCCATTCTAGATTCAAGTTGAAGCTTTACTTATTCATCTATTCATTATTCATCATCATGCACACACACCCCTATGTTCCTAAAGCAACTACTTCATATTGGCTAAAGTAGGCACCATGTCCTTATCCATGACCAACATCTTTATTAAGAAAGGTAGTCACTACAAAAAAATTCTTCTAATTCCTCAGATGAAATGATCCTGTGCAGCTTTGAATTTTATATATCCTTGTACTACAAACTTGGTAATGTATCCATCTATGGTGGTGGTGACCCAATAGTTTATCACTCTCATCTAGTTAGTTTCCAGTTTCAACAACTAGTCTATCTTATCTTTGGTCCAAGTAATTGTTTCTTTCATTTTGGGATTGAAGCAATAGTATTCCAATCTTGTTAGCTAGTTAGTTAGTAGTTTAGGTAGTTTTCACTAGAAAATCTCATATATTTCTCTATAAATATGCTCCTGAATAATTTCACTTGTGGTAAGACCAGTCTTTTTGGATTCCTCTTCTACAATATTCCATAATTTTTGGTCTAACCATGTTTCAATGTCTCATTGTCGTGGTAACCATCTTAGCATAGTTTCCTCTGAAAAGAGTGTTTCCACACTCACCACACCAGTTTTAGTAGAGGTTCTTGATACAAAAAAACATGCTAAGGATGAGGATAACTAAGTCTTATTCAAGTGTCCAAGATAACACAAAAAATTCATATTTAAAAAGGAAGACATAAAGATAATAGAGGTGTATTTTAGTGTGATTGATAGGAATTAGGATTAACCAATATTTTAGTAATCATTCATAGAGAAAATAGAATAACTTAGATAGGATTAAACCATATATTAAACATGATTGCGCAAACAAGGAAAAAAAAGAAGAAATACAATAGGTAACCATAACCAAAATAGTCTATATTGATCTCAATATAAGTTCATCATCTTATTCATATAAGTATACATATATAGTCATTTATAGTCCCTATCTATTCACATTCTTCTCGTATTATGGTGCTAAAACAAGAGACTGTTCATCTTATATCATTTTACAAGTCATGGAGGATAGGAAAAAATGTTAGAGGTACAATAATTGAGAGGGGGGGTGAATTAGTGATGCTAGATAATCAATCCAATGCCAAACCCTTCAAATCCTTAATCATTTAACACATACAATCATGAAGCATACACATCATTCATAACAAAGAACATGAAGATAAAACAAGATCAACCACGTAACACATGATATATGTGGGAAACCCTCTTAGGGGATAAAACCCACTAAACCTTGAAAGATAGACTACAGTCCTATAAAGACAAGATTCAACATTTAGACTAGCACCAACTAATCAAGGAGCACACACCCCTGAATTTAGTTAAGCACCTACTTGACCTTTAGCTAGATCCAACTAGCAAGGAGGCTGCAACCCCCTAGGTAACCAAGCACCAACTTAGATACCTATGATATTATCTCCACCTATGATATAATTTCAAACACACCTGATGATGGACTTGTATTTCTTGCACACATCACTCCTCAATCTCTCTCAAAGAGCCTCTAGGGCTTACTCGCTCAACTAGCCTCTTCTAGGCCGATTAGGTCCAATGACCTATGTATCCATCTTTATCAAATAAACATGATTGATATTATTCACCATATAGTGGTCCTTGATGACACGTACCTTCTTCTTTCAAATTTTATCTCCTTTACTTGGCTCCTCACACACATAACACACCCAAATAGGCGAATTAGGCCTTCTATTTATTTCATTCACTCATCTAACCCATCTTGGTCAGCCAAGATTCTTCACACACTTGTATTATAATTGAAATATGTCTCTATAAAATTTATATGGGTGATAAAATCCACTCCATAGGTCATCTATAGTCCTTAAGAATCAAATCTTCCATTAGGCCTTAATGAGACCTAAAATAATTAGGCCTTCACATCCACATGTTACACTTGTAAACTCTTGGACCATCTTTAGCTTCCACCGATGATTTAAACATATCAAATTTAACTCTAATAGGCACTTTATTACTTACACATAGGTCTATGTCACCTAGAACTCAACCTCATACCTTGAACCAAGCTATTCTAGACTGCACGCTAATAGGCCTAGAAACACAAAAAAGTCTGTCATATCTAATTGAAGCATACAAACACTTTTATCAAACAATATAATAAAAAAATGCATTAATATATCACACATGACTTATGAAACATCTTCATTTCCATTATACACCTTCACTAAGGCTTTAAGCACTTAAAATAACTCTCTCATGATGACCACTCAGACTAGTCACAAACAATCAAAATATAGTCAAAGCATTTTGACTCTCCAAATTTGAATATGGGAAACAAAAGACCTAAAATACCTTATCATGAACCTTTGAGATGTCCTTAACATCTGCATATTCATTTTTTTCCTAAAATATACTCATAACACCTTCAACTTACCACTGCAAGATTGTCACTCAAACTGCTACTGCATTCAATAAACACAAACAACTTCTAAGCCATTTGTTCATACTGAAGAAGGATCGGTAAAACATCCAAAATCCACATAGATGGTCTTTATGGAGTCTATAACACTTTTAAATAGTTATTTCATCTTTAAACACCAAAATACCATCAATAAATCTATAATTAGCTTTCTTGAGTCACTTACAAAACATGGTCAAACCTTTAGTCAAATTATAAGCTCAATAAATTTGATTGTACAAATATTCAAACCATATAACTAGATTTTATGGATGTGTATTGAAGTCATTTACAACTTTTCTTTTTACAACATCAATAAATTCATCTTGGATCAAAAGATATAAGCAAAATACTGAGCATTAGTTTTTCCTTTTTCTAATTCAAATGCCAACAATCATAGGTTAATGCAAAATCATCTACAGACATGTGTCTTCATCTTATGTCTTTACACATATTGCTCAAATACTCTCCAATGATATCCTTTTGAGCCTCCTAACTTTAACTCTCATTGCTCACCATTGATCATTGATCCTCACTTAAGAGATCAAGATACTTGCCACCCTCATGTGCCTTCATTGCTATCAGTCCCCACTCTTGCACCACTTGGAAGTCCTGTGTGCCTTCTGCGTACCCTAAAGTTAGTATTCCATGCTCTTTTTCCACTTGGCATCCATATGCATAATTTATGAATCCTTTAACATATTAACTTGTTACACAATGTTGATCACTATTTGACAAGTTTCACGCTCACCGTTAGATCCTTATTTGATCAAATAAAATGCTCACCATAGATCTATTGATCAAACTCCATGATTGTGATACATGTCATCAATGCATTCATTCTCAGGTTATTTTGACTTATTAACCTTTTTCTCAATATTAGATCCTTGATCCAATTGAATGCTCATTGTTATATCTTCATCTTCTCGATTGAATGCTCCTTGTTAGATCCTTGATTTGATTGAATGTTGTTTTGACACTTGGTAACCCTGTATGATGGTCATTCGATATTGAAAATTTGGCCAAGTATGGGAACTCTATAGTCTTCCCAGAAGTCCAACTTTGCACCTCAATATATTTTGATACACTCCATGTCCAAACCTCAAAGTTGAACCACATGATCTCCTCTCATAGAGGAATCCATACATATACCAAACTGCTCCTGAAACCTTCACATGTGTGAATGCGGACATCATCAATCTTCTCACTCAGCCATATCTGTCAGGATGACTAATTGAACCTAGAAACTCATATGACTACTCTAATGATTTATTTTCACTTCCACAAGCACTACAAGCACTCATAAAACCAGATAGGGTGTTTACAATATGACCACACCATCAATAATATCCACCATTTGCCTATCCAAGTCAAGCACTGAAGAACTATGCAAGAACACTAAAACATACTAAGGTACACTTTGTTATTGTCAGTATCACACACATGATACCTCATCAAAATCCTTGGTCACATTGGAGACATCATTGACAGACCTCTAACACAAAAACATATATTTGAGAATTAAATACATAACACACAAATGTCTAAAGAAAATCTTGCGCAACTTTTCTTATTCATTTTCTTCTCCCAATAAGAAGCAAGGATTATAGGGTAGATCTATCCCAAGAATCTCAAAAAACATATATTCCTTACCATGTGATATTGATTCTATTTTCAACCTAAAAACAAAGTGAATCCTAAGGTGTGTAAATAAGGAAGGAACCATATCCACAATATTATTGGATCCCATCCTAAAAGGAGGATATATTTAATCATGAATGCATATGATATGGTAAATTATATTATTAGAATGACATCGCCAAAAAAAGGATACTAGATTGTATATATACAACCCAATGAAAAGTTCATACACCACAAGGATCCAAAGAGAAATCTAAAAGACTAATATATATGTCATTAGGTCAAAATGCTTGGAATGCTACTACAGAATAGAAGGGGCATTACACCCATCATATTTTTTGTGTTTTTATTACCCTAGCATTACTATTAAATGTCTATTTTAAAACAAAATTTAACATGTGATGAAGAATCAATGCTCATATTTTTACAAGAACACCATGAAACCCCCTCAATGTTGGAAAAAGTACCTCTATTTCAAATTTATTTTAAAAAGGGTGGAAAACATTTTCAAACCTTGTGGTAGTGGATCCATCAATAAGGTGGATGAGGATGTGAATGTGGATGATGTGGAACACTTGAGGGATGTTGGGGAGGTTGAAGAACCTCTAAGGGTTGGAAAAAAAATACTCATATTTTATTTACTAAAAGAGGCAAGTCTTAAGTGATGGTGCATGGTAGGCCTTTTGCCAATGTGTGAGGGAGACTATTAGGTGTCTCACTAAGGAAGAAGATCTCACACATTTAGATTGAATTTTTATAGCTGAGCAAAAGAATTGTGTAGTGAAATATTTTAAGATAAATTTTGAAAATAATATTTTTATAAAACACACAAAATTAGTAATGGGGGATTCCTAAGGAGGGTAAAATACAATGTGGTTTGGAAAAAAAACAAACCCATTTATGACTAGGAACAATCTTAAAATATGATTGTACAAAGTTAGGTTAACTATATTAGAAATTATTAAAAAAATAATTTAAGGAAATTACAAAATAAATAAATAAAACTGGGTATTTAAAATCCATTGAGAAGAGGGTACAAGATAACCGTGCCACTCATCATGCTAAAGGGACAAAGGGGAGGCCACACATATTTTGCATTAATTATTCTCCATTATATTTTCATTTAAAATTTTGTAACATAACATGTTTTTTTTTTTTAAATTTTTTTTATTTAACCTACTTGTTTTAATAAGTTTTCAATTTCACATTTTTCCAACAACATCCACTACTTGAGAAGATTGATAACATAAAAAATTTGGTTTGCACACACCTCAAATTGGGCAAAATGAAGACATTCAAAATACCCTTGACATTTATTTTAAATAATATTATATGTTTTGTGTACATTTGTTTGTGTGATCAAATGGTATAACTTTAGTGTTATTGAAATTTTATGGTGATTTATGAAGTTATCCCCATGTAACCTCCACACCTACCTTGTGATTGTCATGTCTCATGACTAGGATTGTTTATATGATCTTGGACAGTTGCATAAACCACCCTTAAAATCTAGTCAACCCATTCATTTTTTCACCTTTACCATTTATAGTCATTAGAGCTTGGTCAAGCACTCCAACATCACCAAAGTTTGAATTTAGTCATCTATAAATAATCAAGTGATTAGGTTCATTTTATCATCAAGCACTTCTCAATTCTTATCAAGCACACTTTTAGAGCAATTCATTAGCATTATAAATGTCACCAATATTTTTTTATTGACTTGTAATTTTTATGTACATATTGAGGGGTTTGACAAATTAGAAGTGTTAACACTAACCCCCAAACCAAACCTTTACCAACTCCAGCCTTGTAGGATTCTTCCTTTTTAAAGAGTTATAAGTCAAAGTGTGCAAATATGAGAAATAAGGTAAACAATCAAAAGCAAGTGCATGAAATTAAAATCTTGCATTATGGATTCACATACTTTAGTCTTATCCATATGGTCCTAATAGTTGCTAGGATCATCCATAGGATCTTGATAGGTACCAGAACTATCCAAATAATGATACCACTATCTGATTTTGGATCAATATTTGAGTGACAAAAAAGTTCAAACATTTGTGCATATACACACAAATAAGTCATATTATGACGACAAGATAAAAATGATTGAAATATTCCTTGCTCATAAGAGCGACAATATTCTAAAATTTAAATATCCCTATATCATCTTCTATATTTGATTATGCAATTAATTAGACATTATTTACTCTATTTTAAATACAAATAGAGACTTGAAAAAACTTTAATTAGAAATTGTGTACTCTATTTTTCATATAAAAAGACACTTGGAGAAAACATGTGTGAAATATTTTTATTTATAGATAAATAGACAACAATTTTAATAATGTCCACGACACCAAAATAATGTATGGGACACAAGAGTATAAACCATAAATAAAAGAGTGAAGAATTTACTGAAAAAAGAGAAAAGCTTGTATTATGGATTCACATACCTTGGTTTTGTCTGTATGGTCCTAATAGTTATTAGGATCATCCATATGATCTTGATAGGTACAAGGACTATCCATACAATGATGCCACTATCTGATTTTATATTCAGATTTGAATGACAAAAAATTTCAAACCTTTGCACATATAATTATAAACAAGTTATATATGATGACAAGACAAAAATGACTTAAAAAGCCCTTGTTCATAGGAGTGACAACATTCTATAAAGTAAAGAGCCTTCTATCATCTTCTATACAAAAGGAGGCTTGAAAAAACCTTAATTAGACATTGTTTACTTTATTTTATATACAAAAAGAAAATTGAAAAAAACATGTGCAAAATATTTTAATTTATAGATAAATTGACAACAATTTTAATAACTTTGATGACACCAAATTTTTTTATGAGACACGAGTACAATAAATAATTAATAAATTGTTGAAAAAAGAGAAAAATTTAGTAGATGGGCCCTAGTTTCAACATTTTCTATTATTATATTTCTGAATATTCATTCACTCACTATGAATTTTGCTCAGAGGTCTCTCATTTTTTTTCATATTATCTTCTCTAAATACGGTGAGCATAGACACCCCATACATATTGTCTAAACCTCTAACTTGAATGCCATTATATGTAGAGCATTCCATGAATAGTTCCATTACAACTTAACTACTCTTGAAGTGGAGAAAATATACTCTCTTCACATACACTATATAAAAATGTTATCATGGTAACATAGTCAAAAGTTTTTTAGAGTTTTCTTTTCACATGAAATTTGCAGATAATGATACAGGGGGTGACATCAAGAGATCACATGAATCTAAATCTTTAGAATCTAACAAGGATCAACCCCCTTTTAATCCCCAGCGTAATCATGAGCTTATGATGGTTATTGCTAGTCCGATGGATCTTGGTCATCCATAGTGTTAGACTGAGGTTCAAAATAAAAAGATAATATCTAAACCTCAATCCTCATAGCTTTAATTCCATCTGCACCACATTCAATGCTAGAAATAAAATAAATATTAAGTTTGAAAATTATTTAATATTAAAATTTTTAATTATTAAAACCATAAAGAAGGAAGAACATGTGGCACCAAAGAATATTCAAAATATTTTCATAGTAAAATATAATTATTACTTTAAGCTTATCATGTCTTAGGTGGTCCTTCTAATATACATACGTACATGCATACATACATGTATGTATACGTACATATATATATATATATATATATATATATATATATATATATATATATATATATATATATATATATATATATAGCGATTTTAGACTAACTTAAACATGTCTTGTATAATTTCTTGACAAATCAGACCCATAAAAACTATATAATAAATATTTGAAGTGTGAATTGTGGTCTATACTCAATTTATACTAAGTACTGCACATGATCTTACACTATGTATTGCAAAAAAAAGTCCTACAACTTCATGATCATACTACATTTTGTTTTAAAGTTTTTAAGGCAATAATTATATTCTGGTTGACATGGTTTGTTAGTTAACATAAAAATATATTTGAATGGCCAATATGAATGAGGTTAAGACATTTTGATAGACCTTATTATATAATTTATAATTTTAAAACTATGAAAATATTTTGAATATTTTTTTAGTTATTTCATCCTTAGTTTTCATAATTGTCAAAGAGTATAAATAATAAAATGACTATGCCAAAGACTATTCAAAATATTTTTATAGTTTTAAAATTACAAACTATATAATAAGGTCCACAAAAATGTCTTAACCACATCCATATTAGTTTTTCATATATATTTTTATTTCAATTTCAAAACCCTAAACCCTAAACCAAAATATAATTATTACCTTAAGTTGATTGTATCTTAAGTGGCCCTTATCACTCACTCACACTCTCTCTCTCTCTCTCTCACACACACACACACACACACACACACATGAAAATTGAACATCAAGGTTTTAATATATTTGATTATGACCTCTTTACTATTTTCTTGAAGGTGGAATGAGGATTGTGAAATAATTATGCATGGTTTTTTTAATTTGGTAGTTGTTATTTTAGTATGGTTATAAAGAGAATGAAATGATTAATTTTTATGCACAATGATGGTTATATAAGTATTATTTGCATTTTGCTTTAAATTGAATAATTTGATGCATTATATTTTTAAGATAATAAAAATTATGAAATATTTGAGCTCAGTTGTATAAAATGCTTATTTTAGCATATTTTATTAGATGTTAGGTTGGAACGCAGGTTCAAATGATTCAGGTAGAGATGTTTGGGTTTGTGATGACGATCAATGTAGTGAGGCTACTCTTTCATGAGGTAGCTCTCAAGGTGATTGATTATTTCATGGTTGTGCTAACGCATTTGCTAGGCTATTTAATCGAGGAACCCATGTTTCCTTACATTTTGATGCCAATGACCCTGACTTTTGAAATTTTCTCAACTCTTTGCTTGCTAACTCTTTGAATTTTAGAAATAGGGGATGGAGGAGAGCACATTGGAAGAATCATCCTTGCAGATGAGGCATTCTAAATGAGCCCCATTAACACATGCATGCTCATACTACCATTTAGCCTAATGAATAAAATGTTCCATTACCTGAGCCATCTTAACATGAAAATATTATTGAATTAAGTGCAAAATTTCAACCCAATAAAATTGTTCTACTTAACACTAATATTCAACCCCTTGAACCTGAAAAATTGATTATTCTAGTAGGAAACATGATAGTAAAACACGACCTATGGAGGTTAGAATGTTAAAAAATCTCAAATTAGAGGTAGATGATTTTGAAGGGCCATCAACCCTCTTGATGGAACTTCCCACTGCTTCCATGGAGTATATTGTGTACTTGACTGATAAGGGTACCCCTTTAATAGATTTGGGCTCTGATACAAACTCTAATTAAAACTTGTATTAAATAATGTCTTGACATTTTAAAATATGTTGATATTATTTTTGATAGTTTTGATATATACATGGAATTATTTTGTTTCCTACAGAAAAGTATGTTTTAATGGTTTACTCTTTATTGAACAATGATGGAAACATACATAGATTTTGATGTTTTATAATATCATTTAAAGTTGTTTCTACATATTGATCATGTTTTAGCCTTGTCAAAATTAGTAAATAAATGTATGAAACATAATCAAGATTCAATATGAGTATGAGGGAGAGGTTGAAATCAATAGTTTTTTGGTTATCCTCATGTCCCAAAATTATGGGTTTTGAGGGCTCTTTTTTGTGCAATACATATTATAAGATCATGTGTAGTATTTAGTATACATTGAGTACAAACCTCTGTAAGTCTTTCAAAAGACTAATCTAAGATATAAAAGGGATATAAAGAGACTAATCTATAAGTATAAATTGAGTATATTGATTCCTTTATTCCTTGGTTGCTTTCATTTCAGTTTTTTATCCCTCTTTTCAGCTATATATATATATATATATAAAAGGGATATCAAGAGATTGATAAAACACTTTAATAGAATTATAAATCTTTCTTTCAAGAGATTGCCTCTTCTATAAGTTTTACTCTATTGGATACATTATATTATATTATTTAAAATCTGATCACATATACATATATTTGATAATTGAGATATAAACTATAAAATAAGGTTTGCCAAAATATCTTAACCACATCCATAATCAATAATGGCTTTTCAAATATATATTTTATTTTAATTAATAAAACATGCCAACCAAAATATTATTATTATCTTAAACCGACTATGGGGTCATAGGGCAAGACAACCATGAAAAGAGAAAATGGCAAACCAATATTTTTAAAGAAATGATTTTTAAGGAACTTATCATTATATTTATTCATTTCAAGACACATTACTATGCATGCAAACAACTTCTCTAAATCTTCTATTTGATTAATAGAACATGTTTATAATAATTGTAAACTCCATTATAGAGATGCATATGTATTCAATCAGAAGCAAGTTGCTTGAATACATATGTGACGATTTCTTAATTTTTGTAGTCATTGATACAAGTTATTGGTATAAGAGAAGCTCGAGTAGTCAAAATATTAGGATGAGAGGTTGAAAATGAAGGTGCAGCCAATTTCTAAATTGATTTCTTTGTGATTTTAAAGTATGGATTTGTGTTTGTTTTGGTCTGAAGACTAAGATAAATTATTTTCATGCATAATCATCTATCTAAAATGAATAAATATAAGGATAATGTCTTAACCATATCCATAATCAATAATAATGTCTACCAAAATATCTTAACCATGTCAGCCAAAATATAATTATTATCTTAAGATTATTGTGTCCTAAGTCAGAAGTGGTCCTTAACACATTTATAAAACTGAGTAAAAAAACATGCTCTTCTTTATATATGATTGTAATGACTAAAAAACTTAATAATTAATAATTTTTAAATATAATGTTTATTTTATTTCTAGTATTGAATATGGTGTAGGTGAAATTAAAGTTACAGGAGATCAAGGTTTAGATTTCGTCTCATTTTTAGTGAATTGGCACTGACATATTGAGGGAATCCAAGAAAAAAATTAATGTTGGTCCAACACATCACTCATGGGATTAATGGAAGTTGTTTGAATACATATGTGATAGTTTTCTTTATTTTTTTAGTCATTTATGCAAGCTATTGGTATAAGTGAAGCTATTGGTCCAATATAGATACTTAAAATTCATGAAACTATAGATACATCAAATAAATTTGGTATAAAATAATAAGGGATCACTATAATATAATTATGCATCTCTTTAATAGAGTTGGAAATTATTATAGACATGTTCTCTTAATCAAACATAACACAAAAATATACCTACTTGGTATAAAATAACAAAGTAACACCATAATATACTTTTACATCTCTATAATAGATTTTACAACTATAATAGACATGTTCTCTTAATCGAACATAAAAAAGATAAATGATCTCTTAATCATTTATATACTTTTGCATTATCTTCAACAAGCCTTCTTAACACCCTAATAAAATAAATCTCAAAATTGATCACAAAATTTGCTATCCTTCTTGGATCAACCTTGGATTTTAAATGCCTAAATTTTAAATTTCAACATGCAAATTTTATTCATTTTATTCTTGATAATTGTTATTTGCATTATATTCAAAAGTTACTAGACTCAGATATAGTATTGTAGAACTATAGTGTGTTTGAAGAATTATTAGTCAATCTTACTCTTTTAGATGTTGACTACCAAATTTTTAGAGATCTATCAAATGAAAAATTGATGACATTGTATCTATTTATATAAAGCCTCAAACAAGTCTCCAATTTTTGTCAAGATTGTTTTTTAACTTTGACTTTAAAACTGACAATGCACTAAAAAAATTTGTATCCTTCAATGAACCCAAAATCATTATTTGGCATAAATTAATAAAATTAAAATATTCTGAGATACCATCACATAGTATTTAACTTAAACTTAAGATAATCCATGGTCTAGTGATCGAGCCATCTTTGAAAGCATGATCCAAAAGTTAAGGTAATTCATAGTCTAATAATCGAGCCATATTTGAAAGCATGGTCCAAAAATTGTTGTGTCAAATCAAACATGTCATTCCCTTAGCTTTGGCAAATCTAAAATGACTTCAGTTTATTCACCATTTAATTATACACTCTTGCAGAAGTGTTGGGCCAAGGTTTTGATTTTATTCTAAAAATATGATGAGTTAACATTTTTCTAATATTGAGGGTACATAACAACCATGGATTCTAGTAATTCATTTCGAAGAAAATAATATCTAATCTCTGAAGAGAAATATTTTTTAATTTCATTCAAGGTGTAACTTACGAAGGATACAACCTCAATGAATCAATCCCTTATAACATGAATTTTTTTGAGTCTATTAGATCGACCAAATGTGTCAAAAGCGAGAGTTTTGATTTGTACTCAATTTATAATAATTATTGCACATGATCTTACTATATGTACTGCACAAAAACATTCTGAAGCCTCATGATCATACTTTATTTTATTTTTTAAAGTTTAAGGTAGTAATTATATTCTAGTTGACATAGTTTGTTAATTAAAATAAAAAATATTTGAAAGGCCAATATAGATGTGGTTAATATATTTTGATAGACTTTATTATATAGTTTATAATTTTAAAACTATGAAAATATTTTGAATATTTTTTCAATTATGTCATCCTCGCTTTTCATTGTTGTTTTGCCCTATGACCCCATAGTTGGTTTATACTCTATACTCTAATTTTTTATCACTATTTTTTATATAATCAATTTATTATATTATCTAGTTGGTTTTCACCACATATTTATTTTAAACAAACAAAAAATTGATTTTTTCTGAGAAATAATGATATGTATGATACTTATTTTAAACAATGCATAAAGAGTAAAATGAATAAATGCAACAAAGCCTCATGATCATACTATATTTTATATTTAAATATTTAAGATAATAATTATATTTTGATTGGCATGGTTTGTTAATTAAAATAAAAAAATATTTGAAAGGTCATTATTGCTTATGGATATGGTTAAGACATTTTGGCAGAGCTTATCATTATTAATTACGGATATGGTTAAGATATTTGAAAGATAGTGTTTTGATCAAATATATTTAAAAAAATATTTTTAGAAAACTTATCATTATATTTTTACCATACTCAATTTTTTATATTAATTGTTGGTATTTACCACATATTTTAAACAAATAATAAATTGATTTCTTCTGATAAATAACGACTTCTTTTAAACAATGTACAAAGAATAAACTAAATAAACGTATCAGTCTTATGATCATACTATATTTTATTTTTAAATGTTTAAGGTAATAATTATATTCTTATTGACATGGTTTGTTAATTGAAATAAAAAATATATTTGAAAAGTCATTATTGATTATGGATATGGTTAAGACATTTTGACAAATTTTATTATCATTGATTATGGATATGGTTAAGACATTTAAAAGATAATGTTTTGAACAAATTTAATTAAAATAAATACTTTTCAAGGAACTTATCATTATATTTATTCATTTATTCATTATATTTTTGCTATACTCACTTTATTATATTACTAGTTGGTCTTTACCACATACTTATTTTAAACAAATACTAAATTGATTTCCTCTGAGAAATAATATACAAGATACTTCATTTATATAATACACAAAGAAAAAACTAAATGAATGCAATAGAGCCTCATGATCATACTATATTTTGTTTTTAAATGTTTAAGGTAATAATTATAATCTAGTTGGCATGGTTTGTTAATTGAAATAAATAAATATTTCAAAGGCCAATATGGGTGTGGTTAAGACATTTTGTATCCCTTATTATATAGTTTATAATTTTAAAATTATGAAAATATTTTAAATATTTTTTTCAGTTATGTCATCTTCCTTTTTCATAGTTGTCTTACCCTATGGCCCCATAGTTGGTTTATATTCTATATTTTTATTTTTTGTCACAATTTTTGCTACACTTAGTATATTGTATTATTTGGTTAGTGTTTTGAGAGATTTAAAGACGGTTATACCCAATTTATACTTAGTCATATGGACATCAAATTTAGCACTTAAAAATGACAAATTTAATCTTTAAAAAGAATGATAAATTTAATCATTAAAAAAAAGGAACTATAAATAAGATCTCAAATTTAGACTTTTCATCCTCTAACCTCTTTCTCCATTAGTTTTTTCACCATTATTTCTTGATTTAAATGTGACACTTGATTCACCAGCTATTTATAATTTTTTTTAAATCGCTAACAGAAATCATCAGTCAATTTATATCAACTTGGTGATTTTGTCAAATGTTAACCAATGGCATTATACCTAAAATCTAGGGTTCACCAGGATTTTATTGTAAGTTTTTGGGGTCCCTTCTTAAAATTATTCCTAATATAAAAGTTTATGAGAATAACAAATGTATTGATTAAAAAATTTGACATCAATGTCAAGAATAAAATTTAGACAAAAAAATATTCTCATTACATTCACACAGAGACACTAATTTAAATTTAACATACCTCACTAACTGCATTCGTAATCTCTAGTCTATATGCATTGAGTTATCAAATCAACATGATATTTCAAATCTACAACCTATTTTTATATAAACCCTAAGAAGAGCCATAAAATTTTCACAAAGATCTATTTACAAGAAGCTAATTATTACATACCATCAAACAACATATTACTATTAAAGAAAAACATGCATCTATTTCTTTAAATTATCCAAAGAACTAGTCTTACCTTTATCCAATGCTAACTTGGACCACATTCTAATCACAAAACATGGCTCTAACAATAATGAAATCTCAACCATGTTTCCCTTTACAAAACCTTAAGATAGAGAAATGTATTAATTTAAAAAAATTGTCTTCAATATTACCAATAATGTTGAGGTAAAAAAATATGCTCACCACATTCATGCAGAGATATGATTTAAAATTACCTCACCTGATAATCACTAAATGACTAATATCTAATTTATGTGCATCAAATTATAAAAAAACTAGAGCTTTGTTGTCCTACTTAGTAAACAAAACAAATTGTCAAAAAAATTCTCTTAAATAACGAGCTCATATATATATATATATATATATATATATATATATATATATATATATATATAGTTTCAAGATGTCGTTAATGGTAGCATTAGTTTGAGTTAATAAAACATAAAATGAACCTTTTCATCCTTCCATACACATTAAAATCTAACATAAAAAATTAATAACATAAAACAAGTAGATAATTATCCCTAGAATAGAATTTCTGGTGTGATAAAAGGTACATTGCCATTACTTTCATTTATTGACCACTCACCATTCCATATACTCCACCTAGTTATTATAGCTCATGCATCCTCATCATTGGCCCTCTATTAAAAATGTGAACTATCAATTAGGTATAAAAATAAGGATCATTTTGATAGATTAAATAGTAATATTCATAGAGCCCTATTTATAAGAAGCCAAGATTCCATTCCCTCAAACAATATAGTACTACAACAAATCAATGCACACCCAATTATTTTTTAATTCATAGTACATATCTTACCTTTTAATGACAAAACATAACTTTGGAAAGAATGAAATCAAAACACTTTAACCCATACAAAAGCTTATGATAAGAATAAACTTATTGATTATAAAATATTGACATTAGTGTTAGCACCAGAACTAAGACAAAAAAATATTCTCACCATATTCACACAAAGACACTAATTCAAACTTAACTTACCTTACAATTATTTCATGCCAATATTTGGTCTATTCATATCGAGCTAACAAAAAAACAAAATATTTTAAACCTATAACCTATTTTCAAATAAATATTATGAAGAACCATAAACCATTCACATATATGTATTTACAAGAAGCCAATGTGTCCATTCTATCAAACAACATAACACTATTAAAGAAATAGACACATCTAATTATTTATGTTAATTAGAGGACAAATCCTACCTTGATTTGATGCTAACCTTGATTACCTTCTAATCACAAAACATGCCTTTAAAAAGAACAAAATCAAGATCTTGTAGACTTATACAAAAGTTTATGACACGAAGAAATGTATTGATTAAAAATGTTCACATAGTGTCAGTAATAAAATTGAGACAAACAAAATATACTCATTATGTTCATGTAGAGATAATTATTCAAACCTAACTCACCTCACAATGACCTCATGCCCAATCTCTAGCTTATGCATGTCGAGCTATCAAAATGAATGATCAAACTTGCTCTCATATTTAACTAGCTCATATATAAATTATATGTTTTTCAAGATGTCATTAAGAATAACATTAGTTTGAGTTAATAATACATCAAATTAACCTCTACATCCTTACATATGTATTAAAATATAACATAAAATTAATATAATGACATTGAATATAGTAGATAAATATCCACGAAACAAACTCGCCAATGTAGCAAAAGGTACCCTCACCACTACTTATATGTATTGACCACTGCAAATTTCATAGTTTTCACCTTAGCATAATACTCCCATATCAATTAAATTTTGGCCCTGTAACATGGGCTAATCACCTCACACACTGCATTGGCAGTAGGGTAACACAATTGTATTCATCTTCCAACTTACAATATAAACCATCGATGAAGTACATAATAGAAGGTTCATTCTGATAGATGAACACCTATCAACACAACTAGTGCAAGTTATGGTGAAGATATACTAATCAAGGTAACTTTTACAAATCTAAAAATAATCACTTGACCTTTATATAATATTATTTTATTTGTTTTTCTATGTATAAATGATTTAATTTAATTTAGGTCATATTTAATCATTAATTTGTTTTAAAACCATACTTCAATTATTTATATTTTATGTATTTGAACTAATCTATGTTGGGACTTATTAATATTATGTGCTAACTTTATTTTTTCTCCATCCTTAAATTGGATGGGTACATCCATCTCTTTTTGCATTTCTCATTTTTAATTATTAGAAATCAATATATATATATATATATATATATATATATATATATATATATATATATCTAATTAAATGTTGAATTAAAGTGACTTATAAATAAATAATTATTCAAATTTATAATTAATTTATACTATTTTGTTTTGTTTCTTTTCTTTCCTTCTATGTTTTTAGGAGGTACTTGTTGGTTAATTGTTGTTGAGTCCCAGTTCTACAGTAGTTTAAAACATGCATAAATCATGCAATTTATTTAATTATTTAATATTTTTTTAGAAATAAATCTTTTGAAAGGATGGAAATAACTTTAGTTTATATTCCATGTAATTATTATTTAAATAATTTTTTTTATCAATAAGAAAAACATGTTCACATTCAATTCTATTAATACATTGCAATGAATCTTTATTTTTTTATGAAGAATGATTTAAATAATTTGAATACGTATTTTATTTTTCTTTTGGCTATTGTGTATTTCTTTTGGTTATGAACATTGTATATATTTCGATTTGAGTTTTTGGTTTCTTTTTAGACAATATATTTTTATATATTTAAAAATCTTCAATTGGTATCAGAGCTTGGTTTTTGGGTTATTATTTTTTATTTCAGATCTTTATAACAATTGATTATGTCAAACTCTCACAGTATTCTTATTCTATAATTTAGTGGTAATGATTATGATTATTGGAGTATCAAGATGATGACTCTTTTGACAATAAAAGAATTATAAAATATTTTAGAAACTGGTTATCATGAACCAACTGATTGGGCCACTATTCTAGCTAATGATAGGCAAGCCAAGAAGGAAGCTAAGAGGAAGAACTCACAAGCTTTATTTAATATTCAAACAAATTTAGACAAGAGATAATTTCTAAGAATTGTAGGAAAAAAGATAGCCAAAGATGCTTGGAAGACTTTACAAGAAGCTTACCAAGGCAGTGAGTAAGTCAAAGTGGCTAGATTGCAAACATTGAAGAGAGAATTTGAGATTTTGAAGATGCAAGACACTGAAAGTGTAAGAAATTTCTATCTAAGATTAAAATATGTAGTTAACAAAATGGTTACACTTGGATAAATGTTAAATAAAAAGGTTGTTGCAAAAATGGTGTTAAGGTCTCTAACACCAAGGTCGAATCATGTTGCCATAATTATTGAAAAAAACAAAAAATTGAATACTCTTGAGTTTGATCACCTGGTTGGATTTCTTGTGTCCCATGAAGAAATACTAAGAGACACATTAAATGAAAGTGATGAGAAAGCTTTTGCCTCAAAATTAAAGATCACAAAGAATGAAGATACCAACACTAGCAATAAGAATAGCCATGTACAAGGAAAAGACAATTTTAAAAGCAATCAAGGACAAGGTAAAGATATGAATTATAGTTATTCAAGAGGATATAATAATTCAAGAGTATATAGAGAAATAAAATATGGTTCAGTTGCAAAAGGTAAAGGTAGAAAAAGATTTGATAAAAAATATCCAATGCTATTATTGTCACATGTATGGTCACTTTGATTGAGAATATAGATTAAAAGTAGGAAATGAAAATAAAAGTGTTAATTATGCTAATGAGGATGGTTATGCATCTTGAAATTTATTTATTTCACATGAAAAAGTTAAAAATTGTCATTATGAAGTTTAGTATTTAGATTCAAGTTGTTCTAATCACATGTCAGGGAATAATCTATTTATTTTCTACAATGGATAGAAATTTCAAAACCAATATCAAACTTGGTGATGATAAATCTTTGAAGGTTGAAACAAAAGTAACAATGAAGGTGAACACTATATAAGGTGAGAAAAGTATTAATGATATTTATTACACCCCTAATTTGAAATATAATTTGTTAAGTGTTGGACAATTATGTGAAAAAAATAATAAAGTGGTTTTTGATAATAAGCAATGCACAATCTATGATAAGAATCAAGGAAATAAGGTTGTTAAAATAGTACCCATGTCTAAGAATATGATGTTACCATTAAATTTTGGAGAGAATAGTAGCAGCCTTGCAAATATGACATATGAAAATAAAATTTTGTTATGGCATCTCAGGTATGGACACTTCAATTTTTAAAGTTTGAAGTTACTCACACCACAAGAATTAGTTTATGGTTTGACAAAGGTTGAAGAGCATAAATAAGTTTGTGAAGGTTGTGTTAAAGGAAAACATGTAAGAGAAAATTTTGCAAAAGGTAGTGCATGGAAGACTTATCATCCACTTCAATTGGTTCACTCAGATATTTATGGTCTTATGCAAAAAAAAGTTTGGGTAAGTCATCATATTTCATTAGATTTATTGATGATTATTTAATAAAGTGTTGGGCTTATTTTTTAAAGCAAAAAAGTAAAGAATTTGATACATTTAAGAGATTTAAAGCCCTTATAGAGAATACAAGTGGTTACAAAATAAGTGCTTAAAGACTGACCATGGAGGTGAATTATGTTTAAATGATTTTATGATTTATTATGATTTGAAAGGCATCAAAAGGTAACTCACAACTACCTACACTCCTCAACAAACTGGTGTGGCTGAAAGGAAGAACCATATAGTGGTTGAAATGTCAAGGAGTATGTTACAAATGAAGGGATTGAACAACTCTTTTTGGGGTGATGCAGTTCCTATAGCAGTGTATATTCTTAATCAAAGTCCCACTAGTGTATTTGAAAAGACGACTCCATATGAAGCATGGTATGAAAAGAACCCTAATGTTAAATATTTCAATTTTTTTGGTTGTTTAGCTTATGTTTATGTCGCTGATCAGAAAAGAAAGAAATTAGATCCAAAGAGTGAGTCTTGTATTTTTGTTGGGTATAGTGAACAAAGTAAAGCTTATAAGCTTTATAGTCCTATCAGTAATAGAATAATTATGTGAAAAGAAGTTATTTTTGATGAAGGGGGAGTGTATGATCATGTTAAAGATAAAGTCAATAGTGAGAAGTCTAAATCTATTTTTATTGATGGTGATTATGATGATATTACTAATGAGTAGCTCACACATACTTCAATGCCAAGTGCTACAAGTCCATTAAGTAGTCCCTCATCTAGTGCATGTATTCCAAGAACAACTTCAAATTCAAGTTATAGGTCTTCAAGGAAGATAAAAAGTTTAAGTGAAATTTATCAGCACACAAAATGCCAATCACATGAAGAATGTCTAATATGTGAGACAATAAATTATGATTTAATTACACACTCTGATTTTAAACCATCATGTTTTGAAGATGCATTGACTAATGATGTTTTAGTGTAATCAATGTAAGAAAAGATAGATTCTATTCATATGAATGATACTTGGGAGCTTACAAAGCTTCCATATGCCAAGAAAAAGATTGGTACTAAATAGGTCTATAAGACTAAGTACAACAGTGATGGAAGTGTTGAAAAACACAAGGCAAGGTTAGTTTCTAAGAGTTTTACACAAAGGTATGGCATATATTATGAAGAGACATTTGCACTAGTATTAAGACAAGAGACTATCAAAATGATGATTTCACTAGCATCTCAAAAGAAATGGAGCATGCATCACATAGATGTGAAAAGTGTCTTTTTGAATGGGTACTTAGAAGAATAAGTCTATGTAGAACAACCACAAGGTTTTGAAGTACAAGGTAAATAATGTCATATCTACAAGTTGAAAAAGGCTTTGCATGGCCTTAAATAAGCACCTAGAGCATGGTATGCAAGGATTGATGGATATTTTTAGCAGAATAAATTTAAAAGAAGTAAAAATGATATCCTTATTATAAGTTTGTATGTTGATGATTTGTTGTATATGGGCAACAATTCTAAGATGAAGGATGAATTCAAAATTGCAATGATGAATGAATTTGAAATGAAAGATTTAAGTCTTATGAAATAATTTATAGGGATGGAGGTTCATCAAAGTAAAGATGACATCTTGAATTGTCAAACAAAGTATGTAAATAATATGTTGAATAAATTCAATATGGTTGATTGTAAACCAGTCTCCACTCCAACTGCTCATGGATTTATTCTATGTAGATAAGATGGCGCTGAAAGAGTTGATGAGACAACTTACAGAAGTATTGTTGGAAGCTTAATATTTCTAACTCACATAAGACCAAATATTACTTATTTAGTTTCTCTTGTATCAACATATATGTCTGAGCCATCTGAAATTTATATGAAGGTAGCTAAGAGAATTTTGAGATATGTGAAAGGTACTATTGGCTTTGGTATTCATTATAATTCTACTAAAAAGTTTGAATTTTTTGGTTTTAGTGATTTTGATTGGGGTGGTAGTTTGGATGATCAAAAATCTACATCTGGCAATTGCTTTTCACTTGGTTTGGGTTTGTTTATATGGAGTTCAAAGAAGCAAAGTTAATTTGCTCTTTCATCTACAAGAGCATAATATATTGCAGTCACTTCAGTAGGTACACGAACATTGTGACTCCAAAAAGTTTCGAAAGAAATTGGAGAGAAATAAATTCAACCTATATTGATTTTTTGTGAAAATGTTAGTGCTACCAAATTAGCTAAGAATCGAGTGAATCACAACATGTCAAAGCATTTTGATTTGAAGTGCCATTTTATTCGAAATTTGGTTCAAAAGAAAGATATAGAATTAAAGTATATAAACACAAAGAAACAGATTGCAGATATCTTCACTAAAGCTATGATAAAAGTTTAGTTTTTGAAACTCCAAGATCAAATGGTTAGTTCACTCAACATCAAGGGAGAAAATGTTGGTTAATTGTTGTTGAGTCCTAGTTCTACAATAGTTTCAAACATGCAAAAATCATGCAATTTATTTAATTAGTTAATCTTTTTCTAGAAAAAAAATCCTTTGAAAAGGTGAAAATAACTTTAATTTATATTCCATGCAAATTATTATTTAAATAAATTTAGATTTTTTTTATTAATTACAAAAACATGTTCACATGCGATTCTATTAATACACTGTAATGAATCCTTATTTTTTATAAAAATGATTTGAATAAATATTTTTATTTTTATTTTGACTATTAAGTATTTCTTTTACATTTTTCTGATTATGAATATTACACATATTTAACTATAAGTTTCTGATTTCTATTTGAATAGTAATTTATTTTTATATATTTAAAAATATTCAATACTTCTGGTTCCACATGTAAACCTTTTATATCTGTACAAACACTATGGGTCATACACTAAACCTTAGGGCTTATCATCGTCATCAGAGGTTAAATTTGGCGGCTGTTTACATGTTTTTTGCTTTTTAAACCATAAAATACAGTGAAAAATATTTTTAACCGTTTAAACAAATGGGTAGAAAAATAGAGAAACTATCAATATGACGTTCAAAAAGAAAAATAGGGCGTTTAAAAATATTAATATAAAAATATTAACATACAGATAATGGGCTCTGCTATATGCCATCAGTCTAAGTTTTTAACTGCAATAATATTAATATATTTTAATGGAAGCTGGTACGTAATGCAACATGCTACATTCAGTAAGTAGTGTCATTTGACATTGACTCACGATTAGAGGTTAAATTGTTTCAGAATGTCGTATCACCAGTCGAATGCGTACAGATACTGTCTACGAGGCACTGCATTTATTGGTCATCTCATCAGAAATCTTGATTCACATCTTTCTTGGTTAAAAAATTCTATCCTCTGCCAAGTTGATCATCGGTCTACCATTACATTCCTGTTCCTTGCTTGCCTTTTCCTAATTTGTGCATTCCCGGACTTCGATTGTCAAATGCTGTTGTGTTCTTAAACTCTATTTGGGTCGTCTATAAAACCCCATGTTTGTTGTGTGATACAAAATGCTATGCAATCTTCCAAGTAAGTAAAAAAGGCTGAACGCTGATACAAAAGGCTATGCGATCTTCCAACAATGGAAGAGTTTTGTTGCTTTATGGGATTTGGTATGTAGTTTATTTTTGTTGTTTTTATAATTTAGCGTGATCTATTAACCATTCATTTATTACATATCCATAATTTGGGGTTTCTTTTGATACAAGATTCAATTCTTTTTAATTTTTTTAAAAAAAAATTTGAGGTCCAACTCTCATATTAATATTGAGGTTTTTGTTTTTTATGTAAAGCCACCCACACCAAAACTTAGAAATAGACGAATACTTGGTGTTTAAAGAGGAATGAGTGGTAGTGGCAACAACTACATAAGTGAGGATATCATCAAGTTCTTTCTTAAGTCATGAATTTTTCCAGTGTTAAAATGATTTCATCCTACTCTATTTTTATTCTTAAAACTCTCATTTATACAATGAATTATATTCTATCTTCAGGGCAATGCTTGATTTAGCATCAGGGAAAATTAAATGTAAAGATTTAAAAAAAAACAATACAATTTTTTCTATTGCTACACTTAAAAATTATATTTTAATAGAATACACTTCATGAAACATAATAGGAGAGAAGTCATTTGCAACAACACATTCAAGGATTGCATGAAACAAGATGAACTCAATCTATACTTGACATTCAAGATGGATCACTTCAACACATAGTGAAAATGGACTTAGAGTATAAAAAACATACTTATAATTAGATTAAGTACAAATAAAGGTAAAATATACATTGACACATATTTAAAATAAAATAAATAATTTATATCAATAATATCATTGTTATATCATTTTAATATATGAAAATATATATTTTTTAATTTATACGAAAATAATGAAAGTTAAAAATAAAAAATAAATGTTTTGTGCAAGGTAACATTAGTATAAAAATCATCATAAAAAGTTGTCTTGACAAGCATAGGTGACCGTCAAATTTAACGCCTTATCGTCATGCACCGCTCTTATCCATGCCTTGTTTCTTTTTGCCACGTGAAGCACGTACCATAGCTACATCACAGTTCTTAACTTCACGAAAAGACAGGGAAAAGAAGTGCCAACTGTAATATTGAAATGCTTGGGAACAATCAAAAGAGTTGTCACCCGTAAGTGGAGGAGGATCAGCAGATGCAGACCCAAACACAGGCAATTCATGTACAATTCCATCGCGAATTAAGAACTCCAGAGCATACGTAAATTCAGGAAGATCAGAACTGAACGTCTTGAAGCTATTACTAAACACAATCATCTTATTCAATCTCTCAATTCGCCAATTCGCACAGATGAGATGGTTATACATGAAGGCCGGAACGCCCGGCATGAAAAACACAGTGGGCTTCTCCACAATGCGCTTGCCTTGTTCGTTTTTCGAAATCCAACCGCAGTCGAATCTCTGTATAACTTTTATTTCCGGCGGCGTAACGACAGGGTCGAAGACGGTCACATCCTCCACCCATTCAAAATTCCGCTTCAACAAAATCGCGAGCCCTAATTGCAGCCGGGATACTTCCCACTCCTTGATATTCCCGATCCCGTAGACGATAACCGGTAGCTTTAAATTCTCCGAGACTTTTGAATCCATACTTTTAACCCTTTCAAAATGTCGAATAAATTCCGCACTCTTCATCGATTCAACGAACTCTGTATAAAACGACGATTCTTCCAACCGACGTATGGAGAACTGAACTGCGTCCGACATGGCAGCCTCCTCGGGCGTCAAGTCCGACATGTCAACGGGTTGCGGAGGCGGCGGCGGTTTGATGGAAGATGTTCGCCTACGTGGACCGGGGAGGGAATTGCGGAGCGGTTCGGGGAAATTGTCGAAGAAATGCCACATCATACCTCTGAACCCGTGGCGAATCGCAACTAGCTTGGGATCTGGCAGGTCGCCATCGAAACCAAAATGAAAGTTCCACCATTTGGCCCTGCTGACGTAATCGTTGTTCCCTCCGAGCAATGGTACCGGAAATTCTTTCAGATGCCCCAAATTGTGGACTACTGCGGAGGGATACTCAATTTCCGGTAAATCTGTGGGCAGAGCGTATGTCCATTCCTTAAGAGGCCTGCCCAGTATGATGATTCTGTTAAGGTCCTGCGGCATCTGATTGGCCTTCAGTATGTTATTCCACAGGTAATATTTACAGCCGGGAAGAAAAAACACAGTCGGTCTGGCGACTGTTTTGATGTCTGTATCGTTGGCTGAGTGGCATTTGCATTGAAGATGACTTATGACGTTGCAATCGGATTGAGAGAGGTTTTGATCGTAGATTGTTATGTGCTCGGCCATGCTCAATTCTGTTTTCAAGAGGATTGCAAGGGCTAACTGCAAGCGGGACTGCTCGTCGGCTTCGATGCTTCCGATCTCATACATTACCATTTCTAATCCTGAATCATCGACATTTGGCGCCGTGTTTTTCACCCTGCGTATTTGGGTGCTGAAATCTTTGTCCTGCAGTTGATTGACAAGCTTTTTATAGAATGTTGTTTCCTTTACAAGATCAATGGAGGAGTTTACATTTTGGAGCAGTGTGAACTCTGTGCTCGTCAATGTAGTTGTTTTGTCCATGGGTATGTGCGGTCTTTATAAAAGAGAATAATATTTTTTTGAGCGAGAGAGCTTTTTATAGACAACTGATTTGGTTGCTCTAAATGAAGGGCCGCCAAGATATGGCTGTATCCTTTGGAAACTACTATGTTATTTGTGTGACTTGAACTTGTGATCTACTAAGTTAAAAGTTAACAAATATGGTAGATTGTACAATGAATGAAAAATTATTAACAGGAAATATAAGGATATATATTGCACAACAATTATAAAGACAAAATATATTGTATAATTAAATGATACATTTTGATAGATCTTATAAATCCATTTGGTTTAAAGAATATCATCTTCATTATTATTGTGTGTCTTTATGGTAATAATTTTCTTCATCATTATTGTCATCTTCAACATCATCTCCATTGTTGTTATTGTTTTCATCTTTTTTCTCATCCTTTTTCTTCTCTTATATAATGTAACAATGGTTGTGTAAATACCGCGTGAAACATAATATATAAGGGCGTTGTAAAATTTAATTATATTTTTTATGTGAGTAAAGATAAAAAATAATGTAGGCCATTTTTCGTAACATGGTCATTATATCAAATGTCTCTCCTCTCTATTATCATTGTAGAATGCCTCTTATCACAATTAGTTGTTTTATTTAAAAAATAGAAATTAAAAAACCTCTTCTTCTTTTATTTTGTTTTAAGTGTATATTATATTAAAATATATAAAATTTTAAAAAAAGATTACATTTTTCAATCATATTTTCAGTGCAAACAAGTTTCAACTTTTTTATTGTACAATCTTAAATTCTAACTATCAATATATACAAACATCCATGCACAACTAATAGATATTGTGATATTCACCTTGAAAGCATTTTATTTAACTTTAACTTCTACAAACCACCACATTTCAAATATGGTAATCACATTTGGATTATTCCAATAGAACAAGTGTTGAGAATGCAATTGTATTGTCAGTATTGCGCTGCATTTTGCCACAAGAAATGTTAAGTTTCTCTGATCAATCTGCATTATATGTATTGGTTTGTCAATTGGGTAGGGCGAACCCAATTATTATGGATGGATAGGTGAGATTATTGGGCTTATTGTTTGCCTCAATAACCTCCTCTATACATCCATTAGATGATCCAAGACCAATACAACTGCTCTATCATTGGAATGTGAGGTTATGGCTTCCTCGAGCCTCAGAGCTACTGTCTTAGCTGTTGCCAACCATTCTCATAACTTACTATTATTGGGCTTGGTCTCTAAGTCCTCTACTCTACCGACTGCCTCAAATCATGTAGCCCTTGCTCTTCTAATAGGTTACAAGAAAAGACTTGCTATAAAATAAGCTCACTCCAAAAACCTGATAACATCCTCTCGTATCTCCCGTGTATGGCACCAAACTAATAAATCAATCATGATGATCCAATGTTATGATACTACATCAAGATGAAAAATGCAATTCGTTTGATTATCATGCCTAATATAATAAAAACAAAAGATTGCATTATTGTGAATACCATATTATTTGGATCATCGTCTTGAATGGCATGCAATGGGGTATCATCAAGGTGGTCCTCCTCATTCTATGTAGGTACATCGATGTGGGCTTGTTGATGCAATCATGATTATGGGTCTTAATGAAGAGATATCTTATATCATGCAACATTTAAAATTGTATAACAAGAAAAATACAAAGCGTAACAATAATAAACATTTGGTTTCAGTAATCAAGAATTACAACTTACACACAAAATGAAAATAACACAATAATCTCAAATGAGATTCGTTACAATAAACCATCAGATCTCTATATGCTAACTCTTGACATTTGTAAGTATAATTAAATTTTAAGGTATCCACTATCATCTAAATACTTAAGGTCGCTACCTCTTTGGCTCAAGTAGAGTGGAATGTTTTTATTAACACAAGACTCGTATACTTACAATAATGCTCAACAACCCACTATCATCTTTAAATATTTTTAACACATCATTGTGTGCTAAAAACATTAAATGTTCATTAAAATCTCAATATACATTAACAAATCATAACATAAAGCATCACAACAAAGCACATCACAATGTGACATTAAATGAAACCATAAAAACCTTCCATTATTCAATAAATTAAATGTAATATAGTTAGGAAATTCAACAACTCTTCACCCATAACACAACACAAGAACACATATCCACATAGGAGAAGTTGAATGGAAATCACAACCCTACAAAGCTAAGTCACAATGAAGCACAAATAAAACTCCTGCTTAGAAATCACCAAGCAAGATTTTTATGCAGAATTTAATCTTTTACATCACAAGAATTCTCTCCTCATTCTCTCTACATGAATCTTTGTGCTTATGTTAAAAAAAACAAATACTTTTAAAATGAACTCACACAGATCTTCACAAGTTAAACTAAACTTAAACTAAGACTATGCGCATTGTTAAAGCTATGCAAAATAACAAACAATAAAAATGTGTGCACAAAGACTAAGTAAAACATTATAAAAGAATTGCATGTAAATCTTGAGACTTGCATAAAATTACAAAGTGCATATTTTTTGACTAAGTATTAGATTAAGTATTTTTGGTTGATGTAAGATTACAAGTGAATTTAGATGCTCCCACATCATACACCCCAAGAAAAAGAAACATGGGCTCCTACTCATGTGCAACATAAAAGACATCTGCTATAGGTATTCCTTGTTTTACAACATTTGATGCATTTATCTATGTCACATCTTCAATTTCTAATCCCTTCCAATTTATATATATTCTTTGTCATGTATCATCTTACTAAACTGGAAGCAATTAGCCTTTCAACTTCCTCACACACCTTCTCAAGACTGCGCACCTCTAATCAACTTCTTAAAAATTTGTGACTACTTTACCCTTCATGTTATGGATACAAATCTGACACATTTTAAAGATGTGATATGTCCTTCCCTTTAGGTAACTCCATCTCACATGAAATTTTTGCAAACTTTCACAATACTTTATTTGACCCAATATTTTTTTACTTCATCTTGTCATAAGTTAATTTTGAAAATATTTATTTCCTAAAGTGTGATAAGACTAAGTCTCCCTTATGATATAAGACTTCCCTTATTTTCACATTTGCATGCTTCTTATACTCCTTAGTGTTTCTATCCAATTTATTGTGCACTGTCTGATGTAAGTCACACATATACGCAATAAAATATTATGCTTTAACATTCTTCCCTTTATTATTTTTGATGTTACGTAATTTTGTAACACTTATTACATGTTGACCCATACATAATATGAAATTATTTTCTTCCAGTACTCCTATTCACTAAATTGTTATAAGCAAACTCAACTTGCACCATATTACAACCTAATTCTTTGCTAAGCAAACTACTGATTATCCATGGATATTTATAGTTAATAATTTGATTTGATTTTTTTAAGCTAAGCTTTGACAAATATGTTATTATGAGACATTAGGATATTGATTATATTGCATGATTACATTGCTATGAGTTAGTTGTAGTTATATGTTTACATTACGAACATATTGATTTATTATTTCAGTTATATTTTATAATATATGCTTATCATGATATTATGGTCTAACTACTTATTATGAGGTTGATGTAACAGAACTCATCCCTTAGAGTTTAACAGAGGGAGAACATCATCAGAGAGGGTGATGTAGATAGAGATGTCAAAATATGACAGAGAAATTGACTAAAACCTTACACACACCACATTGGTTAGCACATATTAGATACACAATAATTGGTTAGCATAATGTGTTTTGATGTCATTTAAATTAGATAGTTAAACATGGTTACTAGCATAGTTTAATAGTTTTATGTAAATTATCTTGCGTGATTTGCATAACTAGATTAAATTTTAGTTATTAATAAATGGATATATCATTAAATTGTCATAGCATTTAGAGATGGTAATTTAATTAGTAAGGCAACACACAGAGGAAAAGAGAAGAAGGCAAGAGAGCATGGGAGAAGGAGAGAGAAGACACAAAAAAGGGGGATTGTAGAAGAAGAAGATAGTGGAGTATCTTATTAGGTAGGTGATGTAATTTAATTTTGTATATTCTTGTTGAATGTTATAGTAAATAGGTAATATCATAGTAAATTACTATAGGAATTAATTGTATATACATGTGCATATTAAAATAGGTTCATTATGAAAAGCTCAATGATTTGAAGGAAAATAAGGTGACCTATACAGAACTACATACATAATGACTTGCATAAAAATATGTATATACATTAGTTTGAAAAAATATTATACATGCATATGATAATAAGTTCTATATATTATAAGCATACTATATATATGATTTCTATATTAGCATAACACATATCATGTTAGTATGGGCTTGTTAAATAACTACGCATATTTACTAACATATCAATTGACCCTATGTTGTATAGTAACATATTATGAAGTTACGATATATGATTTTTATACTATATTAATTATAATAATAAAGTAATATGCCTTAAGTTGAATACTATATAAATTATCTTTATATTAAATTTTATATGCTACCAATACATCAATTGATCTAGGGACAAATCTCTAGCAAAAAGATAGTTCAAATATAGGTAAATCCTTCAATAAGATTTAACTTGTGATCTTTAGTTTGGTTTAATTATTTAACTATAATTATTATTTGCCTATTCACACCTTCCATGCAAGCATGAAAAAATTTAAGATCCATCCATTTCTAATCTTAAATTCTAGGTAAGAATATTGGACTAACACATTTGGATAATTTATTGTCCTTACTTTAATTCGAGGGATAACATAATGTTCTGCCTTCACCATTGTTTTATAATGTCCAATTCATGTCTGATCAAAATAGCCATTGATTTTCTGACTAGAAATCTCAAATTTTTAAGACAATAATTCTCCTATTTGTAGTAATGTCCAATAGGTCTTAGGGTCTTTCCAATGTATTATATTCAGAAGCATCAAAGGATAAAGTTTTTATGCATATGACTGTCTTTGTGAAGGGCCTAAATTATGTCAAAAATATATTGGTCCAACAGGCCATGCAATATTTGGTTCCTCTACATCTACCCTATTTAAAGAAATTGGTGTATTTGCCATTAATTATCCATTTCAATATATAATTATACAATGCTTCTTTTGTCAATATTTGTGCGCCTACCTCATCAATTTAATTGGGCTAGAAAGGAATCAATATTATAACAACAAAATTGGAGGTGACTTTGACTATGCAATAAAAATATTATTATACAACCTGGTTAATATCGGATGGTACAAACATGGAAATCATGATCAGTATATGAAAATAGTATGCAGATGCTTATATACTAATACCATGTGTTGGTCAATATATTGCCTATACCTTATTAGATAAACCTTCTATTTATGTCCATGGATCTGAGAAAATATTGGGAATGTTATATATAAGTATTATAATCTGATCTATAGGGGAATGTTATATATATTATTAGAACATAAGTAGCTTCTACAAGAGAGATATGTATAATTATCCCTCGATAGTAATAACTTTTGTATCAAATGACTATGAACATCACTTTGATCTTCTTAGAAATATAATGGGTTTTATTTATAAATGTATGTAGATAAGAACCATAGTTAAATTCAGGTACATATAGATAAGTATACATACACTAAGTAAAGGTGAATACTTCACTATTTGGGATTCTCATCACATGAATAAAATGGTAGTATGGGAGTTATGTATGTATTTTGTAATATTTGTTATATGGGTGCATAAATATAAAGAATATACCTATGTTTATAGTGTTATTGATGGTGCAAACTATACTATATGGATTTTTTGTATCATAAAATCTTACTTATACATGCATACAACTCCCTGAAAATATAAAAAATGTTAGAATGGAATATTATATGTTTCATGTGAACTGAGACTTTATTTAATATAACTAGTTGTTTGAATATAAGCTTATGTTTTCATTGATTCATAGTTACTTTATTATGACTAGTTATAGTATTTAATATTTATGCTTAAGAACACTAGACTATGATAATATGGGTTATCATAGAGTGTAGTATATTTGCAAATCTATGTAGGTAGGGATAAAAACTATGAAGGAGTATTAGATTATTGAATTCCTTATCTTATAAATATTATCAATATATTTTGTGATAAAGAAAGAATAACAATTGTTAAAATCATATGGAGTTCTTGACTTAGAAATATAATTAACCATTAAGTATTTATATATCATTTATATGCTTATATATAGTACATATTATGTTATATAATTATTCGTATATAGTAAAAATATTCACTCATGGACTTAAGCAACCATATGAAAATATTACATATATAGGTGCATTGGGTCATATGCTTAAGCTTATAGTTAAATGAATGGTTATATTGAGTTATAAGGTGTCTGAAGGACCAAAATTATAACCATATGGAAGCAGTCCATAAAAATAAAATTAAGTTATTTAAATGAAAGTTTATGGTATAACTTGATTAGAAGCTATTTGACTCTTTGAAAATGACATAATTGATGATTGATATATATATACATACAATAATGAAAACTAGTGAGTGATACATATTGTGAGTAGATTAAAATATATAAGTGTTTAAACATATATATCAAATATTAGTGCATCGTAATGTGTGCCTATAAGTTATATTTTTTATAATTTTTATTATGTAGTATAAACATAAGATATACTCGGTTGGTATAAACTATACTTGTCTATTATTTCAAATTAAGAGATATTTGATTCTTAAAATTGTGAGACTGATTATTTATGATTGAGTAGTGTGCTCATGTACAATGAACTATGATATTTTGAGATGTCATAAAGTATATTTTTATTTGAAAACTGCAATCTAAATATATGTTATATCTAGGAGGTATAAACTATAATTAATATGTCTAGATTCATTTATACTTTTGATAGACTAAATGTGTGCATGTTGAACATTTTTATGAATAGCATGTTTTATGATAGTTAGTAGAAAGTATTGTATTTTGTGTTTATGAAAAATAAAGTGCAACCTAATATATATATATATATATATATATATATATATATATATATATATATATATATGAAATTCAATTGATAGAATAATTGTATGTTTTTTTATTATTCCTATGCTTAGCATGTTATGTGATTGATAGTAAGACGTAGTTAGAATGAAACTATTGATTTTACTATGTTAACCATATCTTGCATTGGTATTACTGAGTAAGTAGTGAGATAGACTTCACTAACTTACTAGTATCATAATGTCAGATGAAGGTAATTTGATTAAGTGATGTGTATAAAATTGACTGATTCTTAAATAATTATTTATTATTGAAAATTTTAAAATTTTTAATATTTAATGTGATATTATAATTTCATGAGTATGATTTGCATGTTTGTTTGATACCTTGCAATCAAACAAGTTTTTATGGTACATCGCACATTTAATTTTAGAAATTATACAACACATGGGTACTAGTTTGTTTCTTTGAATTTTTATACCATAATTATCTACTCATTCATGAAGAGCCATTATCTGATGGGATTAGTGAAGGGGGTTGTTGGTCCATGTTTGGTTTGAAAAAGTGCTCAAATGATGCTCTCCCTTCCTAGAACAGTACTAATTTTGAGATGACACTTGAGATTGCCACATATACTATAGTCTAGGGAGCCATATGTATTATATATATACATTATATTGTATAATATTTATCATTAAAATATTATTAGGATGAGCTGTAATTATTTATTTATTGTATATTGACAGCAGTGGTAGTAGACATGTATTGGTTGTGACTGGTTAATTGTAATTACTTTATATATTTATATTATGATGTATTTCTTATAATGATAGTGATCAGTGATGTATGATGTAGTATGCTTCATTTATAGTTATCATGTTTAAATTATGTTATATGATCACTAATTAGATTTTTGTGGTGTAATCTATATAAATTATATGCGTGTTTAAATTTTAAAAAACCATGTATTTCTAGGTAGATTTCATTGGAGATGTTACACACCAAAATAAATCCTATGTTCCTCACTTCTCTTTAGTCAAACATGACAAAAATTTACCCATATTTTTATTGATTACCTTTATTTTTCCATCCATCTAAGGATGATATGCTACACTAAACTATAGTTTAGTATTCAAGTTATTCCATAATGTCCTTAAAAAATGTCCACCAATTTTTGGATCTGTATCTAATATTATGCATTGTGCCCTAACACACACACCATTTTATGAAACCTTGCAGCAAATGAGGACCCAATATTGTTGAATATCTTATTCAAGGTCTTATAAACCTTATATATCTAGGACACTGGTTTAAATTTGCAAAAGTCTAAGGTTGTCCTTGAAGTCTACATTTACATAAATTTGAATTATGAAAATCAAAGTTTGAATGATCATTTTGATTTATCTTAAACCTCCTTAGATTTTCATAATTTTCATGATTTATTTGGTAAAATGGCACTAGTATCTCTCATACTAGTGTTGCCTTTATTTTTTGTATGATCGTAGGACTATTGATAAATACTTGTAAAACATTCACAGACTGGGCCTTATTTTACTTTATCTAAGGCCTAGATAGGTTGCATTCTCACATTACCTGGAGGATTCATGCCTTTGAAAAAGTTTCTAAGTCTTAAATGTTTTTGAGCTTTGACAACTCAATAGATGACAATCCTACATTACACGAAACCCTTCAACTTCCAATAAAATTCTAAGTGTTTGAAGTCTCTGAACTCTAAGAACACACCATGTGGTGTATTTACATGAATCTGGAACCATGGAAGATTTCAAATGAATTTAATCCTTTAATGGTTATAAGGTTTCACAGTTCTAATAGCTTGATAGGTGGCATAATTATGTTAACTCAAAACCATGAAAGGATTAAACCAATTCTAATGCCCCCAAGGCCCTACTATCTAATATCTTTGAGCTTCCAAGATCTAGGAACATGACAATCCGAATTTTTTTATTGTCCCAGAGCTTCAAAGAGTAAATATTAAGTTAATGGATTAATGCTTCTGTGGCTATGAGCCTTTGAGATTTTAAGTCTCCAAGATCACACCACCTATCATCATCCCATTAACAAAGAGTACTCACATAGATGTACATAGTTCAAATAGTTTATATAGCTGAGGCTTTGAGTCTTTGAGTCCCTGTAGCATAGATTTTCTTTAGTGGTGAATCTTCGTTAATTCATGAATATTCTATTTTTTGAAGTCATCATTAAGCAATTTTTTGGCATAGCCAATAACATGTGATCACTTAAATTTTATGATAGAATTTAAATTTAAGGGTTAGCTTGCCTATTTTTTAAAATAAATTTTCTCTTATAAATGTATGTCACCAGTGCCAAGAAAGCCAATAGGGGCCATTCACCATTATATATAATATATTAAACTTTTTGCCCTGATGATATTTACTCCTTGAGCATATTAAACTATCTCAAGTGCCAGTATCTACTATCAAGCTTATATAAATAACAGTCAAATGTCTACAACCAAGTGTCAAATGATAATAATTAGGTATCAAATAATAGCAACTTAGGGTTAAGTGACAACAACCAAGTGTTAGACAACAATGACCAAATGTGAGACAAAAATGACCAGGTGTTAGATGACAATAAGTAGGTGTTAGATGATAATAATTAGGTGTCAAAATACAACAAGTAGGTGTCAAGTGACTGCAAGTAGGTTTAAGATGATAGCAACCAGTGGTCAGATGACACTAAGTAGGTGTGAAATGGGCTTGAGTGTTTTAATGGTTTATGTTTGTCTTTTGGTCAATGTGTTAGGGATTAGTTTTGTGTTTTTATTTCATTTATATGCATGGATAGAATCCTTATAGTAATCTCTAAAGTAATAATATTTATTTTAATGCGTAGTTCCATTGCTTTGGTAGGTGTTTTTTTAACCTAGATTCGAGCTCTCTTAGGGTTTTTTGTGTTGAATTTAGGGTTGTTCATTCATTTTTTATTTAGATTAAATGTTTAAGCATGCAAATGGGTGATTGGATATTTTTTCCATTCTTTGAATTATTTATTGTATCTCCATGGACCAAGTGGTAGGTAACTATAAGTAGTTATTAGAAGGTAACAACAAATGTTAGATGACAACAACCAGGTGTCAACCAAAAAGAAATAGGTGTTGAAAAATAGTAATTAGGTGTCAGATGATAACAAATAGGTGTCAGATGATAACAAGCAGGTGTTGGGCATGTTGAGAGACTTTAAGGATATATCGAGTGATTGCAACCAACTATCAAGTGACTAAAAACAAACATTATTTTTCTACAATGTTGATTTGATGGTTTATATTGAGTGTTAAATCATAAGGGAAATTTAAAAAATAGAACATGTTATCTTATTTCAGTTAGAGGGAAAACACAAGTATACATATTAAATTTTATAATGTTATTATTTACTCATTTCTATTAGGGTTCAATAGTAATTAATGTCTATAACCATTTAACTTGTAGAATCCATTGATAACAATATCAATATTATGTCTCCACTTGAAGGTGTACCTGGGTATGAAATGTCAAATAGAGGTATCAAATATTAAAAAATTTTATTTTTATTTATTTGAAATTTCATATTAAGATTCAATAATAATGACAAGTCTACAACCATTTTTCATGTAGAATCCAATGATAACATGATTGAAGATATGCCTATATTGGAAGACATACTTGAGTATGAAATTTATAGATAAAAGTACTAAATATTATTTGATTTAGTATTTTGTTATTTATTTGCACTTTTGTTACAATTTTTATTAATAATTAGTCTAAAATCATTTTGCATGCAAAACTTAATGATAATAGTATCAAAGATAGTCCTCCACTAGAAGACATCCCTATGTATCAAATGTCAAATATAGGTACTAAATATTATATGATTTATTATTTTATTAATTCCTTACACTTTTGTATTAAGGATTAATTTTTAATAGTAATTATAATTTATATACTCATTTTACAAGTAAAACCCACTAATAATAATTTTGAAGATATTCCTCCACTAGAAGACGTCCCTAGGTATGAAACACCCTTAAATTAAATTCAAGAAAAAGGGGATTTGAGGATATCATCATGATTTTGATGATGATTACTTAATACTAGATGAGATTTATTCTCAACCAAAACAATATTCAGTTGAAAAAAACACTAAAACTCTATGTGAAAGAAGAGAAGTACATGAATAATTAGAAAGTCATTTAAGTTTAACTGGGTAGCTAAATACTCATTTATTGAAACTATAGAGCAAGAAATCAGTACTGGAACACCAATAGAATGAAAATGTATAATATGTAGTTGGAAACTTGAAAAGGACCATACAACACAACTCAAGTTGGACACAATTGAGAAACATTATGGCAAAATATATGAGTTGATAAAAGACAGATAGATAAATCAAAAGAATAGTGAGATCAAAAAATGCAAAATAATGCATGCATCAATGTTATGCAAAAGAGTATCAAAATCATTAGAAACATCAACAACACCTCATTCAGAAAGGAGGAACAATCACAACTCAGTTTTAAAAATTTGCTCATGTCAATCTACTTGCCAAAACTATATACTTTTCCACTTTTTATCACATTCTGAAAAGAGATAGACCAATATTTAATTTTTTAAATTACATATTTTTTCTTAACATATTAAATTGCACATAACATTCCTCAATCACGTTAGATAGATAATAGTGCTTTTGAGATGGAAAAATGCTTCACAATGATTGAAAAATAGGATTTGAAAGATAAAATAAAAACAACTTAGTTTATCTCACTATAAATTGACAAGGTAATAGCAATTGACAAAACATCATGGATTTACATGCATGTTTATAAATTTGAGAACCACTAAAGACAAACTCATTATATTTAAGCAAAATGATAGAAAATTATAATGTTGAGAACCTCTATAAATTGGTTATTTTTAATTTGATGGATATTATTTGGATGGATTATTATGATATAGGTACCAAGTTGGTGTGTGTTGGTGTATCAATAGTGAAAGGGAATAGAACTAGTCTTTATATTCAACTACATATATTAGGTGCCTTATATATCACTACAATCCATTACATGGCACATAGAATGAATATTGCTTGCAAAATTGTAGGTACCTTTTAAAATGTAGCAAAAGTGGTGGAGTTTATTCATGACTTACATGTGTACATGTCAAGTAATCCAAAAAAAGTTTCTAGAGTTTCATAAATTTGCTTGGAGTGACTAATAGGAAAATAAAATTAAAATATGTTGATACCAGATGTATTCCTTTGTATGAAGTTGCATGTAGGATATTTGAAGAATATCCATTGTTAGTAGGTTTTGAGTTTAAATATTGGATGAAATTTAACAAGGCAAGATATTTATTATACCATTTGACATATTTTGAAACTATGCTAACATTATTTGGTATTATGCCCATGCTAGAATAAATGCATTGCTTGACAAAACATGTGCAAGAGAGATCTATATATATTGTTGACTCATACATTTGAAGAAATATGTTTGTCAATCTTTTGATATATTAAATAACTCAAAAGATGGTTTTAAGGGAACAATATTTGATAATTAGAAAAAGATATTAAAGACCATAAAAACTATTTAAAATTCAATATTAATGATCATATTTTTATTCTCATTAATGAAAAAGAGATACCACTTCACAGTTTACAAAGACAAACTAATCTGGCTAAAACAGAAATTGAAGAAGTACCTATAACATGGGTTCTTTATGATAATGTAATAAATGAGTCACGATTGAAATTTTAGAAATTTTATCTACTAAAATTTGAGATTATTTTCAAAGAGATGAGTTTATTGAAGATATGGGAGTCGTGAATCCTATGTTTTGGAACATTTTAGAGGGTGAAGAATTAACAAGTAATTTATTTATCAAATACATAGTTATTCTCATCAATCATTTTAGTAAGTCTGCAGGAATTAATGGAGTTGAAGTTGAAGGTATTTTATAAAAGGATTTAGTGACAAAATAGTCAACTCATTTTGTAATTACAATGATTGAACAATATTAGTCATTAAATGAACCAATATAAATAGGTGTTATTACAATGTTGTGGAAGAAACTATATCCCAATAATGTTCTGCAAGAAACTATTAGTGAATATTTTTGATTGTATGAATTGTACTAGGCAATGATTTTGGGGTCTATGGAAGATGAGAGGGTATTCAAAACATTATATTTTATTGAATCAAAATTTAGGAATAGATTGGATTAAAAACTTGACACCTGTTTGAAGTTGTATGTTTCAAGTTATGTTATGGATGCGTTTCATATGAAAAAATGATTTTAATTTGGATTTCTCTCACTGAAAGAAGAATTATTAATACAACTGCCAAAGAAGTCCATAAAAATTCTTCTAAAATAGTACATACAAATGCATGTGATGAAATACGGTTGCAAAAGGGTTATTGTAGTTACCTAAATTTTAGTTTGTATGTATTTAAAATCTATTTAAATTAAATGCAGTCAAGAAATAAATTTTTGTTGTTTGTTAAAAAATATTTTATGTTTATCATTTATAAATATCTTACATACCTCATTTTCTCAATTATATTGTTTATGAATCACTTAATTGATTTCTTTCCCAATTTTATTATGATTTTTTAAAATTTTACACCTAGTTTTACATTGTAACCTTTATCATTCTAAACTAGTGAGTTCTAAAAATAGTATATTTTTAGTATTATGTTTTTTTCAATTTTTACACCTTTTAACGAAATTTACATTGTTAAATCAAGAGAAATAATATTGAACGTTACAAGAAAACAATTGAACATTACACTGATTTATTATACATTATTACATAATCACCCACCATAATTTTAAAGTCTTAAAACATTTTATTGATTAAAAAAAAACATGTACATTCATAGAAATAAACAATAAGAGTATGGAAGCCAAAATTATAGAATATATTGTTTGGGACCAAATCTCAAACTAAATCCTCTGGTTATAATATTTACAAAACAAAAATACAATACCAAATAAAAATATCATTATTTTTTGCACTTAGGTGTTTGTGTGTGTTCTCTGACTAGCTTAAAAATCCACTTGGCTAGAAGTAGTGGTCTCTAAAAGGATCCCTGATTCCATAAGATCTTTTGCTATGGTATTGATATTTGCAAGACATGTCCTTTCATCTACAACAACATATCTAGGTGAAATCAAGGATGGGTCCTTTTCAAATTTCTCTTTAAACAAGATGTTAGGGTCCAAGCCATGTTCTCTAATGATTTTGTTCAATGTATTATTTTGCTTTTTCATTAAAACAAGTGTTTCTTTGAAAAAAATGGTCACATATATACTTTTGCATGTACTCTTCAAATGCATGTCAAGGACAATAACTTGATTCTTCAAATCATTATATTTTGATTGTAAATGAGAAAAAAATATAAATTAGTTAAAAATTATAAAATAAATTTAATTAAAAATAATAATAAACATAAAATTACCATGGATTTTTCCTTTTCTATATTAGAGATATCTACAAGGATTTTTTTATCCCTTTGTTGAGGTATGCTTGGAATTATGTGCTTAAATTCTTAATCCTATTTAACATTATATCAAGAAAATTATCATTAATGCTGCTACTCACTGCAATACTATTAGAATTTTTTTGGTTGAATAAAACATTAGTTTCTATAGGTTGATGTTCAACCATTGCACACAACTTGTTGCATTGGTTTTGGTTGTGAAAACATTTATTTATTTACTTTATCAAAACTTTTGCCCTATATTCCCATATTATTAATTCATAAAGGTTATTAATAACACAATCATTAACAAACGCCTTAGAACTATCTGCTATTAAATTGAAAATTAGAAAAAAGTGCATTAGTCATCATTTTGTAGAATCTCCTCAAGTGTGTTTATGTTAGGTGGATTGTCAAGGGTATACTGTGTTGCAAATGTTTTGATGGTCAGGGTCCCTGTATTATATTACGAAGATTAAAAAATGACATGGAGGTGTCAATATCAATCCACAAGAATTCCTTGTCAAGATCAATATTTTTAAGACATGTTATTCCCATTAAACTAGGGAGACTATTGAGTAAAATATTTGAAAACTCTGATGTTTTAAATTGCTTAGTGTCCCCACTCTTTGTTGGAAGCATTAAATGTTTCCCTCTTCTTGTATTTATAGGGTGGGCTAGTGGCGGTTGTGGTTGGAATTGGAATTTTTTCTTTTGAGGAGAGGAAGAAGGACCTATAAATCAAATTAAAAATAAAAAAATGATAAATCCTTTATTAACACTATTAATTTTATATATTTTGATCTTATTCTATTTATTAACCAAAAATAAAAACTTTTTATTAATTTACACACTTTTTTTGTAGCAGTTGAAATTGAATTCTAGAAGTTACAGCCAATGGTGGTTGTACTACAAACTATGTCATTGTAAAAATAAAAGAGATTTAAAGAATTACAATGATATGCTTATTTTTGTTAATGAAATCAATGCTGATAATGTGTATGAAGTTATACTGACAACATGAGGAGAAGGTTGAATAGTAACTAGTGGAGTCATGATTAAAATCTGCATCCATATTTTATTTTGAAATGGATGCACATATATAGATGATTCTATGTCACCTTCTATGTCTGTATTTGTAGTTGCCTCAAGGGGTTGATGACCCTTTATTATTGTATTTCTTCTTGAAATATTTTGAGATAATATTTTATGAAACAAATAAAAATAATATTTTCATCTTTAAAAAATCATTAGTTATATAATTATTTGAAAATATTTATAGTGGAATGAAACCTAACCTCTTGGTCTTCAAGGGAGATTGAGTTGACAAACATTTGGTGATGAACAGTCATTGGAATAGGTATAGATCTAAGTCATCAAAAATCTCATTGTATAATTTAATAATAAAATTGGTAGAGTAACATGTACAATTTTCATTTTGAATGACAGAAATCACATCATCCCTAATTCTATTTGATAGGAATGAACATCAATCAAATTATTGACCATTGAGAGTACATTAAATATAAAAAACTACCCAATATGGAATGTCCAAAAACCTTCTATGCAATACAAATTTGGCCTATAAAATCTCAATCATACCAAGAAAAAAAATATTTTTCACCATTTCAAATTTAAGCCCCTTCCACCTTTGAGGAGCTATAATTAAAAACACATTAAGACATTAATAAATAATGACTAATAGATATAAAACAAGTCTAAATATTTTATGAATTATAAAATAAAAAAATATAATACCATCTAAATGTAGTGCATATAAATACTCAATTTTTTTTGTCCTCATCGATTAATGTGGCCTTCGTTGTGAGCTCCTCTCTGTTAGGTTGTGGAGCTAAAAGCTTCACTGATGCAAACATGGAGGAGGTTGCTGGGTTGTTGAGTTGCAGAGTGAGTTGCAGAGGAACTAACATCGATCAGGCCAATCGACGTCGGTCATATTACAGTGCAAAAGCAACCGACGTCGGTTATGAGTCGGCCGACATCGGTCAAGATGTAGCTAACGTCGGCAACCTGTGTGTGCATGCAGTTTGCATGTGGGTTTTGGACTGGTCTATTTTTAGACAGGCAGTTTGCATGTAAAGACTATTTTTGGTCTTGAGTTGCGAGTCTAATTATTGTAATTAAGAAAGTCTAATTATTGTATGCGTGAGATCTATATAATAGACTCATGGGCTATATTGTAAAATTGTGCTAGAAAGCCATTGTGCTTGTAGAGAGAGCAAGAGTAGCTCCTCCTAGTTCCAAAGGGGTGATGAGTGTGTATGATCAGGAAGAGTTGCAGGTTGTGCAAGTTCTACTAGGAGATCCACTGGGGTACTAGTTGAAGAATCATGAGGACTTGGTGAGGCAAGGACAAGGGTTCTTCAGGTTGTAGAGATATCTACATGGTAAGTAAGGTCTATTGACTTGCAGGTGGCAGCAAGAGAAGGGAAGATCTACTTGGAGTACGGTTGTGTACTTGGTGTACTGGCAGTGTTGTTACTAACTGGTGGAGGTGAACAACAACTCTATGTTTGAGTTGATTGTTGTGACCATGATGAGAGAGTGAAGTGTTGAAGGAGAATTACAGGTGAACCCTAGAAGTGTGGGAGCTCTAGAGGTGTGGGAAGAAGTGTGGCATCTTATTTATTGTATTTTCTTCTGAATGAGTATTAATACAATTGGGTATTGTCTCTCATATCATGTGTTGTTTCATATTTCTAGTTACTTATCATTCTGGTTAAATTCTGTGTTTAGTTGCTAATACAAAGGTAATCAAGTGTGCCCTTAGTGGGCAGTAGGATCCTGACAGTTGGTATCAGAGCTTTTGGTTGGGTTGACTAACATGTGGTTCAGATCTGGTTAGTGTTTGTTGATTACAGGTTACTCTCAGGGGTTTCATATTGAGTGGGAGTATAGCAATGGCAGAAGAAAGTAAGCTACAAATGGAGAAATTGAATAGCACAAATGGTCAAATTGATGGAAAGAAAGAGCAGGTAAAGGAAGATTGTTGGTCGATAGAAGATCAGCGTGTAGAAGCAGATGTTGCAGGTGTTGTTGCACAGGTTGCTCTGGATAAATTAGAATCTTGGTCTATAGATTATGTTGCCTCTTTCCATGCAGCCCGAAATAGAGCATCTTTTCATGAGTATGTCCAGGGAGACTTTAGAGAGATTTATTTAGGGGTTGGTGAGCCTTGTCACATGGTTGGCAAAGGGGAAGTGAAGCTAAAATTACAGACAGATAACACACGGGTGTTGAATGAGGTCATGTAGGTACCAGTCTTGGAGATGAGTCTAATTTCTTCAGGAAAGTTAGGTGATGAGAGATGCATAGTAACTCTCACAGTGGATGCACTTGAATTAGACGGTGGTAAGAAAGTAGGTATCCTTTATCTATCTACTTATATTACTGATTCACCTTCTATTGCAGAGATGTGGCTTTGTAGGCTTGGTTACATATGTAAGAAGGGAATGCATGTTCTTAAGTGAAAGACAAATATCTTTGACAAACTTAAGAACTGGAAAGCCTTGGTGTTCATGGAGGAGATGACGGATAGAGATCAGCTGAGGGGACTGAATTATTATGAGTAGGGCTGTGTTAATATGGACAAGGGTTTGATCCAAAAGGAGCTCATGGGTAAAAAGTCATCACTCACAGGCGAACACAGGTACTGACATCGATCAGGAGGAACCAACGTCGAACAGACAGGCATCGACGTCGGTCATGTGCAGATCAGCAGAGTCAATGGTGTTAGGCAGCAAGAATCGACATCGATCAGAAAGGAACCGACATCAGTAGAAGGGACACCATCGTTGGTTAGGGAACTGATGTCAGCAGTAAGGGTCAGTCGTAGGGAATCGACGTCGGTCGGGTGCAGATTGGGAGATGGCCGAGATCGGTCACTGGAATGGATGTTGGGCAGACAACAAGCTGTCAAGGAGTCTCAAACACCCATATGGAGGATTGAAAGGGTAAGTGGACCTCATATTCATTATTCACCTTCTTACTTGTTGCTTACTGATGGTCAAGAACCAGGAAGATGTGAAGAGGCAATGCAATTAGAATCTAGGAAACAGTGGAAGCATGGCATGAATTCTTCAGAAGAGAACCAAGTGGGAGATTTGGTAGAGTTGCCAGCCAGGATGAAAGCACTGAAAGATGAACAAATTCCTAGGTTAAAGAAGAGAGTGGATGGATACGTGAGATGAAAGGCTAGGGTATATGGTATTGAGGAAGCTACAGGATAGTGGTATAGGTTTTTTGATAGGTGGATGACAAAGCAGGGCTTTAGTCAATGTTAGTGTAACTATTGTGTTTGTCTTACTAGGGTGGATGATGGTCGCGACATTCTCTTGTTACTATATGTGAATGGTATGCTTGTTTCAGGTTCGTACATACAGGGAGTTGCTGAGCTAAGGGTAAGGTTAGTTCAGAGGTATGTCATGAAGAATTTGGGAGCAGTGAAATTCTTTGGCATAAGAGACATGGAAGATCACAGGTTGATTTTGTCTCCAGTGGGAGCTGATGTGAAGAAGGTGTTGGTGGGGTTCAATACGTAAGATGCAGAACCAATAAGCACACCAAGGGCTGGACAGTTCAAGCTGAGCTTAGAACAGTGTTTGAAATCACATAAGGTCTAGTGTAGACCTGAGTTTTCCCAAGCAGTGGGAGTTGTCAGAGAGTTTGGAGCCAATTCAGGGAAGGTGGATTCTCAGGTATTTGAGAGGGACCAGAAACAGAGATTCATGTTATGTAGGGTTAAGGTTTTTACTACATGGAGTTGTAGGTTCAGATGTGGCAGGTTACTTGGATGACAGGAGGTGCACCACAAGTTGTGTGGTGGTTGGTCTTTAGGATTGAACTTGAAGAGGGATACAAGCAAGGAAATGAATTAGATGAAGGTACAAGTATAGGTACAAGTGTAGCTATTTATCTCCAAGTGGGAGATTGTTAGGTTGTGGAGCTAAAAGCTTCACTAATGCAAACATGGAGGAGGTTGCTGGGTTGTTGAGTTGAAGAGCGAGTTGTAGAGGAACTGACGTCAGTCAGGCCAACTGACGTCAGTCAGATTACAGTGCAAAAGCAACCGACATCGATTATGAGTCGGCCGACATCGGTCAAGATGTAGCCAACGTCGGCAACCTGTGTGTGCATGCAGTTTGCATGCGGGTTTTGAACTGGTCTATTTTTGGATAGGCAGTTTGCATGTAAAGACTATTTTTGGTCTTGAATTGCGAGTCTAATTATTGTAATTAAGAAAGACTAATTATTGTATGCATGAGATCTATATAATAGACTCATGGGTTGTATTGTAAAATTGTGCTAGAAAGCCATTGTGCTTGTAGAGAGAGCAAGAGTAGCTCCTCCTAGTTCCAAAGGGGTGCTGAGTGTGTATGATCAGGAAGAGTTGCAGGTTGTGCAAGTTCTATTAGGAGATCCACCGGGTTACTGGTTGAAGAATCATGAGGACTTGGTGAGGCAAGGACAAGGGTTCTTTAGGTTGTAGAGATATCTACATGGTAAGTAAGGTCTGTTGACTTGCAGGTGGCAGCAAGAGAAGGGAAGATCTACTTGGAGTATGGTTGTGTACTTGGTGTACTGGCAGCGTTGTTACTGACTGGTGGAGGTGAACAAAAACTCTGTGTTTGAGTTGATTGTTGTGACCGTGATGAGAGAGTGAAGTGTTGAAGGAGAATTACAGGTGAACCCTAGAAGTGTGGGAAGACGAAGTGTGGCATCTTCTTTATTGTATTTTCTTCTGAATGAGTATTAATACAATTGGGTATTGTCTCTCATATCATGTGTTGTTTCATATTTCTAGTTACTTATCAGTCTAGTTAAATTCCATGTTTAGTTGCTAATACAAAGGTAATCAAGTGTGCCTTTAGTGGGTAGTAGGATCCTGACACTCTCATTCTTGTATGGCAGGCTTGTTAATCTTTGGATGTCCTCCGGAGTGATTCCAAATTAAATTAAACATGAGCTCAATTGAAGAGTAAATTTGGATGTGGAATAATTGAAGTTTAATAACAAATAATTTAGAAGATTAAACTCTCTTTTGTATTGCGGCATGTAGATAATCCCTCTAAAGTTGAACTAGTGGATCTAATTTGCATAAATATCATCGTGTTGGAGAAGTCTTAGGATCATAGTGCACATGATATTTTTAAATGATTATTTAGAGGTGCCAATTTTAATACTTGCACCATAAGATACTTGTAAATCCATGGACGTCAATGTTTAGATGTAATACATTGCTTTGGAAAATAGGGTGAGGATGGAGAGCAAGGATCACCAGAGTCTGGAGGTCAAAACAAGAAATTGAAAGTGTAAAATGAGGTGCACATATGCATTATATAGGTGATGGTAGGGGGATATCCAAAGTATGTGACCACATATAACATGAAAACATATGATTAGATGATGTAGTTTGGTGACTACATCCTACAGTCGGATGATTACATGATGTAGTCGAATAATTTCATGATGTAGTTAGATGACTATATTATGTAGTTAGGTGATTGAATCATGTATTCAAGAGGATAAAATGTGAAATTAGTTAGTTTCATCATGAATTCAAATAACTACATCATGTTATTGTGTGGTTGTATCCAACATCATGCAGTCGAAAAACTACATCATGTTGTCTGGTAGTTGCATCATGTAGTTGAGAAACTACATAGTGCAATCGAATGACTATATAATGTTGTTCCTATTGGATCCTAATATGTTTATATTTAAATTGAATTCACCACATGCCACCTCATAATTTAACTACACTATTATATGCCTTCTAACCTAATTTTCAATCATTGCAAAATTGATTCGCCTAGTAACCTCCAATTTTTTTAAAATATAAGCCAATAAAATTTTCTCCGCCCCATACACCCCGGATTGCTCCACATAGCACAATCACATTAATTTATGTCCCCATAACATACAAATTATAGTTATAAATTAAAACCTTGAATAAGTAAAAAACATACAAGTGTCACAATTTGGGAGATGTATGACCAAAGTATGTATTTATAAATAAGTTTGATAGTAAAGCAAAGAAGTGAGTGAGAAATTGACACTTATTTCAAACATGATGATTGGACATATATAATTGATGAAAAGTTTCTATATGGTAATAAATTTCCAAAGATGACGAACACATTTAAATTGAAATAAAATAAAGATCAAATGATATTAATTGCATTGAATTCTCACTAATTAAGCATTCAAGGCACAAACTTTGGGTAATATATGAAAAATATAAGTAAAAAAGAAGTCAATTTACCATCAATATATGAGTGAACATTGCACTTTTGAGATTCCCTATGAGCAAAATCCTTAATTTTCTATCAAACCTAAAAGAGAATTCATACAATTAGTGAAAGAAATATATAGTGCTAGATTACATAAATGGCTTATTATTTAAAACAAACATTCATACAAGATCTTTCTGCATATTTTTGTGATGGAAACATTGAATACATGGATATTGTGTTTGACAAAATCACCCTCAAGTTTAAGTTTCCATATTACTTGGCATTCTATAATGTAGTGGACTCAGTGGCCCCATACTCTACATAAGACTAATTATCCTAGGATGAGAAGCAATGTATTGATGACTTGTTACTCATCAAAATCATGGATATTCATTAAGTAGTGGCCAAACTAGAGGTAATTCCTTGTATCGATATACTTGGATAATTATTCTTTAATGGTATTTATTCTAGAGATTGGTTGCACCTTACGAAATAAAATAATACAATTACTTATATTTATAGAAGGGTATTTGAGAGTGACCTCAGACTTATAGGGTTTGAGGTAGACTATAACCAAGTCTTGGCCAGTGTATGTTAGCTATTGAAAGGCCAAATATTAAATTTTAAGGGGGCATATCTTCCAAGAACATCATCAAATTTAGGGCTAAGATTAAGATAGCCATGGTGGGATGTTAAATAAACTATATGGTTTAACCAACATTACTTATATGCAAGTGGAATGGGTCCATTTTCTAGACATTCTATTGACTTCAGCCAAGAATTCTGCTTTGGGAGAGATTATCATTGTTAGACTAAAGGCCCAAATGTATAAACCTAAACAAAGTCCTCTAGATGGAAACTTTTTTATGATGTCATATTTATTAGATGCAATCCTTAGCACAATTCATAAGGCAAATAGAGAATTATAATAGCCATAGATGGATTATGTTGATAATATAATCTATGAAGATTATTCCTTCATGATTGTCTACAAATTCATAAATAAAATCAAAATAATTGTGATGAAAACTATCCTCAAGTATACCATGCATTTCATGGCACTCAGGTGCCTCAGTTATCTAAGAACTTGAGAAGAAACATATACAAATGGGGGGATTATTGGTATTACACAAATTATATAGTCATTAAGATTGAAGGAATAAGGGCACCTCCTCTGTTCTTACCATGCCATCTCCCTGAAAAAATTGTAGAAAAAGAGGTATCCCATCAAATTTATAACATCATAGATGAGGAGCTAGGCCAGAAACTCAGGCCTATTACTTCAATACTTCTCTAAGTATTAGGCATCTCCAATTTGTGGTAAGGGTCCATTTCAACCAAGTTGGGAAAGTAAAATTCCATTATAATTTAGATGAGTTAAAATTCAGAGAATGAGACCCTATAAAGAGGAAGACAATGAATATAGACACAAGGAAAGAAATTAAGTTTGAACAAATAGAAAATATGTTTCCCTTAGCTAATAAAGCCAAAAAGAATACAAATGACCCAATAGAGTATATAGAGGATTTATGTTTTTTTATGGATTTAGTTGGAGAAGCAATGAAAGAGATATACAAAATCAAAGAGGAGGCACAATATAAGTTACTATAAAGGCAAATTATACGTGCCCCTCATGAAATTATTAATATTGTGTAGAGTGCAACGACCTAGATGTACAACATTTTGAATAATATTTAATTTTTCAAAGGGGAGAGCTAATATAAAAGGAAAAAGGTGCCCAAATTTTTGTATCAATTGAAATAATATGATAAAAGGCTAATTTTTTTTTGTTTAGTATCTCAGGAGTAGTGTTTTCAACCAGTTGAACCTAATGTCTAGCCAAGATGCAGCATGGGCCTTGAGTTATGTAATTATTAAAAGGGATGTTGCCCTTAATTACCATGGGTAGATGAATGATTTATTAGGAACTTTTTATAATCATTATAATGAAGTCTTATAAAAATTTTAAGACATGAGGGTCACTATTATGATTACCTCTACATGCAAGTTGGTCAATAAGCCAAATTTTTAGACACTCCTTAATGCAGTTGCAAATAAATTTAAGGAGGAAGTTGAAGGGACAATATACAAAAATAACAATGAGGTTTTATAGCTGATAAATTTTTCCAAGGATAGAGTGACAAAGGTTAAGGCCCTGGGAGTAGAGTTTAAGATCTTAAAATTAGAGCACACAAGGTTGATGGCTAAAGCCATCAAAATATTCAAGCCCTCCGTGCTCAATTTTGACATTGTTACTAAAGAATTTGTAGTTACCCATAATTTTTTTGAAAAAATCAAGGCCACATAAGGATCTTTATGGTCATCACCTAGCACATAGCCAACTGCTAAATTTTCTAGATATACAATCATGCATACTCCAAGTAGGCTAATTTTGATCCCTCAAGGAACTATAATGGCCACTTCAGTTTCTACAGCTGCCACTCCACCGTATTGTTCTTATATCAGTGCCACATTAACATAATTATAATTATAAATATATATTTTCATGTTTATCTAAGTTGGGACATTGGTTCCTAATTTATTTTTCATGTATGTATTGTATTTTAGTCAAAATATTCTATTCTAAACAAATTCTTTTGTACATGCATGCTCTGCATGATTTAAACACACAGTCCTATTTCTAGATATGTAAATTTAGACTCCACTTCAAGGATGAGTCCTTCCCATCCATAAGAATATATATATTTTTATCCTCACTATCCCAAAAGGGGGATACTTTTGGCCATTGAGATTAATAAGAAATTCTATGAATTAGTCTTAATGTGCAAATCTTGATTAGTTTATAAACCTATATATTTTGTAAGAAGCTTTATCATTCTAGTATATTAGTCTTTTGGCTATGCATGAGTTATATTTTCAATATAATTATTCATATTGTGTTATTGCTAATTTGAATGTCTTTTATATATTAATCACAATCCCCCTTTGTAGATGTGCAAAAACAATATTACAAACACGGTAACCTTTGATTATATGTGCTTAAGTTTATTGTATTCATGTTAATTCAGACTCTTAACTATGTTTGATTGTTGGTGCACTTATGGAAACCTGTAGTAGACATTGATTCATGATTGTTTGTCCAACCTCTAGTTCAAGAGTTGGATTAAAAATGTTTCATCTTGTTTAGTCCACAAGCCTTTTTTTTGCCTTACCTTTCCTTACTTTTAAGTTTATTTTGGTCATACCCACATTATTTTAGATCCATAATCTATATACCCACCTCAATTAGACTTATATTCATCTATATCCAACTCATCCATGGTAAACAAATTATTTTTCTCACCACTATTCCACCAACAATTTGTTTACAAAACTGGATACCCTACAACTCACACCTTGTAGTGAATATATTTCACCGATCCTAAAATGTTATAGGTTACGTCTTAAATTTTATGGTTCATATAAAATCCACATCAACATGAATTTATTTGTTGTTATAAGGAGGTCTTACACCTCTACCTCTGTTTCTTTGAAAAGAATCACTTGAATTACACTCGATATACTTAGAATATTAACAACTTCTACCTCAGACACTAACTTCCTATACCCACCTTTGGAAATCCATAAAAATGTTAGGTCTAATAAGGGTGTGAGAAGAAGACCTTAGAATCAATCATCCTCTTCAAGTGGATAACCCCATCTATTATGCCCAATGGCCTAAACATAGCTCATCAAATTTTTTATCAATGTCCTTGGAGACGTGCATGACCTACCTAAAAACCTTGAGAAGTGTCTTCCTTTCTTTTCTCCCTCAGGAGGTAGGACTGCTTAAAAATATGTTGAGTTATGGAGCTAAAAGCTTCACCAGATGAGCAAATGCAAAGGTTGCTGGAGTTACACAGTCGCCGACATCGGTCAGGACCGACCGACGTCGGTTATGGATCGGCCAACATCGGTCATATGCAGATAGACAGAGACCGACGTCAGTCATTTGTACATTCCTAGAATTCTAATTTTGAGGAGAACAGATAGTTTGCATGTAAAGACTAACTATTAGTCTTGAGTCCGCTTTTCTATTTTTGGCAGGACAGATTTGAACCTTTGATTAAGAGGTGCATCTAACGGTGGAGAATGCATGGCTCATGAATCCTAGTTCTATATAATAGGGTTAGATCCTCATAATTTGTAAGGTGGATCAATTCAAGGATTGAATTGGTTGTAATTGAGAGAGAGAGAGAGAGAACTCTTGAGGGAAAGAGATCTGTACATCTAAGAGGTGTGAGAAGAGAGAGATTTCTTCATTGTATTTCCTTCTAGAAGAGTTTAATACAAGATTGGTTGTTTCTTGTATCTCCTATTCTTTGCTATTTTTGATTTTTAGTTACTTATTATTTTTGGTTTAATTTCGTGTTTAGTTGCTTATACAAAAGTAATCAATTGTGCTGTAAGATCCTAACAAGTGGTATCAGAGCTTGGTTCACTATCAAGGTTCATCAGAGCGGGTTAGTGTTTGTTGATTACATGTCACTCACAGGGGTTTCTGTTTGAGTGGGAGTAAAGCAATGGCAGAAGAAAGTAAATTAAGAATGGAAAAATTCAATGGCAAGAATTATCAATTATGGAGGATGCAAATAGAAGATTACCTATATCAGAAAGATTTGTACTTACCGTTGGGTGGGGTTTCAAGAAAGCCCATAGATATGCAAGATGAAGAATGGAATGTTCTTGATAGAAAGGCTCTTGGATCTATAAGGTTGAGCCTGGCATCTTCTGTGATTTCCAACTTATCATAAGCAAAGACAACGGTAGAGTTAATGGATACTTTGGCAAATTTATATGAAAAGCCCTCAGCTTTGAATAAGGTATATCTTATGAAGCAATTATTTAATTTGCAAATGCAGGTAGGTGGATCGGTATCTAGTCATCTTAGTGATTTCCATGCAATAGTAAATCAGTTAAATTTAGTCAAAATAGTTTTTGATGATGAAATTAAGGCTCTCTTAATCTTATGCTCTTTACCTGAAAGTTGTCATAGTTTGGTAATGGCAGTTAGTAATACTGCATCTACTTGAAATATCTTGAAAGTTGATGATGTTGTTAGTGTAATCTTGAATGAAAAAATTCGCAGGAAAAATACAAAGGAAACATCAGGTAATGCTTTAAGTATTGAAAGCAGGGGAAGGCAAAGAGAGAAGGGAAAGCAAAGGAGATCAAGGTCAAAGTCAAAGATGAGAAGTAGATCCAAATCCAGAAATGGAAGAATAACCTGCTGAAATTGTGAAAAGAAAGGGCATGCAAAGAAAGATTGTGGGTTGAAGGATAACAAAGAAAATCAGCATGAAGGTAATAAAGAAGAAGCAAAAGTTGCAGGTATTGTTGCACAGGATACTCTTATATTTTCTTTGGATAATAAAGTAGAATCTTGGGTTTTAGATTCTGGCGCCTCTTTCCATGCAACCCCAAATAGAGAATTTATCAATGATTATGTCCATGGAGATTTTGGAAAAGTTTATTTAGGGGATGATGAGCCTTGTCAAATTATTGGCAAAAGAAAAGTGTAGCTGAAATTGCAGAATGACAACACATGGGTGTTGAAGGATGTCATGCATGTACCCATCCTAAAGAAGAATTTAATTTCTATAGGAAAGTTGCGTGATGAGGGTTGCATAGTAACTCTCATAGCTGAATCTTGAAAAGTTTCCAAGGGTGCACTTGTATTAGCCAGAGGTAAGAGAGTAGGTACACTTTATCTATCTACTTGTATTACTGGTCATTCTCCTTCTGTTTTATCTACTTCAGAAGTAGATGCAAAGTTGTGGCACTGTAGGCTTGGCCACATGAGTGAGAAGGGAATGAATGTTATTAAGTCAAAAGGTAAGCTTTCAAATTTGAAAAGCATAGATCTATATTTCTGTGAACATTATATTTTTGGAAAACAGAAGAAAGTGAGGTTTCTCAAAATTGGGTCAACCAAGAAGAAGCACAAGTTGGAGCTTGTTCACACAGACGTGTGGGGACTAGCTCAGGTAGCTTCTATTGGAAGATCACGGTAGTATGTTTATTTCATTGATGATGCTACAAGAAAGGTATGGGTTTATTGCATAAAGAGGAAATTTGATGTTTTTGACACATTTAAGAAATGGAAAGCTTTGGTTGAGAATGAAACAGGTTTGAGATTGAAGTGCCTTAGATCTGACAATGATGGTGAGTACTGTAACAATAAATTCAACAGTTACTTTTCTATGAGTGGAATACGCAGGGAAAGGATGGTTCTAAGGACACCTCAGCAAAATGGAGTTGTTGGAAGGATGAATATAACAATAATGGAGCGTGCACAGAGAATGAGGTTGCATGCTGGTTTGCCCTTATAGTTTTGGGCAGAAGCTGTAGATACTACAGTTTACCTGATTAACAGAGGACCTTCTACTGCACTGGATGGTGGAATTTCAGAAGAGGCATGGACAGTTAAAAAGGTAGATCTTTCATTTCTTAGAGTTTTTGGTTATGAAGCTTTTGTGCACATTGATAAAGAAAATAGAAAGAAGCTGGATGCTAAATCTATGTGGTGCACTTTCATTGGTTATGGTTCTAGAGATTTCAGATTCCAGTTGTGGAATTTAGAAACTAACAAAATTATTAGAAGTTGTGATGTAGTTTTCAATGAGAAGGTGATGTACAGTGATCAACTCAAGAGGCTAAATAATTCTGAGCAGGGCAATCGTGATTTGGATTAGGTTATGATCTAAATGAGCTCGCGGGTAAAAATCATCACTCACAGGAAAACACAGATATCGATGTCGATCAGGCAGGAACCGACGTCAGTCAGATAGAAATTGACGTCGGTCAAGAAGAAATTGATGTCAGTCAGGTGGAACTGACGTTGATCAGTCTCAAACTGACATCGACCAGAGATGACCGAAATTGGTCACTGACAGAAATAAATTTGGGCGGACAACAAGCTGTGAATGAGTCTCAAATGCCCATGAGGAGGTCTGAAAGGGTAAGTAAACCTCCAATTCATTATTCCCCTTATTTATACTACTTGTTGCTCACTGATGGTGGAGAACCAAAAAGTTTTGATGAGGCAATGTAGGTAGAATCAAAGAAGCAGTGGGAGCATGGCATGAATGAGGAAATTGATTCCTTGGAAGAGAACCAAACGTGGGATTTGGTTGAGTTGCCAGATGGAAAGAAAGCACTGAAAAACAAATGGGTTTACATGTTAAAGGAAGGAGAGAATGGACAAATGAGACATAAGGCTAGGTTGGTAGTAAAGGGATTTGCATAGAAATGAGGTATTGATTTTGGTGAAATTTTTTCTCCTGTAGTAAAAATGACTTTTATTCAGACTGTATTGTCTTTAGTTGTTATTGAGGATTTGCATCTTGAGCAGCTTGATGTTAAGACAACATTTCTTCATGGAGATTTGGATGAAGAGATATATATGGATCAGCTGGAAGGTTTTGAGGTCAAAGGTAAGGAGAAACTTGTGTGAAGGTTGAAGAAAAGCTTATATGGTCTTAAGCAAGCTCTAAGACAAAGGTATTTGAGGTTTGACAGGGTTATGACAGAGCATGGCTTTAGTAAATGTCAATCTGACCATTGTGTTTATTTTAACAGATTGGATAATGGTAGTTATATTATCCTGTTACTATATGTAGATGATATGCTTGTTGCAGGTTCACACATGTAGGAAATTACTGAGCTTAAGGTAAAATTAGCTCACACATTTGCCATGAAGGATTTAGGAGCAGCAAAGAAAATCCTTGGCATGAGTATTAAGAGAGACAGAAAAAATCACAGTTTGATTTTGTCTCAAGAGGATTATGTGAATAAGGTGTTGGAGAGGTTCAATATACAGGATGCAAAACCGGTAAGCACACCTATGGCTGGACACTTCAAGTTGAACAAAGAATAGTGTCCTAAATCACATGATGAGGTTGAGTACATGAGTAGAGTTCCATATGCTTTAGCAGTTAGGAGTTTGATGTATGCGATGGTATGTACTAGACCTGATATTGCCCAAGTAGTGGGAGTTGTCAGCAAGTTTATGGCCAATCCAGGAAAAGAACACTGGAAAGCAGTTCAGTGGATTCTCAGATATCTGAGAGGGACCAGCAGTAAGCATTTATGCTATGGAGGGTCAAACACTTCTCTACATGGGTATGTAGATTCAAATATGGTAGGTGACTTAGATGGCAGGAGAAGCACCACAAGATATGTGTTCACTATTGGTGGAATGGTGGTTAGCTGGATTTCAAAATTGCAGAAGGTTTTTGCCTTGTCTACTATAGAGGCAGAATACATTACAGTCATAGAGGCTAGCAAAGAAATGATTTGGTTGACTCGGTTCATGGAAGAGTTGGGAAAGGAGCAAGAGAGTTGCAAATTATACAGTGATAGTCAAAGTGCAATTCATTTGGCAAAGAATTCAGCCTTTCATTCAAGAACCAAACATATACAGCTTAGGTACCACTTCATTAGACAAATACTGGAGGATGGACAGTTGAAGCTGGAAAAGATCCATACAGATAAGAACCCTGCTGATATGTTAACAAAGCCGGTAACAAAGGAGAAGTTGAATCTTCATTCAACTTTTGTTGGTCTTCAAGATTGAACTTGAAGATGGAGAAACGAGCTAGAGGATGTTGCTGTATAGGTACAGGTGCAGCTGTTTATCTCCAAGTTGGAGATTGTTGAGTTGTGGAGCTAAAAGCTTCACCAAATGAGCAAATGCAGAGGTTGTTAGAGTTACACAGTCGCTGACATCGGTCAGGATCAACCAACGTCGATTATGGATCAGTTGATATCGATCATATGCAGACAGACAGAGACCGAAGTCGGTCATCTGTGCGTTCCCAAAATTTTAATTTTGAGGAGAACAGACAGTTTGCATGTAAAGACTAACTGTTAGTCTTGAGTCTACTTTTCTATTTTTGGTAGGATAGATTTGAACCTTTGATTAAGAGGTGCATCTAACGGTGGAGAATGCATGGCTCATGAATCTTAGTTCTATATAATAGGGTTAGATCCTCATAATTTGTAAGGTGGATCAATTCAAGGATTGAATTGGTTGTAATTGAGAGAGAGAGAACTCTTGAGGGAAAGAGATCTATACATCTGAGAGGTGTGAGAAGAGAGAGATTTCTTCATTGTATTTCCTTCTGGAAGCGTTTAATACAAGATTGGTTGTTTCTTGTATCTCCTATTCTTTGTTGTTTCTGATTTCTAGTTACTTATTATTTCTGGTTTAATTCCATGTTTAGTTGCTTATACAAAAGTACTCAATTGTGCTGTAAGATCCTAACAAAATATACCAACTCAAGTGGATGGTCTCTTGTCTAACCTCTCCTAAAAGGAGACTTGAGAGTCTCCCCAATGTCTATTATTTCTAGGTCATGGCATACCAAATAACTCTGTTAGTCAATGTGTAACTAAATCCCAATACAACGGGCCTTTGTTTGATCTAAAATTTTAAACATCATTTTGGTATTTTATCAAATTAGAATGAAATATGAGTTTACCCATTTGGGAAAGATGGAATTTAATCATGTTTTAGTGAACAACAAAAAAATGCATTTTCAAGTTATGCCTAAATGATGAAATTAACATTTTAGAGTTTTGATAATAGGGCATATGACTAATTTAAATCTGTGTTCATTCCATAGCATACATATTCAACAATACAATAATGAAATAGAAAGGAATTAATTACATATTAGTGATAAATATATAATAACATATTGCATTCATACTTGAACAAACCCTAGATTAAATGACTGATAAAAATGATAAAATAAAGGGAAAGAAGGAAAAGAAAAGTCTTTCTATAACAAATGTGAATTTAAAACTTTGGATCAAATGAATCCCAAAAATTAGTTTCTCGCTTGATCAACTTGTGTAAAATCATAAACAGATTTGATGCAAGCATCTAAGGATAACTAAGCAATGAAATTAATGATCACAACCACCATTTTCATGCATATATTGTGAATAAAACTTCCATGACATTCTATAAATTAAAATATTCATTTTTACAATCACATTTGAATCCACAATGATCCATCGTTTACAAGTTTCACTAGTATAATGGCAGGATGACAAGTTGAGGGAGATATTACAATGCCGAATAAGAAAAATTCATGGAAAAGATTGATTGATCTAATATTTCTCCTTGGAACAACAAAAATCAACCCTCTTAATGTATTTCATCTATCCATATATATAAGAATTATCTCCAAAGGGGGATGCCATTTCCATTCAAAAGTAGTTGCATCTTACCAAACATTTTGAATTTCCATTTGTTATGCCACACTACTCTATTTTCTACCAAATATTAAAAAAACTATTTAAAATTTTTCAATTGAAAACACTTTTTAGTAAGTAGATGATGAAAAATAGAACATGTTTAAAATGAAGCAAAATTTCACAAAACTGGTGATATAGTTACATTTAGCCTAGAATTAGCTTCCTGATGTTAAATACAATTTACAACATGGACACTTGAGAGAGAAGTTATTGATTAAAAAAAAAAAAAAGGACTCAAAAATGGCCTCCCAGACCTAATCAAGCTTCTTAGAGGCAACATACATGTCACTTTTAAGTTTTAAATCTTCTAGTTCTAATTAGGCTTGGAAAACCCACATAGAACTAATGAAGGAATTTATAAAGGATGTAGACCTAATTGGGTCATCACATCCCAATTAGAATTAAATGGCATGCTTTAAAGTTTAAATGGGGGTCCTGAAACATAATTAGGCCTAAGACCTTGATTTGCATCGTTTATTATAGCCTATAAGAACCTCATTGTAAGTGAGGTTCAAAGTCTGCCTGAGACTATCGAAGGTAATTAGGAAGGGGACACAAACAAAATCTAGGTCTAAGACCTAAATAACATTTCAAGGGATTTAAATCTCAGGCCTATACCTAAGTGATAATAAATATCTGCACACCAAAGGGAGGCAATGAAACAAACCAAGTAGACCTAGTTAGGAAAAAATACTTGGCCAACACTAAATGTCAAGCTTGATGACTCATTTTACCTATGTAGACTATGAAGTTTGACTACCAAAGTGAGGACCCATTTGTGGTGTTGCAAGACCTAATTGGGATTGAATACCTTGATTAAAAATACAAGAGTTGATCTCATCGACACTTATACCAAATCGGTCCTATCGAGTCTAATTACAACAAGGGATGTGCAAAAAGAAACACAAAGACCTAATTACAGGTTGAAACTCTGATTAGGTAATGAACTTACCAACAAAGAATCCGAAGATCTATTTGAGAGTTGAAACCATGATTAGGTCTTGAAACTTGGAAATTTCATCAATGCCTGTAATAGGCCTAACCAGGGTTTATAATAATTTTTTTTGGTATTTTCAATGTGTAATAAGTACATCAAAAATTTGATTCTATGCTAAGTGTTAAATGTGAAATTTTCTCACATGAACTTGGTTACCACAACAAGACAGGATTCGAGGGCTAGTTGGGCATATAAATCAAGATAAATCCTTAGAGTGGCTTAAGAGAGATAAGAAAGTAATATTTTCAAAGGCAAGGTAAGTCATTAATACTTCACTTTCATGCTAAGTATTTTATATGAAGTTTCCTTACATAGACATAGTCTTTCTAATGGAGTGGGTTTCAGAAGACAATTTGGCATGCAAACTAAGATCATATGAAGCTTGAGAGAGATGGGACCAAATAGTTATGAGTGCATGTAGGAGTAGAGAAAAAATAAAATAAAAGGGTTTCATGATTCTATATGAATTAGAACATGTTGTGAAAGCAATAAAAACTCTAGTTAGAGCATCTCAATGCCCACCCTCACCAACGTCAATATGGGAACGCTGACTCATATGTAGAATGAGGGTGTCATTAAACATCTTAAGAATATGAAAATGTTCACTCTCTATAACATCATTTACTATAGAGGGGATTGTCTCAAGATAAAGTGGCTTTTGGATACAGACTCTTGTAGGTTGATAAGGCACATGATGTACACCTAGTCTATCTTATGTAGAGACTTTCCCTTGGCCCTAAAACTCTGAGTAATCAAAATAAGTAGGAATTTTATTTAGGATAAATTTGAAATGTAATTTCCATAATTTAAAAAAAAAAAAACCTTATGGTTATTACAAGGTAGGTGATCAAATACCATCCAACATCATACCCAAAAATTCTCTTATCAAATCACAATGTCACTAGTGGATTGGGAACCATTTTATTTATAATAGAAGTGGTGCATTAATTCTTGGATCAATGAATATTTTTAAAAAATTGTATTTTTTAATTTTTTCTTTCACACCAACCACTGATAGTTTTTTTAGCATAGTAGGTCCTACATCTCTCTATAAGCTATCTATATATCAATTTGACATGTTAACGAGGCAACTTCACCTAGTAATGACTAGTATATTTTCCAAACAATTATGGTGAGTGTTGGTCAAATAGGGGTCCCTCATGTGGTAATTATCTCCTCACTCTATATTCTATTTTATACTATATGTGTGGCCAAATCCTCTTGACTACTTGGGGGTCTTGTGGAATTTTAGGAGGCTTAATAAAGTTATGATGGTTTTATGGATTTTTATCTTCATCTTCAATTCTCACATTTTGCTTTTCATGTGAATGGGTTTGATGGGCCATAAAAAACAAAAAAAGAATATTTATAACAAAAAACATAATACATATAAAAAAACTATTAAATTTGGTATTAATTGGTAGAAAATTAGTCTACTTACATCTCCTCTTGCACAACATTATTGATTGTCTCACTCAATGATATCTTCAATAGATTTAAATAGAGTTTTGTATGGTATAAATGTAAATTTTTGGAATGTGAGTACTAAATTTAGGATGAAAATCATGTTTTGTATGATATGAAGGAATAAAATGTCTTTTTATATGGTATTAAAATCATGTACATGGTATACTGTATACAGGGTTTAGACTTGGTATTACCAAGTTTAAAAAAAAAAAAAACATATGCATTATTTTAAAACTACATACACATTTACAGTTAATTATCATTTGGAAAAAAAATGTCTACTTTTTAGCCTTCCAACTTTCTGCACTTACCATATGGTTGTGTACAAGATCGAAAAATCAAATAATTGGATTATGTTAGGGTGCAAATATAGTTGGAAATTTTGTTGAATCAAATTTTTGATTGGGTGGAGTATGTGATAGTTTATGAACCTTAGTACAACTTTTCATAAATAAAAGTTATACAATGTCTTGAGTTTGGTTGGATATCTAAGAACAAAGGAGATGGGCTCATTGTGGAGAATCCAACACTATTTTTTATGTCAAGCATTCCATTCTTCTTGAATGTCCATCTCATTTTTGTGAATTGGGGTGGTGAGAGATTGAATAAGATCATATTATTGAGTAAGAAATTTAGGATGATCAGTTTAATTTGGAGTTTTTATATCATGAGGGGATTTTCTATGAAGTGGATTTAAATGGGCAAGGATGTGGTGCTCCAAATGATTGCTCACATGCATTTGAGTTTTATAGTTGGCACTTTTTCTATCAAACACCCACTGAATCAAGGAAGTTTCAAACCTAGTAAGGGGTCCCAATTTTTAATATGGATAAATTGATTACAACATAATTACAAACACAAATACCCAACTTTTTTTTATTAGGTTAAATAATATGTGTAAAAAATAATCAAAGTTTAACTAATTTTTTTAAAACCACATAGGGGTGACAAGTAAGGTTTTAAGGCGTATCTATTTTATCAAGAGATCTCTTGAAAATCATGAGGCTATGAGAGTAGAATTGTGCACCTAAAAGTGGTAGAGACCTGACCCTAAACTTTCATGACAAATTGAGAAGTCTCCCATGAGCATTAATCGCACTATGTATATAATGCCTAATACATTAATGATGCTCTAAACAAATGATAGACATGTTCAAATTGAATCAAAAAATGTGTTCAACTAGTCTTAATATCCTATAACCTCAATTAGTTTTTTCTGTTATGATTTCAATTACCTATAAAACATATTTCTTCTCCAACCTATAGAAGGGCAACAATAACTAAAAGCTTAAGGGTGTTTTTGTCTCTATAGTAAATAAATAAAATAAAACTATCTTAATATTTTTTAGGATCCTATAAAATAATGATATTTTAAATAAAAAACCTCATAATTGGAATATTCATAATTGAATGAAAATGGTGTGTATCTAACATATACTTGTGGGCTTGAATAAATTTTGTAATGATTTCTTTATTCCTATAGAATGCTTGTAGTACTCAATAAAATTGTGTGATGATAAATAGATACTACATGTTCAAATGAACCAAATGCTTGTGTATTTATATACAAATTTAATTAAAATTAGGACCATATTTAGATAGAAGCTAAAATAAATGGTCGAAAAAAGGAAAAATATGGAATAAGTGTTTATGTGGTCATAATACAAAAGTGTAAGAACCTTCTGGTTGGGTGCTAAAAAAATTTACCAGATTTTATTTTTATTTATTTCCTTAAATTATCATCCTAAAAGAGTTATTATTAGCTCCTTCCTTATTTTCATTAATTATAATATACAATCACTCAAAAAAAATTCTAAGTTATGTTCATGCATGAAAACTAAATCGAGAATAATTCATTCAAATGCTTCTTTGTAACCTTATCCACGTAATCATTTTCATAGTACTACCATGTATAAAATTTATAATTCTATAATCCATTCATGAAAATTAGTTTTCAAATCAACCCTTCATTTTGGGTCCATGCCACTGTGATTTCAATTACATTTTTTCATATTATGCTATAATTTATTAGTATGTGAACACAAATCAATATTTCTTCATTTATGAGATGTATAATTTTACCCTATTAATGATATTTTCACAATTCAAGTATATATTCATTTTCAGAAGTCTAAAAATGTATTCACAGTAAGTGGATAAACATAATAATTGAATTTATAATTTTTCCTTTAGTTTTAGTTACATATGCAACTTTGTCTATGTATGTATTGAGAAAGACATCTTTTGTTAATTTAATAGTTTAGCTCCATGGTAATGTAAAAACCAAAATTATTTTCATAGTCATAACTAAACACAACTCATAATGTGTACAACAATGTTAATAATACATGTTTTCTTATTTTCAATAAATAATACGATATTTAAAAACATTATTCATCTATCCAAATAGTCATATGTGAATAAGTCTTCATGAGGAAATCCACCAGTATTCTACAAATGATTATTGTTGCTGAAAGACCATAAATAAACTAGAAGAGGGAGATGGTCATTTGAGGTATCTTTATCCAACCATAGAGCCTTTTATATCTCCCTCACACTTCTCATCTACTAAGAGTATCCCTACCCTTCCACAAAGGTACTAGATTCAAAGAATTAATGTAGCAAAGAGAATCCATATAGATAAAATAAATCAACATGAAATTCCCTACAATATTACAATATAGAATGGTATAATAATCCTAATGAGTGCTGAGGTATATGCATATGTCTATATAACATGTTGACCCATAATTTCATACAATCTAAGGTATGACTAATAACTATAGTCATTAGGTAGTCTATTAGTGATCTTGAATAAATTCCAACCTTTGAATGCATAGTTTACAATGATCTTTACTTATTTCTCATGCTATCTAATTATCTCTTAGGCTCCTAATCTCCTATAAATCCTTTTTAATTCTAGGAAATAATTGATGCATCATGATTTAACATAATTGTGATCACTGAATAATACATGGATGATAACATCGCGCATAAGTGTCCTATGCCACTCATGTAGAACATTATAACCCCTTACTAGATGATGATTATCAACCAAACAAGTAAGGACCTATGTGTTTAAAATTATATTTTACAATATTTCATGACAGTGAAATTAGTTTAATAAGACCTTTAATTTGAAATTTTCATAAGGGTTCCTTATAAAAGTTTAAAGAAAAGAACAAAGACCCATATCTTCCTTTGCCAAAAGTTGGATTTATGGAGGTAGGTCAATGATTAACAATTTTTTTATAAATTAATTATTTTATAACAAAATATACTTATTAATAATGTAAATAGGGTATGAATATCATATTATTTATAATGACATCAACATTTGATGATCGATTAGGAAAATTCAAAGATAAAGAGGTCACACATTATTATATATTGAATAACCACATTCAATACAAAGATAAAAAGAATATAAAATTTCCATTCAAAACCTCTAATTCCAAAATTTATAATGACTTATCACTTATACTATTAGGTTTACAAGAATACCACTAAGTGATTCTATATCATAATATTATTTTCAAAAACATGATATTTACATAAGGGGTTATATTTTCCTTTTGCTTAAATACTTCAATATTCTATCCATTTTAAATGAAGTTGCTAAAATTTAAAATTTCAACAATAGGGTAATGGATATATTAATTTCATTATAAAACTTGTAAATCAAATTGTAATTATCTACTCATATTGAATTTGATGTAAACAACACAAAATCCTCAACATCTCATCATAAGTTCCATCTAGGTCATCCTCCCCTTAAAGACATGGCCTTATATTTATATCTAGAATGTATTTTAGATCCCATACAAGAATGATATTTAAAATTTATAATAACTTGTAGACTATCATAAGCTTATTAGTTTGAGTAGAGTTTAATACATTGGCCAATATGTCTTCATAACTAATGTTTCAATATTAATTATTAAGTATTTCTGTTTTATGCTAGGCCACTCAACCACTTTACAAAATTATCCAAGATTTAATATGAAAACCAAGGAAAGGGAAAATTCTACACAAATCCTAGTCTTGATTCCAAAATTTGAGGGGTGAGAAGGTCAAAAAATACAATAAGGTTCTTCATCTAAGATTAGTATTGGAATTTAATAAGTATTTAATCAAACCAACATATTATAATAGTTGGTCCAAGCTTTGACATTTCCTATGTGAGTTTAAAATCCAACAAGGTTTTAAAATCCACTAAGTCATACAATGTCTAAATTGATTTATTTATCAATATTCTAAAGTCAAATATTTACTAGATCATTCCACATAAAAGCCTTAGGTTATCCATGATCAAAATATTTAGAGTAGATTCAAGATAAGTACAAACAATCTAAATAATATCTTTCATTTTAAGTGCAATACCCAAATGATAAACTTATTTTTAATTGTTTGATACCATTTATGAGGAGCATTATCTTCCAGTACTAGCACTAGGGTCAACAATACAATTGACAAGAAGTCTTAGCAGTTTTAGGCAATGAACTAGATCAACTAAAGTGTGAATCCACATTTAGATATCATCTAGCTTGGAGTATTCATACACCTTTCTTTAAACCACACCTACGTGAAATACGTTTCCTATAGTAAGTTCAATAGTTTCAAAATTGTAATTTCATAGGTTCTCCTAATCTTTCATTCCACTAGATTCATGACAACTAAGGTTTATTATTTGTAAGTAGTTCGTATAGGAGTTAAGGTTATACTAATATTAGTATAAAGTGTATTCAAATTACATTTTACACCACTTGGTCAACTAAGCACACATAATAAAAAGTGTGAAGACATTTCAAGGTATTCAAATACATCCATTTTGATTTGGGTTTTCATACTCCAAGGGTTTTTCCCTAAATTCATATGATCATTATTAAATAGTGAACACCTTAATTAACTCAAGGTTTGCTAGCATATGAACTTTTTAGTTCTCCAAGAATGATTAAAATGTGACTTTTGTTAATTTTTACTTAATGGAAAAAATATATAAACAACTAATCATGGTTGTCATAACCAAATATATACTTAGGTTACACTACAAAATAATGATCACAAATTAATGATGGTAATTTGAGCACAACATAATAAGATGATATCCACAAGGTCTATATTGAGCTATAAGATGTAAGTTTAGAAATTGTCTCTTTTACATTCAACCTAACATAAGGATTTATAGGAAACATTACTATCCATTGCATATTACACTTAGCATAACACACTGCATGTCATTCACATGTTTCCTTTCCAAATGGTGAAGTAAACCTAGGAATATATTGCACAAATTGAGTAGAAAATCTTAACAAGAGAAAATTTGTATTTTGGGTAATCTCTTTATAGGGTGAAATTATACTGCCCTGTTGCTCATACATTTGAGTAAGAACTCCCACAATTTAGTAGATGATATTAGCATTGGCTTTTTTCTTTGTATTTTTGAAACTGATTCAATGGCATTGCTTGAATACAAATGCAAGGTAATTGACTTTTTTTTTTCTGCATATCCATGGTAAAATTCTAACATTAATTGTGTTATAGGTTTAAAATTTGACTATAATGTGTAGGCAAATCTAAAGGGGTTTCTAAGGAGGAGATTCGATCCATGTTACCATAATGCGACCCATGTTAGATGCATCTTTTCAAGGTGCATTGGTTAATGATGGCGAGAAGCAATGCCAAGTTAGTAATCATGGGTTTTAAGTGAGATTTAACTATCAATTTACATTCTTTTGCTTTAAAAAACCCCTCTTACCAATATAGAAAATATGTATACTAGTATAATATTTTATTAAATAATGCAACTTAGACACCCCTAGTTTATGGGGAAGGGTGATTTATAGTTGGCAACGTGGCCTATGCATTTATTAAATGTCAATGGAAAGGTGGTCTGAAATCCTATATATAATGAGGTTGAGGAAGATTAGAATCATGCATCAATATTAGATTGGGCAGAATGAGATCAAGGGCTATTAGGTGTGATATATAAATATTTTTGCATATAATCTCCATGTTATTGATGATACAAAGGAGTCCTATGATTGATCTTGGAGCCCCCCAAACCCTCTTCTCTCTCTCCGCATTTACCTCTTTACTCATGTGCACCTCTTCCCATAGCCCCCCTCGATTACACACAATAATGAGAGAGTTGAAGGTGATTTGGTCAGGTTGAACCCCCTCCCATATCATTTCATCAAACATCATGGCCTGTGTGTAGAGGTAGTTATGGCCATAGGGATTGAAGATAATATAGAAAGCATAGATAGTGTTGTCATGGCCAAGTACCCTATCTTTGTACTATGAAAACAAAAATGGACAAGGATATCTATCCATAACTAAGAAAAATAACCTGGTTTGTAGTAGATTAAAGAAACCTATATATTTCATATAAGCCCAAAACACATAATTATAACATATGCTAATATACCACATTAATTATTGTATTGTGTTCCAACTATTCAACAACAAACCAAACCAAAACACAAAAATTGTTAAATTTTATGACTTCATAACTAGTGGATGGGTTAGCTACAACATTAAGAAAGGACAAATAGGCTACAATATGGGTTGACGGGTTACCTGCAACAATAACAAAAGAAAAATAAAAACTTTGGTAAAAAAATATAATTGTGTAAAAGGTTAGTCAAGAATAACACATATGCAGTTTACTGCAGCAACAGATTACCCAAAATAAAATTGTTTTCTTGTTAGGATTTTGGTTTGATGTTCATCATACCTTTATGCCTTCAATTTCCATCACATTTCCTCCCTAGTTCATAGGATTACTACAAATTGTGCAATGTGTTTAATTGACATCTAATCTACATCAAATCCATCTGATGAATCTTTCCATCTATAGGCCTCCCAAGTGCCATCTATTAACATAAAATTGTTGTTTGCTACTATGTGACCTAGCTGGAGCTACCAAGTAGGGCAACTGGCCTCTTCTAATTTTTGTATTAAATAAATATATTTTATTTGTTATATATAATGTTTTGATTTATATCAAATGTTTGTATTATTAAAATTAATGTAAATAATTATCCTTTATTTAAAATAACATATAATTATATATAGTTTAAATCATTAATAGATTGCAATACATGTTAGGGTAAATAACTATGTATAATTTAAATCATTAACCTATTTTTTTAGGGCCATTAAGATTCTTAGTATGACTATGTATGGTTCACCTTCCCAATCTTGATGTTTGAAAATTTAAAACTATATTAGAATATATATTATATCATCTAATATTTATATTTATTATATAAGATAGCATTCATATATTATATAATATATGTAATATTCATGTATATTTAATTAATTTTTAATATAAAAAATATTATAATATATATTATATAATATTTATGTAATAACTAACATTATATATATAGGTAAAAGGGATTCTGTAAAGAGTGGAAAGAGATAGTGTCTTTGCCCAATCACTGTGTCAAATCTACAACTCCCTTTGTTTCAATTTGTATTAGTTGGTAAAGGAGGGTAACATGTTGGGTTCAGGACAACTATGGGTGATTGGGATTTATTTTGGTGATTTGTTGGTCAAATTTCATGATAGATTGCATTTGTGTTTGTTGGGCTTTGATCCAACATTTAGGCATTTGGAAGATTTTATGTGTTTAAGGTAACTTTTGGATTTACATGGCTTGAATCCATTAGAAAGAGTTACACAACTTGCAAGGTGGTGGGTTCTTTGAGTAGACATTTCCTATCGTGAAGAATCGATGAGGAAAACATGATGTTGATTTGATTGTGACAAGGCTTCGTGTCTGATGTGCAACTCAAATCAATATTATAATGCCAATGATATGGAGACAATACGTTAAGGTTCCAAAGTCTATATTGTAACTTAAGTTTATATATGCTAGAATATATTGACACTTAGAGAAATAACAAGAAGGCCATACAAAACGTGCAATTAGTGAAATATTTCAAAATAGTTGGGCAATGATGATGAAGGACAATAATAGGGTATTTCATGTGATATCATATACCAAAGGGCCCATATCATACACATGGCCCGACTTCTGGGTAGTTGTTAGATTTACATACCTAGCACCCATTACAAAGGGGTTTATAGCTTATAATGTGGTGGCATCTTTCATTTACTAAATTTTATATTTAATTACAAAAAGACTCCATGTCTGATGTGTGGATTGAATCAACAATGCAATGATGTTATTGTGGGTGCAATATATTGATTTTATAGAGTTTATCTTGTTGCTTTTGTTGTGTTTGAAGTGAGTACCGAAGGTTTTATAAAGTTCATTCCACATGGGTACATAAGGGGGCATCATTCATGATATAATGTGAATGTCATGGTAGAGGGGTCACCAGTTGAGAGCAAAGGCAGTTGATTGGTGATTGGCGATTGGTCCCTAACAAGGAGAGTTGGTAGGGTTAATTATCAAATAGTAAGGGTGCCCACATCATCCACTTAAAAGGGAATATACTCCATAAATGAATAGATTTTTTTTTATTTTTTCCATTTTTTATCCATGTTCATGCATAAGGTAATTTTGATAAATTTCTAATAATATATTTTAGTGTATTGCATTATATTTTATTATATATAATAATATATCATATTATATTATATTTTATTACATTATAATATATATATATATATATATATATATATATATATATATATATATATATATATATATATATATGAATGAGAATGTTATATTATATAATAATTTTTAATATTATAACAAAAATTGCATGTTAATAAACAAAGTAACACTAAAAAGATTTTTAAAACCACGAAAGACTTAAAAACAATAAACTGACTAAATTATACCTAAAACTAAAGCACTTTATACATAACCTTAAATTGGCCATAGTTTTGAAAACCAAATATGCAGCTTGATGATGGTTTGGAGGAGAGGCTTGCTACTAGAATAGAATTGGATCCATAACTAAGGATGCCAAGTCGGTAGAATCTTCTTCACTAAGTAAGCACAAAACATAATCCATAGGTGTGTGGGAACCACCCTCCAGAATTAGAACTATCCTCCAAAACCATAGCCTCGAAAACTATCCTTTTTCAGAATTTGCTCCTTTCCTGAACTTGTTCAACTCTTGTTATGGTGGATGAAGCTGTCAACTGTCAAATTTGATGGAAAGTTTGGGACAGCCTCCCCATTGTCCTCAAATGTAGCCCTTCATCCCCTACTTCACCTCTTCACATGAGGTTTGAGAATTGGTCTAAAAATCCATTTGGGAAGTCAACAACTAGAAATGTAGATCCCTATAACCAAACTGTTGGCAATGCTCTATCCCAACTGAAGGACTATGTCATGAAGTGAGGGCTTTCAAACACCATGGAGGACATCCAAACCACATGGTAGTCCTTGAATGGGGTAAAAAAACATATTCTATTTCTTGTCTCTTGTGAGACGAATTTGTAAGGGTTCTTCATTGTATAAAGCTCCAACTTAATAAAACCTCGTTGGGAAATTTAGTGATTTAGTTAATATTATTATTGTAGAGTTACAAAAGGCATAAATGATTTGTTAAGCATATACAATAAGGAATATCATTTTCAATATAGAGAATATATTAGCAGTTGCCCCAAAGATGTAAAGAACGTTAGAGGAATTATATATTTTTGTTTTCCAATTATATCTAGCATGTATTAATATATAATATATAAAATATATTTAAATATTATCTTATATAATATATAAATCGTATGAATGGCAATGACCACACAACTGTTGTATTGTTCACACAACTCCTATTGACTTTTTTTTCCTCGCCCAACACCCAATTTGCCATTGCCAAATGTTACGATACCTATCCCACAACTTTACTAATCTAAAACACTACTAAGAGAAATTTATTCAGTATTTACATTCTAGAAGAAATAATCATAATCGTTCACCTGCCAAATATCATCCTCCCATAGAGACCCATGGAAACCCCCATTGTTATTGACATAAACATGCAACGAGTTCGAATAAAAATTTGCCTTTGAAGATAATTTAGAGTGTATAATACCTAGAGCATCAACATCAACAACATGGTTGATGAAAAAATGAAACTCTTCACTAATATCATAATATAAACTCCTAACTACTAGTCGACATAAATGTCACCATGCGCTACAAACTGCTCTGCACTACCACTGCCTTGAAGGTGCAAGAAAACTCAAAAGAATTGTACTTTTTTTTTGCAATTATATCTAGTAAGTGTTTGCTTCCAATACCACAAAGCTCTCAGTAACCTATAAAGAGATCTCAACCTTGTATTACTATCGACACTCCACCTACGGTTTAGAGTGGGTTTAGGCATTAATCAAAAAATGCAAGTGGTGAAATATTTCAAAGTGTGTTGGGTGGCGATGATGATGGGCAACGCCAAGGTATTTTAGTTGATATTGTATACTAGAGGGCCCATATCATACGCACGCCCCAACATCAAGGTAGTTGTTGGATTTACATGAACTGCACCCATTACAAAGGGGTTTATAGCTTACAGAGTGCTAGCATATTTTATTAATTATTTTTTGTTTTATTGCGCGAGGACTCCACATTCGATGTATGAATTGAATCATCAATGCAATGTCATTAATGTGGGAGAAATACATTGAGGCTATGGAGTCTATTTTCTTGCTTTCGTTGCAGTTGAAGTGAGTACCAAAGTTTTTTCAAAGTGCATGCCATGTGGGTGCATAATGGGGTTTAGTAGTGATTCAATGTGGATGTTTTGGTGGAGTTGTTGTAGTGATTCAAGTCAAGCAGAACCGCATTCCATTTCAGTCAAGGATTTCAACGAACTCAGAAAGCCCCTCTACGCTTTCAGCAGACTACAAATATGCATTTATCTCCATGTCTGGACATGACATATATATAATGTATATGTATTGTGGTCGTATTTATTTTTAGGAGTACCAACGACTTTATGTCTGTTACCTACGTTTAAGCATCATGCGCTACCAAACCGCTTTACACCACCTCTCCCAAACCACGATCATTCAAAACTACGTTGTTTACCAAGGAATATTTTTGTTTTATGATTATATCTTGTATGTATTAATATATAATATATCAAATATATATAACTATTATCTTATTTAATATATAAATTGTATGAATGGCAATGACCCCTACAACTGTTGAGCTGTTTACATAATCTCTGTTGATTTTTTTTCCCTCACCCCACATCAATTTCGCCATTCCCAATTGATTAATCAAAAACATTACAAAGAGAAATTAATTAAGTATTTACATTCTAGAAGAAATAAGCATTCAAATTATGTAAATCTATATACCAAGAATTAACAGTGAAAACAATTAAAAAAAATTAATTTCAAAATAAGAAAGTTTAAATAAGAATGAATATTTTCAGCTAAAACAAAATTCCCCTGAAATGCCAATGTATCCTAACTAAAAACTAATAGGAGATTGATTAGATCAATAAACAAAGGCCAAATGTGGTTATGAAGATCCCAGCAAAACAACCTACAACAACCAATTACAAGAATGAAAAAGATCGTCCATAACTTATCAAAGTGACACTAAATGTTATCGTCTCTTATCGCCCTTGAGAATTTTAACCCTTCCATTTAATTCTCAAATAATCATAAATTATACTAATGAACTAAATGTCGGTCTCCCTCTACCCTTCCCATCAATTCACAATAACGTACAATCAAATATGGGCCGGCCAACATATAATAAAACTCATGACAGAATCGAAAAAAGTCACTTTTACGATATAATTGTTAAACACAGGAAACAAAAGTGAAGCGGCTCACACTCCCGGAATGAAACATGACCACAGTACATATGCATTACATATGTGTCCTATCCAGACATGGAGATAAACGCATATTTGTAGTATGTTGAAAGTGCAGAGGGGCTTTCTGAGTTCGTTGAAATCCTTGACTGAAATGGAATGCGGTTCCGCTTGAGTTGAAACAGCTGAGATAAAGAGAATGGTGGCGGTGTTGCTCTTGGGCTGAGTTAAAGAAAAGAAAAGAATGAAACTTGATATGGCAACAATGTTAATGCTGTTGGACGAAAATGCTGCTTTGGGAGGTTCGAACCCTGGACGCTGTGATAACAAGGATTGTGTGAAGGCAATGAAGAAGGCGAAGATCAACGGTGCAGCGTAGAAGAGGCAGCCGCAGAGAAAGTGTGGAAGACCAACCTGCGACCTGTGCAGTGTGCCAAATCCATGCATTCCTCTTCCTTCTCACATGTAAGGCTTTTAGGCCTTGAGGTTGCAGGGGCTTATTCCACTGCCTGCTGCATCGTCAGCATTCGTCCTTCCTGCATCGGATGTCCCTACCTCCAGCAGACGTTGATTGACAACCTGCAGCTGACATCATCGAAACTGCGCTTCTTAAGATACCAGCGTCCAAAATGATGTCATCCAAGAATATTCTTCTAATTTATTGTGACTCTAGATGAATCTACAGGCTTTGCCTGCCATATAAACCTTCGACTTAATAATAAAAAAATTAATATATGTAATATATGAATGAATGAATGAATGAGTTTTAATAACGTTCACGAGATTAAATAGTTTATGGGACCAAGTGTCAAGATCATTATAAATTTTTCATATTTTTTCCAAAGTCATCTCACCTATTATGAATCTTTACCAACAGCCAGGGTGAGTTATGTAGCCTCTCCTCCTCAAATAATTCACTAAAACTGCCCACATTCACACTGTTATCCTGCTGCATACGAATATCCTTATACGCATCGCACTCCCTAATAAAATGTAGTTCAGATTCAACCACTCTATCACTACAAAATCAAAATATATGATTGACAGTGACCAATTGAATTTGGGGGATAAATATAATTATGTTACCTTAATGTTGATGACTGTCATACTTTTGGTACGGACTTATCACTATTCATAAAGTTCTCTAACAAGGGCGCATTAAACTACTAATGATAAGTTGTCACATATGCAAGGGATTATAGAATGGTAAAATTCATCAATGACATTTATTAAGAGGGCATACAACAACTATGAGCTAAGTTAAATTTGAATATGTTTTTATTATTGACAGATATAGATACAGACACATATGGTTAATAATAAGGTTTATGGTGAAACTTATTTTTTTATGATTATTTATATACTTGAATTAGTCTGTAAAAGTGATAACTATAAATGTCTAAATAATTTTTGACCATAATTTAGGTATAAAGTTATTAGCAAGTTTTTTTTAAAGTTATATTTATAACAGAAAATATTTGTATATAAAATTAAAGTTTAGTTGTTTTTTTTTTTTTTTTTTTTTTTTTTTTTTTTTTTTTTGAGTTTTTACATAACGAAAGTTTATTCAATGTGATAGTTTTACATGCAGAAACCATATATTAAGTTTGCAATTTATTGTGAGGTGAGTTAAGTTCGAATCAATTCATTTATATGAATGGAATTAGACTTTTTTTATATGTATAAGTTTTATTTTTGATAATGATACAATTTTTTCATTCTTTTGCAATTTTACGACAAACATTACAATATCCTCTAAATATATTTCATTTCTAAATTTCATCTAATTTTTTAAAATAATTATAATTTATATAGATGCTAACCTATTTACTTGGTTTCATTGTAGATTATTAAAACAATATTTATTTAAAAAATATTACTAAATGCCTTGAAATGAATTTTCAAAAATATATTAAATTAAGTAATTGTTATGACATCCCCCCAAAAAAAAAGACTCTTATTTTAATGAATTTAGATCATTTTAATTATATATATATTTTTTCTTTATTAATATTTAAATTTTGTATTTCTTAATATTGTAACATAATCTATGCAATTATAAGCTTAATTAAATTTATTTCTGATTTTAAATTAATTTTGAATTTTGTTTATTTGTACAAATCGCATGTATTTTATGAATATATGATCTTAAAGCATTTTTTTAAAGTTTGAATTTCATAAATTGAGTTGACTTTTTAAATGATTACTTCCACCATTGTTTTACTCACGTGATTTTTCATCCTTATGGGTTTATGGTTTTTAATATTTTTTTCTTATCTTTTTATTAAGTTATAAAAAATTAAGATAACATCGCATTAATTTACGTGAATATTTCACAACTTTGATATTTTAGAGTTTATTAAAATTAATAAAAACCTCTTGAAAACTAACACAATGTTCTTTGTGTTTATTTATGTATATCTATCAAGAAAATTATCCTTTTACTATTATATTAAAGAAATAAAAAATATTTAAACTATGAAATATTTCAAACCCACAATAATAACCTTTTTTTAATTTCTATTGCAGTTGCATCATAAGGCTTGAATATGGCTAACAAGATTATGTAGGCATGACATGTTACTAAAGTTTATTTAGTGTGATAAAATTTCATGCATAGACCATAATTGAGCATGCAACCATTACAAAGTGTGTTAAGTTTGATGAAATTTTTTGCATGAGTCAAGAATATTTTGTTTGTCTTAGATTTGTTATTAATAGTAATGTCATTTTTTACGTTTTTTATAAATCAATACATTCTTTTGTGTTATAAACTTCTATTAAGGTCTAGAGGGATATGATTTTATTAACATCAAATCAAACCTTAAGATTTATAATTTGAATAATAGATAATTAATTTCTTTTATATAGATCTCTGTTTATCTTAGTATTTATGTAAAAATAAGTTGTGCGTTTGAAATATTTTGTTATTTTTATAGTTCAACATACATAGATCAGAGACTGCAAACATAATCATTGTGAAATGATTGAAGCTTGAATCAATACCTCTACCTCATTTTAACAAGCATGTTTTTTTTATCTAAATTTTTTCATAATAATGAAGATTATTATTTATTATTTTTAAATCAATATATTTCTTCGTATCCTAAAAATTTATATAATTCTACCTTATTTTGTTTCTAACATATCTTTAAAATGATCTAAAATACCTTATAAATCTCTACTCTCATTTTAAAAAATAAAAAATATCACATTAATAGATACCAACATATCATACTATAACCATAAATTGTTTAGCCTTTCTATCGCAATACTAGAGACAACTATACATAGATAATTTTCATCTTTAACCTCATAACAAAAAAATGGTGTGAGGATGCCTACATTTCCAAACTTTAGTTTGTGCATGTTAAGATATTAAGACTAAGACTACGTGACATTTTAAACCCACTTCTCAAAATCCACTAAAACAATAATGTGGATAACTTTTGTCATAGTGACGAATATCTCTTGCGAGTATTGATTTTCCTACATTACAAGCCATTGATATTTTTTTCCATAAAAAAGTTTATGGTAGAAAATATTTTGTTGTCTATCTTCATGGTTAATTTGTAAAAGTGATAGTCATAAATTTCAAAATAGTTTTTGATTATGATTTTATTTTTGGTTGTTGATAATATAATATTTTTCGTTTTTTTAAAATGATAATAGTTATTGAAAAAGGATTTTAGATAATTTTTTGGTATATTATTTTTACGTTTTTAATAAGATGATATCTAGATTTTAAGTATTTAATTAGGTTTTTTATGTTTGAAATGTTATTTAGTTTATGTAAAAATAGATAGTAGATTTTAAATACTATCTTGTTTTTATAGTTGGAGGCACATAGCCAAGAGACTGGGGTTATAACTATTGTCAATTGAGTTAAGTTGGAATCAGTGTCTCTATATGAACGTTGCAAGAACATTTTACACACTTTTTTTAATAAATTTGTATACATGTCTACAATTTTTTTGATGTCATCATGGGTTTGAAACATTGTGTAGATTTAATAGCTCAATGGTATAATTTAAGCTTGTATTCATTATCAGTTCTTTTTTGGTTCTTTTTATTTAAGATTTGTTTTGGAAAATTTCTATGGATAGGTGTCTCTATCCTTGTGATATAAAGTGAAAGTTTGAAAAGGTAAAATCCATAAACTTGGAAATTATTTGTTGTTATAATTTGGTGTATTGGTTATTATTTCATTTGTGCACATCTATCAAAAATACAAACAACATTTGATTTTTTATAAAATCCTTTTTCAATCTCCATTGCAATCATGTCACACGATATGTAAATCATCGAGAGGGTGTATTCACCCATTGGTGATAAGATGGAATATATGCAAGGATGATAGGTCACTAAAGTTTATTAATTAAAAAAATTATTAGATTTCCTTAGTGGTAAATTTTCACAAAATATTTTTGTATAGTTATCTTTGTCACTATCATAGAAATCAAAATCTATTATTTCTTGTAAAACCTTATTTTTTTCATTAGTCAAGATAATTGTATGTGTGCACACATTAAGTTGGAAAATGATTACGATCACATTTACTTGTTGTTGGCACATAGCACCACAGGGGCATAAGACCACAGTCGGTAATGCATTGGCCTACTGATAACCAGGTAGCAGATGCAAATTTTTGAGTGGTCAATAAATACAAGTGATGTTCTGTTTACCTTCCACCACAGTAGAAAGTTTTATTCGTAGATCAACTACATTCAATAGAGATAAACTCTTTTGTGTTGGATTTTAATATGTATTTAAGGATGTAGAGGTTTATTTGATGTATTATTAAGCTAAAATAATGCTACCATTAATATCATATTGTAAAAATATAATCTATATATGGGCTCATCATCTGTGGGAGAAAGTTTCACAATTCATTTTAATAGTTTGATGTGCATATCTTTAATAGCATATTAAAAAAATCTATATGTGAACTCGTCATCATTTATAGCTGGATACACATAGGCTAGAGATTGATCTTGCAGTCCTTATGAGCTGAATTAAGTTTAAACCAATGTCTTTGTATGAATGTTGTTGAAAGTGATGTCAATTTTTTTTCTTTTCATCTCAATACATTCAATTCTACAAGGTCATGATTTTTTTTCTTGTCAAAGTCATGCTTGTGACTGGAAGATGATCATGGTTAGCATCAAATCAAGGTAAAATTTATCCTCTAAATAACATAAATAATTGGCTATCTCTTCATTTCAATATTATACTGTTTGATAACATGGAATCATTAACTTCTTGTAAATAGATCTCTATCAATAGTTTATGGCTTTTCTTAGGATTTATGTAAAAATAGATTATGGATTTAAAACATCATGTTGTTTTTATAACACGACGCACATAGACCTAAAATTGGATGTGCATATTCTAAGTTTTACTATTGACACTCAACTTATTCTTTTAATCAATAAGTTTTTTTCTCATAACATTTTTCTTTTGAATAACATAAATAATTGGCTACCTCAAATTAAAATACTTTAGGTTCATATATTGTATATTAGAATAAAAAAATTTACAATTTATTCATCATGACAAGGGGATACATGTATTAATGCATACACAGTGTTTTACCTAACTTAGTTTTACAACCCTAATAAGATAGAAACTATTAAAATAATTTAGATTAATAAATATGGTATTCAAGTATAAAATTAAATATAAAATACTAAAACTAATTGCAATATTTTGATAAGTGGCATATGCCAAATATAGTAAGTATAATAAAGGATGAGTACTAAGCTATTTATATATTTGTCTATCATTGTGTTCTATAAGTGGAAAACAAACTGAATTAGGCTTGTGATTCATCTAGTTCAGGTATTGTGTTTCTATCTATATAAGGTCACTTTTATTGGATCTAGGTCAATATTAATTATCTATATAGCCCTACATTGGTCAGTATTGCCTATGTTTAAATAAGGTATTTTGATCATATGGTCACCTTCACCTATCTATGTAAGTCTATATGTGTGATGTTGGACACCAATGATGCGTGCAACTTTATAAATTAGTCTCCTTCACCTTAAAATCTTAGGTGTGCTTGTGAGGGTTAGAAACATGCAAAAACTAAGAAAGTGTAATGGGTTGAGTTGACCCCAATCACCCCCATAAGATGAATAATTGTTGCCTACATATTTGATATTCTAGAGATGGAAATTAAGCCACACATTGTTCTCCCTCCTAGCGTGATTTTTTAATTGTGGTCCTTCACTATATGTATGTAGCTAATGATTTGGTTTTGATAATTGAAAATGCTTGATTTGAATTGGATTTAGAATGCTTCAGACTTGGCTTGTGATTTTTACTAGTGATAGATTCAAAATTTTAAATAATAGGGAAAATTTTCTCAATGTGCAATAGCGTATAGATGTGTACCCAATAAGTGGTGATTCCTTTTTAAAGTGAGGCCTTGATTTGTATATATATAAATCTAATGAGGTAATTTATCATGCCATTGATATGCTAGGTATATGGGCCAATCCTAAGAAAAGGTTTGATTTTAAAAATTATCCATTGCTAGGATAGAGTCCATAGAGATCATATTAGGTCAATATCAACTAGAAATATTGATTGACACAACTAGAATTGACCTATGTACAAGAAAAATTGAACTAAACATATTGAGATGTTTGTACAAGATATTAAATAGTTTTGAAATAGACATCAAGGTTATTTTAGGTGTGTAACAACAAAATGAAAGGGTCAAACTCACAAGATAACATGTAGGTGTGAAAGAGTAGCATATTAGGACCTTGTTTGTGTGTTCAAGTCTTACATCATAAATGTGTGTTAAACTTGTCATTGTCAATTAATTAATACCATATTTTAGCATCAACATGTATACATTTAAAATTAACCCATTCCTCCATCATTTATAATTTTTCCATTAACTGAGGCTAATTTTTGTTATTTATCACTAACTAACATCATATTACTAACACTATCCATACCATCCTAACATTTCCTCCACATTTCCTACATCACACTAACCTTATAACATCCCTTGAATTAATTAATTCTTCTACTAACACTTCATTTAACCATAATTTTCTCTTACACAATATTTTAGGAATTTTAAATTCCTATTCACACACCAACAACTATATCCACTATGTCTCCCCAAAATCTTCCTCTTAATCACACTCTAAGTATAATTTATTAAATATAATAGACTCTAGAAAGCTCTAAACTTCCTAGATCCCCTCCCTAATATCCTCTAAAATTATCTAGAAATATTTAATTCCTAAAAAATTCCTCCACCCAAGATCTTCGTCCTATATGGATGAATTCCAACCATTGATCTATCCCATTAACTACTATTTAAACAACTACACCTCCATGAAAATTTTATCTTTGAATCCTTGAGAAAATTACACCACCTTGTCTTTATCAACAATAAAGCATCCATTAGTCTTGTGTTGCTGAAATCTTGAGCATCACAAGAGCAATCCAACATTTTCAAGCATCAATAAATTTAATCAATTCCTTGGATCCATCCACAATCATCAAGATGAAGTCAATTTCATGTAAAATTTAGGTATAAGGATTCTTCTTGTGTTTTATTTAGTTTATTACAATTCACTTTCTCTTTTGTTCCAATCAGAGGTTGTTTAGTTTGGCTATGGAGAGAGTTGTGTCTAGAATGTTCATGGTTGTGTATCTAATCCACTAGAATCTAAATTAAGCATGTATTTTTGGAAACCACAGTGGGAAAACCCCCTTGAAATTTTTATTTTGAAGGTTTAGGTGTGCTTTAACAAGCTTACATGTTCCTTTGTGAGAGGATTTGATGGCCTAAAACTCAAAAATTCTATGAAAAAAACACTTCCTGATTTATAGTGGCTTTGAAATGTGTCAGAATGATTTCATTTTGAGGAAACATAATTTTGACATTACCACAAGTGATTTCGCACTTAACTACCAAATTTGACCATTAAATTTTTCTTAACCATTTGACTTTTTTGCTAGTCTTGTTCAAAGTTGCTTCTTTTGTATTTGTAATTTTATTTAACCACTAAGGTTTTGCATTACTTCTTAATGGCTTTACCTTTGCATGTTCTTATTTATGTGCAACTTACAAATCCATTATTGTATAAATGTGTCTTTGTCATTGATATTAATGACTCCACTAGGTCCATACATAGATTTGAGACTATCTCAATTATCCTGCTCACCTTTTCTACTTGTGCAACAAATCCATCATTATGTATTAATGGATTTGACATCATGATTAACAGTGTCATGATTTCACTAAAAAATTTATATATTTCTATCAACTTTGATATATTTTAAATTTTCATTTTTTTTGGATTAATGGTTTGCATTCAATATAAGTGGCTTTGTAATTATTATTGATTTATGGCTGACCTATCTTATTTAAATGGCTTTATTTTGTGCATAAGTAGCTTCATCATGAGGAGTAGAGGCTTCACTCTATATAATCATGGATTTCTTTTCTAATTGTATTTTTATAGGTCACCCCTCAAGAGCTGAATTCAAACTACTAATCCATGTTTTTAGGATCATTTGTCAAAGACACACCATATAAAACCTTCCATAATAATTTATTTGTAACACTTAATTAAGTTAATTAAGCAAATTTGTGTGCATGTGTTCAAATTTAATTATCTTAGCTTAATCTTTTTGTTGCTTACTTATTCTACTTGAGGCTAAGGTTGTATATGCTCTCCCCTCTCACCCATAGGGTGACCTTCGGAATAAAAAATAGTTAATAAACCTCCTTCCTTGTTATTATTTTAGGGGGAAACATGACGTGGAATTTATATCCAAGCATTTGTCATCAATATTTAGATGGATTGTGATGTGTATTTCATCACCACACACTAATTCAAACTTTATGTCCTAACAGAGTATAAATATCAAGGAGAGATGTCATAAAGCTAAGCAGAATTTCCCATAAATGTTTTTGAGAAGTGAGGAGGTCAAACTCCAATACTTTAGCATAAAACAACATCCTTATATGGACTTGACCCCATGTACCACCAGGTATTTAGGGGACTCCCTTAGAAAGCCTTGTACAACCTAGATTAAGACATTACAACCACAAATAACTATTAGTGTAGAGGAAATAAAATCCTCAAATATTACTCACCACATATAGATTTAGAGTGTGGGTTGACAAACCAACCTAGTCATCACTTTATGTGATTAGATCGATGGGTTGGTAGTTACATTACATAACCATAATTTAATAGTGTAGGCTTATCATATTATGTGATCTTGTTTATGTTTTGTTGATACCAATAATACTTGTAGACCTATTCCCTTCACCAAAAAAGTAACCAATAAAATTAGCACACAATTCACATATTTTTAATCGTCACTAGATCATATTGTCCAATCCATACAACATCCATTTTTACCTCATCCCTTACACATCCTTTTAAGAAGTCTAGTTTGTCCAAAATCACCCCCATCACTTGTCCATTATCAAAAAATTTAAGATTGCTTGAAATCAAATACATGTTCAAGTCAACTTACATAACCAAATCTAATCATTGTATCATCATCCATCCAAATTGAGTTAATCCCATAAAATCACTAAATCAAGTTCATCCCAATCAAATCAAGTCAACTTTTGGAAAAGTCAACCATGACCTAGTTAACCTATTAAATCACATCTCTTTTTAGTTAGTCCAAACCTAGCAGCTTTTAAACCAAGTCCATTCTCAATCTCATCTTTGCTCACCATCCAAGTCACGAAACTAGTCAAATCTAGGGATATCATACCCTAACCCCATCTTAATCAAACTAGCTTGCATTTAAAAGTTAAATTAGCTCAAGAATACCTTATCAACAATCCAATCCCATATCACATTTGAAATCCCAACTTGATAAAATAAATCTTATTAATTAATATTCCCCCATCTCATATCATTTAAATCCATCCTAGCTCATCCACACATCATCACCATGCCTATCCAAACTCATCAAAAACTCAAGATTGGACAATCAAGCTATAATGATGACCTTGGAAATCTTTTATGGGGTGAGAAACATCATAATAATAATAAAAAAAATTATTGATGTGGATGCACACAATCAAGATTCATAATATGACTTATTAAATACTAACTAGGGCATATCCCAATTATAATATTATGTTTATGAAAATAGGGATTAGTTGTTATGCTAGCTTATTGAGGTGGGAGTTAGAATTCCTCTTTATTTTGACCAAAATAACCCAAGACATATATTCAAAGTCCTAAACAATAAATTACTACACCTATCTACAATCCTTTTAAATAATAAGAAGAAGAACCTTGGGCTAAATTTGTCCTTATTAAGTGTGTCAAACTTGGCAAAGAGAAGTCCACCTTAGAAGACCATGTTAAGTGGGATAATAAACAAGACTTTCTAGATCATCTAAATAAAATGACCAAACAAGTGGCCTCCTTATCATATAAAATAGATCCTAAGACTAATAAACCTCAAACTACTAAGATGTTATCCAAAAATCTACTCCTCACAAGTCAAAATAAAAACAAGCTTGATCACCATCTATCATCACTAGTCCCATTTTTGACCCCACATTTGATTAAGAATGTAAAATGATGAAGGATAATATATAATGGATAGAATTGGGTTCACACAACAAGAAATATGAATTTGAAGAACTATTCCCTATCCTCTTGACAAGAATATATTATGTGTTCCCTTCCTTCCTCATTTTGAACCCCCTAAATTTGACATATATAAGGGGAAGGGGGATCTAAGGGAGCATGTTATGGAATTTTTCATGTCCCATCAGGAATTCACCTACATTGATGCTTATCTTTTCACATTATTCCCTTGTGGTCTTTGATAACCAACTTTAGAATGGTTAATGTACCTACCTAAGGTATTGATCACATCATATGGGGACCTAGCATATACATTTGTCAAACATTTCTCCTATAACATGGAACATGAAATTACCATGTTGGATCTATACAAATCCAAATAAAGAACTAGAGAAATTTTCTTGTCATTATTTCAAAGATGGCAAAGTCTAGTAAGCAAATTCCCATGTTTGATCCCTGAGAAATAATGGCCACTATTTTCATCACCAACTTGAATCAAGAATTATATTTCCAATTGTAACTACATTACATCAATGCCTTTGATGAGATTTTTGAATAGTGTATTCAAATGGAAAAATCCCTCATCTTTTCAAAGAATGATCAAAGTCAAACTAATACCTCAACAAAAAATCCAAAGTTCTTCAATAAGAACAAAAATTTGGTTGGTGATGGATTTATAGTTTATAAAAATGTCCAAACCATCCAAATCTATAATCCTTATAAATTTAATATTACTTCTAACATCATTTTATCTAGAGGTAATCTGAAGACATAATCTAGGAAGTGATGATACACTAATCTTGGTGAACCTGTGGAGAGTGTTTTGAAAAATCTTATAGCTTCTAACATGATTGTTCTTCCTAAAATAAAACCCCTCGATAAGATTCAACCAAAACCAATATGGTATAAGGAAAATGAATATTATAGCTATCACTGAGTCAAGGGTCATGACACTTAGAGGTGCATGCAGATCCAAAATTATATCCAGGACTTGATCAACCATGGAGAGATAGAGGTTGAAGGAGAGGAGTCTTCTTACAAGAATTAACAACTTGGAATATACTAAGATCCTTTCCAAGCATGACCAAAAATAAAAAAATATACATTAAGACCAAGGTCAAACCTCTCATTCTAATCATGTGTACTACAGGAGGACCCCTCACCATTATGATTTATTTATTGGCCACATTGACCATTATATGCATATAATTACCACCATCAAGATAAGGGTAAAGTCTCTTGAACACATTCCTATCCAAAACCATCGTGTCATTAAGATTTAAAAGGACCATCATTTGATTATGTTTCTACCACAAGAAAAATTATTGTACTGGTTGCACCTCCTAAGGCTCCCCCTCAAAGAGCACTCCTAATGCTCAATGTCTAAAAACATCCTTTAGCTAATATAAGTGATTATGACATTGTCTAATAGATTGAGAAGATCCCAACCCAAATCTCTATTATGGATCTTCTAAAAATGTCCTATGTTTACCATGACATAATCAACAAAACTATTTAGGAGTCAAGAGTTCTTACGTATATTGACCCCAATTAATTTTAATCCCTTGTGGGTCATCTCTCATCTACCCAGCAACTTACCTTTGATCTACAGGACATGCCTCCTATTGGCCCCAATCATAATGGCCCCTTGTATATCAATGTGTTTATTACCAATCATAAAATTAAGAGAGTGCTTGTAGATAATGGGTATGGATTCAACCTTTGAAACATCAATCTAATCAAGATTCTGATATATTTGAATATTTTACTTGGGCCAAAGATCATCATGATCAAAGCTTATGATGACAATAAATGATAGTCATTCAACACTATCTACCTTCCTATTATGGTGGAGGCCATTATCCGTCAAACCCTAGTCCATGTGATAAACTTTGAATTACCCTATAATATCATTTTGGGTTATCCTTAGTTACACAAAGTTCAAGCTATGCCATCAAACCTTCATCAATTTCTTAAATTCCCTCATTCTATAATAGAATTCACAATCTAGAGAATCCACAACCCTTCCAATACTATAAAGTGTCATAGGGACACTATCAACATGCCATTTATTATCCTAGCACTAAAAGTGTTCCTCCTATCAATAACAAGTCCAAGTCTTATATCCATCTAGATTATTTACTATTCACTTCCTCTAATGCACCTACATCTTCCCACATCAAAATCATCCCCAAATGATGTGGTGAATATGAATACCACACCTTCAATATTGGTAACTCCCTATGTAACCAAAAAGTTATGGACATCCCACCATGGAAATACATTCTTAATCTTTTGTCTTCTCTTTTACGGTGTTAGATCAAGGTTCTCCTAATTTTATTTATGTATTTTTGTGTTTTTAATCGATTTAGCATACTCACACTATTTCACAAGATGCTAATTTTTTTTTTGCGAACCTACATTCTAAGTTTATTTTATTTATAACAAATTGTAAAATTAGGATTTTTATGAGTTTTTTATATTTAAAATTTAAAAAATGGGTGAATTCTACTATATTTCATAAATATTATTCAAAAAAGATATAACTTTTAAAAGAATTGAATTTTTTGGAGCTTTTGATGATTTTTTAAAGTTGTGATTTGTAGGACAAGCATGGAGCAATAGAGAAGACAATGATTTTTTTAAATGACATAGGTCAAACTTTATATCACTATATTTCTCTCATCAATATCTTTCCAAAAATTTATGATTTTTAAAATATGGAGTATTGAGGCACCCATGGTGAGCATTTGAAATTGAAAGAAATTTTGAAAGGTTTCATTTGGTAGGAGGTAAACCCCTTACACTATTTAGACTTAGCTTCACCCATTTATGCCACCACCACCCATGTGGCAACTACTATCACCACCACTACTACCAATAAGAGTCTCAAAACTACCATTTATTTCATTAAATAAAATATTTCTTAATATAACTCTTGAAAGTATAGTAAATGTGGTGTGTTGGTTGTATAGGTTTTGTGAAGGCTTTCAATAATGAATAGGTTTAAGGTCACATTCCCCAAAAATAATTATTTAAAATATTTTTAAATAGCCTTCAATGCCCAGATGAGTAGTTATTTTAGTTTTTAATCCTCAAGGGCCCACCCTTTACTAATGTAACTTTTTTTTCTAGTAGTGAACTTCCAAGAGACATATCTTTTGATCTGGAAGGTCTAGGAGGATGAATGTTTTTTTCACTCTTCTTATTATTTATATATATTCACAATGGTCAGGTGTATTTCTCAATTTGGTTGCCCATTTTTTTATAAATGACAGGTTTTCCCAAAATTTACTAACTTTCCCTCTTTTTTAACCTTCAATTAGCCATATCTTTTGATCCGTAAGTTAGATCAATTTTTTTTTTTTAAGTGCATGATTTTTCATAAAGTGAAATTCTAGTGAACTGCATCAGGAAATTTAAAATACACTCACTTATAAATTACAAATAAATGTTTTAATATGGTGCTTTTATTAACACATATTGTCATTATACACTTACTATTTTATAAAGTGTCATGGCGGGTTTGGTGTGTTTTTTTCATAGTGTTTTATACCTTCATGTGTGTGCCTTGTTTTTTGCACCCTTTTCTTAATTGTAGGTACAAAATATGACATAATGGGCATTCTTATTTGGACCCACATATTGTTATTGTACTCATACTATTTTATAAATTTCTAGGAAGGTTTATTGTGTTTTGCATAACATTTTCTACCTTCATACATGTGTGTCATGTTTTGCACACCCTTTTCTTAGTTTTAGGTACTATATATGGCATATTGAGCATTATCATTTGGGCCCTTATTTCTCTTTGGTTGTTATATCTTGATTTTTTACCAAGAAAACTCACTTGATTATCCGTAGATATTTATAATTGGTAATTTTATTTGGTTATTATTAACTAATTTGTAAGTCATATGTTGTTATGAGATAGTTGAATATTAATTTGATCGCATGGTTGCATTGCTATGAGTTTAGTTGTATGGTATATTATTTACATTATAATTATATTGATTTTTATTATAATAGCATTTTATTATATATGTCATGATGTATGGACTAACTACCTATTTGTCATGAGTTTGATGTAGAAGAGATTCATCCTTCAGAGAATGATGGAGGGAGAGCATCATCAGAGAGGGTGACGTAGATGGAGGTATTTGGAGATGATAGAGGAATAGATATAACCTTACACACACCACATTAAATAACACTCATTATACGTATAAATTGAATGGTTAGCATTAGTACATTTTTTGTTATATATATTTAAATAATTGCATACGTGTCTGTTAGTTCATATTTATGCTTAGGTTATTTAATCTCATGTCATTGTGTTGTGATTGTTACTATGTGTTTATGACATGTCATTGTATTCATGATTGTTAATTTTTTCAAAAATATAAATTTGTGTGAATTGTGTTGGTATTACCATATGCAGGATAACCATATTATCTTAGTAATATTCGTTGGTTATCTTTATCATATTAGGAATATCATTATGTGACTTAATAGATGACAAAATGACATAGATAACCTAGATAGTGTAGTGATAAAAATAAATATGTTATTATAATTTGTATTTGAATAATAATGTGTTAGTTACCATTTTGATTTAAAAGGATATTATTCACTTTATATTGGTCAAGTCATTATGATTATTTATTTATATTAAGACATATTATTACTATGTTATTTGAAAAATATAAATAAAATAATTGTTTAATTATTAGGAAATAAAAGTATTTTCAAAAAGGGGGAAAAAAACTTCATAAAATAAATAAATCAAAGGTTTTCTAGCTTTGGGCGAATTAGGAAAAGTTGGTGACTTGGGACTTTTTAAAAAAATATTTAGAAAAAAGAAAATAAAATGAACATAAGAAGAGAAAAATCATTCAAATATAAGAAAATAAAAAAATGGATTTAAAGAAAATGCCATATCCATATAATGGGAAAAAGGAAAGATAAAAAGAAGAATAGAGTAGAAAAAAATAAGAGAGCATGACTTAAGGAGAGAGCGTAGAGTGGAGGAGGAGTTGAGCAAAGGAAGAAGAGATGGAAGTAGAGTAGTGGGAAAGAAAGGCATAATCCATCTGGTTCCATCTAGATGCCATCAAAGAGGTTGGTGATGTTATTAAAGTTTTATGTGAATTTTTGTGTGTGGTGATCTAGATACTCCATATTCATAATAGTGACTTATATGTCTAAATACATTGATCTGTGTGTACTTATAGGAATTTAGACTGGGGATGTGACTTATATTGTGTATTCTGATCTTTAAAAAAAATCATTGAACTGTATATCATGGACTTTGACATATATTACTATGTGTGTAAATCATGAGTGTGTAAATTGTTGTATATTTAAGATGTTATATACTTAGCAAACCATGTAAATTAATTCACATAGATTATTCTTTGTAAATTGTTATATATACATGACATAATAAATTTATTGTATCACTGTGTGTATATTATTATGTTGTAGAATATATTATAACATTCCACTCTTCAATATATTATATCATTGTGTCATTATATATACTGCAATCAAGAAATCCTCATTTATATATCATTATGCCATAGAATATACTTTGGTTGTCTATCGTTGTGTATAGTATATCACTATGTAAATCAATATAAGAAATCTAAATGTTTGTATGTGTGATATAAGAAAGTGATATACAATATAAGAAATCAGATATGAGAATATTTAAAACAACGATAAGAGTATATATAAAGTGAAATAGTAATTATATGGTAAAATGCAAGCATATGTTAAAATATTAAATGATAAAATACAAGAAAATAGTACACTTGAGTGAAGTGCCTACATACATTGAATATATTGTTCATTTCTTTTATTGGTGATGATGTTTATTATACATTTAAATTTTGGTAAATGCCAATGAATATTAACAAGTTGTATGTACTAGGAGACGTGTTTAACAATCCAAATGCAATCACCAGCTTTTCACTATGCTGACAGAGGAGAGATTCTCTTTCCTCCTCTACTGCATCATTTATTACATATCTTGAATTTGGAAAATATGAATTCTCTAGCATTGTATAGATCTCTGATGCTTGTGGACTTCAATCCTCTATTTTTTTAATAAAACTACTTACCTTAATAAAATCACCCCACTTCTGCATATATGATTGACATAAGAACACAAAGACTTTATACAAGTTAGGTAAAGCACATATTTATATGTTAGACCATACATTTTTGAATGTTAGTTGTATTTTTTATAATACTAAATAGTTGTTGGCATTCCCTAATTATGGACTATTAGCTAAATGTCACAGGAATTTCATGATACGTATATATGGTAAACAACTATGAATCAGTATATTTAATACTCCATTATAATCCATTATAAAATTGTAGTAGGCCATGAACTATTACAGATTATTACATTGGATTATGATAGGCCATATATATTATGGACTATTATATATTATAATTAGTCATACTCTTTTATCTCTTCCTCTCGTATTTGATTAGTGTTTGAATGTTATAATATCATATTTATATATTTGTTATATATATATTATGCTTTCGCTAATGATGTTATATATATTATGTTACCGTTAATATATATTTTATTATATATTAAATCATTATATCAATTGTTATATATATTATTTATGTTATTCACTAATAGTATGGAATATACATTTTGGAAACAATTATATAAAATTTGTTTATAGTGAATAACTCAAATGTTTATGGCAAAGTAAATTAGGTATTTAGTGATAGAGTTATAGGTTGTTTATATGTACATGATTAACTGATATAATTTATATCAATGGATGTTTTCATGTGGAGAGAGTATATATATATGGATATCTATATATATACTTGCATATATCGTATAAGTATAGCGATATAAATAGAAATATATTTTCTAATGTGTTTGGAGTCTTTAAGTGTGAAGAATACTACTAGTATGGTAGAACAAAATTATGTATTAAAACATATGTATTATGTAGTATATTTTATGCAAGGTGCATAAATATATTAAATATAGCATTCTAAGAACATAGGTACTCATATACATATATAGCTTATATTTATACATTGGAATGCATGCTTATAATTATAGATTATGATTAGTAAAATAAGTCACAAAATTTTGAAGGATAAGGTATTATATTTATGCACAAAGCTTATTAAAAGTATAATAAGTTACATAAATGAAAGATTATGTTCAAACGAGGTATAATTTGGTTTATGAGTTATATAATTCTCTGAAATTATTATAACTAGTTATTTAAAATTGAGTAGTGTAAACCTAAAAATGATGGACTATGATATTAGTGATTGTCCTACATTTTATTATATTTGAATCTATTTACAGAATTTAAAATATGTAGTCTAAATGTAGATTATACTTAGATGTTATAAATTGTACTTGTCATGTTTATTATTTATGTGATAAATAATATTGTGAAGATTCATTCATACGTTTGATGGATTAAATATATACATTTTGATTATTCATGTGTTTAGCATGTTTTATGACTTCTATGTAGGAAGTTATTTGTATGAATCTATTGATTATATTATATTCATCAAATATCATATTTTTGGTACTAATTAAGTAATGAGATGGACTTTACTAGCTTACTAGTATCACCAATGTCAGATGAAAGTAATCCGATCAAGTGGTGTGTATGAAATTAACTGATCTTAAAGATTAATAAATATTGAAAATTTTGGCCAAAGTAATATTAGTTAGACATTGTCATTTCATATATATGATTTCTATGTTGGTGTGATATCATATTAGAACATATTTTTTTATGGTTCACTTCATGTTATTATAAATCATATAGCACTCGGGTACTATCTTGTCTCTCTAAATTCTCATATCATCACCATCTGCTCATCCATGAAGAGAGGGTCATTCTCTAATGAGAGATTATGTGGTAGACCAATTATTTGTGGTTGGTGTGGAAAAGCATTTGGATGATGCTCTCCCTCCCCACAATGGTACTTATTTAGAGATGACACTTGAGATTACCATAGATACTAGAGTTCATAAATGCTTGCTTCATGGAGCCTTGTATATTGTACATTATATTATATTTATTATCATTGAGACATTATTTTGATGAGATTTAATTATTTAATTATTATATCATGATAGTAGTAGTTACATATTTGTACCAACCATGGTTGGAAATCTGTAATTACTTTCTATATTCAGTTATGTTGTGTTTCATCTAATGATAGTGATTAGTGACAGATAGATGTCACATGCTTATTTTATAGTTAATATACTTAGATTTTTTTGTCTGAATCATTAATTAGATTCTCATGATGAAATCTAATGAAAAAATATGTTTAAATTTATAAAAAAAAATACGTTATTCTAGGTAGATCCCAGTGTGGATGTTCATGTGGAATTAGAGCTATGACTCAAACTCTAGGACCTAATGAGTTTACTAACATTTTTGTATCCTTCCAGTTACCAAAAAAGATAATGGTGAAAGATAGAGTATCCATAGAGGGTCTTTTAAATTTCAATGATAGTAATGCTCCATTTGATCCTAATCGATTTGTTGTTGAGTAAGCAGTAAAGTTAGATCAAATTTTCATAGCCATGAATGAAACTAGGGATCAAATTTTATCCCTGAAATAAGAAGTTCATGGCCATGAAGAGGAAGAACACCAAGATGAACTTGAAAATAATTCCACTAAGTAGGAAAACCCTTAGGATGAGAAAGTATAGGTAGGTGCAAAGTTGGATAGAGATATGAAAAAGGTGTAACAACAATGTAGTAGATTTACCAATTTTTACTAGAAGTCTTATTAATCAAAATTACATTAACATATATTGATGTTATTTAAATTAAACAATGCATTCCATTAAAAATTAAATTTATCCCTTCATGTTGATTATTACATCATTGGATAGGATATGTTGTAGCCATGTATGGAGAGCCTAGTGACATGTAGTATTGTGCTGGTTAAGTGAAGTGTATTTTGGACTTGTAATGCTTCATTGTAGAATCATGCTACACCATGATTGGAGTTGTGAGATTCAATAGATCCTCATGTATGGATTGATGACTATTTTAGGTAATAGACATCCATGATTCTTGTAAATTATGTTTATCTATGTGGATGAATTCTACATTTGATCAAGTAACTTAATCTCTTAGGAGTGTATTTTGTATTTTGAATCTTTGATCAAGGTCTTTCCTCCTCCTTCGATAGGTAGGCATTGATTTTTTTTATGAGTTACACTAAGAATAAACTAGCCTCTATTAAATATCTTAGGTCTAATTTATCTAAGAACATATTTAACTAAATCATTTTACGTGTGTAACATCAAAATAACATAAGATAATTCTATATAGGATAAGGTATAATCATATGTGACCTATTTTATGAAGTGATGAGGATTGATAGTTGATTTCATGAAATCTTTTCTCTAAACATGAAATGTTGTGTGGTACATTGAGTGTGTACCCTTAAGAGCACTCATACCCTCTTAGAGTTGTTAAAGGGTTGGTTTATTGAGTGTCTAGATGGTGATGGATGTATATGATTTTGGGTAGGTGAGTGCATAACATTGTTCAATGAGTTATAAACAAGAGATTCCTACAATATTTTTCATCACTGAGATTGAACACCTTGAGAATGATTATATCCTTAGTTGGTAATCAAGTTACCTCCACCACTTATGTTTTGTATCTTGAGTATTCAAAATTCATGGAATGCTTCTCACTTAATAATATGTGCATTTTATATAGAGTTTTATTTCTTATGGGAGGGAATATTAAAAGACTGTTTATGGATTGGCACCACCTAGTGCGGTGAGAATTCTCCTTGTAGTGGAGTGTAGTTATCTTTCCTGAGGATTCCTATATGTTAGGAGTTTACTCATGGATTAGAACCCCATATGTTTATGTGGATTGGGAAGAGGTGTCATCTCACATAGTTAGCATATAAGTGAGTTGATACTCTCTCACCCTCCTTTGACATGATTATAAAACCACTGAGTGGATTCATAATTTTATGATGTTGATTAAGTGTTCCCATAATAAAAAACGTGTTTCTAGAATGTTGTTTTGAAAATATTCCCTAGAGTTTGTGGGATAGTGTATTCTACTTATTATTGATAGAGAAGTTGTAGGAATAGAATGGATTGATGATTCTATGTTGTTAATATTTTTCCTTTTAGTTGTGGAAACAAGTTGTGAAACTTCATTCACAGGTTTGGTAAGTGTTTAGTGATTTTTGAAACTTAGGTTATGGTGTTTTATTCATACAATGTGAGGGTATTTAATAGTTTTATTATTGAGATGTTAGTTCGCTACTTTTTCCATGTGGCTTTTTTAGAGTTACACTTTCTTGTGCTAATTTATCTAAACTTGTGAACTTTGACCACATGGAGTGACGAACCTTGAATTTATATTCGTTCTAGATTAAGATTTATAATTTGATTATAATCATCATGTTATGATTCACCATTTATTAGATTGGTATTATTCTCATCTTGCTTAAAACATGTTGTTTTGATGAGTCATTTATGTACCTTTCGCCTAGAGTGAGTATGAAATAAGATGTGAGAAACATCTTGTTAGTTTAAGGTGTTGTGATAACCTTATAACTTGTGTAATTAAATAAGCAAGCATGGAGGCATTGTCTCACTTGTTCCCTTTATAAGGTTTTAAAAATAGTGTGATCCTTGTCCTTTGTTATGCTAATTTAAACATTATTTCCTCCTAACTATGGATATAATAGAGATGGGTTAAGCTATTAAATTTGATACTAGTTATGTTTGGCTAATGGCAACTTAATGCAATTATTTCATTGTGTACGATTTTTCTTGTGATGGATATTGATACATCTTGAATTATTTAGTGTATATCATTGCACTCTATGGTATGTTGTTATCGATTTGTGATTCACTAAACCATGTACACATTTTAGAGATTATTGGGTCATGGAGACCTAAGGGATGAGTGGTGAATTAGGAATGTGAGTACTAAGAGATGAGAGTAGATCCTAGTTAGTCTCATATTGACTCAGTAGTCACTATGTTTAGATCCGATTAAGGGAGCATGTCGAATCCAAGATTTGGTAAGAAGATCTTGTCAAATTCATTCGTATAGCCATACACATGTATATTGAAGAATGTTTATTCCCTAATTTTATATACATTGGAAATATATTATTTGTAGTTTCTATTCATCATTATACTTATCAAGAGCTATGAGAAGTAGTGATGGTATTGATTTATACACACCATTTTTTCTAGGTTATTTAAATACTTTTCTCAAGAATGAGAAAAAAAGATCTCTAGATTAGAGAGGTGTACAGAGGGGATGGAAGGAATTATGGAACTCTCCCTGACTATTTATTTTTAGATTTTGTAATGGTTTCATGTGTTTATGGTTGAAGATTAAATTTGGAAAGTCAATGAAATTATCAATGAGATATGTGGGACCCTTCAAGGTGTTATAAGTGGTCAATACTGTAGCATATAGGATTGCATTTCCACCACCCTAGCTCTTTTATATAATGTGTTTAATGTTTCTTATCTTAAAAATTCTACAGTTGATCCTTCACATGTGTTGAATTGAAATGCTTTGTAGGTTTTGGACCCTGAGGTAGTCGAGATAGATCTAATAAAAGTAATTGATACTCGCAAACTTTATTTATGTAATAGGGAGATGTCACATTAAGGTCTTATGGGACTAATAATCTAAAAATAGTGTTACATGGAATGATTATGATTATTTATACAGATGATTTCCACATTTATTTACTTGATTTGATGATTCATACTATATTATTATTTTTTGAATAATATTTTTAATTTAGAACTTATGTTTGAATAAGTGTCATCGAGATGATGACCAACTTTAGTGGGAAAGGATGTTACATCCTGATTCCTCACTAAACAAGCTTACTTGATTATTCATGGATATTTATAATTGGTAATTTGATTTGGTTACTATTAATTAAGCTATAAGGTATGCTATTATAGGATAATTGAATATTGTTTTTATTACATGGTTGCATTATTATGAGTTTAGTTGTATGGCATATTCTTTACATTATGATCATGTTGATTTTTATTACAATAGTATTTCATTATATATGTCATGATGTATGGACTAACTACATGCTTATCATGAGATTGACACGAGAGATTCATCTTTTTGAGCATGATGGAGGGAGAACATCATCAGAGAGAGTGATGTAGATGGAGGTGTTGAGAGATTATAGAGGAATGGCTAGAACCCTACACACACCATGTTAAATAGCACTCATTATATGTATAGTTTGAATTGTTAATATTAGTACAATCTTTATGTTATTTGTATTTAGGTAATTGCATATGTGTGTATGTTGGTTCATATTTATGCTTAGGTGATTGAATCTCATGTGATTGCATTATGAATGTTACTATGTTTTTATGATGTGTCATTGTATTCATAATTTTTACTATTTTTAAAAATAAAATTTGCATGAATTGTGTTGGTACTACCATATGTAGGCTAACCAGCTTGTCTTAATAATATTAACTGATTATATTTTTGATATTAATAATATCATTATGTGACTTAATAGATGATAAAAAGACATAAATAACCTAGATAGCATAGTAATAACAATGAATACATTTTTATAATTTGGATTTGAATAATAATACATTGTTTACCATTTCAATTTAAAAGGACATTATTGACTTTATATTGGTCAAGTTATTATGATTATTTATTTATATTAATAAATATTATTACTAAGTTATTTTAAAAATATAAATAAAGAAATTGTTTAATAATTAAGAAATAAAAGTTTTTTCAAATAGGGGGGAAGTTTAATAAAACACATGAATCAAAGATTTTGTAGCTTTGGGTAAATTAGGAAAAGTTGGGACTTGGGTGTTTTTCGAAAAATATATTTAAGAAAAAGAAAATTAAATATATATATATATATATATATATATATGAATATGAAGAGAAAATCCTTCAAATATAATAAAAGAAAACAATGGCTTTTAAAAAACCACATATCCATACAATGGGAAAAAGGAAAGATAAAAAGAAGAAAAATAGAGCAAAAAATGAATAAGAGAGCACGACTTGAGAAGAGAGCACAGAGTGGAGAAGGAGGAACTAAACAAAGGAAGAAGAGATGGAAGTAGAGTAGTGAGAAAGAAAGGAATAATCCATTCGGTTCCATCTAAATGCCATCAAGGAGGTTGGTGATGTTATTAAATTTTTATGTGAATTTTTGTGTGGTGATCTGTCTACTGCATATTTATAAAAGTGACTTAAATGTGTAAATACATTGATCTGTGTATACAATTATAGTAATTTAGACTAAGGCTGTGACTTATATTTATGTATTTTTATCTTTAAGAAAAAATAGCAATTGTATATCATGGACTTTGACATTTATTATTGTGTGTAAATCATTGTATATTTAGGATGTTATATACTTAATGAATAATGTAAAATAATCCACATAAATTACTCATTGTCTATTGTTGTTTATGCATGACATAAGAAATCTATTATATCATTGTGTATTTAATGTTGTGTTTTAGAATATATTATAACCTTCCACTCTTCAATGTATTATATCATTGTGTCATTATATATACTACAATAAAAAATCCTCATTTATATATCATTGTGTCACAGAATATACTTTAGCTATGTATCGTTGTGTATAGTATATTGCTATGTAAATTAATATAAGAAATCCAAATGTTTGTATGCATGATATAAGAAAGTGATATACAATATAATAAATTAGATATAATAATATTTAAAATAATAATAAGAGTATACATATAGTGATTTGGTAAGTATATGGTAAATTGCAAGTACATGTTAGAATATTTAATGATAAAATAAAAGCAGATAGTATATTTGAGTGAAGCACGTACATACATTCAATTTCTTGTTAATTTATTTTACTGGTGATGATGTTTATTATACATTCAAATTTTGGTAAATACCAGTGAATCTTAATAATATGTCTCTACCAAGAGATGCATTTAACAATCCAAATATAATCGCTAAATTCTCAATATGTTGGTAGAGGATCGATTCTCTTTCCTCCTCTACCACATCATTTAGTACATACCTTGAATTTGAGAAACACAAATTCTCTAGCATTATATAGATCTCTAATGCTTATAGACTTCAATTCTATGTTTTTTAATAAATCTACTTACCTTCATAACATCACCTCACTTTTGCATAGATTATTGATAGAAGAACATAAAGCCTTTATACAAGCTAGGCAAAGTGCATATTTATATTAGACCATACATATTTGAATTTTAGTTGTAGTTGTTATAATACTAAATAGCCAGTATCATTTGCTAATTATGCACTATCAACTAAATGTTATAGAAAGTTCATGATACGTATATATGGTAAAAAAATATAGAGCAATATATTTAATAATCCATTATAATCCGTTATAGAATTGCTTATTATACTTGTCATGCTTATTATTTATCTGATAAATAATATTGTGGAGATTCATTCATATATTTGATGGATTAAATGTATGCATTTTAATTATCCATATATTTAACATGTTTTATGACTGTTAGTAGGAAGTAATTTGTATGAATCTATTGTTTATATTATATTAATCAAATCTCGTATTCCTGGTACTAAGTAGTGAGATAGACTTCACTAGCTTACTAGTATCACCAATGCTAAATGAAGGTAATTTGATCAAGTGGTGTGTATAATATTGATTGATCCTAAAGATCAATAACTATTAAAAACTTTGACCAAAGTAATGTTAATTAGACATTGTTATTTCATATGTATGATTTACATGTTTGTGTGATATCATGTTAGAACGGATTTCTTTATGATACACTTCATGTTGTTAGAAATCATATAGCACACGGGTACTAACTTATCTCTTTGTATTCCTTCATTGTCACTATCTACTCATCTATGATGAGAGGACCATTCTCTAATGAAAGATTATGTGGTGGATCGATGGTTTGTGATTGGTGTAGAAAAGTGCTCAAATGATGTTCTCCCTTCCCACAACAGTACTTATTTAGAGATGACACTTGAGATTGCCATATATACTAGAGTTTGGGAACTCTTTCTCTGTGGAGCCTTGTATCTCGTACATTATATTATTTTTATTATTATTGAGACATTATTCTGATGAGATATTATTATTTACTTATTGTATCATGACAATAGTGGTTGTATGTTTGTACTAGCCATGGCTGAAAATCTATACTTAATTTTTATATTTAGTTGTGTTTCATTTGATGATAGTGATCAGTGATGGATAAATGTCACATACTTATTTTATAGTTAATATACTTAGAGTGTTTTATCTAGATCACTAATTATATTCTCGTGGTGAAACCTAATGAAAGAATAAGTTGTTTAAATTTTTTTTTAAATCATGTTATTCTATTTAGATCCCAGTGGGGATGTCCATTATACTCACACTATTTTATAAAGTGCCAGGGACGTTTATTGTGTTTTTCACAAAATTTTCTATCTTTATACATGTGTGTCATGTTTTACACACCCTTTTCTTAGTTCAGGTACTATATATGGCATATTGAGCATTATCATTTGGGCCCTTATTGCTCATTGGCACTCTTCTTTATCTCCTTCATTTCCTTTTCTTAAGACTAGTTGCATACATATATTTTTACCATACTTTGCTCTACTCAACATTATAGTGAGGTGTTTTATTATGGCTAATGCTTCATTGGTTTCATATTCAAGAGTGAACTATGTACTTAGTCTTTGTTCCTATGTACTAGGTAGATGCAATGGTTGGTTACCCATGCATATTGGTGAGATGGAACATGTACCATATAGACATTCATTGGATTCCTTTTTATAAAATCTTTACTCTTAGTTTCTTATTTATGAAGTTGCCTTATTCAGTTATAGAAGCTATTTGATATCTTTTTATAGAAGATATTTTCATCAATTTATTATCATTTATAATAATATTGACATTATGCCCTTTGTATCTTTGACATGCTCTAGTTTTTGGTAGTGTTTTTTTGTCTCACTTATGAAAATTTATATCTCACTCGATCTTGATTTCAATTCTCGATTTCATTGAATTCATAGCTCTCTTTGATCCTAATCATAATTGGAGGTTTCTTTGATCCTGAATTCATTCGAGGTTCTTCGATTCTACATTGTTTCAATTTTTATTTGGCAGATGCTCTAGTAACTTCTTTATGCAGGAGTCTATTTCACCGAGTAGGGTCTCTTAGACCTCCTCTCGTCTCTCTTTTAGGCAGGAGATTTTTTCCTATACATTTTCTTGTTTTCTTTGCCATTTAAATAACATTTTATATATGGGTATTAATTATCGGGGCTAGTTTTTAAGACACATTTTCAGAGGATTTTGAGCATCATTTTATTTATTTTTAGACTTTTGTAAGTTAAGGGAAGGTGTTGGTGAAATATTTATATATATACATATTTATATTTAATTTTTACTTAGTCTATTTAGTTTTATTAAGCATTGTATAGTTAGTCTAGTATGCAAACCTATTAATCTTAGAATAGGATAATTAGATCTCATAGCTTGACCACTTCATTTTTCATGTTCCTATTCGTATGGAGGTTGTTGTTTACATCTATTACATAGTCAAAAAATTTGAATACAACTCTTATTTTTCACATATATAGACCACTTCTATTTTCAAATTGTAAGCTATTTGATAATCAATTCATTCAATTAATTTATTTGAAACATTTTATTTTATTATTAATTATTGTTTGAAAAAACTTCTAATATTTTTTAAAATGAGTCATAATTACAAACATATATTATTGAGCCTCTGTTTTATCTTTTAATAATAAAAATAAATTAACAAAATTTCTATGATAATAATTGAAACCCATTTCAATTTTTTTTTTAAATATATTTTACCCAACTATAATTCACGTGGTGTTTTTAATCCCTAGGATTTCACACTCCCCATTGATAAATCATCCACTCTATTTGTTGGAATCCAAGAATACATTTTTTTAATTTTGAATAGGCAAATCATAAATTTAATCCCGCTTGGACCTCGTTGAGTTGAAATCCATTACATAGTTTCAAAGAAATATTTGTAAAGTCAGGGTCCAATATTTGTGCTCGAATAAATTATGTAATATAAATATGAAAATATGCTATTATCATATTTCAAGAGTGTTAAAATTGGATTCCAATATTTCTAATATCAAATTTTAATATTGTTAATATTAGATTTTAAAATTGTCGATATCAAATTTCAATATTGTTAATATCTTATTCAATTAATTTCATTATAAATTTAAAAAATTTCAATCATATCTTAGAGTAAGTAAAATAATTTTAATTTTAGTTTGATAAATATCATTAATTACACATTTGTGAGAGTTGTAAGTCTCCTTATCACCTTGAGAAATTTGTAAGGTTGTTTTTCTATTGCATTCTAAATAATTATCTATACATTTTTCAGTACTTATTTTTTATTTGAAAATCATAAGAGAACCACTAAGTTGAAATTTTTTGGTAGCATGTTATTACATAAAAGAGTCTTCTAATATAAAATAGGCTTTTCAAATAGGGTTGAATACTTTATTGATCGAACACCAAAATATTGCATGTTTGAGTATTTCCTTCTCTTCCTAGGAAATCTATAAATTTGACTTCCCATCCAACATTATACTTATAGTGATAACAAACAAGCCTCTCCCCATGTCTATATAATGTATTTGAGTTCTAACTAGATACATTCTATTCTCATCAACTTTGAGCCGTTTGAAAATAAGTGGTCAAGTTTATTTTCTCTATAAATAGTAGATATGCTTCATGATAATATTCAAAAATAAAAAATGATAGAATAAATTTAAAAATTTTAGCAATGACATAAAAGAATTATATAAGAAGGTTTAATAATATATCATATTTGGAAAGAATACTATCATTATGGTTTCAATTATAGCATGATCAATTATCGATAGGGTTTCAAGTATAACCTGATAATGTATCATTAGGGTTTCATTAAATTGAACATAGTTTTTTTTCATATTGAGCATAATGTAAATAGTAATTATGAATTTCAAATTGAGCATTGTGTAAGGGGTTTAAATTAAGCATCAATATTTTAGAGTTCTTAGACTCTTAAGAAAGGATTCTAAATCTATATAACTCCTAGTTCAAAACCAAAAATGGTGTCTTTAGAGATGACTTGCATATAACTCCATGCAAGTGCAATTACATCACTCTAAGAGTCATGGTGCTCCATTTTTTTTCGAAATAGGTATACATATCTTATTTGTCTATTTTATCTAATTATTTTTCAGTCAATGAATGTTTGGATTACTGTGAAACTTGATGATGTCTCTTTATGATGTTTTATGTTTTTGTCAAAATTTAGTATCTGATAGCTTCATAATTACATGGGAACATTTTTTGCTAATTAGAGGCTAATACGTTCAAAACTATATTGGAAAAAGTTTACTAATGTGAAGATCACCAAAAAATGCAATTTCAAAAAAAACTCACTAAAAAATCTTTATAAATGCAAAATTTATGGTGTGCTAAATTTAGCGGCCACTAGGTTTCTAACTACATGGGAACAATGTTGGGAACCTATCGGCATGATTGCATGTGATCAATATTTAGAACCTAGTCATCCCTAAGTTCCTATTAGATCATATTAGTGCAATAGATTTTCACAATTGGGAACAATGTTGGGAAAGTTATGGAATTTAAATGCAAGAATTATGATCTATCAAGGTTAGTGACTGATAAGTTCCAACCTACATGGTATGTTCCAAAACATTTTATACCAATGTGAATATCATACAAATGCACTTTCATAAAAATAATTATTGAAAATTATTTTTAAATGCAAAAGTTATCATTTATTAAAGCTAGACACTGTGAGGTTCCCAATATTTGGGAACAATGTTGTGTACCTAGGAACTAGTAGGTTCCAACCTAGATGGTATTTTTCAGAAAAAAGTATAATGATGTGAATAAATTAAAAAATAAACATTTTCAAAATTAAAAAAAATTGTAAATGCAAAATTTATAGCCTATTAAAGCTAGTCCCAAATGTTGGGAACCTAATGGCCGCTAAGTTTAAACCTACATGGTATTTTCTAAAATAAAATGAATTGATGTGAAGATCATGAAAACATATTCTCTTCCCATAAAAAAATAAAAATCTTTTGAATGCAAAAGTTATGTCCTATCGAAACTAGCAGTTGTTGGGTTTCCAACATTTGGGAACAATGTTGGTAACCTAGCACCCACTAGGTTCTAACCTACATGGTATTTTTTAAAACAAGGTGCATTAATGTGAAGATCATGAAAAAATATTCACTTAAAAAAAATCATTGAATTTTATTTGTAAATGTAAAATTTATGGCTTGTCAAAGCTAGTGGAAATTAGGTTCCCAACATTTGGGAATAATTTTGAGAGCCTAGTGACCACTAGGTTAAAACCAACATGGTATGTTTCAAAAATATTGAATTTATTGTTAGGAACCCCTTATCCAATGGAAGCACAATTGATTACTTTCTTATAAGCAATTAAACACGGAATTATACCAGAATGATTAAGTAACTAGAAACTTGAGACAACAAAGAATTTGAGAGACAATACACACTCTTGTATTAAATATTACTAGATGAAAATACAATAAGGAAGATGCCACTTCTTCCTCCACCTCAAAGGCTTGCCACACCTCAAGACCTTATTCCCACTCTCTCTTGCTCAACACAACAACTCTACAGCCTGAGTTATTATCCCCTCCTTAAATGCTTCAGCTGATCTCCTTGACCTTACACCTGTAGATCTCCTTGACCTTGCTTGCTTCAATGCTTTTACTTGCCTTCTTGATAATTACAATACATGCCTCATGGGTCTTTAAATAGAATCCCATGCATACAAAAATAGAAATCTAACTACAATAATTAGACACGCAGCTCGTGACTATAATTAGTCATTTGACATGCAAACACTCACTTCACATAACTGACTGTTCGTCAACAGCAGTTTTGGAACGCACAGGCGACCGACGCCGGTCCCTGCTTGCCTGGTGCTGCTGAGTCAGCTGAATAGCTGCCATCACAGGTTGCCTTCTACACTGCATCTGACTGATGTCAGTCATTCTGCCAATGTCGGTGCTTCTGAAACTCCAACAACCTTCCTTCTTCGTGTCTGCAAACAGTTGAAGCTTTTAGCTCCACACCCTAACAATCTCCCACTTGGAGATAAATAGCTGCTACTATACATGTACCTATAGACCATCTATTTTGTTCCTTGGGCTTTGTATCCCTCTTCAAAGTCACTCTTGAAGACCAACCACCATGCAAACCTGTGATACTATACCTGTCACTTATGCCAAAAGAATTTTGTTGCTCCCAAATTCTTCATGACATACTTCTGAACCAACTCTACCCTTAGCTCAAAAAACTCCCTGTATATGAAACCCTGCAACAAGTAACACAATATAGTAATAGGATAATGTAGCTAATATTATCCAACCTGGTAAAGATAAAATACAATGGTCAAACCTCCATTGCTCTGTAGCCTAATCAAGACTATATGCCCTAGCCTTCTGTCTCATGTGTCCATTCACTCTCTTCTCTAATATGGGAATCCATCCCTCTATCCAGTGCTTTCTTCCAATTGACAACTCTACCAACAAATACCTATTTGGTTCTACTCCAAGGACTCACACTCCTCATCCATGCCAAGCTCCCATTGTTTCTGGATTCTACCTGCATTGCTTCTTCCATCTTCCTAGTTCTTGACTATCAGTAAGCAATATAAAGAAGGTGAATAATGAATATGAGGTTCACTTACCATTTTTGACCTCCATATGGGTGTTTGAGACTCCTTGATAGCTAGCTATCCACCCAACATCCGTTTCAGTGACCGATCTCAGCCATCTCCCAGTCTGCTCCCGACTGATGTCGGTTCCCTGCACTGACCTTGACTGCCAACATCATTTCCCTGGCCGATGCTAGTGTCTCCCCTGCCAATGTCGGTCCTTGTAACTGATGTCAGACTTTTCTTGCCTGACCTACCGACCCTACTGGTCGGCACATGATCGATGTCGGTATCTGGCTGACCGACGGCGGTCCCAAGTGACCAACATTGGTGTCTGTGTGTTCCTGTAAGAGATAAAATCTTCATCCGCAAGCTCATCTTGGATCAAACCTCTGTCCATATTGCCCTGCTTAGATTTATTCAGCCCCTGTGACTGATCTCTGTCCTTCATCTCCTCCATAAACACCAAGGCTTCTTTGTTCCTATCAAAAGCATCAAATTTCCTTTTTTTGCAATGAACTCTATCTATACTTTCTGAATCTGAACACATACCTTTTGAATCAAGAACGTCCATTCCCTTCTTATTCATGTGACCAAGCCTATTAAGCCACATCTTCAAATCTACAGCTGAAGTAGATAAATCAGAAGTAGAATCAGCAATACAAGTAGATAGATAAAGAGTATCTACTTTCTTGCCTCTAGCTTAAACGAGTGCTCCCTTGGTAACCTTCCAAGAATCTACTATGAGGGTTATTGTGCATCCCTCATCACCCAACCTTCCTATAGAAATTAAACTCTGCTTCAGAATCGGGACATGCATGACCTCCTTCAACACCCATGTGTTGTCAATCTGCAATCTCAGCTGCACTTTCCCTTTGCCAACTATTTGACAAGGCGTACCATCCCCTAAATAAAGCACTCCAAAGTCTCCCTGTTCATACTCATGGAACAAATCTCTGTTTGGGGATGCATGAAAAGATGAACCAGAATCTAAAATCCATGATCCTACCTGACTATCCAAAGAAAGTATGAGAGCATCCTGTACCACAATATTCGCATCCTTTGCTTCTTCAATACCTGCATGTTGATTCTCTTTATCTCTCAACAAACACTCCTTCTTTGTATGTCCTTTCTTTCCACAAAACCAATAGGTAATACCTTTGGATTCGGATCTCCTTCCCGACCTTGATTTCCCTTGCTCAACCTTCTCCCTTTGCCTTCCCCTACTTTCTGCACTTAGAGCATTCCCTGATGATTCACCTGTGCTTCTCCTGCGTATTTCCTCATTCAAGATCACACTCACAACATCATTAAATTTTAAGATTTTAGAAGCAGATGCAGAATTACTTACTGCCATAACCAAACTGTCCCAACTTTCAGGCAAAGAACATAAAATCGAGAGAGCCTTTACCTCATCATCAAAAACAATATTGACTGAAGCTAATTGGTTTACCAAACCATGGAAATCACTGAGATGAGTATGTACCAATCCACCTTCCTGCATTTGCAAAGTAAATAGTTGCTTCATAAGATATACCTTATTAGAAGCCGAGGGCTTTTTGTATAAATTCGCCAAGGACTTTATCAACTCTTTCGTTGTCTTGCACTGTGATAAGCTGGAAATCACAGATGATGTAAGGCTTAACCTTATGGAACCGAGAGTCTTTCGATCAAGAACACTCCATTCTTCATCCTTCATATCTATGGGCTTGCATGCAACCCCACCCAACGGTAAGTACATATCCTTTTGATACAGATAATCCTCAATCTGTATCCTCCAGTGTTGATAATTCTTGCCATTAAACTTCTCCATTCGTAGCTTACTTTCTTCTGCCGTTGCTAAACTCCCACTCAATCAGAAAACCCTGTGAATGACCTGTAATCAAAAACAGTACCCTACTTCCTGCAAACCATAGCTCTGATACCAACTGTTAGGTACCCCTTATCCAATAGAAGCACAATTGATTACTTTCTTATAAGCAATTAAACATGAAATTATACCAGAATGATTAAGTAACTAGAAACTTGAGACAACAAAGAATTTGAGAGACAATACACTCTCTTGTATTAAATATTACTAGAAGAAAATACAATAAGGAAGATGCCACTTCTTCCTCCACCTCAAAGGCTTGCCACACCTCAAGACCTTCTTCCCACTCTCTCTTGCTCAACACAACAACTCTACAGCCTGAGTTATTATCCCCTCCTTGAATGCTTCAGCTGATCTCCTTGACCTTACACCTGTAAATCTCCTTGACCTTGCTTGCTTCAATGCTTTTACTTGCCTTCTTGATAATTACAATACATGCCTCATGGCTCTTTAAATAGAATCCCATGCATACAAAAATAGAAATCTAACTACAATAATTAGACACGCAGCTCGTGACTATAATTAGTCATTTGACATGCAAACACTTGCTTCACATAACTGACTGTTCATCAACAACAGTTTTGGAACGCACAGGCGACCGACGCCGGTCCCTGCTTGCCTGGTGCTGCCGACGTCGGCCGACTAGCTATCGTCGCCGGTTGCCTTCTGCACTGCATCTGACCGATGTCGGTCATTCTGCCGACGCTGGTGCTTTTGAAACTCCAGCAACCTTCCTTCTTCGTGTCTGCAAATAGTTGAAGCTTTTAGCTCCACACCCTAACAATTATGTGAAGTTAATGAAATACATTCACTTCAAAAAAATTAATGAAAAATCTTTTTGAATGCAAAAGATATGGCATGTCAAAGCTAACAACTATTAGGTTCACAACATTTGGGAATAATGTTGGAGACCTAATGTTTGATATGTTCCAACATACATGGTATTTTATTAAAAAATAAGCATCGATGTCAAGATCATAAAAAAATATAAACTTTCAAAAAAAACTTTCTGAATACAAAAGTTATGGCATCTCGAAGTTAGCAACTGCTAGGTTCCTAACATTTGGGAACAATGTTTAGAGCATAATGGTTGCTAGACTCCAATATGCATAGTACTTTCCAAAATAAAGTGTACCTATGTGAATGACATAAAAAAATATGCAATTTCAAAAAAAATCTAAAAAATCTTTCCAGATGCAAAAGTTATGGCTTATCAAATCTAATGTTGATAGGTTCCCAACATTTGGGAATAATGTTGAGAAATTAGTGGCTGCTAGGCTCCAACTGACATGGTATTTTTAAAAATAAATTGTATCGATGTGAACATAATTTAAAAATATGAACTTTCAAAAAAATTACTGAAGTATATTTTTTAATACAAAAGCTATAGCTTGTTGAAGTTAGTGACTACTACGTTCCCAAGATTTGGGAATAATATTTGGAACCTAGTAGCCAATAGGTTCTTATTTTGACCTGATTTATATTAATTACTTAGATTAATATAATATAAATATAAATTATTTATAATTCCACAATATGTACAACTACACATGCTAAATATAGCAATGAAAGGGGTAAGAGAACTATTAGCTTAATTTTCACATAGATTTGAATCATGATTATCTAATTTTTACATAGTATGATTGTATCATTATTCTTTATATGGATTACATTTTATTATATTTTATGGTTTATTCTCATAGATCTGGTTGATAACAACAATTAACGTTGATTGTATGGTCAAAACAAACCCTATACATTGTGGATGCATGTTTCTTTTTGAAGCCATGTGATTGCACATGTGATGGCTACTTATTCCTTTATCTATTTCCATATTTTTTATGTGATCACTTGTATATCAAATATTAGTTTTTCATAATAGATCTAACATCAAATTTGGAGGCAGGGTTAGGCAAAAGGGTTTAGTTAGAATGATCTTGGTCAATCCCCATTGAAAGGCCAAACATTGCACTACATTTCCAATACTTCGAAGAGGGATCAAACTTAAATATTAGTTATCCCCTTAAGTGTGTGTGTGTGTGTATAATTGTGTATGAAATCCTAGATTCTCTTTCTCCTATTTTAACCTTCGTTTGAGCATGCATATATGAATTAACCTTTATAAACTTGAAAAATTAGTTGTGATAGTTTTATAGGTGTAGATAGGTAATCTTGTATATCTCTTGAGAATGCAAGTGAGTTTATCTTGAATGTCTTACAATAGCTTTGTATATATATGAATCTTAAACTTTAAATTAAGGACCTAGTGGTAGGCAAAAGGTAACAAGAGAAGCTAAAACATGCCCAAATAACAGTCATAAAAGGGGGATTGGGTCAATTCTCCTATTTGTGTTAAGCATCGGCATTCGATAATAATCTTAAATATTTGAAATGACCTAAGGTTTAACAAACTCCAAGGGTGATAGGAAGGGCTAGAGATCTTTGTAATATGTTGTGTGAAATTGGTCATAGGGAGATAAATGGGGTCACGCAACTAAACAAAATCATTAAGACAATCAAAAGATCAAGATAAATGTGTCACTAATTATTTAATTCATGGTTTGAGATCTATACATGCAAAGTTGCCTAAAAGTATTATTAAATATTTCTTGCACCAAATTTGGGTACCTAAATCCCCCCCTTTAATCTATAATTTTAGAGGAACTATAAATACTATATAAAGGGGAAAATAAGATGAAAACCTACGTTGGTGATTGTGAATCTAGTCTTGTTATTTGTTCTGATGTTACTCCAGTGTTCATGTAAAAATGATGTATGGATTATATATATTGTTAAGCATAAAATATACTTAGAGGGGGGGGGTGAATCAATATATTATATATCTTTTACTTAATCTGATTTATTTTCTTTAATCACTTAATCACACATTCAAGATATTCCATAAAACTGAAACAATAACATACACCACAAAAGAGAGAGAAAGAGAGAGAGACCAAATTTATATGTGGAAATCCAAAGTGGAAAAAACCACAAAGAACAATCTCAAGTATATGAATGAGCACCAAATTAAATTATAAAGTTTGCAAGCACCAACTTGCAAGAGCACCAACCCCTTTGTCAAGCACCAACACAACAACTATTTGTGAACACCAACCCACAAGAGCACCAACCCCTTGCAAATATTTGTGAAAACCAACCCTTCTTGTGTATAAAACACAACTATCTCTCAATGTTGCTTACTCAACAAATGATAGAACTCTACAATGTCTCTTGCATTTCTCTCCTCTAAAACAAATATAAACCATACACTCTTTTGTATATAACAAATGGCTTCTCAAGCCTTTATTTATAGATTTTCAAATGACCTTTGACATTCACCTTTTGTGACCCTTCAATCTTCATGCAAAATGGTGCCAAACTTGCATGACCCTTCATATCCTTGCATTTGAAAAGTCACATGGTGACCTTTCATAAGCAAATGCATTCTTTCCTCTTTTTTCTTTATCTTGGTGACTTTTCATATTTCTCAAAGTGTCCCTTCATGAAAAATGTGGCATACCTTCTTTTGTCTTCACATGGTGACTCTTGGAATTCCTCAAGATGACTCTTTATGAGAAAATGCATCCCATTCTTCTTTTGTCTTTACCCTGTGACTCTTTGACTTCTCCGTGGGCCCTCTTTTGACTTATATGCATCCAAAAATATATTTATTAATATTAAATAAATATTAACACATATTAGCCAAGATATGAATATTAAAAACACCATTAAATACAATGGGGCCTTTATCACCAATGCTAGACCTTTGACATCAATGACAATATTTCCAACAATCTTTCCTTTTGTCATTAATGGCAACCCCAAATTGAAACTGCCACATCCTGAAACCTACACATACTACCATCTGAAAAACATATAGTAACTCCCCCTTAATATAACAACCTATACCTATTCCTTGTACCTATTCTACACCTATTTCTACACATGTACCTATTTCTATTCTTCTCCCTCTTTGACATCAACGGAAAAGGGCATATCCTGGAGCTAACACTTAGCTCCCCCTCAATTGATGTTGATCCTCAATGGTAGGAAGTAAAAGAAATTATTCCCAACTTCTCTCATAGATACTCAAATGTGTCTTTTGGTAGTGTCTTTGTGAAAATATCTACAATCTGCTCTATAGTATTGATATATTCCATCTTAACCTATTGATCTGCAACCTATTCTCTCAAAAAATGATATCTAATGGGAATATATTTTGTTCTTGAATGCATCACTAGATTATTTGAAATATTAATAGCACTTGTGTTGTCACAAAAAATAGAAATAGGTTCATCATATTTTACCTTGATATCTTCCAAAGTTTGCTTCATCCAAAGCACTTGAGTACAACATAATACCACTGCAATATATTCTATTTTAGCTATAGAAAGTGATACTAAATTATGCTTCTTACTTAGCCATGATACTAAGCTATCACCAAGGAAGAAAGCTCCTCCACTTGTACTCTTTCTATCATCCAAGCAACCTACCCAATCTGAATCTGTATAAGCAACCAAAATGAAATATTTGCCTGTGGGATACCGCAATCCATAATCCAATGTCCCCTTGATATATCTAAATATTCTCTTCACCAACTGAACATGATTGTCTTTTGGAGCTAACTAATATCTTACAACCATACCTACTGCATGCATGATGTCTGGCCTCGATAATATTAAATATAAAATACTACCGATCATAGATCTATATAAATATTGATCTGCAATAGGTGAATCTACATCCTTACTCACCTTATTTCTTGTACTCATTGGTGTGCCAACTAGTGCACAATCATCAAAGTCAAATTTCTTCAATATTTCCTTGGCATATTTACTTTGAGATATGAAAATTCTTTTATTTGACTAAAATATTTTCAACCCTAAGAAAAATGATAATTCTCCAAGCATAGACATCTCAAATTATTTTTACATATTATCAAAAAATTCTTTTGTCATCTTTTCAATGTTTCCTTCAAAAATGATGTCATCAACATATACCACAATAACCAATTAATACTCACCTTCTGTTTTGATGTAGAGATTACTATCAACAAATCCTCTCTTGAAACGTTGATCCTACAACTACTTATCAAGTCTTGCATACCAAGCTCTAGGAGCTTGTTACAATCCATACAGTGTTTTATTCAATCTGCATACATGACTACTAATATTTGAGAAAATAAATCCCTCAGGCTACTCAATGTAGACCTCTTCTTCTAGATTTCCATTTAGGAAGGCAGATTTGGCATCTATCTGAAACACTTTAAATTTTTTAAACACTGCATATGCAAGAAACATTCTAATAGCCTCAAACCTTGCCACTAGTTCAAAAGTTTCTTCAAAATCTATTCCCTCAATCTGAGCATATCCTTTACATACTAATCTTGCTTTATTCCTGGTCACTTTTCCATTTTCATTCAACTTATTTCTATAAACCCATTTTGTTCCTATCACATTGTGATCTTTTAGTCTAGGCACCAATTCCCAAGTATCATTCTTTTCTATCTAATTTAATTCTTCATCCATTGCCTCAAACCAATATTTATCATGTCTAGCTTCTAAAAAGTTCTAGGCTGAATTTTGGATAATAAAGAGAAACTAACTTGCTCAGATTCACTTACCATCTTTTTTTTAGTGAGTATTCCTTCATTTATGTCCTCAATGATGTCACTTTCATTATGATTTCTCTAGACATATTTGGATGGGGTTTTGGTGTCCTTTTTCTCCTCATCTTCATCTGATTCTTAAAAATCTTCCTCTTCAATGATTTTAGGAATGTCTACTAGATCACTGATTCTTTGTGTTCCATCTTCTTCTATCCTGACACTTGCACTTTCAACTATTTTCTTGGTTCTTTTGTTATAACATTTATAAGCTTTACTTTTACAAGAATAACTAAGAAATATACCTTCATCTTCTCTAGATTCAAACTTACCCAATTTTTCATTGGTTCTCTTTATGAAGCATCTGCTGTCGAAAACTCTAAAATAATCAACTGTTGTTGGTTTGTTTTTTCATAGCTCATAATGAGTCTTGTCACTATTGACTCTCAATAATGCTCTGTTCTAAATATGCACTATGTAGCAACTGCCTCTCTCTAATATTTATTTGGTATCTTAGATTCATTTAGCATTATCCTTGCCATCTCCTGAACTATTATGTTTCTCTATTTAACTAATCCATTTTGTTGTGGAGTCCTAGCTATTGAATAATGTCTCTTTATTCCATGGTCTTCACAAAAATCAATAAACTGATCTGACATGAATTCTTCTCCATGATATGATCATAAACACTTAATTTTCAAACTGATTTCATTCTCAACTAATGCTTTAAATGCTTTGAAATGTTTGAAAGCTTCTATTTTTTTCTTTAAAAACATTACCCAAGTCATACGTGAAAAATCATCAATAAGCAACACGAAATATTTTTCACCTTGATTACTTTGAGTTCTCATAGGTCCACATATATCAGTGTGAACAAGCTCTAACATCTGAGTGGTTGAGGACTATTTTGATTTGAACTGCCTTCTAGCCTACTTCCCATGCTAACAAGGTTTACAAAGTGTGTTGGATGGCTTTGTAATCTTTAGAAGATTTATGACTACTTGCTTCTTGTTGATGTTGACAAGATTGTCAAAATTCATGTGTCCCAGTCTCCTATGACATAGCCAACTTTCTTCAATCTGACTCAAACAACATCTTTGAACTTTGATGTCTGATAACATATACAAATTATTACCTGTTCTCTGAGCATCTAAAACCAACACATTTGAATCTTTTCTCTTAATTTCTCAACCTTTTGCATAAAAATTTAGTGTGTGCTCCTAATCACACATTTGAATTGCACTCAAAATATTATGTTTAAAACTTGTTACATACAAAACATTTTTAGTTTTAGTTCTACCATTATCCAAACTTAGTGTACCTTTTCTAGAAATTTTGGTGGTAGTATTATATCTAAATTTCACTGTGCCACCATTGATCTTCTTCAAGGTTATGAACTTGCTCTTGTCTCCTATCATGTGTCTCAAACATCCACTATCAATGAACCATGGATTTTCTTCATTTATTACATGCATAGCTTTCTGTACCAACATAGACTTTTTAGGTTGTTTCTTCTGCTATGAACCTATCTAAACTTTCTTCTTGATGAATGGAGCCTTGAAACTTTGGTCCTTCTTGACTAACTCAAACACTCTTCTACAATACTAGGCTATGTGTCTAAAGTTATTGCACTCATAACATATTATGGCCTCTTTATTAAATCCTGATAGAGGAGCAAAAGAGTTATGGCTTCTGCTTGACTCTGCATGAGTATTTTTCTCTTTATTTCTGAAATTGTTAGCCCTTTTTTTGACATTCTATTTTCTTATGACCATATCCATTACAATAAAAATAGTAACCTTAAAAATTATACATATTTGTGTATCTCTGACCTGATTACCTTTTGTAGCTCTGTTCCTTCCAACCCTTTTTATTTTAGATGTCATATGTATTCTTAACTTCTTTCCTTTTTATTTCCTCTTTTGTAAGAGCTTCAGCATAGCTCTTTCCTTTTTCTATGTTAACCTTGTCTATGACCTCCACTTTTTCTTTTTCAAATCTGATGCCTATCTTATCTGACATTGATCTTTGACTTTCTAATATCTTATTCAACATATTAGTGCTATTCTCAAATTTTGAATCATTAGCTACTCAATCATTGATTACTTTATTTATTTTCTCAAGATCCACTTTTAAAGAAGCAATTTCAATAACATACATTTCATAGTCTTCACTTACTTTTTGCAACTGTGTTGTTAGATATTTTTCATTCTTCTTGGCTTCTTCAAAGTGTGCTTGTAGATCTTCAATTGTTTCCTTTGACTCCTTTTCATTTTTCTCGATCTAGAGCTTTAATCTTTTATTGTTCTTCTCAAAAGCTTTTAACTCTTCTAAGGCATAAATAAGTTCTCCTTCCAGATTTACTTCAGCTTCATCCTATTCTTCTTCTTGATCATCTATACTTTTGCTTATAGAGGCATCTTCATGTATGGCCATGAATAAAATCTATTCTTCTTCTGAATCACTGACTCCACTATCTTCGACTGAGCTAGGATCTTTAGAATACAAACTCTTCTTCTCGAATCCCTTCTTGAATTTTCCTTTGAAATTCTTTTTGTATGTAGACTTTCCTTCTTGATTGTCACCATTACCCTTATCTAGGCACTTAGCTACAAAATTTCCAATCTTTCCACAATTAAAATATTTAAAAGGTAATTTTCCTTGATATTTACCTGTGCCTTTTTTTGGCTTGCGAATGAATAGAGCTATGCTATCATCTTCATCATCATTAAAACTGTCACTTGATTCTCAAATCTTAGCCTTCTCTTTCTTTGATGTCTTAAAAGTAGTTTTTTCTCTTTTAGGGTTTTTCTTGTTTGGTCTACATCTCATATGTTGTAAGAATACCATGTAGCTCATCCATCTTTAGCTTGGCTAAATTCTTCATCTCTTCAATTGCTGAAACTTTTGCATCATATCTCAATGGTAGAGATCTCAAAACTTTTTGTACCATGATTGATTCTTCTAACTTTTCACCAAGCCCTTGAATCTGATTAACTATTTGATAAACCCATAAAAGGTAACTTGCTATATTTTCTTCCTCTTCCATCTTCAAACTCTCAAATTATCTTTTGAAAGTCTAAAGCTTATCATGTTGAACCTTTCCATCACCTTTGTAATATTCTCAAGCTTTACCCAAGTTTCATGAGCAGATTTACATTGCATAACTTTTACAAATTTTGATTCACATAAACTATATAAAATAACATTTAAAGCTTTAACATTATTTTCACTTGCCTTCTTTTCTATTGGAGTAGTTACAAGTGTCTGTGGCTCTTCATATTCTTCCACCACTACTTGCCAAATGTCAAATCTAAGAGCTATCAAATAAGTCCTCATCCTTATACTCCAAAAAGCATAATTTATCCCATCAAACAAAGGTGCCTTATTTGTAGAAAAACCTTCATGTGATCCAGCCATCGTGCTTTCCCCGATCTACCTTCAAGCTGTAAACCTTTTTTAAAAGGAACCTGCTCTGATACCAATTATTAAGCATGAAATATACTGAGACGGGGGGTGAATCAGTATATTATATATCTTTTACTTAATCTGATTAATTTTCTTTAATAACTTAATCACATATTCAAGATATGCCATAAAATTGAAATAATATCATGCACCACACGAGAGAGAGAGAGAGAGAGAGAGAGAGAGAGAGAGAGAGAGAGAGAGAGAAACCATATTTTTATGTGGAAACCCAAAGTGAGAAAAACCACAGAGAACAATCTCAAGTATATGAATGAGCACCAACTCAAATTACAAAGTTTGCAAGCACCAACTTGCAGGAGCACCAACCCCTTTGCTGAGCACCAACACAACAACTATTTGTGAGCACCAACCCATAGGAGCACCAACCCCTCTTGTGTATAAAACACAACTATGTCTCAATGTTGTTTACTCAACAAATGATAGAACTCTATAATATCTCCTACTTTTCTCTCCTCGAAAAAAATACAAACCATGCACTCTCTTGCATATAACAAATGGCTTCTCAAGCCTTTATTTATAGCTTTACGAATGACCTTTGGAATTCACCCTTTGTGACCCTTCAATCCTCATGGAAAATGGCACCAAACTTGCATGACCCTTCGTATCCTTATATTTGAAAAGTCACACGGTGACCCTTCATAATAAAATGCATCTTTTCCTCCTTTGTCTTTATCTTAGTGACTTTTTGTATTCTTCAAAGTGTGCGTTCATAAAAAATGTGTCATACCATCTTTTGTCTTCACATGGTGACTCTTAGAATTCCTCAAGTTGACTCTTCATGAGAAAATGAGTCCCATTCTTCTTTTGTCTTTACCCCGTGACTCTTTGACTTCTCCATGGGCCCTTTTTTGACTTATATGCATCCAAAAATATATTCATTAATATTAAATAAATATTAACACACATTAGCCAAGATATGAATATTAAAAACAACATTAAATGCAATGGGGCCTTTATCACCAATGCTAGACCTTTGACATCAATGACAATATTTCCAACATATATATGTTCATATTAATAAAAATTTAGTTGTAATTAATAAACATAATTAAAAAATTACTACACCTATATGTATTTTATATGACAATGCTCATGGCGTATGCCCATGGAGTGTGATCTTGATATGAAGAGTGGAGATGTTGATGATCAAAATTTGACCCACTCATTATGGATAAGAAGAGGAATCTTGTAGTCTTTTTCATCTCTTGTCCAGGGAAATGGAAAGGCTTACAAGTGTTTATTTGAATAACAATTCCAAGATAGAATGAAAAATCTATGTTAGGTTAAGGAGTGGTGTGTTAAGCATCGATAAACCTTAACACATCACTAAAAATTAATCAACCACTAAAATTAGTTTATATATTTAATTTTAATGTTTCATTCCATTTAAATCAAGTTTGATCCATGTAAAAACAATAATGCATGATCACAAGGGAATTAATGATGTTCATGCCCCCATCATGTATGTAGGTTTTTTATTGTCTAGTTTCACTTGATGTAGAATATAATGCATGATTCAAAGATAATGGGCCATGTCCATTCCCCATTCATGACTATAGATCTGATAAGTGTGAAGTGGAATGACAATTTTTTACCATTTAAATGTAAATTGTTTTATTTTGTGTGTGAACATGAAATGTCATCATGCCCAAAAAATATGAAATTATGTATATATGCATAAACCAATCTCATTCCCCCTAAATATATATGTTGAATTCAATAAATTATATCTCAAATGTATGTGTATATGAAAACATATAATTTCATTATTGTAAACATTTTATGCATATGCACCCAATTGTGTATGAATCTATGATCAATTATCTATAAAGTGAATGCATATACATGGCATGTGCCTCTATAATCTATATCAGTATACCCATATCTATTATTTAACCAAACCATTTGATATCCAAACCATGCGTGATGTGCCAATTTTAATAATATGAATCATGCATATTGTACCCATTCTGAATCATGTCCAAATCTAATAATCTAATATTCTATAATAAGCCCAATATATGCCCCCTTTCGATGAAAGGATTACAAATTTAAGATTAATCAAATTGAAATATATATGCGATTAGATACATGTTATGATTGGTATAATTTAACATCTTTGCTTGATTTAATTATCTAAAATATTAGCTATATGAATTTTCATCATTGTGTTATGAATGTCTCATTGTTCCACTACTAGTGAGGCATAGAGATTTAGTAAATATTAGTAAATTTTATTGTTGGATAATATTTAATAATTATTTATTTTTAATGTCATATATCAAGATTCAAAAATATTTCCCAATTTTGAAAACTTAGAGCCATGTTAATGGGGCAAGAGGGTGTTCAAAAAAACTATCGTATTATGAATTTTCATTAATGGTCTGAAAATTATTCCCTTGTAGGAAAACACATTGTGTGTTCTCTAACACAGCTGATGGGAAGTTATTTCAATATATGGTGCTTGAAATATCATGTGTGGAAGATTTTTAAGAATTAATTTATAAATTAGATTGGGTATAGTGCATAGTTGAAAAGTCAATTATATAAATAAGTTGAGTTTTTAGAGTTTTTTAATTTAGTTGCACACTACTAACCATGTTTTTTAGATGTGGTCCATCATCATGCCAAGCCATGGATATGCCCTACCTTACCATTTTGATCATCTATAGACTGACCTACATGCCTAGTAGCCTAAGGACCTCATATGTGTTAACATTTTGAATTTTTGAATTTTTTTTGTAGATTTGGGGAAAAAAATGATTTTTTTCAATCATAATTTATTAGATATTTTAAGGATTTTTTAATCATATTTATGGCATTTTCGATACTGACCCTTTGGATTTAGTACCATCAAACATGTGATAGAACTATCATTTATTCTGATGGTATTGACCTACATGATTAAATTATGTGACATTAATGTTTGACATATCAATTTTGTCTACCTAGTTCTAACCTTTAACTTTGATTTATTTTTAACTTAATTCTTTAACTAATGATGCAAATTTATATTTTATGGTATCTAATATTTATTTTGCTTATATGTTTTGAAAAGGATTTACATTATGTTTAGGTATGGTTGACATATGGAGACATGATTGAACTTGGTTTGGTTGATGTTGACTGATAGATTTTAGATAGAGCTAGACTTGGTCATGTGGCCCATTAAAGGTGGATTTAGATTATAATATGCATTTGGTGATCACCTTGGATGAGATGTGGAACCTAGACACATACATTTTAGATTCCCATTAGGGATATGATTATCACATTATAGAATTTATGATGGATTTTAAGGTTGATAATTATTTATGAGAGGGTCATAGTGTGAGCCACTATTAGCTGGGGATATATTATTTTGCACAAAGATATATGACCATACATGGCCATGAAGATGATTATAGGGCACATGATTAGACTATGCTATTTGGATATATTTTTAATTATGATGTTATATGATTATATAAAATTTTATGTTGTTTACTTACTTCTTTTTGCCATTGATGGTGGTGCTATAGAGATTTATTATTAGATGTATGATTTTTTTACATGATATCAAGGAGAGATGCAATAGACATTCGAGAGGGCACAACATGGTGGCCCATCTATACAAGGATCTCTATATATTTACATTGGAAGGCCATGGTGGAGGCCTCGATGCAGTGACCTTATTACATGTCTGATTAGATGACCTCATAGGGGTTGGGTCCACCCTCATATTTTTGAAAAGTGGTAGATTTTGGAGAGACATTGAGACCTTATCATGATGGAGTATCATGTGATACTTGATAAACTCATGCCTATCGATATAATCTAGAGACCATATCATGGTTATGGTTAGTTTCTTGAGGATGTTATGGAGTTACATCATGCATGTGTTAGTGTTTATATTCATGATAAGTTCACTAGAGTTGTAGAGAGAATTTAGTTTGAGTAGGTTACATGCCATTTTGGGAGGAAGAAACAAAGGAGCAGGTCACGCTGCCCCCCTGCCAGCTTCAACTGATGTTATAGTTTTTGCAGTTACACATGATTATATATATATATATATATGATTATTTCAAATTTACAATTCTCTTTTTTATGTGTGTGTGCTTACATGTGTGTGTGTGTGTGTATGTATAATATATATATATATGATTATTTCAAATTTACAATTCTCTTTTTTATGTGTGTGTGCTTACATGTGTGTGTGTGTGTATGTATTATTGATATCTTTTATATCTCTCATGCAATTGATGAATATTGGGTGATGATGGATGATTTATTTGTTCAAACCCTACCACATGATATACCTTTTGATATATTTGGTAGTGGGATACTTGAAAGGGTATACCATATAGCGGGTGTTCATGCAAACATTTTATTGGGTTTTTATTTCCTTTATTTAATTTACTATAGTTTCCAATGAATGAGATGATCTTCAAGCCAAGTTGGATAGATAGCCAGTAGCCACACTAAATAGCAATCTATCTAAAGATGTATTGGCTCGTTATAGTGCATTATAAGTAGAGCATGCTTAGACCATGGTAAAGATTGTGTTTTGTGAGATAATGTGAGATGATATAGGTCTTGATTATGTGGGCCTATAGGAGATAGTGGATCCTCTACTTCTATGGTGAGTAGACAAAGTCATAGTGAGAATTTGCATGCATCAAGGGATGTTTCCTTGATTATTGATTGATTTTATTATGAACTTTGATCCATTTATATATGATTATTTTTAGTTATTTGTGTCTTATGGATATTGATTTTCAATCCTAGTTTTAATTCTCACATTTTATCATTGCTCATTTGATTATTAATTTTTTTATAATAATTAACTCGTATTGCCTTATGGTAATTGATATTATATTTGATTATATGAACTATATGAGATTATACAATAATATTGTGTGTTATCTTGATATTCCACATTGATTACCTAATCCATTAGGTAATAAAAATTTATTTTAGTCATTTGAAAAATATTTCTAATATTTTTACACAATAACTTGAATAAATCTATTTTTTTGTTGATGTTGTGAAATATTATTGTCATGTACTTTACTTTGATATATAATTTCTCTATGCACCTTTCATATCCATATTTGTTTGAATAATGATATAATTTTATCCATATTATTTTGTATTTATCCCTTGAAATGTTATTTTCTCTAAATTATTTTCTGGGTAGAGATTGAATGACCAATGGTTCCATAATGGGAATGTCCTATGATAGATCAGTCATAGTATCATGTGTACTATAAAAATATATTGTCTTATAAACATCATTTGTATAAGTTTGAGGAGCCATTGGTTCATTTTGATGAACACATTGGTAAATATCGATATTCATCAAATTATAGTAGAAGTAGATGGATAAGGGGATTTTTTTGAACAAGTGTCAACTTTTCTTGATGTAATTACCTCTATATCCATAATTTTTGTAGCATTTTGTGTCAATTCATAACAATCATTGTTTTGATGTCCATTAATACCATGATTAATACAAAATAGTTTTCCTTTGATTTTTTCCAAATAGTGAGGAGGAGGATAACTCGGCAGCAAAATGATTAGATTATTATCAATTAATGTTTGTAAAATATCATGTGGTCAATATCTAAAACTATCAAATCTAAGTGGTTGTCATTTATCATAAGTAGGTTTATTTACTTTGGATACCACTTTGTAGATTAATTATTTCCCTTTGTTGAGAACCTTCACTTGAATTTATTTGATTAGAAATTATGCCTTAGGAGGTGGAATAGTTTCATTAGCATCCTTGTGTTAATCTTATTTTTGTAGCTTAATGTCTTCATTTACCTTTTTTAGGTTAGGATTAGGTGTCAATTTTTATTTTAATGCAAGAGTCTTGTAACAAAGAGCTTAAAATAAATCACAAGTGTCATAAATCAAATCTACCTTGAGAGGATAAATGGGGCCTCTAAAAAATATGTTTTATGTTTCCAAATATGTTGGTTGATATATCAATTGGTGCATATAAGTCTTAAATCATATAATGTAATAACAAACTAGCTCTGATTTTTCCTTGATGGAGATAAGGTAAATGTTCATATGAAATTATTTGACCCTTATTTTAAATTTAGCATATCAAAAATGCCTCTTCCAGCTTGATATAGGAATGTAAATATAAACTAGGCAAAGAGTGAAACCAATCCAAAGCTTTTCCATTTAAACTTTTCATAAGTTCTTTTATTAAAATTTTCCTACCATCATATTTATCCATAGAAGCTTTGAAATCTCTAAGATGTAGATAAGGATCACTAATTTTTTCAAAAAAATTAAATAGATGCATGAAAATATTGATTGGTAATGGGGAATTTATAATATTATGCACAAATTAGTTTCCATATATGTCATTATAATCAACCCAAGCATGTTGTGATTTGATTACTAGGGTTAGATGATGCTTTTATGTTGTAAGACACCCATAACATGCATTAAGGAAATGACTTCTTGAGAAGGAATGTTAAGATATTTAAGAGGTTCATTCTATGGTTGGATATTATTATTATAATTTTTTATAGGTACACTATTTATGATAGGTGAAGGAGGTCTAGACCAAAAAAGTTGTATACTAGGCATTGGTTGAGAAGAACCATTGTGCTTATGTGTAATTTGCTCTTCTAGATATTCACATTCAGAAGATGTACCATGGCATTTTATTACATTATCATCACATTTTATTTCAATGGCAATCTCATTTTGAGAGCTAATTTGACAATTTTTTTTCAATAAAATATAAATAATCTTCACATCTGTTTGTATTATTCAATATTTCTAAAGAGATAAGGTATTTCAATTTTTTTTCATTTCTAAATAGGGATGAATTAATTTCTCTTTCTACATAAATATTTATCTTCCATATCTATAGAGATAAGAGGATTTTCACATGGTTCACATTCTTTTTCTATTTATATAGAAAGAGGATTTCATATTGTTCACATTATTTTCCATTTTAAGAAAGAGATAAGGAATTTCACATTATTCACATTCTTTTATCATATATATAAAAATAGAAGGAGTTTCAAATTATTCACATTATTTGTCTATTTCTATAGAGAGAGGTAATTTCACATTCTACACATTCTTTTTCCATTTCTAGAGAGAGAGAGAAGGAATTTTACATTCTTCACATTATTTTGCCATTTATACACAAGGTTTATGCTTTTGCATTTTATAATGATTAATGAGATGAAATTATGTGGAAATTTTTAAATATAACCAAGGTGTATTAGGAAGGGAATCTTCACTTCTTAATTCATAATGTATGCTAGAAACATGCATATGTTCATTAATATCTTGATTTTCTTGTTATATTGTATGATTTGAAGAAGGCATAAAGGAAGTAGGAAAAGAAGATTATTCTATTTCTTCATTAGTGGATTCATTTTATTTTTCTCTTAAGTCTTCACTATCATACCAAACCTCTTGTTTATCATCATTATAATTATATCCAAAATTAGAATCGTAATCCAATCCTTCACTATTATATTTTTCATGCATATAATTTGCATTATTAATCACTCAACTATGGTTATTTGTCCATTCATTATCATAATCATAATGAATGGATTTTTGATCAAATATGAAGCCCATAGGATGATGGCAACTAAGTTTTTTTTGATCGATTATAAAAAAATTATTTACAAGGCCTTATAAAATTTATTGTAAAGTAAGCAAGGCTTAATCCAAGTACATAAATAAACATGAAATCAAAAATCAAATTTGAAACCCAAACAAGGATGAAACCCTAAAGGAAAACTTAGGGTTTTTAATTTTTGATATATATTCAAATTCACCAATATGTTTTACCTTAATTTGGATTAATGGGTTAGATTTATTTAATTAAGATATAAATTGTTTAAAATAATGTTTTGATTCAAATTTTATGCAATACATACAACTGTACATATTAAATATAGAAATGACAAGTCAATAAGGGATAAAACAAATCTTAGCATATTTTTTGCACATATATAAAGCTTGATTATCTAATTTTCATAGCTGGGATTGTATCATTGCTCTATATATATCATATCTTTGTCTATTTTACTCTAGTCAATTCAAACAAATCTAGTTGATATTGATAGTCAATATTGATTGCAGTGGTCAAAACTGACCCTTTATGTAGTGGGTGACTATTTCTTTATAAACTAATGTTATTATGCATGTGATGGCTATTCATGCCTTCATTTATTTCAATATTTTTATTGGACAACTTGTATATCAAACCCTAGTTATTCACAATATATCTAACATCAAATGGGGTGGTTTAGGTAAAAGGTTGAGTTGGATTGACTTTTTCAATCCCCATTAAAAATTGAAGCATTGTACTACATGTATAATAATCTGAAGAGGGCTCAAAATTGAGTTTAGTTCTCTTGTTAATGTGTGTGTGTGTGTGTGTGTGTGTGTGTGTGTGTGTGTGTGTGTGTGTGTGTGTGTGTGTGTGTGTGTGTGTGATATTGTTTATGCATGTTTATATTATATTTCTCTTATTTTCCCCTTGGTACAATCATGAAGATATGAATTAACCATTGTAAACTTAAAAAATTAGATCTAATAGTTTTGTAGGTGCAAATAAGAAATCTTGTTTAGCCCTTGAGAATGTAAGTGTCCGTACCTTTAATTACTTACATTAGATTTGTATATATATGAGTCTCAAACCTTGAATTAAGGACCTAGTAGTGTGAAAAATCTAAAAAGAGAAGCTAAAGCATGCCCAAACAATGGTCATAAGACAAAATGTGCCCAAAAGAAATTAAAAGGGGTGTTAGATCAGTTTCACTATTTATGGTCATTAACAACATTTGATTCTCATAAATATTAGAATTGACCCAATAATTAATAGTGATAGGAAGGGACAAAGATCTCTATAATACATTATGTAAATATGGTTATGATGGGATAAAAGGGGTCATGCAACCATATGAAATCAATAAAACAAACCAAATAACAAGATAAATGTGTGACTATGTACTTAGTTCATGGTTTGAGATCTATACATGAAAATTTACTAAAAGGTATTATGAAACAAGGCTTGTACCAAATTTGGGTATCTATAGTTCTAACCTACATGGTAATGAAATAGGGATTGTACCAAATTTGGGTATCTATAGTTCTAACCTACATGGTAGTTTTAAAAAAAAACACTAATGAGAATCCAATTTCATCGATATTGGCATTTCCTTATGAGAGTATGATTTCATCAATAATGAAATCTAACTTCATTGAATTTGGAATTATTGGTGAAATACAATTTCATCAATATTTGAATTCGATTTTGGTGATATTGGAATCCAATTTCAGTGATATTGAAATCCAATTTCTTCAATATCAGATTCCATTTTTGTAAATATTGGAATGCATTTTATTTGATATTGGAATTCATTTTTTAATATAATAATCCATTTTCATCGATATTATAATTTGAAAAATCTAATTTTGGCACTTTTGGAGTTATTTTGTGCACCAAAATAAGTCCCAATAAAATTAAATATGGGTTCATTATTTGATGACAAGAATATTGTTTGTCATGGCTAGGTAAGAATAATGTGTGTAATGCAACATTGAATATCATGTATGTAACATTCTTGAAACCATGTGTTGGGTAATGTCCCATAACGAATGTTAGGGAATTGTAAACACCAAATTTTGGTACAAATATTCTTATTGTAATTTTTTATTACTTTTTAATGCATATATATTATTAGTTCAGATTAGGGACTTATATGCACTTGGTTATGTGTCTTCATTTATCTCCTTCTTATCTATGTGACCCTAAGGTCTTATTTTCTTCTCTTTTTATGGTTTTCTTGGTCATTACTTAGGAATAAATTTTTTAGCATAAATTTAGCAATAGGAAGTGTGCCTAGACTTGAATGATAATGGATTTCTCCGTGATACTTTTTATTGAAAATCTTATAGATGATTCGTATGTATAGGCATCCTTAGTTTTAAATAGAGACCTATTGAACTTAATATAACCAAGAAAACATGCAACAATCAATAACAACAAGTTTAAATATCAAAGAAGATAAAAAGAGGGCAGAAGGACCCACATAAAGAAGGGGGGATTCAACAATAAAAAATGTTATTGATGAATCCATACTAGTAGAGAAAATAATAAAGGGTGATAATATATAATATAAGAGGCTCCAAGGATGAACAGAGACAAAAAAACACATAGATAAAGGACAAAGAGGAAATTGGACCAAATGGGGAGGGAGAGAAAAAGGAAGAAAATATAAACAAGCACCAATAAGAGCCTAATATGAATTATTGATCTATATGCACAAAATAATATTAAAAACATTTCAATAATAAGCCTCGTATAAAACATTAGGTTTTTTTTACCAACACACCTCCATTCCTTTTTTAAGAAATGGAGACCCCCTTTTGAAATTGAGATACAACCTATTTTCAAGAATCATTTTTGCCTCAATTTTTCAAAGTTGCGAACTAAATCAAAAGGTATAAAAAAGATAAATTAAACTTCCCTTCACTTCATTTCATAATGTTTCCATAGTGCATTCGAGACTTAGTCATAGTAAATGTTGCACTTAAATTCCCACATACTTAGTCTTTATGTACCCTCATGAACCCTTTAAAACACTTGGTATACACTTTAAAATATTTACCCTACATCTATATTTCACACCCTCATACTTCATTTCCACACACAAGCTACCATGAACAAATGAACCCAATTACACTTCATAATCATAATGCATATGTCTCAACATGTCCATGAGGTCACTTTACACTTATAATTTTATTCATACTTTATATCTCCATTACTCTATGACTTCATTGGGAGGCTAGGTTTCATGGTTTGTGATATCACTTATTCGATGATCATATATACATCCTTTGCTTTATTTAAAAATTATGGTCATACGATAGTTTTTTTATTTTATGCAGTGAACAAACATGTGAAAATATAAATCAAATTTTATAATTAATCCATAAAATTCATTCTGACCACTTTGTATCTTTATGGATCTATGAGGGTGCGACTATCAGATAGTTTCCATGTGTCTCATTTTGTGTCATTTATATTTTCACTTGTTGAGCTTATATTATTAAAGTCACAAATATAGTTGTGACTTATATGTCTCTTGGGTGTAGGTAAAGGGATGAATTCATGCACTTATAAATTAGATTTTAGATTTCAACTGATTTGCACAAATCAAAGGGAACACAACATTAACAAAATGGTAACTCTATGATTCCACAACTCTTTGGCAATTTGATGAATGCCACATGTCGCTTATAATTTTATTAAATATTTATTTATTGAATATTTTAATATAAAGTGGACTTATATTTTATTATTTTCATGTAGGATAGATGTCAAGGTAAATAAAAATGAATTTGATATTTCAATGTGTCCATAGACTTCTCAATTCATTACTTGACACTACATGAACTCTATGAGCATGTGCAATGCAAATCAATCAGAGACCACTGCATGTTCCAATCTAAGTAGTTGATTAGGAGGACAAGGTGACTATGAATTTGACCCCACTTTCCAACTCATTCAATAATATTTTTCCACTTGGATATTTGATTTACAAGGGGTGACTAGACTATGATAGTTGTAGCTATTAAAGTAAAAATATTAAATCAATATGTCCACCTAGTGAAAGATATTACTTGAAGACTCTAAGGCACTCCATGACTTTGTTACTATGAAATATTAAAAATGAATATGCATGTTTGACTCCAATTAGAAATGATAAAGATGAAATACAACTTATCTTCAGATCTCAAGGGATATGAAATTAGAATTATAATTCAACACATCCATGGGAAGGAAATGTCAAATCACAATGAACAATTTCACTTTGTGACCACAAAGCTATAGTATTTTGACACATGCACAGTTGAGAATATTCATTCAAGATTAAGGCCATGAAATTCACTAAAAATAAAAATCACAATTGAAATTATAGAAAATAACTAATAAAGGTTTTTGTTTGCTATCACTTAGCAGATTTTGAAAATGGCATGATGTGACAAAGGTGACTTTTGGAAATTTTATTTACGAAAGGAAAACATACAAAATTAATATATCCAAACTAATTCATAGGTGAAAACTACTCTCAACCAATTTTCACATACCTAAGAGCATTTTAAAGATTAAAAAAGAGACTAAGTGAATTCAAATTACACATTGCAATACCTAGAATCCTTGAAAAAAGCACTAGAGTATCACTAAGAACACAAGATGGAAAACTCTTATTCCTCTAGCCCTCCTCAAGATTTCAAATACACCACCTTCATGCCCCATATTGTTGAGTATGATCATTATAATGCTTTTTTATATGTGGTAGATGAAACATGGTCAATATCTGATGAGGAGGACACCACTTAGGATTAGATAGAGTATCAAGATGATTTGGTTGTGATGTATAAGGATTGTTTACACCAATATTTAGACAAAATTGATATATTTCCTTACTTATACCTCCTGCACAATATTTTCACTAAGTGTGTTCTCAAAGATGATGTGATATTCTCTCTGAACCTAAATAATAGAGTGGCTTATATTTTGGGGGTAGCCTTTGAGAATTATTATAAATTTATTCAGCTTAATTTTACATATAAATAGGATAATTCCATAGAATATCTTGATAATAAATACCTCATGGAAGTATTAAAATGTTTGGTAAAAGACATAGACCATTGGGTCAACAAGGGTGATACTAACACCTACACCATCAAAACCTTTAGAAAATGGGTTATATTATGTATGCTTATAAAAAATAAATTATATGGGGCCTATAACATTTATCACTTGACAAAATTTGGGCGTCATTGTTATCCATGATCATAAATGAGAGAAAGAAGCTTTCCCTAGCTGCAATTATCTCATAAAATTTGAAACAACAACTCTGATGAGTAAAATATGGATGCACCTTCTATATGATGTCCTATCTAATTGATTATTGTTCTTATACAATTAAATTACATCATGCATACTTCCCAAAGTGGAATAATTCTCCCATTTCCCCCATTCATTTTTAGTACATGAAGTTGTATGTGTATCACTTTCAAGAGTGCATGGAGAAGATTTGCAATTATTTTTATCCTCCCATGTATATATCCATTAATGAGAATACCATGCCTAGGTTCTCCAAGAAAATGATATTATATATCAAAGAGATTAGGTATTATTGGTATTACCAATTATTCACAATAACTTGTATTTAAGGAATTTTGGTTTCACCCCTCAAACTCCCTAGCTAGGTCCCAGAAAAACTAGCTACATAGGATATTTCCTACCAATTTATCACCAAACTAGGTGGAATTTAAAAGAATAGAAATCAAAATTTTAGGTCCCTATGAATACTCCAACATCATATTAAACTCTCACACATATTGCTTCATTTCTCAAATTACCACTACCTCTACCACTTCATTATCATCCACTACAAGTTCCCCTAAAATCACTTCCATTCCAACCAAAAGGGAAGGATTCTCAAGATGACTTATCCAAAGCATGAAACTAGTTAAAGCACATAGGCTAGACATGATTATTCAAGATCAACTTGAGGTCAAATTGAGTTTAAAAATACCACATATAAATTGAAAATAATAACAACAAGAAATTTCACTTAGGTTGGAACTGTTTTTCTTTGTGAAAAAAAGGAATAATTTTTCTCTTTGACCAACAAGAGGAAGAAACATATAAAAATTTAGGCCAAAACCTGATTACTCTATAAATGGAGGTGAATTTGTATAATACCATGAATCAACTGTAAAATCCACTAATGAGTTCATAGAGAAAGTATTCCAAGGCATAAATAAGAAAATTTGAATATTGGAAGTTGAAGCCAAGGTCAAGGTCCTAGTAAACACAGTGAACAAGATTGAGATTTCATTAGATTCACTCTTCACTTCACTTACATAATTTCATTAGGCCAGGGCTAAAAGTGATCGTTTATTTTACAATATCCATAACTACCTGATAGAGATCACTAGAATGGAGAAGAAATTAGATGTTGTTTCCCTTATAGTGAAGAGAGGTTTCCTTATATAAATCTCAAGCTCATGCCAATTTATGAAATAAAATTATGTCAGAGTTTCATGATTCTCATTAATACTTCACTAGAAGAGGCTTTACTAAATTTGAAGATTGCCATGTCACCATTAAATGGCTTCATGGAGGACATTCTTGATATCTTCAGCGAAGATAATATGCCAAAATTGTTCACAATGGAAAATAATTTGATAAGTTCCACATTAGCATCGGCATAGGGAAGTGGAATTTATTATAATTTGGCATAGAAGAGAAAATAAGATGAAAATATTTTATAAGAAAATGTAAGGAGAAGGCAAAAGATAGGACATTGTTTGAATAAAATATATCTTTCATGGCTTTCTCTGGTTTTTATCTTTGGTTATTCTTCAAGCATGGTTTTATTGCTCCTTCTAAACTATAGCTAGCAATGGTGAGGCTACTCAAAAGAGCGTAGGGTCTAATATTTTTTATATTTGACATGTAAATGGAGAATATTTAGTTCGAGCATTCTATTTGAATGAATCCCATGAGGACATTTTTTTAGGTTTGAAAGAGGCATTGGGATAACAAAAGAAGTGATTGGATCCTGCACATCTTGATTGGAGACAAACCTGACAATGACGATAGTCATCTTTCAGCATAAATGGTGGTTTTGCATATGAATGTAGGAAGCTAGGGTGTAAATTAGTTTTATGTAATTCATGGTAATGAATCCAAGAGCTTAGTTTTAGCATGGGTTCTTGACTCTTCATATTATAATTTAGCATCTATTTTCTTTTACTATGACCTTCATCATCCACATGACTTTATTTGTATGCAGGCTTTGGTTTACTATTAGCAAGGGTGTTACTTTCAGTATAGTTCCTGATATCAACATGAAAATTCTATAAGTGCAAGAGACAACAGGAAGAAAATACCATCACCATGTTCCAAGTATAATTGATATGACTAAAGTAAAGGCTACGAGAGGCTCCACTAAGACTTATTGTTAAAATATGCAGTCATTATTCATTGAATACATGTCATGAAGCTATGGTTATTGGCCTACCAAAAATAATAGATGCATAAGTAGGGAGCTATGGGGGGTGAAGAAAGAAGGCTTCTATCTATTAAAAATTACCTGATTGGGATCTTCGCTATGTTATTATCAAAAGTGGGGATGATTACAAGTAGGAACATATTTTCATGCAAATTATTTCACATTTATATGATATTTTTCAAGAGGTAGGCCTACCTATTTGGTTGCATCCCTATGAATTTCTTGTTACTTATTCATATATAAATCTCATTGAAACCATCCTTGACTTCATTGAGAGGGTAGCCTTGTTGATCTAATATACACTGAATGTTCTTTGAAATCTATTATGAGAACTAATATTATGGTTGTGTGGTGTATTCAAAGTGACCATGAGTTAAAAACACACAAATATCAGATGTATTTTTGAGAAGCATTACAAGTATGCATCTGAAATCACATCAAGTTTTCTTCTGGTGGGTAGGAAGTTGGCAAATGGCTTTTCACAGAAGGCATGGCAAGAATCAAACTACAGAAAGACCAAAACTCTTTATTTTGTTATAGGAATTGAAATTTCATTATTAATTGGGTAAAATACATGCCTATATATTTAATAGGTGAAGAGGTCTGGATAGAGTGAAGGGTTTCTAGTTTTGAAACATTAGAAATAAATGTATTTATGGTTGTATTAGATAATTAGAGTAGAAGAGCAAGGAGTTATGGCATGAGAGGTTAAGGATGTTAGGATTAGTTAGGTAGTCTTAAATGCATGATAATAAGCAAAATCATAAAAATTTGATTAAATATGGCTTTTATCTAAGTGTCTTTTGGGCAATACACCTATTTTAGTCTGGGTGAGTGTTAGTATGGGCATATAGAAGTAAGATTTATTATAATTTGGCATAAAAGAGAAAATAAATGTAATGGTGTTGAAAAGGAGTCAAAGAGTCACAGGAGAGGAAGATTCTATCAAGAAGATGAAAATAATTTATAGGCAAATGTAAAGAGAAGGCAATAGGTAGGGCATTATTTGAATAAAATATATATTTAATGGCTTCATCTAGTTTTCAAATTTGGTTATTATTCATCTTATTTCTTGTCATTTATTATTTGAGTTTTTCATCTAGTTATTTATTATTTTCAATCATGGTTTTGTTTCTCCTTCTAAACTATAGATAACATTCCATGGAGTTCACAAGGATCCTCAGCAATTTCATGAGTACGTTGAATAATAAAGTGTGTGAGACAAACATGGATGGTAGCCAACATGTCATTTATGATTTCAAGCATGTAGCAAAGAAGATAGAAAATGTGAAAGTAGTTAGATTTTATGTAGTTATATTTTATCCTGGGACCCCCTTACATCACCATACATTGTTAGTGACCAAAGCTGAACTCTTGTTTAATAAGCAATTATATATGTCTCCAGAATAGATGATGAATACCATCTATGCAAATAGGTATTAAAATGGAAACAAATGGTCAATTGAGGACCAATCCAAAGTGATAAGTTCATATGGACTTGGAGATTCAAATTTTATTTCTATATATATATATATATATATATATATATATATATATATATATATATATATAGCTGAAAATCTTTGTTTAGATACTTTATTCTTAGCTTTTAAAAATATTTTATAGCTTTTAATAATCATGATCACATGTAAACTTTTAGGTGTGTCAATGACCCATCTATTGTTATCAATACATTCATTGAGACTCAGTGAGAAGTATTATAAGAGAGCATAATTAATAAATCTTCATGAATGTTTTTTGAATTTGCTTATGTTTTTTGCTTTCTCATATTCATACTAATACTATATATGTTCTAACTTAGAGTGATCACTGAATGGGAAATATATATTTTTATTTTGAATTGGTTAGATTGAGTGATTAGATAATTTAGCCATTTATATGGCTTAACTTTTATTCTATTAAATTGTTGTTGATGAATGTGTATTATTATATTTGACTATTGTTAATTTATATTACAAAGTGATGCCATGGGAATTTATTCATAATGAATAAATATTTAGACTATTTTTTATGTTTATCTACATTTGATTGAATGCTAAATTTAATAAACATTGGTTAATCCACAATAACTCTTAGGAAATTATTTGTTTTAACAAAAAATATCTTAGTAGGAAATCTAAAAAACTTATTTTCTACCCTACCCTTTTCATCCTTTTGATATTTTTTATCACACTCAAACCATGTAAAATAGAATCATTGTGAATATCCATCTTTAGGTTAGATTTGATTATCTTTTAGCTGCAACCAAATTGATCACTAGGAATAATTTTTTAGGAAGGTAATAACCATGTTATTCTACCTTGGTTACTTATAAAACTACATACCTACAACTCATGCCGATGGTCATATTTGTGATCCTAAAATGAGAGGGTGGAAACCCATCACCTATTAGAGTATGTTCATAAACATACATCAACAAGTAGTTAGCACTAGGAGGGCATAACCTAATATTCCTTGTGGTTAAAATCATATTCTCTCAATTAATTTGTGTTTTTTTGGTTAATTTTTTCATAGTCCCCTCCTTTATACTTACCATCTCCTTTATTGTGTGATAAAAATTCACATCAATGGGTAGTTGGTGTCAAAAGGAGAGCCCTACAACTATCCTTATAATTAGTAGCCATAATTTTCTCTTTTCAAGTTCCAAATGGTACTCTACACATTACTATGATTTTTTATGTGTTTAAAACACACACCAATATAAATATGACACTAAAAGGAATCATCAAATCATTAATTTGATAGTTCACAAAATTGGTACCAAACTAATCTATATTTCCCATTATGTCTCACTAAATCCACATCTAATTATAGCCTATTACTACTCCATCATTTATATTTACATAGAAGACTTGGGTCTAATAAATCTAGGCCCAAATTATTTAGGACTCAACTGAGTCCACCAACTAATCCAAATTTCCATTCATTCACACTTAAGACTGCCTAGTTTGGTAGAATTGTAATTAATGTCCAATGATATATCATGAGTTACCAAAAAATCTTTAAATTATCTCCCATGATACACGTCTGATGGGGGTGAATAGCTAATTATCATATCACATCTTTCAATACTAACCTAGGACTATTAAATATGGAGCATGAAGACATTGCATGTAGGTGTAGACACCTAAATCTAGTCACAAGCACTTGACAACATTATGTTAGGAACTAACTTGTAGACAAGGTAAAATAACAACATAATATAACTAATATACACATAATATAAAGAGAATAACAATATGGTATTGAAAATGATATAATATCACCACAAAGTATCACAAGATTCTTTGAGGGGACAACCTCCTTTGACAACAACTCAATACAAAATATTTAATAGATGTCCCTTCCTCTTACACAAGACCTCTATTTAAGCTATTATACTCCAGAAAAATACTACCTCCCATACATGTTGGATAATTAAAAATGGAAAATGGATGAGTTAAAAAGCATATGCATCCAAAATTTTATTAGAAATACCTAATACAACTAGAATAGTTAAGACAAAGGGATCCTAACATGCCCGCATGCTTAAATACAATTTGTACTCAAATTTTGAGATGAAGACATTGTTATTATAATTGGAGTAGGGGTTCCCATGTCAAATTTTCTTGTTGCATGTCATAACAGTATACCAAAATCTTGGCGATAATATAAGTGTAGATCTGAAGAGAGCACCTATCGACAATGAATTCAAGTTCTAGTTAGATAGAGCAATCACTATCAAGATCTAAAAGTGTCATTTGGGTTTGTACATGATGGTCGATGACTTTTTTTCAAACATAATACATGGAAAACTAGATGGATCTTGAAAGAGGAGGTAAGCTCTAACTTGTATGCTAAGGTAAAAATATTAGAAATCACTTTATAAGGACCACAAAATTTTGAAGTAAGTTTCTAATGACATTTTTGCTAATCCCTGACCATACCCATGAAGGTATAGGCAAGGGTTGGAGTATGCCTAGGGTACTGACGATTTCACCTTTGTTGCACTAACAGATTTAACTTCTTCTATAAACTATGTTATGTCTTGTTCAATGCCTTTATATAAAAACTTATAGCACAAATACTTTCATAGGTGATGTCTTGTTCAATGCACTAGGTGTTGTTGATGAGGTCTTTTAACCCACCAACTTAGGCATGGGTTGTTAGTCCATTCCTCTCATGAAATGAGACTTGTGTGAACAAATCTCCCCAAGGTCTCAATTACCATGTCTTGGTATGTAGAGTAACCCTGTCCACTCATTGTGGCCATTCCATTTAATGGGCATCTATGTGTTTCATCCATGTCAATGTACATTAAAAATATAAAGAGATTATGCCTATGGAACCAACAAAATGATATAAATATGAATAAATTGTTGATTCATAAAGATGCATCTATTTCTTACAATTTTAACAATAAATAAATGAGTAATAGACAAGATCATGCAATCAAGATACTCATTAAACTCAGAGTACAACTCAAAAACTAAGATAACCCACTGATTAAAAAAAAAAGAAAAAAGAAAATAGAGAAAAGAGAGAAAAATGTCTCGGAGGATGAAACCAAATTCACACTTGTCTTATCACTTAAAACCAATAAACCAATCCCATGTATGTCCAAAATTCACACAACTACAATGTGAATTAGTATCAGAATCTAAGAAGGGAGCCAAGAATAAAAGATACACTAATACTATATACCATGTGCAAGCAAATGCAAAATAAATCTTCCACAACTCTTTGTATTGAATAAAAATGTTTTTTGAATATCATAATAGGGTTAAAATAATCTTTAAAGTGTACATATTGACAACATATCCCCATGAAAAATGAGGAGGAAAAAAGAAGTAAAAAATAAAATAGAAGGGGTGGCTAACACTCACATCTCTTTTGGAGAAGAAAAACCAACCCTTATTATAATAAAATGATCCAATAATAGATGTAGGGCCACCAATAACTACCTTTAATGTGTTATATACTTTCTTACAATGGCCAAACACTTTAATTAATGTTCAATGACCATTAATGTGACCACCTAATGGCTACAAAATGGTCATCTGATAGCTCTTGATGTAGAGTTTGCTCCCCTCACCGTCACTCAACACTGTTCACCACCTACACAAGGTAAAGAAAATAGTTTATTTCATAAAAAGTGTTAGAATAATGGAGACAAAATAAGATAGAATATATAAATTTTAGGTCGACAGATGGCAATACATCCGATTGACATCATAGTCATCAATAACTGATAATGTGGTTGATCAACAACATAGTCACTGATAGATGGCAATGTGATTGACCAATATCATAGTCATCGATAGATGAAAATATAGTTGATTGGTGGTGTAGTCATCAATAGATGGTAATGAAGTTGACCCAGGGCACAGTCATCTACCAATGGTAATGTGGTCAACCAGTAATATAGTCATCGATAGATAGCAATACAACTGACTGGTGGCATATTCATTAACAAATAGTAATACGAATGAATGGTAGCGTAATCATTAACTGATGATAATGTCATTGATCAAAAGCATAGTCATCAATTGATGATAATGTCATCAAATGAAGACATAACCATCAATCGATGGTAATATCATTGAGCAAAGGCATAGTTGTCAAATGATAGTAATGCCATTGATTGTCAGTAAAGTGGTCACAAGAGGATGTTGCATTTGAACAAAAATATATCTAGAAGCCCCTAGGATGAGGTTGAGATCTAAGAGTAAAACTATGAGAGTTAGGCTTTAAAGTAAAATTTGGAGGTCCTAACTCCATTTTTATGCTAAGTGTAAAATACAAAGTTGACTCACATGAACATGGTCTTCCAACAATGGTGGTTTTGAGTCGTAATTTGATAGTGAATCAAGATAGACCACCAAGGCAACTTGTAGTGTTGAGACCAATAAACCACAAGCATATGAGAGAGTAGATAAAATGGTCAAAAAAAGAGGGTCCCCATTTTTTAGGCTAAAAATGGGGTGTGCTATGCAAATAACAATAGGTATGGGAATCACTTATTGATGTCATAAAGTATAACTAGCATATATTTCTCATATATGGAATGATCAAAGTTATTCCTCATATGTGCCTTACTGGTGAATGTGAGGGAATGACCCTCCTACATTAGAATAGCTCCACTACCATTGCCAAAGGCATTACTTTCTATGAAAAATGATCTAAAGAAGTTGGCTATATCCAGAATAGGAGTAGTGCACCTTACATGCTTGAAAAAACCAAAGGCTTTTTATGCCATTAGATACCACTGAAAGGAATCCTTTTTTAACATGGTCATTAATGGATCAAAATCTTAATGCAGTCCTATAAAAACTTTATATAATACCCAGTAAGGCCCAAAAACATGTAAAGTCTCTTGAGTGACTTGGGTTTAGGCCAATTTTTATAGCCTCAATTTTTTCAAGATCCACTGTGATGCTTTTCTCAGAGATGATGTGGCCAAGATACTTAATTTCCTTTTTTTTTAGAAGTGTTTTCATTTATGTCAAGGTTGATGTCACTTGATGTCAAGGTTGATGTCATTGATGTCAAGGTGCATCTGGTAAAGATGCATGGTGAGTGGTCTGTGAGATATGAACCATGTGACAAGAGAGAATTTAAATTCAACCTAATGTCTCTCTATTGAGATAGAATTTTAAGGTAACCTAATTATTATTTTGAGGTTTATGTCAATGTTCAATTCAAGTAAATGATGTTTGAGTACTAGTTCTTAAGTAAAATGTGTCTTGAGAAGCCTAGTTTAAACTCTGTGAAAAGGTGTGCATAGTTAAACTTGGTGAATTAAGTAATCACAATATTGTGAGATTTTTTTGGCACTATGTGATCATGAAAGATAAGTGAAGATAATTGCATAAGTGTTTCAAGGTTAATTATCAAGTTTTAATTACTTGAGAAGCCTAGTCATAACATGAAGAGACCTTGTGAGAAGGTTTGAGCATGGTGGTATGGTGATATGGATGTATAGAGGCATAATATGTTGTAAAAGGTTTCTTTATCATGCATATGAGTCATTGAATCAATCATGATAGTTTCAATGTTTCTTTATCATACATATGAGTCATTGGATCAATCATGATAGTTTCAAGGTAAGCCTACAGGGGTAAGACCTTAATCCCAAATCTACAACTAGACTAGTTCTAGACCCTGCCTAACCTAATGAGGTATCATGAGGTGTTTTCAAGGAATATGAAGGATGTTTGAAATTTTTTGATCATATGATATGTTGTGTGATCATATAAGTGAGGTGGAGATCACATAGAAATAGGTTTGAAGGTCATTTCAAGACCTAATGAGGTGTAATGACTCAAGGGTAGTAAAGCAAGATGGTGAGAGCATGGCCTAATGAGATATCATGATCAGTTTCCAAGCCATGTGTGAATATTTTATCATTAAAAAAGGTAATTCAAGTTTTATAAAGAATATATATGAATTTTTAGATCATGGTTTTCAAAAAAAGGCATGAAAATTGTTTTGAGGTCTCTCATGTGCATAGAATGAAGGGTTATCAACCCGAGAAGGACTTTCAAGTATTCATTAGCATGTGTAACCTCTACATGGGAACCTGATCTATTGAGGAGATATGGGTAAGGTTCCTATCTAATATTTCTAGGCATTATTTTTGGAAATGAGGGGTAGTCCTTTATGAACAATCATTAATACCAGAAATAGTGTTAACCCTTTCTAAAACCCTAACAATGACTAGATGTGAAATATATTGATCAAAAGTTATCACATGGATTGGTATGGCTATAAAATTTATTTTAGGTTGTATTAAACTCTATCAATCACCTCCAGGTTTGATTGAGTCTTTAGGTGAGTGAGTGGACCCTACAAGAAAGGCCTTATTTCTCATAAATTTATTGTAGTTGTCAGAGTTGACAAAGTCAAAGTTATTAAATGGATGGAGGACAAATAATGAGACTTTTATTTGTTTTCCATGGTGTTTTAATGATTAATTTATATCCCCCAAGTTTTTTAAACTGGTCATCTAAGATAACCTATCGTTAATAGGCCTAATGGTGCAAATAGTGAAAAACCTAGGTAAAAGTGAGAAGGTGATTAGGGATGTGTTTTGATGGAATAAAGATGAATCCAAGTGAATGAATAAATTTTTAAAGACTTATAATACATTTTAATTTTGGATATAAGTTTTGGAGGTCAATGGATATGATGAAAATGTTACTCATAAGTTGACCTATCTAGTGCAAATGAGATAGTGAAGGTGTAAGGTTATGAGATTGGTTTGCAAGACCAATATTTCCATTTTAACTTATTATATTTTTATATTATAATTTTATAATGATCTCATAATATCATTAAAAAAAATTATATGTCTCTAAAAGTGGTCATATAGGTGTTGAAGGCCATTTTCACAATGATTATGATTTAAGGCAAATTAATTATTCTGGGTAAACAAGTTGCAATGATGAATTTGAGGCTCTATGATATAATTTGAATCATATAATGTACATAGTGTTTATATTTGTGAATTTGTGTCCTATCCATTCCTTTTATAATTTTTGGTACTTAGTGAAAGTAGTGAAAATTTTGAAGCCAAAATGGCTTGTCTGGTAGAGTAAGGTCTGTGAGAAAGAAGGTCCATAAATTGGTTTGCAAGACCAATAATTGACATTATATATTATGATATTTTTATTGTAGTTTGTTATAATTATTTTTTAGGATAATATTAATTAATTTTAATTCCTTTAGTGTGTTCCTTTAGGTGTCATAATTTCAAGTTTCTATGACTATGTTTTGAGGCTAGTTGGCAGTTTTGAGTGAGTTATTTACAGAGAAGGTTTTGAGACCTTTTCCCTAAGTTGTGAAGTAAAAATCATATGGTTATGACCATAATTTCATGTATCTTATTTATATGTTATTTTTTTTCCATGGTTTTTTGTAAAAATTGTACTTATTCTTCAATTTTTCAAGATAGACTTTTTGGCTATGCAGAGGCCTAATTGTGAATAGTGCTAATGGCATGCTTGAAGTGGTGGTTGAAGCTAAAAGGTGTTATGGAGCATATATGATATTATCAAGGGTATATTTTAGTGACATGTGATATTTTTTTATATGTGATGTGTTTGAATTTTTTCCAAGAAAGGCAAAGTGTAACGTGTCCTAAAGTAGACCTAATAGAATTAGGTCTCCATGAGTACTAAAGTGAAATGAGACCTAATTGAGGTATGTCAAACCTAAAGGGAATAAAATCACATTTGGTTAATATTTTTAAGATTTAATAAGATATATTACATTGATTTCATAAGAGTTTAAGTGTGTTTTTTTTACCAAGAAGGATATGAACAAGATACTTGTATAAATACAAGATAATTTTAGGCCTATTAGGGAGTGATGAGTGCAAGTGAATTGAATAATATATTGAAGAGAAGAATAAGGTCATTTATACCATAATATTAGTTTAAAGGATATATTATTAAGAATTTACATAGTTCCTAAGCATTAAAATCAAGGTTATATGACCTAATCAAGTCAATAAGAGGACTAGTTGAGAGAAGAAACCTAGAAGGCAGTTTGAGAGAGATAGAAGAGAGAGAAGAGGTGAAGAAAGAGATCATCATCTATTGACTGAGAAACAAAGTGTTATAAAATTTACCAAGGTTTTTAGGTGGTTTATTTGGTGCTAAGTCATCTAGGGGGTTAGTGCCTTCTTGCAATTTGGTGCTTGTTAAAGCCTAGCTGAGCTGGTGCTTAGCTAGTTGGGGTTGGTGTTCCATGTGAAGTGGGTGCTTCACTAAATTTGGTGTTTGTATTATAGGACTATATTCCATTTGTATATATCATTTTATTTTATTAACCTTTAGGGTTTCCCACATATATAGTGTGTTGACTTGTGTAATCTTGTTTCATGCTTGTATAATTGATTGCTTATGCATTTCTTGATCTATAGGTTGATGTGATGGTTCATGATTGTTTAAGTTGAATTGATAAGAAATATTTTGAAGACTAATTCCCCCTCCCCCAGATCTTAGTCATTTTTCTTCTAACACTTTTATCCAAAATCACACTTGGATCATTTGGCACATAAGTGGTTATCAACAAGGAATTGGAAGGTATGGTCCAAATGTATCAAATGTTCCTCCCATGTATAGATATCGAAAATAATGTCATCAAGGAAAACTAGTATAACTTTACATAATAATGGATGGAATATCTTATTCATTAAAATTTGGAAGGTTGTTGGAGAATTGGTGATGCATAAGTGCATGATGATAAAATCATAATGGCCATCATGAGTTCAAAAGTTTGTCTTTAGAATATGATCTTCCTTGATGTGTATCTAGTGATACCCTAATTACAATTTGAGTTTTGAGAAGAAGTGATCTCCATGAAATTCATCCAACAACTCATTAATAACTAAAATGGGAAACTTATCCTTGATAATTATTTTTTTGAGTGTGTGGAGTTCAATACAAAGGTGTCATGACCCATATTTATCTAGACCAATAGTATAGGAGAAGAGTAAGGAGTGATTGGGCCTAATGACTCCATCCTAAAATATTTCCTACACCATTTTTTCTATTTCATTATTTTAGAGGAATGGGTACTTGTAAGGACATATGTTTAGAATTACAATTCCTATAATCAATTTAATTGCATGATCTTAAATCCTTTATTTGGGTAACCCTTTAGGTTCCTAAAAAAATTGCATTCTTTAACAAGATTTCCTGTAATTCTAGTGGGTTTTTGGAATCAACAGATTCATTGAACTAGATTGTGGAAAGCTAGGAAATAATCCCATGAGATCCCTTTTTTAGAAACTTTTACATGTAATGAGAGATAATGATACATGTAGATCCTGGTGTAAGGCCTCATAATGTGTGTTAAAAAAATTTATCAGTGAATTGCATCCACAACTCTAAAAATCCCATAGGATAGGGCCTAGTGTCTAAATCCATTATGCTCATAAAACTATGTCACAACCTCCTAGAGGTATAAAAATCCTACCTAATTTCAAATTACAATCACCCATTGAATGCATACATTGTAATATTTTCCTTTTTCAAGGTAAGGTTCCTCCATTGGCAATCATGACATCAAATCTTGAATAAGGATAAACATGATAATCGGCTAGTTTGGCTAGTCTAGGATCAATGAAGTTGTGAGTACTTCCAAAGTCAATGAGAATAGTGTGTGGATGTTTCTTAAAACACCCCCTTACTCTCATACTCTAATAATTAGTTACCCCAGTCAATGCATGCACCAAAATTTTAGGGTGCAACTTTGTGGTGCTAGGTTCTTAGACTTTAGGTTCTTCATCATGGGAATCATGAGCAGATTTCCATTATTCATCATCTAGGGGTGATTCTACATCCAAAAAGTACATTTTTTATTTAATGCACTTGTGTCCTCTACCCTATTTATCATCATATTTGTAACATAACCCTATTTTTTATGAATGTGCATATATGCCTTTGTAAGGTGTTTAATGGGCATGAATTTTGGATGAAGGTTTGTGACTGGCCGTCATGTTGTAGATGTCTTAAAAGAACCAAATTTAGAATATTGACATTGTGAGGTTATATTCTCTTTAGAAAGTTTGGCATATCCCAATGCATTCCATTATGTTATTTGGTTTAAACATCTTGACTTCTATGTGAATTATATTTTTAAGACCACTAATGAAACAACTCTTGAAAAAATCATCATTTAACCCTTCAGTTTGCTTAGACAACTTTTCAAATTCAGATTTTTTGGATTAAAATTTCATAAGGAATGCAAAAAAAATTCAAAAATGTAGGTAATATATTCCCTCCTCTATAAGTATGGGAAGCTTCCTTTATCGAAAATAGGGAAAGTATAGAAAAGGAAACTATTCATATTATTTACATTCAAAATTGTTCTTTGAGGGGGTTTGTTTTATTGAATAGAAATTAATGTTTTACAAAGAATAAAATGAAAGAGAGAAATGGAAAATAAATGGAGAGTTAAAATAAACATAAATTATACATGATCAAATAAATGCATATTTAAATCACTTTTGTATACCAAAAGTAGTGAATAACATGAACAGTTCTACATTAAATGTTTTGTATGAAGTAAGTACATATATTTAATGAAAGTAAAGCTTAAGAAAAAAATCACTAATAAGATAAAGACACAAAGTTATATTGAAGCATATTGTATTGATCTCTTCAAAATAATGCAGAGTTTTGTTTCTTTCTTTCTTTACCAAAAAATTTTATATTGTCAAAAGGTCGTGTTACAATGGCCAGAACTTGTATTTATAACCCAAGTCTACGTAACTAACCTATAACCACCTCATAACTACCTTTCTAAGGTAATTTCCTATTTTTACCTTTACTTTTTCAATTTACAATTCACCAAAAGTGAACATAATGTTTTAAAGTTACATTGTTATGGAGAAAAAGTATAATGAGAAAATGGAAGAAAATGCTAAGAGAGAAAGTTATTAAGTCTGAATAGAGAGAGAGGACTTATCCACTTGAGAATCATTTTGCTCCACTACAACCTATCCTTGGTCTTCAGTTTGTGATGAATTTAATCTATAGGCTATAAGCTCTTTTATAGATGGATCTATTTATTTTGTTTAATAATGGTTTTATTTGATGTACAAAGCAACCATGCCTTTGATGTCTCATTATCTACTTGTTTTGCATGATAAATTTTGGCATAAATTTTTATTATTATCATTAAAAGAGGTACAAATGTCATTTAACTTACATATCACCTCGATATTGAAGACATTTGTGATAAATAGTTCATCCTTAATTTTTTTCTTGAAATTGTTCTTTAATTTCAACTATCATATGAAGCCTAAAATTATCTTATTTGAATAATTGACAATGGATAGATAAATTTTATCTTGAATTTCATATTTTATGTCATCACACAATTTGTCATAGGTCTATAGATATTTTTAGCCTCTTTCATAACATTGATTTTCCATTCCATGCTATGATCAAATGTTTGAATAGTTATCTTTTTCTTTGTTGAAGACTTCTTCAGATACGATAATTTTCTTGTATGTGAGAGCCATATCTTGAATATCTCTATTAATATTATTCCACGGGTTTTCTTATTTTATTTCATTACTTATATCTTCAATGATTTTATTTTGATCATCTTCAATCATATTTTATGTTTTTATAACTTTTCTTCAATCAATTTCAAGCCATCAATAGTAATTTGATCTACCCAAGTCTTTGTGATCATTTCATAGCTTTGATACTTACTAACTTTGTCAATGGTTTCTTTGTCAATATCATCCTTTGAAGATGATCATGAAATGGCTTCCAAGGGGATTTATTCAAGTTTTTTGTCACTCACTTGTATGATAGATGTGATATATGTTGAGAGTGTGCTTACTTTCTCTTCAAGATGCTCTTGGGTTTTCCATCCTCCTTCAGTTCTTTAGATCATTTTTATTACTATCACTTAGAAATTGTGAATATCTCCCTCATGGGATACTTCACCAAGGTCTATTCTACTCACGATGTAATCAACCTAAGTCATATCTTGTTTTTTATAAGATATTGGATCAAAAATTCCATAAATTATGTTCTAGAGGAGTCTATCATCAATCTTGAAGTATTTTTAACCTTATTAGGTGTAAGAATTTGTATAAAACTGTAAAGAACATAAAAATCAAGATAAATAGCCTTAACATTGGTTTTTATTTTTGTGCTAATCATTTTTTTAACCCAAGGAGAAGGTGCAATACTTGAAGAAACAACCATTTGGGTATCAACTATGGAAATAGTATGAGGATGGGAAGAGTAGAAGACTCAATAGTGAAATTAGAAACTCCCACAGTGTTAGTTTGTTTGGGAGGTGAAGAGGGAATGTGTGGTGAAAAAGGAATAGGAGATGGATGAGGAGTAGGTAAAATATGTGGAGATGGGATGCATGGATGAGATGGTACCAATGGTGCTTACAAAGTTTCAGTGCCAAACATAAAAATTTGTTGTGTTGTGTTACCTAAAGGATTAGTGCCCTAAACTAGAGTTCCAACATTCATTTGATTTGTATCACTTGGAGGCATTTTGATGTCAAGATTCTTCCTTGGTTCATCACCATAAATTTTCTTTGAATTTTGCTTCTTACTTGGATCATCATCATCACCTCCATCTACTTGGCTTGAATTTTCTTCAGGATCTTTGAATAAACAATAAAATTTTGTTGAGTTGAAGAAAAAGTAACTATTTATCTCTTTTTATTTGAAGGATTTAATTTTGATGAAACTCCTACATCCATGAATTCAATAATATTCTTCTAAAGCCATTCCTTTGATCTTTGAATGAAATTTTTTGTCTTTCTTTTGAGATCTATCAATTCTCAAATAAGCCAATCAGTTGGTGGAAAATCAAGAAATTGAATCTTCTCAGTCAAAATTGGATCAAACATAACATTACCATCATCTTCCACACCTACAATTACCCATTCCAATCTATATGACTTTAGTTGATCTAAGGTCATCCTCATATAGTCTCTCTTCCTAACTTCAAAAAATTTCTCACAATCCTCCCAATAATCGTCAATATTGAGTTGATGAAAATATCCTAAGCCAAGTCTAATATTTTCTTCTACATATTTCTTTCCATTAAATGTAAATTCTTTTATATGAAAATGCATTATGAAATATGAAATATTATTTTCAATATTTTTTGCTATTGGATGGTGGAGCTTAATATTATTAGAATGCCTAGTTCTCAATAGGGGGTGTGGGGGGGCAATGCCCCCCCTAACAAAGGTTGACATAGGGGTCCAGGGGGGATGATGACCATACATGGATCTCCCTAGCAAGGGTTTACGGGCAGCACACCTGAAGCAAATTTTTTATGAAAATAAATTGTAAAATATTGTAATTTCATAGTAAATATGGACCATTCATATTACTTTACATATCTAATGATAAAAATTATGTTGGTGCATTTTTAACCTCCTATGTAACCCTCTTTTGATATGAAGGCATTGTAATCATGGAAACACATTGTGTGTGAGTGAAGAGGAGATTGAAGTGGATGTATTGAAGGTTTATCCTTTCATTTATTTTGACTGAATAAGAGAAGAACTAGTTATTTATGTGTAGACGTAGCCCATATTGGGTGAATCATGTTAAATATGTGTCTCTTTTCTATTGTGTTTCTTGCATTTTATTTATGTCTTTATTTCATTAATATTACTTTGTGTTCTATTTTCCTAACCTTTGCATCATTTGATGTTTTGTAGATCTAATATCTCAAGCCAATGGGGAAGAAAATCCCTACCACTTTTATTTCTTTGCACTTCTTATGTATTTCTTTCAATTGCATGCAGAGATCAATGAGAATTATCTTGTCATAGGTATAACTAGGTAACTTGTATAGACTACCCTTAAATCCACAAACTCTAATGTATGTGAATTTTGGAAACTGTATGAAGTAACTTCCATAGTTCATAACCATAGAATCAGCCTCATTTGAGATGTGCATTACAGTATTTCCTTCCAATGTTCTCACAATTAACATTATGAAAGCATCATTGACCCTTATGAAGTGTCTTTTGCTCCATTCATTAGTGAGTTGTGGAATAAAATCATTAATCATTGTTGTTTTAAGTGTATGTCCCACTAGGTGAAAGTCTAAACCACACTTTCATAACTACAATTGAGTATAAAAAATATGAAGTCATATACAATTGTTGTGTAGACTCCAAGTTCACCAATTATTCATGAATATTGTCATTGATAATCTAACCCCAATCAATAAATTATTTTCCATGACAAATTATGTTAATGAACATACACATCCAATTGTGAAATTAGCCAATCTCATCATGGCCCATTACTCTATTCAACATTTTGATCATTTTTGACATTTCTTCACCAAATTATTATTTGTGTAGTGTTTTAGGGAGTCTATATGGCCATTTTCTCTTTTTATTTATCTAAGATTGGGTAATCATTGTCAAGCATTTCCCCTCTTTGTCATAAAAATTCTACCCATTTTTTTGTCCATGTATATGAATTCATCATGTTGTGGTAAACTAAATATAATGTTTAGGGAAGGACCATTAAGGTGAGTTACTATCACATCATCAAAAGACCTAGTTTCTCTAGTTTCCTTATTATATTACTTAGCATAGACCGGAACTAAATAAGTACATTACACCAACATTAGAAATCTACATGCATGCAAAAGACCACTCTCAAATAGTTTATAGGCAATGGTGGTTTTTTTGTATTCTTGCATTATTTCACGAAATTATTCCAAATCCACATGACCTATCCTAGAATCATGGATTTCATGGAGATTTATTTCAAAAATAGTCATTTGTTCATATCATAGGTATTTATATGTATTTTTTGTTGATTTGGTAGTGAGAAGAGTTTTTATAGCAAGGAGTTCATTATTTTTGAAAAAAAAGTTTGGCAAGGTAGAAGTGTCTATGAGGGTAGAGAGGTTGACCAACAGAGTTCATAAAAATAATGAGAACCTTCTTTGATAAATTTAAGCAAAGAGTTTTGAAAGCACAGTGTTTTAGAATTCAAGGCAAGCAAATGGATTTTAAAAAAGAGTAGGAAAAATAATATGATGGTTAGGAAAACATGGTGTAAGGATTAAGGAATGAAATCACCTAACAAAATGATAAGCTAGAGGCAAATTATGTCATATTAAAAGTATGAAAGGATTTGGAAAAAATTAGGGATGTGTTAACATTTTTGGTAGTACTAAGCACTCTTACGATTTATTTATAGGGTTCAACATGTCTTTTAATGAATAAAATTTGATTGCAATCTATTTTTAAGTCCATTAGATACTGAAAATACTTATTGTACCAATTAAATTTTCATTTTTAACACTTTTATATACCATGTCAAGTCCATCACATCCGTTGGGTACCTTGAGTACTCGTACCACTTCATGTACCCTGACCCTATGTCTCCATCAATAGTTTGTTGCATCTATAGTTCCATTTAATTTTGTTACTCCATTGACCTTGTTGGGCTTATCAAGTATTTCACATACCTATGACACTCAATAATCCAAGACCTTATCGGGCCTATCAAGCTTTCTCATCACCTATTGAACTAAGACCAACTTGAATCCTTTAGGCTTTCATGTAATTACTTGTGCCTTACACCCCATCAAGTATTTTCACTTGAATCATACCTAAGTTTTAAGACACAAAAATAAATTTTCACACTAAATTTTTGTAATGAAAATTGATCGCATTGACTTGGTCTACTCATTAATGTAAAAATTGACAACATATGGGGGATTCAATTTTTTATGATAATATGCTTGATACTCATGAAATGTTCCAAATTATCAAAGTTTGATCAGGGGTCCTTTAAAATCATAATCACTAGGACCAAAGCGAACCAACAAGAGTTTGAATAATGTATTCCCAGTGGGTTATGTATATGATTTTTTCTACTATCAGTACCACTAGATAACATCCTTTTCTAAGTGAAATGAGGCAATGGGTACCTTGTCTAATCCCAATGTATTATGAAAGTTGAAATATTATTTAAATCAATAAATCTAGATATTTGATTATGTACTATCAAATTTTGAAAAGTCTAATTTGGGGCTATATAGGGTGGTTTAGGTTAGAAATCCACTGTCAAAATTCCTTTCATTAATTCTGTTGGAGATCATGTTGTTTTTTGATATTTTAGGCACTCATTCACCTCCATAAGTCATAAATCAAACTCAACTCAGAGTTCCTCAATGTTTTATGTTATGTCTTGGATCCTATCAAGGTAACAACCATTGAACAGAGGGGTTTAGGGGTGCCAAAAAACACTAACTAAAGTTATATGTTAAAATGACCATCATGATGAGACGATTACAATGGTATTATTTTCACAAGAGAAAAAAAAATGTTTTTGGGGCTGCAAGTGAATAATTTTGTATGGGAAGTTTTTTTTGAAAATTTTAAATACCCATTAAAATTATCATCTTGATGAGAAAATCACAATGGTGTATTCCCCTTATGGGCAAAAAAAAATTATTTCTTTTTTTTCTATTTTCTAACAATTGGCTATTGCAACAAGTTCAAGGAACTATTTTGAAACATTTCGACCCTTCTAGTTACTGTAATGATTTTTTATAACCATTATAAAACATGTTGACCCTTCAAATGGTTACAGTTACTATGTTTCTATAAATTGAAAAAATATTATATTTTTTGCTACTGCAGGGTTTATGTAATTAGAATCATATTTATGATTATATGAATTCCACAATTATATGGTGTGTTTGGGTCTGTGAGCTTGTAAATATACTAATCCCATTCATAAAATAGTGCCAATATAATATTTCAAAGTAATAACTATGGTTAATAACCATTTCATACCCCACTATCTCATCTCTAAGGTACTATGCAAGTAACTTCCCAGGGCTAACCACTTACTGGTGCATCACATAAATAAATGTTCAAAGGCTTTCTAAGGCTAGGATGGAAAAATAACTAGGGGTATTCTTATATACTCAAAGGTACATGGAAGCATAAATCCATACACAACATTATTTAATGGCTTACATATTGAGGCATAACCCTTCACTCCATAGATTAAGGGAAAACTAAAATCCTCTTAGCCTAAAATGATAGCTTTTTGTTAGTTTTAAAATTATCAGAACATAACTTAGTCCCAACACCCTATTACCACTTTCTGATAACCAAGATTATGACAAAGCAAGATGAGAAAATGTGGTGGTTAGAAGTATAAAACCCTAAACCACTAGAAATTACTACATAAAAATGGCCTTGAAAAGAGTTATGATACCAGATGTTAGGAACTTGCTTGTAGATAAGCTAATATAACAACATAATATAACCAATATACATGGAATAAAAAGATAATAATAATATTGTATTAAAAATAACATAATCTCGCTATAAAATATCGTGGGCCTCTTTTAGGGGGAAACCTCATTTGAGCATAATGCAATACAAAATATTCAATAAATGTCCCTTCTTTTTATACAGGGCCTCTATTTAAGCTATTCTACTCAAGACAAATACTACCTCTCTTACATGTGGGATAATTAAAATTACCAAATGGAACAACTTAAATCATATTCATTTGAGATCTTTTATTAATAATACCTAATACAGCCAGAATGATTAAGACAAAGGGGTCCTAACATGTTAATCTTTGAAACATATTAAACCATTTGACTTACATAACTCTCATTTATCATTACTCCATAACTCTCATTCATCATTACTCTAGTCATCTCTCTCTCTCTCTCTCTCTCTCTCTCTCTCTCTCTCTCTCTCTCTCTCTCTCTCTCTCTCTCTCTCTCTCTCTCTCTCTCTCTCTCTCTCTTTCTCTCTCTTTGTGTGTGTGTGTGTGTGTGGGGGGGGGTATTGAACCCTCTATCTATCATCATTGATACATAATAATTCCCCATTAAATGCTCAAACTACTTCATAACATTCTCAAACTGCTTCCAACCTTATGATAGTTGTCCTTGATTTTCAAGGATAGGTTCACGTTTGGTAGATAGATCTACTATTATGGACCTATCCACTTAGAGCATCCTCATCCCTACACCATTTAACTATCAACTTCCAAATTTTAAAACATTTATTTGGGTCAACCCGTACATTTCACAAGTCAACTAAATGAAAATTTCAAAATGCTCACTATATAAACAAATCAAAACATTGTTTCAAAAGGATTGAATTTCCATGTAGCATTTATCTATTAAACTATTGTGCATTGAGAAAATATACCCTATTCTTTAAAAATTCGATATCATTCAATAGGAATAGTGAAAATTCAAGTCTTTAGCATTTCAAATCAAGTCAAGAGCTAACATTTTCAAGTATCAAAATAAAATTACTAGTTGCATAATTATAGTCAAGGATCATAATTGCACAATCACACTAGGTGGGAGAACTAGGTGTGGATGGATTCCATCCTCAAAGTAATTGGATACATAAATAGTGGTCAATCATCAATGGGGGTGATTGGGTTTAACTCACCCCATTACACTTCACTTTCTCTTTTATAGGTTTCTATCTCTCACATCCCTAGGGTTTTCAAGTTAAAAAGAAGAAAAACACCATTTTTTGCATGGCACTAATATAAGTGAAGTATATCAGCCCTCTTAGTACACATAAACATAAGTGGTAGTAATCACATTTGCATCAAAATCATAGCAGACAAGTTCTAAATCAATAGACATGATCAGCCTACATTGTTGTATAGGGAACACAGGCCTATCTAGAAATATCCATAGATTTTACCTCTAAATCTAAGTTATCATAATCATAACTTATCCTGATTTCCACTGCTAAAAATTAGTTACATTCAACTATAAATTATAAAATTTAAGTATCTTATCATTGGCTATACTTACTATTTTTTATCATATATGATGTAGAGGTCTTTAAGAAACTTGCCTATTATGGATGTAAATACTTTCACATGCTCTTTACCTCTGCCATAACCTAGCTCTAATCTGTAACATGTCCTTCATGGTGTCATAACAAACTTAACTCTACTAGGTGGTGTAAACCTTTCTTGAGAATCCAAACCTCCTCTCCTTCAAAAAGTCACATTTTTTGCATTTCTAATCTATCCTCTCATATTTTTAATGTTATTATTCCTCTTATGATAGCCACTTTATTAAATCTCTCTCAATATTCTCAATCCAAACTTAGTACTCATACTTACTCATAGGTTTTTAGACCTCAACATATCATTCTGAGTTTCCTTAATTATATGAAGGATATTAGGGTCATTACCCTATTCATTTAATTTCTCTTTGACCTCTCAGTCCACTCACATAACCTTCAAACACAATGATTTCATTACCCATTGTTTCCTTCCTTATCTAAGGCTTTCTAGTAACCTTTTTTAAGACTATTTCCTATTGTACGGACAAGTAAAATATTATCTTTGGAAACTAAACACTTTTTAAAACACCCTCTATCATATTCTTCCTTTTCATGAAATTTTTTGACCTAAATCCACTCTTAGATCACTTTTCTACCCCTTTTTAGGCACTGACTAGGCTTAATTAAGCCTTTAAACTCATGTCTCAAACACAGTCCTTATGTTTTGTACACATGGGTATGTATAAACAATAAAACTCATAAATATTTTATTATGCATTAATATATAACTAAACACCAATTTGTGGGACCTTTGACCAATGGAATCTCCTTGAAATCAAGTTTGAGTCTTGAAACCCTAACTCAGGGTTTGCTCAGTCTGTAGACACCCGAGACAGAAATTTAGGGTTTTTGACTTCCAAATAGGTTTAAAATAACTATAATTAAATTTTAAGGCTTTTATAACCTCCATACACCTTTCCCATTTAGTTTGACCTCTCACTGACACCTCTAATTCATCATTTATTTCAAAGGTTTTGTTCTTGACTATATGATTATAACCACCTGAGTGATGATATCTTGTGGATTAACCATTCCATGAGGGTATTAACTTCTATGAGAGTTGTTTAAGGTATTTAATAGTATTATACATCCTATACACTTATTATTTCCTCCTTGGACACTTTTCTTACCCAACTTCTACAAGATACTATGTTTTGACTGTGTAGGTATTTACTAACATCCACAGAACTATATTGTCTTTGTCATTGATAAGTATGAAAAAAAACAACTAAAACATATAAGAACATTCAATTAATATATAATAAACTTAATAAATTCACCATAAAATTTATGGTCATATAATTATTATGTCATTCTCATTCCTCTATCATACACAGTCAATTTTATTGCACAAGCACAGGAAATAAGATCTGTATCATTGAATACCAAAGGTGAGGTACTCTTTTCTTGATTTTATTTATTATTAGCCTTAATAAATTATATGATTTCATTATAATACTATTATAATTTAATTATGTAAACTCAATCTCAGTGAACACAAAATACACATTCAAAATGTTTGCATAGCTAATCTCATTAATCACAAAATACAAGACACATGCAAACAGAGTATGTGTCTCTCAATTTAATAAAATGGAGGTGTTATTAATTATTTAATTGAGGTTGTCACATCTTAATTCTCAAATAAACCATCATCACTATCTAAATAATCATCATTTATAAGTATTTGAAACCTATAACTACCTTTCCAATGGTTCTTGATCCCTCTCAAGAACATTGACTACAAGGCTTAAACTACCTATACCTAACACATCTATATGAATGACTCATTAAGTGATTCATGTAATTATTGAAACAACCTTTTCCCCTCAAAAATCATAATCTAACAAATTGCAACATTGAAATTTATTCTAAACATAACCAAAACTTGACAAGAAAGTTTAAAATTTTAAACTAGCAAAATTGGCAAGAAAATGCCAATTTCAAAATCTAAAGACTTATATGACTCCTAACCATTAAAAAAACACTATAAATGACCCCTACAAACTAAAAAAACTCAAAATGGAGAAAATATAATATTCCCCTACATCATACTACCAAGGGGATAAAATAACTTTCCCATGAAATTTATAACTAATCTTACTTTGATGTGCTTCACAGCTACTTTCCTTCCTACTGATTTCTGATATTTATTGCTTGGTTCCTAGATCCCAAGGCCTACTTGATGAATGTAGACCTCCTTATCTCTTTATTACTACTACAACTATTCTTTCATGCAGACGCACATGTTCCCCTGATCGACACTTGTACTTATTCTTCCCTTTTGCTATCTTCATCCAAGTTATACCTTTAATGAACAACAAATCATTAGAGAAAACATGTCTCCCCTCATGCCTTTGAGGCATACTCCAACTCTTATCTTTTCTTGAATGTTTTTCTTGTTTCCAATAATCCTCATATATTCTATATGGATCATTATTCTTCTTTGTATCAGCCACCAACTCATCTTGTTCTTCTCCTTCTATCATTTCTCCTTCTTTGATATCAAGTCCTTCAAACTTAGTATCTAAAACTTCATCATGTATCTTATCTTCTTGTACTTAATTTTTCCTTTCCTTCATAAGTGTTCTTATCTTAGTCACCATTGCTTCATGCCTTAAGTATATGTTCTCTTTTATCACTTCCTTCACCATTTCTTTATACATTTGATGAGGATCAAAGTTATTTTCCTTTTTCATGGATTCATCCACACCAAAATAATCCCCATACCTTTGCTTGTTATGTTGTCCCATTATTTATTTGTCTTCTTTTTCATCCTCTTGAGTGAGGATCACTTCATTCTCCATGATTCTATGCATTAACCGAACTATTTCATCTCCCTCATCAACTCTTATACCTGTATACACACATGTTGAAACATCATTAGATTGAACATCATGAGGATTTATTTCCCCCTCCTTTGTCTTCTTAGGATACTTGGTTAACATCCTCAACTATCTTATCACTTTGCACACATTTTTTTTTATTCTTCATCATCATGTCCTTGAGAGGCCATCTCACTATTTTTTGGATTCAAAATGAAAACTTTTTTCTAAGGTCTTATAAATATTTTTCTAACTCTGCTAAGACTGCGTTCAACTCAACAATCTTCATCTTATCAACTTCCTATTTGTTTACTTCCTTGTGGAAACCTTCTTGTTTCAATCCCTTTATCTCTCTTTCACTCTTTACACTCTCTCTATCTTCACTCTCTCTAGGTCTCACCTATACCTATCTCTTCTTGGCAAGCTTATCTTCTTGACCTCACTTGGGTCTCTCTCCATTTCTATAAAAAAGCTCTCCTTGATCTTTATCCTTATGATCTTTCACTAGCTCTCTCTATCTAACCTTCTTGGATTAAGGCTTCATCCACACAACTTTATTTGTTGCCTCTCTATCCAATCCTACTACTTATTTAGAAACCTTAAACATTATTTCATGTATTAATCAAATACATAAAATGAAAAAAAAAAATCATGTACCTTTCTTTATGCAAACCTTCATTATCTTCTTCCCCAAAGAGCTTCTCACTCTAATACCAAATAATGCAGAGGTCTTCAATAAAGTTGCCTATTATGGATGTAAAAACTTTCACATAAACTTTATCTCTATCATAACCTAGCTCTTATCTACAACACATCCTTCATGGTGTCTTGAAAAAACTAACTCTAATAGGTGGTATAAACCTTTCTTGAGACTCCAAACCTCCTCTCCTTCACAAAGTCACCTTTCATGTATTTATAATCTATCCTCTCATCTTGTTAAAGTTATTATTTCTCTAGGTGGTGTAAACCTTTCTTGAGACTCCAAACCTCCTATCCTTCACAAATTCACCTTTCATGAATTTATAATCTATTCTCTCATCTTGTTAAATTTATTATTCTTCTTATCATAACCACTTTCTTAAATCTCTCTCAAAATTCTCAATCCAAACTTAGTACTCATACTTACTCATAGGTTTTTAGGACTCAACATATAATTTTGAGTTTCCTTAATTTTATGAAGGATATTAGGTTTATTACCCTATTCATTCAATTAATATTTGACCTCTTAGTCAACTCACACAACCTTCAAATATAATGCTTTCATTACTCATTATTTCCTTCTTTAGTCAAGGCTTTCTAGTAATCTTCTTTAAGACTATTTAATTTTGTACAAAAAAGTACAATATAATCTCAAGGAAATTTAAAAAAATTCAAAAAACCTCTATCATATTATTCCTTTTCATGAAATTTTTTGACCTAACTCTTCTTTTAGATCAATTTTCTAGCCCTTTTTAGGAACTGACTAGGCCTAATTAGGCCTCTAAACTCTTGTCTCAAACACAGTCCTTATGTTCCATAAAAAAGGGTATGTATAAGAAATAAAACTCATAAATTATTTTATCATGAATTAATATCTAACTTATCACCAATTTTTGGTACTTTTGGCCTGTGAAATCTCCTTGAAATCAAGTTTGAGTCTTAAAACTCTAACTCAGGGTTTGTTTGGTCTACAGACACCTAAGAGGGAGAAATTTGGACTTTTTGACTTTTCAATAGGTTTAAAATCACTGTAGTGATGTTTTAAGGCCTATATGACCTCCATACACCTTTACCACTTCTTTTGACCTCTCACTGACAGCTCTGATTCATCATTTCTTTCAAAGGTTTTGTTCTTGACTATATGATTGTAACCACCTGAGTGGTTATATCTTATGGATTAATCATTCCATGAGGGTATTAAATTATGTGATAGTTATTTAAGGTTTGTATTATTATTATACATATTATACACTTATTATTTCCTTTTGGGACACTTTTGTTACCCAACTTCTACAAGATATTATGTTTTGATTGTGTAGGTATTTACTAACATCCACAAAACTGTATTGTATTTGCCATTGATAAGTATGAAAAAAACAAGTAAAAAATATCTAAGAACATTAAAGGAATATATAATAAACTCAATAACTTCACCATAAGCTTCAATTGCATACCATTTTTGTGTCATTCACATTACTCTATCATATATAGTCAATTTGATTGCATAAACATAGGAAACAGGGTCCGTCTCATTGAATACCAAAGGTGAAGTACTCTTTTATTGATTTTATTTTTTATTATAATTCATGAATTATAGGATTACATCATAATCCTCTTCTCATTTCATAATGTAAACTCAATCTTAATGAACACAAAATACACATTCAAAAGGTTTACATAGCTAATCTCATTGATCTAGAATACAAGAAACAACCAAAGAAAGTATGTGTCTCTCAATTTCAAAAAATGTAGGTGTTATTCATTATTTAATTGAGGTTATCACATCTTCATTATTTAATACACAATACTCACTATCTCAATCATCATCATTTACAATTATTTGAAAACTATAACTACCTTTTTGACGGTTCTTGATCCCTCTCATGAACATTAACAAGGCTCAAACTACCTATATCTAACACACCTATATGAATGACTCATTAAGTGATTTATGTACATATTGAAACAACCTTTACCCATTCCAAATAATAATATAATATATTAAAACATTGAAACTTATTCTAAACATAACCAAAACTTGACAAGAAAGTTCAAAATTTTAAACTAGCAAAATTGGTGGGAAAATGCCAATTTCAAAATCTAAAGACTTGTATGACTCATAACCATGAAAAAAACACTCTAAATAACCCCTATCAATTAAAACAACTCAAAATGGAGGAAATTGAAGATTTCCCTACATCAATATGCCACTTATCAATCATTTTTAGTTAATTATGCTTTATATTCATAGTTATGCTTAAATGTCATATATTACAATGTGAATAAATCTATCAAGATTTATACCTATTAAATTATATTAAATAAAAAATAAAGTAAAAAATATTGGTTAAATCAATATAATCAAACCTACAGTGGTGAGCACATTTATTGCTTGAACATTGCTTTTTTTATTTTTGTTCTAGGGTTTTAGCCAAATTCATGATTCCCACACACTAAAGAGAAATATGATCATCATTTCTAGGATTTGATTAATCACTACTTTAGTAATTATCTTTGACCTATGGGTTTCATATTTTATTCATGATGTCCATGCACAAAAATATTCTCTTTTGTTAGATTTTAATTTCTTTTTCCTTCTTTTTCTTGCTTTCTATAAGTGTGTTCGAGTAGTTATAAAAATCATAGGAACTATCATTTTGGGCAAAGTGACCATTGATTTTACCTAAGTCGTGTTGTGAGTGGTAATGAATCTATACTCAAGCCATTAGATAATACTATATTCTAACTTTAGTTTCCATGTACCTCATAATACATCAAAAATACCTAGGTTTTTGCTCTTCAACCATAACAAGCTTTCAACATTATGTGTTGTACTTATTGTGATTATTGAGGTTTATTATTTGTGACATGATATATATCATGCACTTTTAATATTTTATCTTATTTAGATATGGTTACTTTATTTCATGTCTCATAGCTATATCTATCTAGAAATGACACTTGTATGCCTCGCATTATAAAAGTTGCATGTATGCTTCAATGACAATTACATTACTATGATGAAATATGCTATACATGTTAACATGAATATACATGATTATAAATTTATAATATGATACTGTTAACTCTTATTTTAAGATGAGTCACTTATAGACTACATCCCTCATCTCAAAAGAGGGAATTACAATGGGCTAGTCTTAGAGATTCAAACCTCCATGAGTAGGAAAATTAGATTTTATGATAGAGTACATGTTTCAAAGATTAAAAGTGATTCATAAATTAGACACATGACAAATATTGGCATATTGATACAGATTATGGGGGTATATGACATGCATATTTATACCACTTTAAGATAGTTAAGTATATAATCATACACATTTGGATGCATATGCATGGGCATATGAAAAATAGTTATAGGAATAGGAATTACAAGGTTTACATATATTTAAAATAAATCATATAGATGCATGCATATTATATCATTTGGAACATATTCATTGGGCATGGTACTAGTTCATGCATGCATAAACATTTTTAAAATTCAAAAGGCATGATATTAGTCATATGAATATGCATTACAATACAGTTTACATATTCAAATGAAAAATGGTTGTTGTTTTAATTAATTTATTGTTACTACATTCATGATGGGGGCATGAATATTCTCCATTCTCTTTTAATGAAAATAAAATCTATATCCATTTTTAGCAATGTGATTCATTATATTATGAGTAATGTATGTTTTAATCTAGTGACACTTAATTGCCTTGGCATTACTTATAGATAACCCGCTATGTGGATCCACATTCTATTATGGGTTATTTACATTCAATTATAATGACACTCAATAGCCTTAAAATCGCCTCTAATGAACACGTCATGGTTTCACCTTATTTTGGATTAGTACTTTGGGTACTTTTCTTGATTAATGAGAGTTGGAGCATGCATGTTTCCAACTTAAGGGATTTATTAGTTATTCAAAATTAAGACTTAATCACTCTCAAATTCACCAATGCTTCAACATGAGGAACCATCTCTCCAAGTTTTTTGATAAAGGGACACATATCTCCAATACTCCAACATGATTTTACAGGTTACAAGAATAAAATGTGAACAAATGACTATTTCATGTGTTCTTGTAGGGTTTGATAAAATGAGTGACATGCACAATTAAAGTTTCCTATCAAAATAAAAATTGTGTTATACACACTTAAGTTTTATCGTTCTCCTTTAGTCCAGTAATTTTGTTAATAGAATAAAGGGGGGGGGAATGTCAACACCTAAATCTGGTCACAAGCTCCTTAAGAATTTTAATTCTTAACATGTTTTAAACCATGTGACTTACATAAATCTCATTCACCATTCCTCCAATTATATATATATATATATATATATGTGTGTGTGTGTGTGTGTGTGTGTGTGTGTGTGTGTGTGTGTGTGGGATTGACCCCTCTTTGCATTGCCAATACAACATAAGAATTCCCCAGTCAATGCTTAAACTACTTCATATCACTATCAAATAGTTGTCCCTAATTTTATAGGATAGGTCCATGTTAGGCAGACACATTTTCTACCATGAACCTGTCCAACTAGCATGACCTCATCCCTATGCCATTTAACAGTTAAATTCTTAAATTTGAAACATTTTTTGGGTCATCTCACATGTTTTTCAATTCAACTAAAGGAGTCAAAACCTCATTTCAAAAGGACCTGATCTTTATTTGGCATCTATTTATTACACTATTGTACATTTATAAAATATGCCCTATTATTCCCATATTTAATATCATTCATAAATCAATCACAAATCATTGAAGCATTTCAAATCAAGTCAAAATCTAATATTACCTAGTATCAAAACCAAATTATTAGCTACGTATATTTAATTAGGGAACACAATACATAATCACACTAGGTTCAACAACTACGTGTGGATCAATTACCTCATTAGAATATTTGGATATATAGGTTGTGGTTATTCATCAATAGGGGTGATTAGAGTCAACTGAACCCATTACACTTCCCTTTCCTTTTTTCAAGATTTTAGCTCTCACAAGAACCCCTATGGTTTTCAAGGCAAAGAGAATGAAAATAGTTATTTCTACACAACACTAATAGAAGTGAAGTATATCAAACCTCTCATTAAAGATAGGTATAGTTGGAAAAATAATCACAGTTGCATCACAATAAAATTAGACAAGTCCATAGTAAATAGACATAACTGACTTGTGTTGTTGTCTAGGGAACATGAAATTTGTCAAAAAATATCCATAGATCCTATTTATATATTTTATTTGACACATTATTATCTTATCATGATTTCCACTGTTAGACATCAATTATATTCACCTATAAATGATAAAAGATAAGTATCTTATTATTGGGTGTACTTACTATTTTTAGCATATGCCACTTGTCATTTTTGCTTTACATTCAAATTTTTGCTTAAATGTCATATATTATAATATATATAGATCTATCAATATTTTTTACGTATTAAACATTAATTAAAAAAATAGGGTGAAATAGTATATTTTTCCTATTTACACTTCAAGATACTACATATGACTAGTCTCAATCTGCCTAAGAACTCCATTAATGGTTAGAATCAATTTCAAACCATGTTTTTGGCCTAATTTTTTCGAATGATTTATCATAGTGCCATGTATCAGTAGTTTACTAGTTTTTAAAAAGACCTTGATAATCCAACTCAGACCTTTCAATGTAAGATTCAAAAATATGTACAATTAGGTCACTCCCTTGTAGCAGCCTAATGTAGTGTTGTCTCTTTAAATGCATAAAAATGTGTTGGACCCAATAATTTTTGTATTCATTATATGTGCAACAAACATAAATGATTTACCATCAATTTATTTTGAGGCCATCAACATTTATAGACAACTGAATATTTAGGGTCATATCCTTCACACCATTCCTAACATCAATCGAAATGTTCCAATGTTGAACACCCTTCCCAATTGTAATCAAAATGCCCCAATATGCAAACCTATGCCAATCACAAATGTATTTCCTCTTAGACATGTTATTCATAACAAATAATTGAGTTTCCTATAAAATCATCCCACTGATTCCATAACATAAAATAAGATCCAATTATTGGTCTCAGTTATCAATAATGCACAAACATTACCATAGAATTTAACAAATAGTGAACTTGATGCAATTTAGCACATGGTCCAAAAACTAAGCAATGATCAAAGTTACAAATTCCCACCAAAAATTTCCAATTATCTTGAACCATCCCTAAATAGGTTTTTTGAGATCAATATATGTGAATTAACTTTTCCTAACTAGTGTAGGGTTCATAGTACTGCTCAACATGGATAATTAGATTGTGTAGAGTTTCTCAATGCTTTTGATATCTTCCAAAAGGGAATAAAAGGATAATAAGTGGTCCAAAACCATTGTAATACATTCAACATATCCAATACCCATAGCATATATAGTACACCCAACATGGCTATGATGTTGGAGACATTTAATTTATCTATCCAAGAAGATAATAAACTAAAAGAGAACATTAAAGATATGCATGTTTTTCATTACTATCAGAGAAATAACTATGCAGTGAAAATTAAAACATATCAACAAAATCCTCTTACCACCTCCACAACACCAAAAACAATGCCACTTCTCTTGATCCTAAATTAAATAATGATCCTCCTCCACCAAAAGGAAGTGACCAAGTTCCTCTAGCTAATTCACACACAAACTCTTAGTAAAGATAGCTATAACATAGTGGAAGATATGAATAAAATTAAATTGAATATCATTTTTCATGAGTTGGCATAAATCATAGAATAATGAGATATACTTCTAAAATCATTGACGGATAAAACTACCTCAAACAAATTGAAAACACATAGAAACATGGTTATTCACAAGAAAAAATTGAAATTCCCCTTGTTATGTTGACATTTAGGGGTTCTGGGAATAACATAAACAATTTTTTAGTGTATTTTGGTGCCTCAAATAATGTCATGCCTATGGTAATATGTGAAAAAGTAGGTTTTACTTTAATTAAGGCTAACTGGATAGTTGTCTAGTTGGATAAATCAAAATTCATGGTGATTGGATAACTTTTAAATGTTCACATATAGTTTGACTCTGAACCAAGATTCCATAAATTCATATACATAAAAAAATTGGACATTACCAAGGCATATGGTATGTTGTTCATCTAATATTGTTCTAAGACATTGAATGGTTACATGTCCATGGACTTTTCCCACATATGGTTGACTTGGGGAGGTGTGGAAAATAAAATTAGAATAGATAGGTAACCCAAGATGAACTTTATGATCACTAAATACAATGTAAAAAATGACAAGGTAAATGTGGTTTCTAGTGATATAGGTATTTATACACTCACAACAAAGTCATCTCCTAAAAAATAAGGGAACTTGAACACCAATCAACATGTCCTTTAGAGATTTTATTTTGATGGAACTCACTCTAACTAAGGATCAAGTGTAGGGATTGTGTTATTGGATCCCTAGAGGAAAAATATATTTCTACTTATCACTTGCATTTCCCTTGACCAACAATTTTGTTGAATATGAAGCTATGATTTTAGGCCTACAATTCTTTAAATCACAATGTGAAATAATTGTAAATGTTTGGAGATTATAATTTAGTGATCAATCAAGTAAGAAGAAATTTTCAATGCAGACTATCATATTGTAGGAAATAGAGGCATATATATTGGGACTTAATTGATTCATTTTATATTTTTAATATCATAGTGATTCCTATGGAAAATAATTATACTACCAATTATTTTTTGGCATTGGTTGCTTGCTTATTTCCCTTACACAATTCCAAATTATAAAAAAAATCAATTGAATTTATCCCTTGTCTCTCAATCTCAGATAATGTGGAAAATTTATAATTTTTGAATGATGATCAATAGATTATTATGTTCATGAACAACTCTAGTGTCTTTGAATTGCATGTCATTTATAAAAATGATAGGGAAAATTTTGCAAAAAATGAAATTGATAATGATGGAATCATGAGACTAAAAGGAAATAGAATTCCTAAGGGAATAATGTCACTTGAGATATGTTTTTTGACCTAGACATGATGCCTAAAAGGAAAAAACAAGATTATAGTGGTCACAAGTTTACTCCCATAAAGTTATGTTTGATTGAGGATCCTTAAAATGTGACCACTAGCCTCAACTACACATAATCCAAAAAAAAAACAATTGAGACATATTCTCATCCAATACAAATATGTGATCTCTTGGTCATTTAAGGGCCTAAAACTCTTTGGTCCAGATGTCATAACTCACACTATCCCACTTAAATAAGGCCATAAACCTTTTAGGCAAAGGTACTAACTAGCCAATCCCATCTTTGAGCCCTTTATTTATAAGGAAGTTTAGAAATTTATCTTTGGCAATAATTTTCTCAGTCAAAAATTCCACATGGGTGGCCAACTTAGTGCCTATTTACAATAATAATTTTTAAATTAGGCTATGCACTAATTTTATAAATCTTAATAAAGCCTTGGGTAAATATAATTACCTCATGTTAGCCCTTGATGAAGTCATCCAAATGGTGAGTGGCTATTAGATGATGTCATTTGTAGATGGATTTTTAGGCAATAACCAATTGTTGGTTGATAGGGAAGATAGAATGAAAATAACTTTCACCATAAAATGTGTAAAATTTGCTTATAATAGAATGCCTTTCAATATGATAAATGTAGTTTCCATGTTTCAAAGAGCCTGGTATTTCATTTTTCATTATCTAGTAGGAAAATTAATTATTAATTACATGGTTGATCTAGGTATTTTATGCAAACATAAGTCACAACACGTTTATCATTTGAAAAAAAAATTCAAAAGATGTAGGAGGTATGGTATTTATCCAAATCAAAAAATTAGTATTATGTGTCACTGAAGGTAATTAATTGGGAAACATTATCACCAAAGGTGGTGTATAATTTGACCCTAATATAGTAAGTGCCATTTCCAAAATTTTGCTCCCAAATAGTTAAATGGAGTTAAAATCATTTTATGGAAAGATTAACTATGTGGAAATTCATTTCATGTTTTGTTGATATTTTAAGACCTATTACTTCCATGTTGAAATAAGATGCAAAAATAGAGTAAACACCTCAATCCATGAGCCCATTATAGCATATCAAGGACACCATTATGCAACCCCCAATACTAATTGGCCTAGATTTCACTAGAGATTTATATCTTTATTTTTTTCTTTTGATCACATAGTAGAAATTGTAATGAAATGGATAATTTATGAATAGGAACACCCCATTGCATTCATAAGCACTAATTTTAAGGATATATAACCAAAATATTCACCTTAAAAAAGTCCACACCATAGTGTTAGACCCCACAATGAAGCTTATGCTTGGATAGAATGATTTGGGGGAACATAGGTGGAAATGGATGACCAAATTACAAGAGTATGATATTAAAATCAAACTAGTTAAAATGGTGAGAGGCCAATGTCTCAATTAATTGATCACAAAGGTTGATCCATGGATCATAGTTTTGAAAGTAAATTAGATGCATGTTGAACCATAATAGTGGTATTATTGCATTACTCACTTTATCCTATAGGTTATTTTCCCTCCAAAATTAAATAAAGTGAAAATAAGATCTCTAAGATTGAAATCACCTAATTATGTGTTGAATAAAAGAGTTTTGTACCATAGAAATTATTAATGGAATTATATCAAATGTGTGATCAAGGAAGAATCCAAGGAAATTATGTGTTTGATCCATGAAAATTTTATAAGTGCTCACCCATGTGGTAATACAAAAGCACAAAAGATTCTTAGAGAAAACTATTATTGGCCCATGATCTTCAAAAATTCTCACAACCATGTAAGAACTTGTCATGAATATCAGATATTTTACAAAAAAGAGAAATATATAAATTTTCCATTATAATTGATGACTAAAAATATGACTTTTCCTAATGGGGACTAGATTTTATTAGAGTTATCAATATTAACTCCATGAAAGGACACAAATTTTTGTTGATAGCCACAAACTATTATATAGGGTGCACTAAGGCTGTTGCCATAAAGAATAACACAATGAAACAAGTAATCAAATTCATTGAAGAGAACATTGTAACAAGGTTTGGCACACCTTTATCTTTGGTTTATAACAATGTACCTATGTTTCAATCTACATAATTCATATAATGGATGTATGAAAATAAAATAATATTAAAGTTTTCATTTAACTATTATCCCAAAGGGAATAGACTAGTTGAATCCACCAACAAAAATCTCATTGATGCCATTAATAAGCCCATTGTAAAGATACCAAGAGATTAGCATTTGCTACTAAAGTATGCATTATGGACTGATAGAACAAGATATCAACAATCATTAAAAATATTTTCCATTTTTTCTAATTTATAGACAAGAGCCACTATTCCCTATTATATTTAAGTTTCCCACTTATCAATTCATATAGGAATACATGGGAGAAGATGATAGATTCCAGTCAAAATTTATTAACATTTTTCAAAAATAAGATGCATAAGAAGAATCCCTAATTTTTTTTTAAAACATTAAGATATAGTGAAGAGATGGTTTGATAAGAGCGCAAGAGTAAAAGATTTGAGAATTTTAGATTTTGTTTTACTATGGGACAAATACCATGAGAATAATTTTCAACATGTGAAATTGGGCATGTTATGGATAGGTCCATATCATATTAATGATATTTTAGGAAATAACTCCTTCAAACTACAAGATTTGTATGGAAATGATATGTCTCTTCCAGTGAATGGAAAGTACATGAAGCACTACTTATTAGCTATGTCATCCCCATCATTTTTAAATTGACTATGAGCTTTAGTTTAGGTTAGTTTAGGATTAGAATAGTTAGCTTAATTTTCTTTAATTTTTGTTTATTTTCATAGTTTAGTTGTTGCTTCCATTATTTCATTGTAATAGTTTGTTTTACTTAGCCTGTTGAAGGTAAAAATAGAGAAATTGAATACATATTTTAAATCCATTTTTTAATATAAAATCTAAATATGTTGGTTACAGATAGTTTTATGTTAAATAGGTTAACTTTAGTTAGACTAATGTATCACAAGGGTTAGCATTGGTTAGATTCCTTAGTATTCACTTTAAAAAAAGTAGTGCTTATATTCATAGTAACTCACACATAGTACTTCCTAATTTGGCTCTTATTATATATATATATATATATATATATATATATATATATATATGTATGTATGTATGTATGTATGTATGTATGTATGTATGTATGTATGTATGTATGTATGTATATATATGTATATACATATATGTATATATGTATGTATGTATATATATGTATATATATATATATATATATATGTGTATCTATATATATATGTATATATATATGTATATGTATATATATATATGTAAATATATATATATGTATATATATATATATATATATATATATATATATATATATATATATGCGTGTGTATATATGTATATATATATATATGTGTATATATACATATATATACATATATATATATATATATGTATGTATGTATGTATGTATGTATATATGTATATATATATATATATGTATGTATATATATATGTATATATGTATATAATACACATATATATATATATGTATGTATATATATATGTATGTATATATATATATGTATATATATATATATATGTATATATATATATATATCTATATATGTATGTATATATATATATATATATATATATATATATATATATGTATGTATATATATATATATATATGTGTGTGTGTGTGTGTGTGTGTGTGTGTGTGTGTGTGTGTGTGTGTGTGTATATATATATATATGTACATATACATATATATATGTACATATACATATATATATACATATACATATATATATATACATATACATATATATATATATATATATATATATATATATATGTATATGTATATGTATGTATGTGTGTGTGTGTGTGTGTGTGTGTGTGTGTGTGTATAACCACCAAAATCAATTGTTCATATGCTCTATATTTTATACCACTTGATGCAACTATGTAGTTTACTCTACTCTATAACCTTTACACAATTTTATCTATTCACTTGGACTTTTTACAACTATCTTTATCTATTACAATGTTGCGGTATAAATACTAAGCCAATACAACACAACTCAATGGTCATTTCTTTATGAGACATGCCCTTTCTCTAATCAGGTCATTCGTTGTCTCTATAAAGCCTTATTTCTTACTGTATCATCTAGTCAATAGAATCCTCTATTCAATTAGCTTGTAGAAGTGTTATGATGTTGTGGTAATGGAATTCACTCTATAATACCTATGGTTTGGTTATTTAATGATTAGATAATCATGCCAATGTTTTCCTAGATTTTATATCTTTGTATCATCCTCGAGACAACTCTAAGTATTGATAGGTACCAAAATTTCCTTAATTCACCTAAGTGTAACAAAAAATTTAGAACTTCTATAGTACACTACTAGAGATTATGGAGTTGATCCACCTTATTTTTGAGGATGTTACTTGTACTTGCTTAGAATGGTCTTAGAAAAATTCTCATTATCTAAAATGACCTTATTTTCCTCCATAATCATATTCTCTATGGCCATGTTTTCCTTTACAACCATGACTATCTCATTCAAGACAAGAGATTTTTCCAATAAGTCCAGATAATTTGTATGAGTTTTGATTCAAATCCCCATTTTATCATTTTTATTGCTCAAGTACTTGCCATAGTCCTCCATTTATTCTTAGATGGATATCCTCTCTTTTTTTCTTAAATAATTCATGCAAAGATATCATCTTAGGTCGTTCTACTTAGAAGGTATGCATTGAGGCCCAAAACTAGTTAAAGTTACACTCAACTATTTTTTCATCTCCTCCAAATGAGTTTTATTATCATTTATCCATAGGGGCTAGATGAATGAGTAAGCAAAGTAGGTAGATGCATCTTCTAATTTATACTTCAATTTCCCTACTTATTCTTTGTATTATGCTATGTTAACATGTTTTTCTCCCAAAAGTGGCCCTAACAACTCATCCTTGTACTCCTCTCTATCCTTAATTTTTATGAGGCATATATCCACTATGGCTTCAGTGTGGCTAATAAAATTTTCCACTAGCTATTATTCTATTGGTAGAATTGTGTCTTGATTAAACTGTGGTCATGTAATGGTCAAGGCAGATAAACTTTTCTTAATGCCCTCCTCCAAATTGAGGCAATGTGTCATCCAATCCCATGTGTCACTTTGGATGAGAGTATAACCTACCATCTCTTTATCAATTGAGGTTAGGTTTTGTAGTGCTACCTTAATTTTCCCTCCTTCAATAGGTTAGATAAAGCTTGATGGAACTAGGATGGTGAAGGTCTTTGTTTATGCTTCTCTAGCTCTGTTTTGATCTATGTTAGTGGATCCATAGGATTTTTTGCAATGCTATGGTTTACCCCCATTTTACTTAAAGTGTTTGATGTGGTAACCTAAGTTGTATCCACAATTGTTGGACTCATCTCCTTTGTCTTCATTTTCTCCTTTGGAACCACTTTTTGTTATGTTTGCTTATTCATTTCTAGTTCATGTTTTTGTTTGTCCTCTTTCTCCTTTATCATCTCCTTTTTCTTCATTTTCTCCTTTGGAACCACTTTTTGTTATGTTTGCTTATTCTTTTCTAGTTCATGTTTTTGTTTGTCCTCTTTCTCCTTTATTTCTACCAACTTTTTATTGTTTTCTTACAATTTTATTTTATTTTCTTCTTATCTTTTCCTCTCCTAATCCTCTATTTTCTTTTTCTAGTTTTTTCTCCTATTCTTTCTTTTTATTCTCCTCTTCATCTGCAAGTTTTTATCTTTCCTCCCTAATCTCTTCTCCTCATGTTTCTTCCTTCTCTTTACTTCCTCAATTTTATGTTTTTTGAGTTTTATAATTTATATTTTCATTTTTATTTCTTATTATTATTATTATACTTTTTTGCTTTCTACTTCTTTTTTTACTTTTTCTTTTTCCAATAGTTGTCTAGCCTATTGGGTGGATAACTCTACAATCCCTTGAATTTTATTATTTTCTTCCTTAAGTTCTTGTTCCAATTGCTTACATTTTTGGATCATTTCCTCTTCTATTTCCTTCACATTTTATAAAAAAAATTCATTTTTCCAAGGCCTTAGAGACTATATCTATCTTCTATTTAGATCTTAACTCCATTTGTTAGAGTTGCCACAATTTTTCCTAGTCAGCAGAGGACTGATTCTATAGTGGTTTTATTCAAGGCTTCTTTGTATTTCTAAACCTTTATTTTATCATATTTATTATTTTATTTGGTATGGATGAGAATGTCCTACAATTATTATGGGAGTATATTTATGATATCATATATCTTATATGGACTAATCTCAACATAATCGAGAATTGATCTTACCACCCTACTTTATCATGTGGTGTTTGCATTTTTATGTAGTCTACATACTTTGCTTATTCCTCCTTTATTATGGCACATACCTAAGAGGATGTTTATATCTAGTACCTCTATGGTTGCTTCTTTCTCATTATCCTATGTTATTTATTCTTTATCCCCTTTCTCTCAAGAATCTAATTTTGAGTCTATTACCATATTTTTGGTTCGACCCTTAGGTTTTTCCACTTTATTTTTTTTATTCCCCTTGTATTCTTCCTATATTAAGTGGATAATTCCCATTTTCCATCTACTCATATGTATTAAATTTTTTCCTATGATGAGAGATGATGTAAGATATGCCTTAGGTTCTTCGGTTATGTGAACTATTTACCTTGATTTTGAAGATAAGTCTTCTTTAGGTGAGACTTTCCTCTTCCTTAGTTAGTAATTTGAGTACCATTTTTTGCATTCTATTTTTCTCCTAACTCTTCTCTAGTTTTAGAGTCCTTGATAATGAATATGGTTGTATCCTCTTCTTTTTCTTCTTCCTCATTCAGAGCCCCCAAATCCATAACTTGTTTCTTTGGTCTTGAGGATTTATAGGTACCAACTTGAGGATCAGATGCATTTGCTCCCCCTATCGATAGTGTACCCTCACTTACCCTAGTTTCCTCTTATTCCTCTTCTTGCTGAGAACCCCCTCCTATTTTGTTAAAAAATTGTTGTGCCCTAGGATCTGGTGGTAGACTCTTAGACCCAATGATGACTATCTCAACTTACTCATCGATGACTTCATAAAGAAAAAGTGAGAGGGGTAAACATTTTTTAGTTAAGGTTTCAATGAAAATATTGATTATATCTACCATGATTTGAGCTTTTGTGAAGTATTTTTAAATAATTACCATTGAGATCTAGAATCTCCCCTCTACCAAACTCCTAATTACATTTTCCCATTTCAAAATTGTTTTACTTGCTATATTGTATGGATACCTTTCATTATGTCTAATATTTGAGATCATGTGGGGGTATTTTAACTCCATTTTACCCACCCCTCATGTCTTGGAATGGTGTGTACAAAGTAAATTACAATTACTAATAGTAATGAACCATAACAAAAGTCATGAACAATTTTACCTTTCTTGATTTTTCTAAGGCTATCCAAGTATTATTGATGCAATTTGGTAGCCAAGTCATACTACATTCTAGTGGAGACCATGTCATAGACTATCTGGATGATCCTTGTCACTGAGTCATACTTATTTATATAATAGAACTTCTAGGTGACAACATTCATCACAAATATAATTTTCAAATCCTTAATGATCTAAATCAATAGAGCTTTATTATTCACTATTATCCTTGTAAGTGTGGTGAGGGAACTAATACTCACACTTTTCTTCCCATCATATATGTGAGTGGAATGTCCTTCATGTAGGAGGCTAATAACCATTTGAATCACCTATGGTGTGATGTGGTATTGTTGATCCAGGTATAGAATATCTTTGTGTGCTCTACTCAAAAACAACTTGGTTTTGCTTGACATAAAACCAAGGTATGGGAATTGACTCCATATATATAATTTGAGATTTGTAATGATTGTACTCCTTATATTCCAATTTTAAGACTTTAAAGTTTACTTTCATCATCATGCTTCTTTCTGCCTCCATGGTTGTATGATCAATTTTCACCAAGTGTGTTTTGATATATTTAGAGATATCTTCTACATGTGTTATGAGGGAGGGGACCTTTGAAAATGTGCCTAATGGGTTCAATTTTTTTGAATTTACTAAATTCTTCTTGTATTTAGGTTGCTTAATCTGCTCAGTCGTAACCAGATAATAAATATCCATATTTGTAACTGATAAAGTGTATTCTAACAGGGTATGAGTATTTCATGTAAATATTTCTACAGAGTCTCAGTGCTTAAGTGATTTTGTAATTTTGTATTTTTTTTAATAAAAACCCTTTATTTATATCTCACTTGATCTATTTGTTAATCATGATGAACCATTTCAATGCATTAAACCATATTTATTACCCCTATCTATTCCTCTTCACTTGCTTTGGCACATAATAACCTATCTTTTCATTCATTTATTTCATTCTTATCTTATATGGCATCCTTAATTTGATAGTTGTTTCCCACTTTGTAGTTCCTATCATCCACCCATTTACTTTTTTTAGTTTGTATTATAATAAGCCACTTAATTTTTTATTCTATGGAGAACAAACTCAACTACTCTTATCCTTTATTTATCCTATTCTGTCACTGCCATTTTTATGTTTCTTATGCATATGTGATTTTCCATTTTTTCTAAATTACTTTATTGAAAATTAAAAAGTTAATTATCTTGTGTCAAAAAAATCATGGTCTCTTACTATTTTTTTTTATTTGGTACAGTCATTTAGTATTTTATTTGTTCCCATTTTTCATTTCTCTAACCATTTATTTCACTAATACAATTTTCCCTAGCATTCAAATTTTGTATCTACAAATAATATTTTGAACTATTTTGATTCTATAATATAATTAACTCTAACCACTATGTATTGTTATCAGCCATAGTGATACAATTTCCATATCTTCTTTTGGTCGCTCTACAAAATAAATTCTAACCATTTTCATTGATTTTTTTGTTTATTTTATTACAACTGTATAAAATATATTACTACATGATCATATTTTATTCTACATATGATGAGTATCGTACCTATTGTTTCTCTCTATCCTTTATGTATTGTTGTAGAATTTTTTTTTAATTTCCCCCCTTTTTTCTAATATTATTTTATGTTTTCTATTTTTTCCTTTCCATCCCTCCTTTTCTTTCTATATCTTATTCAATCTAAATATCCCACTAGGATGTTTTGGAAACATCAAACAAATAGTTGTCAAAAAAAATATTTTTAGGTTACCACAATAACTTTATTCAACTTATTCATCTAGGAGGATAGTGCCAAGTTTCCAACCTAATGGGGAGGTGACACAATCTATGACCAAAAACTTAATTTTATAATATAAGGTACTACAGTACCTTCTACCAAAGCTTAACCTAGCTGAAAGGAAAGTGTTTCATCTAAATTTATTTCATAAATGTCTTTACTACCCTACACCATAGTTACTTGTGATGTAGGGTTTTAGTTAGCTCCACTTACATACCTATTTTCACCAAATCTTTCACCCTAGAAGAGGGTGTTCAAGCCTAGTCCAAAGTTAGGAAACATGTGAACACTTCTAGGTATGTGGATGTGCCTATAATGGAAGTGAGCCTTTAGTTTTAAGGGCTAGCTCCCTAAATTTATCTTGAAGTGATTATCACCTAAACTAGTTGATTGCTTGTGGGGAAAAGGGATGGAAGTTGCATGAAATAAAACTACTATCAGGGGTGATACACCAAGATGATTTCCATATGACTATTGACACTTGGATTTTCATCCCTAAGGATATTCATATCTCTTCTCATCCAAGTGGCACAATGAAAACATCCCTCTTGTTGTGGGTGAAAATGTTAAGAGATGAATCTCTAGAAGGGCTAATTCCCTTGATGCACTCTTTGAAGTAATTTCTTACCTATCAATTTTAGATGAAAAAGGTTAAGGAAATAACTAAAAAAACCAAAAATGTTGATGCACCAATGTTTAATATCCTCCTATTTATTGAATTTATACTACTTATATCCAAACAAAGCTTTTCTTACATAAAACTCACAACTCAAGACACAATATCACATCAATGTTTCATATGCTAGATTCAAGAAGGTATTTGATGATTATGAGGGTAATGGATGATTTTATGAGGGAATAAAATCATAATCCACTTATAAGACACTTATAAACTTAAAAAATAATACTAACAAATACCTGTAGCAATATCCTTTATGCACACTTGGTAGACAATCAAGGATAGCATGCTAGAAAAGATCTTCTACTAGACAAGACCAACAAGATTTCACTAACACTCAATTTCATAGCATTTAAGTAGGAAAAATCACATGTTTATTCATTAAATATTCCTTTAAGTACAAAATTTTCTAGGGTTTCACCATCAACCAATGGAGGCTACTCAAAAGAGCCAAAAGAGTCTATATTTATAGCTTTTGAGAGAAAAACAAGGCAAAGGAAGCCCAAAGGTTACTTAGACATGTGTCAATTTGAGGAAATAGGTTAAACTTTCATGATAAAGGGATGTGAAATGAACCATGAAATGTCAGGGGGTCCAAATGTCCATATAACTCATGAAACTAATGAAAATTGTCTCAAAATTCCTTATCCTGGCTCAAAAAATTGACTTCATAATTTAGACCTATTTGAACATCCAACCACTAACTAGGGATAGGTATAATTATGGGAATAAGAGGGAAGCCCTTCAATCATGAAATTTCATGCATTGGTTGCATTCCTACTCCTTAGGAAACTCCTAGAATGAAGAAATCATTGTCTGTAACCTAGAAAACTCCTTGTTTCAGTCACCCCTCACACTTGGCCTTAAATATGCATTCATTTTTCCATGAAAATCCATGGGAGGGAGTGAGTGACACTTGGAAACACCCTCCATGGTCTTATAATTCTCAAATTCATCTTAAAAATACATCCATTTGAGTTCTCCACACTTTTCACTCTTGTGCTCACTATGCTAGTTTTGGTTGGCTGAACCGAGAGCTCTAGTTAAGACACTTATAAGTGTTATCATAAAATAAACTATCCATAGGTATTTATAATAGGTATTTATATTCCCATAAAAGTTGATTTCACCTTCTAAAACATTTTAGACCCTATAAAACACAAAAAATGGTGAGAAAAATGTTATTTTTCAAGTTGTCTGCACAATTCCATACAAATAATTTTCATGGATGAGATCCTGAGTGAGTATTTTCCATGTTCCAATAGTTTTCCTTTCCAAACTATTCCATTTTAATGTATCTCCATGCTTGTTTTCTCCATCAAGTTTCTCTAAGGGTTTTACTAGGGTTTTAGACTACTTTTTGCTCTTAACTATTTTTCATAAAGATGGCATGTTGAAATTTCAAAAAAATGCCAAAAAATTTCTTATGAGGACCCTATCTAACTCCCCCTAACCCCTTTTGTTCCCATGCAGATCCTTGGAAAAGATATGAGCTTTACAAGTTGACCTATTGATCTTGTTTCTCCACTTTCCTACATGCTTGAGTTATCTCTAGGCCAAAAAAAATCTTCCTACAAGTTTATTCTCATAAAAAAAGCTCATACATGTATAAATTCACTCTATAAACATTCCCCAATCACCTAGATAGCTCATCAAGGACTAGAAATGAAGGTATATTCCCAATTGGCTCTAAGTCTCCTCAAGGACTAATGGGCTTGGCATACCCCCTACTAGTTTGGATCACTTGGGATGATCTAACATGCTTAGGATTATTTATTATCCATTTTCACACCTCATTAATACTCATAAATCCATCACATAACTTCTCAAACACTCCTTTCATCTCTTTTCCTCTCTTTTGAAAATTAGGCCTAGTGAAAGCTTGCCTAATTGGACTATGTGCATGAACAATTAGGTCATCCTAAATTTTTATATATTTTTATAGTGTTAATAATCATAAATATATATTACATACACATTATATTATTTTACTTTAAGATCCCAAGGCCTCATATTAAGTTCTTTGCTCATTTTGGTACCTTTTACCTATCTTGTCAAAGTTCTGATTTTCATGAGTGGTTGATCTTTGAGACAAAATATAGAGGTATTACCCATATCCAATATGAAAAATTATTGTTTTGGGATCTTTTCCAAGTCATAATTACCATTTTTACCAAATTATTTGTCTTTATTACAAGTTTTAGATGCCAAACCATCTCCAAATGTCCAAAAAAGGGGCCAAAACCCCTATTTTCCTATATTTTCCTCCCAATCCACCTGTGGATGATCTCTCTAAAATAATTCCATGATTATATGATATATAAACATTTTCCCCACCTTAAAATTATGATCATTTATCTTTTCAAACCATCCAAAACCCTTCTCCTTAGTGTATTCTTCATGTTTGCTCATTGGGCAAAGGTTTCCTAACCTTCTTGTATAGATTGATGGCTTTATACAAGAAAAAAAAGTCATTTATAATATTTTAGGAGTCTTTAATTTTGTAAAACATTCATTTAATGCAACATGGATCATTTCTTGTGCATTTCAATCTTTTTTTCACCCCTAGACAGTCCATGTTCTATTTAGCCCTTACTTGCTTAGACCCTGCTGACTAAGACAACCCTGTTTGTTGATCCTTATAGTAGGTTTCCTTGATTTTTTCATTGGATTGTAATTTTTATAAACCTCTCCTTGAATTTATTGATGTGTAACAAAGTGGTTTTATTCTATTTCATACATTTAATGCCCTTAAACACACTTTAAACTTAAAATTGGATCATTGTCTTGCAGACTAAGACATTTGTTTTGTTTACTTGCTTGTAGGTGATTTTCTCATTGGGAAATTTTTTATAACATGTGAAGGTTTTCTTTAATTCACCTCATTCTCACAAAAATTCATGCTCATGCATTAACACACATTGAATTCCCTTTAAACATCACTAAGCATCAAGACTATCTCATTATCCCTTTCACTGAGACTCCTTGTAATTGACCCTACTACATGTGTGTATTGGGCTTATAGAAACCTATTAATGATTTTTAAAATCCTTTATTCTAAGATTTATAGTCACCTTTCATCTACATTCACCTTTTGATTATCATGTATGGGTTAAACACTATCAAGATTCTTGACTGAGACACATCTTTTCTTAAGACCCTATTGCAGGTTATCATAGGGGTTGATTAAGTGATTTAATGAGGAAAAGGCCTTTTGAATCTACCTTATAACTTTAAACACTATATAGTTATCCCACAGTCACTCTGGATGGATTAGACCATAAAAAATATGCACAAACCTTTCTTCATTTTCTTTTCTTGTCTAACTGGATTGAGACACTTGTAGGTGTCATTTCCCTCCCTAAGGGTACCTATAGGTAGCCTAAGAGGTTAATAAGGCTCCATCTCAACCTTTCTCTTGATGATTTTTGTTCCATTTTGCTTTATTATTCTATCCTAGTCATATCCTTCATGGAATTATGCTCAATATTTCTCCTCAAGGTAACAAAGGCCATTCACCACTACAGGGCTTTAGACATCATTAAGGTTTTTCAATGTGTTTTAGGTGTGTTTGAGGCTTTGAAAAAACATCTTGCCCTTGTCCTTTCCTCCTAAAATTTGGCAAGGTCTTTTTCCAATGGTAGGGTTACAATGTTCACCCTTTTATATGTCTTGAAGCTTCTTAAAAATATGCTTTATAAGGTCTACCAAAACCTCTTAGAGCTTTATTTTGTTCCTTTAGGGATTCCATCCCCAAACTCAATCTTTGGCATTCCAACATGATTCCATACTTCATTTGTCTTCTAGGATTTTTGTATGGGTCTACCATGGTTTTATTATGATGGAGATTACAAAAGAGAATGTGACATCCTTTTGACCCCTCCATACAACATCCCAACCTCATGCTTAGTCACCTATAGAAGATTGTTTTGAGAAGCAAAAGAGTAGACTGAGTGTGGATAGATAGAAACATGTGTGTGAATGAGAGTTAATATGCCTTTGATTAACCTTCAAATATATTTCAATCAAAACAATAAATTTTGGCCCCCATCCATCTCTCCTTACACCAACATGACGTCAATAGGGCTATAAATGCATGTTTTGGGCTGGTTATGTAGATAGAATGTGAGAATTTAGGTGAAACATGATGGTATATAGCTCAAGACTATCCAAATTCAATTCTCACTCCTTAATTATGTGACCTCCATCTTTTAAAACTTGGAAATAGCTTCAACATATCTATTATAACATAAAGATCACCTATATGTACATGGAATTCAGTAGACAAGGGCATTTCATGACTGAGATAGCTTGGGAGATGAGCACATGGTCAAATATATACCTCATTTATAATTAAAAGATAACCTCACTCAACCTATAAAGTATTCAAAAATACAAAACACCTCCATTACCACCTCATATATAGGATGAACAAGCTTATGCAAGAAATTCAACTTAAACTAGGCATGAAGTTGGCAAATAGAGCAAGACAAGCTTGCAATCTACTCAAAGAATGCCATGGTGAGATAAAAACTGAGAGTAAGTAGTGATATGACCCAAGGAATTATGGGGCACTCTTTCCTAGTTGTATGAGACCTCTATAGGTGAAAAAACTCAGTAAGCAAGAGACATCTCAATTGGAACTACACCTGGTGATACCTCCTTGCAATATGCACTAAAAAATGTATAAACACTATGAAACTTCAAACAAAGAGTGGATACCATGTGATAAATAAGTATACATCATATGGAGCCAACATCACCAGCTAGTTCCTATGGATTTGGTATAAATGGAGTAAAATCTATAAGGTGCACCAAACAACTATCAATTCTGCACAGTCAACTTGTTATCAATGGTTCATATAGCATAGTTTACCAATATTCAAACTCAAAATATTAAAATTAAGGTATCCTAGTTTAATATCATCTCCCTTTTCTTGAAACTAATTTTGCTTCTCATACCAAGCAAAAACTTGAGGGTTACTTCAATATGTCCAAAAAAACTAAAAATGTGCAAAATGGTTTTGGATTCAATATGACACTTCTAGATCAAAAAAAGAATGGATATGAGTGTTATAAATAATAAGATGCCCCCCATGATCTTCCACACATGGCACATTTCCCTATGTGTTGTATAAATGCCATTTTCCTCTTTTTCAACTGACTTCTATAATTTTAGTTAGGGAACCTACAAGATTGTGATGTAACTAACATATCTAACACTCCAATTGACCTCTTGGACATTTTCCATGAAGGTAAGACACCTAGTCACCTTAAGAAACATGACATTTTCATTAATGACCCCTACAAGTACATAAAATAATACTAAATGGATAAATTGATTAATGTGACTGAGACTAAAGCCAATATGACCTCAAATGACATCATATAACAAGTAATACTTCCTATGAAAACATATTAGGACCCCTTAAAATGTTTAAAATCAAAAAAATTTCCTAGTAATGCTCAAATTTGACCAAAAAGTCAAATTTGGTCAACAAAATGGTGACTCATTAGGGTAGTATGCCTGATATACTAAAGACTAGTAGCATTTTCCTGCTAAGGGCCAATGGAGTCAATTGATTATTGAAGACAAATAGAAAGGAATTGCCTAAAAACAAACATAAATCAAACACACCACACCAACAAAAGCAAGACAAGTCAAGACACAAAATAAGTCAAGATACAAGACAAAACTCACACATGTGAATAAGTACTTAGGGAACACAAGGAAAGAAAGAAATTATGTACAAGGAGAGAGTATAACCTTAGTAACAATGTTTGAGATATATCCCATTTATTGGGATATGAATCTCTTCTCCATCCAACCTTGAGAGTTGGAAAGCATTGTGTTGTTTATACTGTGTGATAACATATGGGCTACTTCACAAAGCATCAAAATTTATGTGTATTCTAGGATTGGCCCTATCTTCATCCCACTTTATAATAATGTCTCCCTCTTTGAAAATTCTTGGCATGGATTTCTTGTCAAATTATCTCTTTGTTTGTTCTTAGTGAGCTCTCATAGTTTGTATTGCTTGATCTCTTGTCTCCTCAATCTCCATCAACTCACACAACCTGACTTTCATGTTCTCATTCTCCATCAATTCTAGTTTATAAGTGAGTTCCAATGCTAGTAACTCAAGTGAAATAGGTAGTCTAGCTTCTCTCCCATAAATAAGTGTGTATGGTGAGTTTCCAATTACTATCTTTGGGGTAATCCTATCATCCCAAAGGGATGTCTTCAACTTGGAATGCCAAGTCCTTTGGTTCTCCTCCATTGTTCTCTTTTTAATCCTAATCAAATTATTATTAGTGGACTCATATAGTCCATTCCCTTGTGGATAGTAGTTGGAGGAGGTGCTAAGATAGATGCCATGATTCAAAGCCCATTCACTTGTCTTCATTCTAAGAAAAGCCAATGCATTATCTAAAATTATTGTTGAAGGATCCCCAAACCTTGTTACTATACCTTCATAGAAGTATATAATTGATTTTTAATTTTCCTCCTTGATAGATACAACCTCCACCCATCTTGAAAATTAATCTGTAGTAGTCAACACCCACTTGTGACCAGTATTAGAAGGTCGATTGATTAAGCCTATGAAATTAAAACCCTATTGTATGAAGGGTGCATCAACTTGAATTAGATGAAGAGTAAAGGTAGAAAGCTTTTGTTTACCATCAAATATATCATATTTTGGGTACTTCCTTATCCAAGCATCGGTGTCTTTGAATAGATCAGGCCAAAAGTATCCAGCCCTCATAATCCTAGTAGCTGTGGTTCTTGGAGCAAAGTGACCACCAGCTGATCCATCATGAAACTCAAGTAGTAATTTATCAATCTGATCTAATTCTATACACCTAAATAACACACCTAAAAATTCCTTAAATAATACTCCATCAATAAGCACATAAAGAATGGATTACAATCTAAAGTCCTTCTAGCTCTATCTAGGCCTTGTGGACACTCATCGGTTTGAAGAAAATAGATCATATCTTGTGTCTAAATTATCATTAATGAAGGTGAAAATATTATATGGTCATCATGGAGTGCCAAAAAAACCTCTTTTTGTTCCTTCAAATCTGAATAAAGATGCTCACATAACCCCTTCCCTTTCACTAGCTTGGTTGTCTTGATTTCCACATCATATTCCATCACTTTTGTGATCCAACCAACCCTCTTTTCATTCAAATCTCTACTCAAAAGGAAGTATTTTAATATAGGATGAGATACAAATATGTTAATCTTTTTTTTAGACAACATATGTCTGAACTTCTTTAGACTCCTAACAACTGAAAGTACTTGCTTCTCAATATAGGTGTATCGTACCTCATAGCCTTCCAAATTTTGACTAAAAAAGGCAATAGGCTGATCCAAATTTTCCTCATTTGATTGAGTAATCATGGCATAGATCACCTCTTCATTCCTAAAGTCATACAAGTTGAAATCCTTTGAGAAATTAGGACTTGCAAGAGTAGGAGCTTAGGCAATGGCTTGTTTAATCTCATCAAAAAATTCCTTCCTTCTTCTAATCCAAGTGAACACTTCATCCTTCCTTAGCATATAGGTTATATTCTTGACAAGATTATCAAAATTAGGAATGAATCTCAATATTAAATTGATTTTCCCAAAGAAAATTTCCAAACCTTTCTTGTGTTTAGGCAAAGACAATCCCAAGATGGCACTCACCCTTTAAGGATCTATGGATAAGCCCTTCTTGGAGACAATGTGTCTTAAGAATTTACCTTCATGGAAAACAAACACACATTTATTTTGGTTTAGATATATCCCAAACTCGTTACACCTTTAAAAAATCTACCATAGGTGATTCAAGTGATCCTTTGCATCCTTGGGGAAAATTATTACATCATCAAGATACACCAACACAATGTCATTGATTAGTCCTTGAAAATCCATATCCATTGCACGTTGAAATGTATCTCAAAAATTATACAATCCAAAATTCATTTTCCTATAAGGATATGTACCCCATTTAGTAGTAAAGGCTATCTTATATTGGTCACTTTCCTTCACCAAAATCTGATTGTACCCAGAACACCCATCAAGGAGAGAAAATCTTTCACTACCTGCCATAACTTACAAGACTTGTTCCATGGAAGGGAGGGGATAATTATCCTTCAAGGAAACTCTATTCAAGTCCCTAAAATAAATTCACAACCTGATCTCTCCATTCTTCTTCCTAATAGGGACTAAGTTTGCCAACGAAGATGAATGTTTAATAGGAAAGATGATTTTGGACTCAATCAACTTAGTGAGTTATTTTTTAATGAGGGTCTCAATATTAGGATTTATTGGCCTTTGTATTTAATTTATATTCTTGGAATTATCATCTATATCTATGGTATGATGAGATAATTTTGGTATAAATCCTTTCAAGTCACTATATTCCCATGCAAAGACATTAGAAAACTCCTTGCATAACTCAACAAAAGCATGTTTCTCTTCACGGGTACATATTTTTCCAAGTGAAAGCAACTTGTCCTTAAATATTTTTAGTTTATAAAATTTCTCTTGCTTGGTATACATGTTTACCTTCTCTTTCTTCAGCTAGTCATCATCATTGAATATGCTCTCAAGAGTGACTAGGCCTTTAGGAAGTTTGTTGGACTTTAATTGGACAATCTACCCTCCATATTGTTGTTGTAGTTTGGACTAATTCTTGATGGAAAGCTTAGCCTATTCCTTTATAAAAAGTGTTATTTTTTTATCACTATCAAACACTTTTCAATTACTGACATTATCTGGTATGGAGGGTCTCATAATTACCTTGAGATGTAGATGGTTCTTATCCTCTTTTATACCTTTTGGAACATCAAACTGAACTCCAATTGTTGAAAACCTATCAATGTGTTTGTTTTCCTCTCTTGGGATGGATGTGATGTTTAAATCTTGAAAATCCTCCATAATATCCCACATTCTATGCTTATAGGACTTAACCAAAGAGTTTTTAGTCAAATTATGTCCTCGAACTTGGTTCACAACAAGTTCACTATCACCGTTCACTTGTAAATCTTTAATACCTCTTTTCATAGCCCATTCAAGGCCATGAATGAGGGCCTCATATTCTAACACATTGCAATTACAAGAGAATTTAAATCTGAAAGTGGAATAGTACATTTCCTTAGAAAGAGAAACCAACATTGCTTCACCACCTGCCCCAATCTTGCTTCTTGCTCCATCAAAGAAAATATGTCATAGACCATCTATACCTTCACATGGTTTCATCAAATTTGGAATGAAAGAGTCCTCCTCATGCATAAAATACACCCCAATACCAGTTTCCTCCATGAATTTGTAAGGATAATGTTCATCATGTTCATCTCCCCATTCATCTAAGTACAAATCAGAAACTCCTTCAAGGGAAGATCTTGGAGATTGGTCTATGTGGAGTTCTTCTTCATCAATAATGGCATAGTTGACATTTGCCACTTTAGGTGTGTAAGGCTCCAAGTGATTATTATGAATATGTTTTGATTCAATCTTCACCGTAGTACCATACTTTGTCCTAAATACCATGTAGGACCAATTGGCTGTCAAGTATCCACCTATCCTAGCTGTAAACTCTCTTGACAAGCAAATGGAAAAGTATGGAGGTAAATCTGCCATAACCACATCATGAGGAATATAAAAGTTAGGACAAGCATATAGGATAAAATTCAAATCTTTAACTACCCCCAAAGTCTTGGCTAGTGATCCATCTAATTGTAAGACTCCTTTAGTCATTGTCTCATATTTGAGGCCTAGTTTATCTACTATGCACTCAAGCATAACTAAATTACTAGCCCCACTATCTATGATGAAATTCTAAACCAAGAAATCACCAATGATTAGAGATAGGTATAAAGGAGGATTTTTTTCATTCTTCTTCACTTGACCATTTATAGGTTGAGCTCCATTAACTAGGACAACATTTTCATTCCTAGATGAGCCAACTTGCTTACCTAATCCTTACAATTCCTTTTGGAGCATATCTTTCTACCCTAGTATTGTCAAAGAATCCCATAATTATATATTCATGTGTAGCTTCTTCATCTAGTCCACAACATTAATGGAAGAATTTCTCACCTTTGGGGGATCCTTAGAAATACTAACTCCTTGTGATGTAGCTTGTAAAGGTGGGTGAATAGGAGTTGTCTTTACATTCTAAAACTTTTGACCATCTTTCAACTTAGGAGCTAAATTTGACACATTCACCATTGGATATGATGTGGGGACCAAAATAGGTCTTTGAGTTGCTCCTTATTGCTCTTCAACAGCCCTTTTCTTAGACCTAGTGTTAGAGGCAACACTAGTATTCATATTGCTTGAATTACCCAATTGATTAATAACAAAAAACTCTCCATCAAAATGATTAATAAGGGTAAAATAAGATATTGGTTTACCATTCTCCATTCCACTTTGCATTGGTCCCTTAAATCTTTGGACATGGGAAGCTTGATTTCCTTACATTGCCATGGCTTGATTGTGCATTTCATTTGCATAAGCAACTTGTTCTTGATTTTGCTCAAAAGATGGATAGCATGGTTATTCTTGAACCAAGTTGTTTTGGGTGGGGCAAAGAGCTTTATAGGATGAGTGATCATTAGGATTGTAGCTTTGATAAGGCCTAACATGATTGATTTGACCTTGTCCTTGCATATTGATTTGAAAAAGAGGTTGATTGGTTTGCCCAAACTGATTGTAGGGTTGGTATGGCTTATAACCTTGGGTTTGTTACCTTTTAAAGGCAACCAACTCATTAGTGAAACTTTGGATAAATATTTTAACTTCATGGATCTCATTTGAAGTGGAAATGGCAAGCCTTTTTTGGCTAGGCAAAGGAGCTAAAGTGGGCATTGCAACTTGGCTAGGAGGCTACAAATTAGGGAATAGTGGCATTGGTGGCCTAGGATAAATCTTCCCCACTTTAACAAGATAATTCTTATCATTTATGCCTATCTCGTAGGCATCAAGGAATTTATTCCCATCCATGGATTGGATCATCATATCTACATCACTATTCAATGCTTTTAGATAGTACAAGAATGCATAGTTTAGAGTAGGTCTCAAAAGGGTTAAGATCCTATCCCATGGTTTTTGAAATCTAGTGTTAAAGTCTTGCATAAAATCTTTTGGTTCCCTCTTGATAGTGGTCAATTGCTTAGCTAGATATAGATGATCACTCTTCTCTCCAAACCTCTTAGGCAATAGATCTCCTAGTTCATCCCATGAACCAATAGAATTTCTAGGTAGAGTCCCATACCAATCCAAAGCTTTTCCTTTGAAGGACAATGCCAATAACCTAATATCCATATTCTCTTGAATTATATTATGGATATTATAGAGGTTTTATATGTTTCTAATATGTTCAATGGCAGTAATAGGACCCTCTTTACTAAAAGATGGAACACTCTTAAGGGTTGCTCCTGGAATTAGGTCATATTAGGCAAAATTCAAAGGAGATGATCCAGTGAAGGCTAAAAAATGTTAGTTTATAGCTATCTTGGATTGTGAAATTTGAGTATTATGGGTTGAACTAAACAATAACTTAGACTTTTTAAACACCAACTCTCTTGAATAAGGATGAGTACTCACAAACCTAAACCTTTTCGTAGAATATGGAGGTTATTACACAAACTCAAAGGGTATACCTTTAGCAGCAGACCTAGTGGTCACCTTTGTCATTGGAATTAGGAACTTATCAGCAACTAAAGAGTTGAAAACTTTAGTGGAGTCACCAGGTACTGAATGTAGATGCTCTTGTAGATGCAACTATGCCAAGACCAACACCAATCTTAGACAATATTCCAGGACTTAGAGTCCCATCGAGCATGCCAAAAAATATTGACACTTAGATTGGCACCTTGAGGAGATACATATATTTCCTCATCCAAGTGGCACAATTGAAACATCCCTCTTATTGTGGGTGACAATGTTGAGAGATGAATCTCTAGAAGGGCTAGTTCCCTTGATGTACTCTTTAAAGTACTTTCTTACCTATCAACTTTGGATGAAAAGGGTTAATGAAACAACTAAGAAAACAAAAAACGGTGATGCATCAATATTTAATCTCCTCATATTTATTGAATTTATACTAATTAAATCCAAACAAAGCTTTGCTTACACAAAACTCACAACTCAAGATGCATTGTCACATCAATGTTTCATATGTTAGATTCAAGAAGGTATTTGATACTAAGGAGGGTAATGGATGATTCCATGATGGAATATATTCATAAACCACTTCTAATACACCTATACACTTATAAAATAATATAAATAAATACCTAAAATAATATCCTTTTTGTACACTTGGTAGACAATCAAAGATAACATCTTAGAAAAGAAGATCTTCTATTAGACAAGACCAATAAGATTGCACTAACACTCAATTGTACATCATTTAAATAGTAAAAATCAATTTTTTATTCCTTAAATAGTCCTTAAAGTACAAAATTATCTAGGGTTTCACCATCAACCAATAGAGGCTACTCAAAAGAGCCAAAAGAGTCCATATTTATAGCTTTCGAGAGAGAAACAAGGCAAAATAAGCCCAAAGGTCACTTGGACATGTTTCAATCCAATAAAATAGGTTATAATTGCATGATAAATGGATTTGAAATGAACCATGTAATTTTATGGGGTCCAAATGTCCATACAACTCATGAAACTAATGAAAAGTGTCCTAAAATTCCTTATCTTGGCTCAAAAAATTGCCTTCATCATTTGGACCTATTTGAACATCCCACCACTAACTATGGATAGGTATAATTATGAAAATAAGATGTAAATACTTCACAAATGTAATTTCATGCATTGGTTACATTATTACTCCTTTGTAAACTTTTGGAATGAAGCAATCATTGTCTGTAGTCTAGAAAACTCCTTATTTTAGTCACCCCTCACACTTGGCCTTAAAAATGCCTTTTTTCCATTAAAATCCATGGGATGGAGTTAGTGACACTTTTAAATACCCTCCATGGTCTTATATTTCTCAACTTCATCTTAAAAAGACATCCATTTGAGTTTTCCATAATTTTCACTCTTGTGCTCACTATGCCAGTTTTGACTAGCTGAAAGGAGAGCTCTAGTTAGAACAATTAGAAGTTTTTTCATAAAATAAAATTACAATATGGAGTTATGATAGGTATTTATCTTCCCATAATACTTTATTTCACCTTTTAAAACATCTTATACCCTATAAAACACAAAAAATGGTGAAAAAAATATTGTTTTGCATGTTTTTCTTACAATTCCATATAGATCATTGAAATTTCAAAAAAATGCCATAAATTTTATATTTAGGACCCTATATAACTCCCCATAACCCCTTTTTTTCCCATGCAGATCCTTACCAAATATATGAGCTTTACAAGTTGACCTATAGATCTTGTTTCTCCACTTTCCTGCATGTTTGAGCTATCTCTAGGCCAAAAACAATATTATTGAAAGTTTATTTGCATAAAAAAATATCATACATGTATTAATTCACTCCATAAACATGCCCCAATCACTCAGATATCTCATCAAGGACTAGAAATGAAGGTAAATCCCCAAATGGCTCTAAGTCTCCTCAAGGCCTAGAAATGAAGGTAAATCCCCAAATGGCTCTAAGTCTCCTCAAGGCCTAATGGGATTAACATACCCCTTACTATTTTAGATCACTTGGGATGCTCTAACATTATTATGATGGTTTATTATGCATTTAAAAACCTCATTGGTACTCACAAATCCATCACATAACCTCTCAAACACTCTTTTCATCTCTTTTCCTCTCTTTTGCCAATTAGGCCTAGTGGAAGCTTGCCTAATCGGACTATGTGCATAAATAATTACGTCATATTAAATGGTTAGAGCTTGTATGGTTATTAATAATCATCCATACATCTTCCATACACATACCCTAATGTTATTTTAAGATCCCAAGGCCTCATCTTAAGTTCTTTACTCATTTTGGCACCCTTTACCTATTTTGTCAAAGGTCTAATTTTCATGAGTGGTTGATCTCTGAGATAAAAAAGAGAGGTATTTCCCATATCTAATATGAAAAATGATTCTTTTTGGATCTTTTACAAGTCATAATGACCACTTTTACCAAATTATTTGGCTTGATTCCAAGTTTTGTATGCCAAACCATCTCTAAATGTCCAAAAAAGGGGCCAAAAACCCTATTTTCCTATATTTTCCTCTCAATCCACCTATGGATGATCTATTTAAACCAATTAAATAATTATATGCTATCTAAACACTCTCCCCACCTTAAAATTATGCTCATGGATCTTTTTAAACCATCTAAAACCCTTTTCCTTAGTGTATTCTTCATGTTTGCTCATTGGGCAAAGGTTTCCTAACCTTCTTGTACAGATTGATGGCTTTGTCCAAGAAAATAAAAGTGATTTAGCATATTTGAGGAGTCTTTAAGTGTTTAAAACATTCATTTTACTTAACATGGATCATTTATTATGAATTACAATCTTTTTTCAACCCCTAGATAGTATATGTTCCATTTAGCCCTTACTTGCTTAGACCCTATTGATTGAGACAACCTCATTTGTTGATCCTAGTGGTAGGTTTCCTTGATTTTTGCATTTAATTTTAATGTTTATAAACCTCTCCTTGAATTTCTTTAGGTTTAAAAATTTGGTTTTATACTATTTCATACCTTGAATGCCCTTAAACACCCTTCAAACCTAAAACTGGGTCATTGTCTTGCAGACTGAGACATTTATTTTGTTGACTTGCTTGTAGGTGATTTTCTCATTGGGAACTTGTTTATGATGTGTGAAGGTTTTCCTGAATTTACCTCATTCTCAAAAAAAATCATTCTCATGCCTTAACACACATTTAATGCCCTTTAAACATCACCAAGCATCAAGACTATCTCAGTGTCCCTTTCACTAAGACTCCTTGTAATTGACCCTACTACATGTGTGTAATGGGCTTATTAAAACCTATTCATGATTTTGAAAATCCTTTCTTCTAATATTTATAGTTAACTTTCATCTATATTCACCTTGTGATTATCATGTATGGGTTAAACACTATCAAGAGTCTTGATTGAGACACATCTTTTCTTAGGACCCTACTATAGGTTATCATAGGGATTTATTAAGTGATTTAATGAATAAAAGGCCTTTTGAATCTACCTTAAAACTTTCAACACTATCTAGTCATCCCATAATCACTTTGAATGGACTAAACCATAAAAAATATGCACAAACCTTTCTTCATTTGCTTTTCTTATTTAACTGGATTGAGACACCTGTAGGTGTCATTTCCCTACCTAAGGGTACCTATAGGTATCCTAAGAGGTGAATAAGGCTCCATCTCAACCTTTCTCTTGATTATTTTGGTCCCATTTTGATTTATTATGCTAACCTAGTCATCTCTTTCATGGAATTATGCTCAATATTGCTCCTCAAGGTAAGAAAGGCCATTCACCACTACAGGCCTGTAGACATCATTAAGGTTTTTCAATGTGTTTTTAGGTGTGTTTGAGGCTCTAAAAAAACATCTTGCCCTTGTCCTTTCCTCCTCAAATTTGGTAGGGTCTTTTTCCAATGGTAGGGTTACAAGGTTCACCCTTTCATATGTCTTGAATACTCTTGCAAATATGATTTAGAAGGTCCACCAAAACCTCTTAGAGTTCTATTTTGCTCCTTTAGGGATTCCATACCCAAACTCAATCTTTGACCTTCCAACATGATTCCATAATTCCTTTATCTTCTAGCAGTTTTTTATGGGTCTACCATAGTTTTCTTATGATGGATATTACAAAAGAGAATGTGACATCCTTTAGACCCCTCTGTACAACATCCCAACCTCATGTTCAACCACCTATAGAAGGTTATTTTGAGAAGCAAAAGAGTAGACTAAGTATGGACAACTAGAAACATGTGTGTGAATGAGAGTTCATATGCCTTTGATGAACCTTCAAATTCATTTCAAGCAAAATAATAAATTATGGCCCCCATCCATCTCTCCTTACACCAGCATGACATCAGCAGGGTTGTAGATGCATGTTTTATGCTAGTTATGCAAACAAAATGTGGGAATTTAGGTGAAACATGATGGTATATAGCTCAAGACTATCAAAATACCATTTTCACTCCTCAACTATGTGACCTCCATCTTTGAAAACTTGGAACCAACATTAACACACCTATTACAACATAAAGATCACTTGTATGTATATGGAATTCAGTAGGCAAGGGCATTTCATGACTGAGATAGCTTGGGACATGAGAACATGGTCAAATCTATACCTCCTTTAGCATGCAAAGGTAACTTTAGTCAACCTCCAAAGTCTTGAAAAATCCAAAACACCTCCATTACCATCTCATATACAGGATGAACAAGCTTATGCATGGAATTCAACTTAAACTAGGCATGAAGTTGGTAAATGGAGTAAGACAAGCTTGTAAGCTACTCAAATAATTCCATGGTGATATCAAAACATGAAAGGAAGTATTGATATGACCCAAAGACTTATGAGACACTCTTTCCCTATTGTATGAAACCTCTATAGGGGAAAAAACTCTACAAGCAAGGGACATCTCAACTGGAATTACACCTGGTGGTACCTCATTGAAATATGTACTAAAACACACGTCCAAAAACTATTAAACTTAAAAACAAGAGTTTATACCATGTTATAATTAAGTATACATCTTATGGAGCCAACATCACCAACTAGTTTGTACGGATTTGGCAGAAATGGAGTAAAACCTATAGGGTGCACCAAAAATCTATCAAATTAGCATAGTAAACTTGTTAGTAATGGTTCATACAGAGTATTTTTCCAATATTAAAACTTCATATATTAAATTTAATTTCTCTCAATTTACTATCATCTCCCAAAATCATTTGTCTTAAAACTGCCTGTGCTTCTTGTATCAAGCAAAAACCTGAGGGTCACTTCAGTCTATCCAAAAAAACCAAAAATATGTAGAATGGTTTTGGATTAAAAATGAAACTTCCAAATCAAAAAAATAATGTATATGAGTGTTATAAATAATAGGATACTCCCTATGATCTTACACACATGTCACACTTCCCTATGTGTTGTACAAATACCATTTTTCCTATTTTTCAATTGACTTCTATAATTTTAGCTATGGAACCTATAATATTCTGATGTAACTAACATCTTTGACACTCCTACTAACCTATTGGACGTTTTTAATGAAGGTGAGATGCATAATAACCTTGGGAAATTGTCATTTGCATTAATGACCCCTACAAGTACATAAAATGACCCCAAATGGACAAATAGATTAATGTGACTAAGACTAAAGCCAAGATGACCTCAAATGACATCATATAACAAGTAATACTTCATATTACAACATATTATGACCCATTCAAATGTTTAAAATCAAAACTTTTACCTAGGGGTGCCCAAATTGGACTAAAAAGTCAAATTTGGCCAACAATGACCATTATACTTCTTGCACTAAAAAACCAGGCATATAAGCTAAGTTCTAATTCCTAAGATATTCTAACATGATTTTTTCAATATGATCATGAGATGTATGAAGGTTATCCAAGGTAAGTGAACCATAGGCTAGTTACAAACACTAAGGCTCGTTATACACTTAAAATATAGACCCATACACTTTACAACACTTCATATGATTAGCTAGAATATGAACTCTTGTATAAACATGAGAGGATAAGGAGAAGAAAGGATAGAAGATTATCACATTGCATCACCATACATCACTTTACATGCTTAGAAAATTGTTTTTGAACTCAAAACCAAACTTCTATTAATGTTCAAAGGCAAAATATAATGTCATTCCAGCAAAGCTTTGTCATACATGTCATGGAATTAGGAAAAAAGAGCCAAAAATGCTACTACTTAAAGAGCTTGAGAGATAAGTGAGAAGAGATAAGTCCAAGAGTCACTAGGACATGTGTCATGCTGATAAAAGGAGTTATAAATGTAAAATAATGAGTGTGAGATAGACCATGTAAGGTTTGATGGGATAAATGGCCCTCAAAGGCATGAAACTTGATGAAATGTGGTGTAGGACTCCTTTTGCTTACTCAAAAAATTGTCTTCATCATTTGGCCCTTTTGAAACGCCCCACCAATGAATGGGGATAGCTATCATGATTGCACTAAGAGGGAGGCATCCATTATATGCCTGATGAGATCATTTGTATAGACAAGTATAAAAAGATCCCTATTATTCTAGGATTGATGTTCATCATGAACCCTCCATGACTATGTTGAACCGATTGCATGTGTTTTCTTAGGAATGTAGGGTTTTTGAGGTGGTTGTGATTGAGATTTAATGGTGGAATATGAATTTTAATTATTTGATTTGGTAACCCAAATCATACTTTGTTCTCATGTTTATACATTTACCTACTTGGGTGCATAAAATATTTTGATCTAACATGTCTGTCTATGTGGCATCTCCTTGCCATGTTGTTTATTTAATTTTAAAATATGACTATTGTCATTTTGAACACATGTCTTCATCTTATGTCCCTTGAAACTTGATCAAATTTTCTCCATCAATCTCCTTCGAAAAGTCCTTGCCTTGACTTTTAATGTTGGTCATTGATCTCTGATCTGAGCTTTTGAGATTGTGACACTTGATAGCCCCACATGCCCTCTATGTACCCTATTATGAGTCTCCATTCAATTAATTCTCTTATGCCATGTAGCACCATCACATTAAATCTTAGGATCCTTTGACCTATTGACTTCATGCTCATCATTAGATCTCCATTTGCATGATTAAATGCAAATCATTGATCTTTTTTAACTCATTGACCCCAGTCTTCAATGTGGATCATCAATCATTTGAATTATTGAATTTGAGGGATCACCCATATGTCATTGATCTTTGATCCAAGCTTTTGAGATTGTGACACTTGTCATACCCATGTTTAATTCGAACCTAATCCTTATGAAAGTCTATAACTCAATGCAATTATGAATTCAACTATAGAACGTAGTTACACAGTCCATCTTATATAGGGATATATAGGGTTTTCAAGTATATTAACTTTGCTTTAAAGGCTTTATATACTTTATGATCAGTGTTATCATAAATCAATACCATCATGTGTACAACTCCTTCATGTCTCTGTGGTGCTACTAGTGGGTGGACTTTTACAGGTATATAGGTAATGGAGTTGGAATGTGGGTTAAGTGCAGGATAAGTGACCTTATAACTAGTTTGATGCTCCCTCAAGGTGTTCAAATTAATATCACAATCATTGCATAGTTTTAAACAAGTTGTTATATTGTCTTTCAACATTTTAATCTTCCTTTAAATGATAACATAGTTGCAGACCAAGTTGTGGTGATTGAGTGACTAGTTGGTATGGTACATGAACTTGAAACTAGTCTCGTACCTTCTCCAAATGCTCAAATCGATCCTCTTTAACTTTTTATGGATTTAAACAATTTTAAACTCCTCAATTCCAATGTGATACTCTCTCCATGGCACCTGTAGGTGCACATTCATGGCTGACTATGTATAGATATAATATTGACTATCAACTTTAATTATTGTGATATTTGGAGGATCTTAGTTGATTGATCATGAAAAAATAACATGTCAAACACATTTTTTACTCTCCATTTCTCCTCCATAAATGTGATCAAAGCTCAAAACACTTTGACTATAGTTGGAAACAAGTAGAAGATTGACTATGACATAATGTAACTATGTGTTTGAATCAAAGCATGAAATTGTAAGACCAAGCATGAATAAGGTGATTTAAATGACATGAGAGATATGGAATACATCATATCACCTCCACATGAAACCCCTGTAGAGAACCAAACCTTATGTAAGTAGTGTAAATTGATTGCAACTTCACCTTAAACATCAACTTACAACCTTAAACTATTTGGCCCATGAAATCATTTCCAAACATGAAAATAATCATGGTAATAATGAGCAGAGAGAGATAACATCCTATAAAAACAAAATCATGAACTGAGTTGTATATATAAGTTGAAACAAGAGTAAAACCTATAAGGTGTGTGAAATAGTAAGCAAAAAAATGTAGTCAACTTTTTAGAGAAGGTTCATAAAGTATTAGCTATCATTCCTTGAACTCCAATTATGAAATTTAATCTAACAAAGTGCACTATCAACATCCAAAGGCATTTGATCTGAAACTTCTCCTACTGGTCGTACCAACCAAAAACCTGTTGACCAGTTTCATGTGCATAGTGGAGTGATGGAAGAGTAGAATGGTTTTTGACTATTTTTGAAACTTTTAAAGCATGTAAATCATGGAAAAGAGTTTTAGGAAGTTAAAGACCCATTCTAAAATACTTTCCCATGTGCCATTCTCTCTCATAGGTCGTACACCTTTTGAAACTCCTTTTTTTATAGTTGTTTTCTTGATTTTCAATTATCACATACAAGTTTTTAGTTATAAACTAACATATCTAATAGAGAATGAAACTTTGGATGTTGGAAGAAGTTCTAGAAAACTTGGGCACCTGTAAAAACATGTCACTTTCATTTATGACTCTAAAATGACCCCTAAATGACTCAAAACGACATAAAGACTTAATTATACTATAACCAAGGCTAAAACATATGAAATGACATAAAATAGACTATGAAACACCCTATAACATTATAATATACCCCTATATAAAGTTTTTGACTATAGGGGGTTGACTCATTTTGACTTGTGGTAAAAATGGTCAACATTCTTAATGATTTCCCAAGGGTGGTATGCTTGCCATGGTATGACTAGTAGCCTAATTCTATCCATTGAGCCATGGAGTCACCTATACACCATATTTGACACACAAATTTCCTTTGACAACACACCAAATAATAGAAAACAACAAGAAAAAAAAACATAAATCAAGAAACACACATGTGCTTCATGAGCACTTATGGAACACCAACACACAAACCAAACTAACTCAAACACTAACTAACCTAAAATTAACATTTCCTCCAAGATCAAATTGAAATTTTGAAAACCCTATTGCTTCATGGAATGAAGGATTTAATGAGGCATATAGCCTTTTGACCCTTGTCATTGATGCCTCCATCTTCTTCATGGTGTTTGCCTACTTCATTGGCATAATGTTCAATGAAAAAAAAATAGATCCAAATAGATTAGTTATGGAAATTAACTCCTCTTATATCTCAACAGCCTCAACTTTCTCATAAGACTTCTCAACTATGACCTCCAATGGTGGTTCAACAAGACATACCTTTTTGGTTTCCATGGTGCTCTCAATAAGATTGGGTTTATTTTTACCTGAAAGTTCCTCAAGCTCATCAAGGAGCTCTACATAGTCTACCAAATCTTGGTCATTATCCTTTATGGAAGACTCTTTCTCCACCTTTTCAACTATTTAACCCTCAACTTGGCAAAGATATTCAAGCTCTTAAAAGAGCTTCATTTGTAGTTGCCAATCATCCTTATCTTCCTTGTTTTCTAAGACCACCAACTCTTCAATCTTCTCTTTTTGATGTATGAGGTCATCAAGTTGATATTCTTAGTATTCTAATGCATCTGAGGGTGGTTAAAAATTAGGCTGAAGTATTGAGTTATCTTCAAGAACAACAACTTCCACTTTGGTCTCATGAGACTCTTCTAGGAATGTAACCTCTTGAAGGGTGACTTGAAGTTCACCTTCATCCTTGATAGCACACTCCACTTCATACTTGAGATGGTCATCCACAACTTCATGATCATGTATGGAGTCTTCTTCAAATACCTCTCTCTCCAAGTCTTTGCCACATTCCTCATAGATAGCTGTAAAAGAATCTTCAATATGTTTCTCTTCATTCAAGAAGGTATAATTGCCCTTATTTTCACCAAGGGGATTCCCTATGGTTATCTCTTCCTTATATTCACTCATGACATCTTCTTTATCAGCTATGACTTAGGCTCTTTCTTATTTATTTGTTTCCCTCAAAATAGGCTCTTTTTCAAGAAGGGCTGAAATGGGAGGTTGATGGATAGGGTCATGACATTGAGGTGAAGGATGAGGTATGATGGATGGATGATGAGTTGAATATGGAGTGTGAGGAATAGGAGAGGGCTTGTTAATGGATTTAGGAAAGAGGACTACACTAGTAAGCTCATGGGGGAGTGATTTTTTGGGTTGATTAGAAGGGAAAACACCTACATAAGTAGGATTTGCACCTTCTCAATAGCCTCCTTGAGGCTCTTCAATATAAACATTCTCATTTTTAGCTTCTTTGTCCTCCCACATCCTTAGCCTATTTATTGAGAATTGAAGTCACTTCTTTGGCAAGTCCATTTGTTCTTTGATCTCCCATTGAGTTCCTTCTATCTCTTTAAACATATCCAACATCTACATTCAACTTTGGGCAACACCTCTTAACCATTCCATGAGATGATCAGGGAGCATATCATACTCATTATCCCATGTTTTCATATCATCTTCATTAACTATTAATTGTGGTATGGATGCCAACAAAGACTTGATATAGGATGGAAATAATAAAGGAGGGAGAGGGTAATGATGAGGATCAATACTAGCTTTAGCTTGTTGTATTTGATCTTATAAGAACTTAATTCTTGCCTCTTGATATCTTGATCTAGAATCCATAGAAACATATTCTTGGGGTTGATAGGCATCATGACATGATTGGCAGGGCTCATATTGGGGTTGATAGGAAGGCATTTATTGATAGGTTTCTTGGTATCCTTCTTCATAGGGTTGTCTAACAACATGATGTCTATATGGAGAGGGAAATGGAGGACCATATGGTTTCCATGGTCTATAGGATTGATAGACATTATGATAGGATTATTGAGGAGTAAAATGTGGTTCATAGCAAGGTTGATAAGGAGGTTCATGATAGGGGTATTGACCATATCTATTAATATCAACCTCATATGTTATACGAGATGCAAAAACTAATCAAAAACTTCAATGAGATATACCTAGGTTGCTTAAAACCATAAGTTTTCATTCAAAGTCTCCATTGGTGCTAGATTGCTTGCTTCTAAAAGCTGAGTAGAGGAAAGACACACCAACAATATTCACACTCTCTTAGACCTTAGTCCACCAGGCATGCCAAAAATATTTTCACCAAATCTTGCACCCTAGAAGAGGGTGTTCAAGCCTCTTCTAGATTTGGGCAACATGGGAACACTTACAAGTATGTGGGTGTACTTATAGTGGAATTGAGCCTCTAGGTTTAAGGGCTAGCTCCTTGAATGTATCTTGAAGTTATTATCACCTAAACTAGTTGATTGCTTGTGGAGAAAGGGATGGAATTTGTATGAAATGAAACTACTCTAAGAGGGAAATACACCAAGATGATTTTCATATTACTATTATACTTCCTACACTAAGAAACAAGGCATACAAGCTAACTTTCAAGTCTTGAGAGATTCTAACATGAGTGTTTCAATATGAAGGTGAGATGTATGAAGGCTATCCAAGGTAAGTTAACCATACATTAGTTGCAGACACTAAGGCTCATTTTACACTTAAAATATAGAGACATACACTTTACAACACTTCATATGACCTATTATAATAGGAAATATTGTATAAACATGAGAGGATAAGGAGAATAAAGGATAGAATATTATCACTTTGCATCACCATACATCACTTTTCACACTTAGAGAATTGTTCATGAACTCAAAACCAAAATTGCATTAATGTTCAAAGGCAAAATACAATGTCATTCTAGTAGGGCTTCACCATATATAGAGTAGTATTAGAATACAAGAGCCAAAATGGCTACTACTTATAGAACTTGAGAGAGAAGTGAGAAGAGAGAAGTCCAAGAGTCACTAAGACATCTGTCATGCTGAGAAAATGAGTTATACATGCAAGAGAATGAGTGTGGGATAGACCATGTAAGTTTTGATAGGACAAATGGCCCTCAAAGGCATCAAACTCCATGAAATGTGTCATAGGAGTCCTTTTGCTTGCTAAAAAAAATCCATTCATCATTTGGCCCTTTTGGAATACCCCACCACTGAATGGGGATAAATATCATGATTTCACTAAGAGGGAGGAATCCATTGTATGCTTGATGAGGTCATTTATATAGACTACTATAAAGATATCCCTATCATTTTAGGATTGATGTTCATCATGAACCCTTCAAGACTGTGTTGAACCTATTGCATGTGCTTTCCTAGGATTACAAGGTTTATGAGGTGGTCTTGACTGAGCTTTAATAGTTTCATATGAATTTGAAGTATTTTCTTTGGTAACCCAAATCATATTTTTATATTGTGTTTATACATTTGCATGCTTGGGTCCACAAAATATTTCTATCTGACATATATGTTTATGTGGCATCTCTTTGTCATGTTGCTTATTTAATTTTAAAATATGACCATTGTCACTTCGAACACATCTTCATCTCATGTTCCCTAAAATTTGATAAAATTTACTCTGTCAATTTCCTTGGGAGTTTCCTGGCCTTGACTTTCAATGTTGGCCATTGATCTTTGATCTGGGATTTCAAGATTATGACACTTGATAGCCCTGTATGCCTTTTATATACCTATTATTAGTTTTCATTCAATTAATGCTCTTACACCACATGGAACCATCATGTTTAATATCAATATACTTTGACCTATTGACTTCATTCTCATCATTAGATCTCCATCTTCATGATTAAACGTTCATCTTTGATCTTTCTTGACTTATTGACCTCATTCTTCAACACAGATCATCGATCATAATTTGTACGTAAAAATACACACCATCCATATTGATCTAGGGGAATTTGACTTATTAAATTAATAAAATCACCCACATGTCATTGATCTTTGATCTAGGCTTCTAAGATTGTGACACTTGGCAACCCCACATTTAATTCACACCTGAGCCTTATGAAAGTCTATAACTTGATGTAGTTATGAATTCAATCGCACAACACAGTTACATAGTCCATATTATATAGAGGTATACAAGGTTTGAAAGTATGTTAACTTCAATTGAAGGGTTTAATAGACTTCATGATCAATTTTATTATCAATCAATACCATCCTCTATACAACTCCTTCATGTCTCTATGGTGCCACCTATAGGTGGACTTTTACATGTATACAGGGAGTGGATTTAGAATGTGGGGTGAGTGCAAGATAATGACCTTATAACCATTTTAATTATCCCTCAAGGTGTTAAAATTAAGATCAAAATCATTTCAAATTTTGAAACAATTTGATATACTCTCTTTCAATATTTTAACCTTCCTATATATGCTAACACAATTGCAGACCAAGCAACGGTGATTGAGTGACTAGTTTGTATGGTACATGAACTTGTAGCCAGTCTTGTGCATTCTCTAAATTATAAAGAGGGTCATATTCAAATTTTTATGGCTTGAAACAAGTTTAAATTCTTCCATTATAATGTGACACACTCTCTCTCTCTCTCTCCATGGCACCTATAGGTGCACATTCATGGCTAACTATGTATAGACATAGCATTGACTGTCAACTTTCCTTCTTGTGCTATTTGGAGGGACTTAGTTGATTTCTCATGGAAAAAAAACATGTAAAACACCTTTTTTAATCTTCATTACTCCTCCATAAATGTGATCAAATCTCAAAAAACTTTGACTATAGTTGGAAACAAGCAAAAGACTGACTATGACACAATGTGATTGTGTGTTTGAATCAAAGCATGAAATTTTAAGATGAAGTATGAAGAAGGTGATTGATATGAAACTAGAGAAATGTATAACATCATATCACCTCCACATGAAACCCTTTTAGATAACCAAACCTTTTACAAGTAGTGGAAATTGATTGCAACTTCACCTGGAACATTAACTTGCAACTTTGAACTATTTGGCCCATGAAATCATTTCCAAACATGAAACTAACCATGGAAATAATGAGAGGAGAGAGATAAAATCCTCTAGAAACAAAATCGCCAATTGAGTTATATGGACAAGTTGAAACAAGAGCAAAACTTGTAGGGTGTGGGAAATAGTAAGTAAAACAACAAAGTCAACTTGTTAGAGATGGTTAATAAAGTATAATCCATCATTCCTTGGACTCCAAGCATGAAATTTAACTTTAACAAGTTTATTATCACCCCCCAAAGGCATTTTATCTAAAACTTCTCCTACTGGTCGTACCAACCAAAAACATGTTGACCAATTTCATGTGCATAATGGAGTGATAAAAAAGCATAATAATTTTTTACTATTTTTGACAATTCCAAAGCATTTAAAGCATGTAAATTAGTTTGAATAAGTTTAATATACATTTAAAAATATTCTCCCATGTTCCATTCTCTCTCATAGGTCGTACATGCTTTGAAACTCCTTGTTTTGCAATTATTTTCTTGATTTTCAGTTATCACCTATAATTTTTTAGTTTAAAAAATGACATATATGACAAATACTAATAATTTGGACTTTGGAAGGATTTTTGGAACACTTCGACACCTTTAAAACTATGCCACTTTCATATATGACTCTAAAATGACCTGTAAATGACTCAAAATGACATAATGACTTAATTAGACCATGACCAAGGCTAAAACATATGAAATGACATAAAATAGACTATACAAAATCCTATGACATTATAATATACCCCTATATCAAGTTTTTGACTATAGGGGGTTGACCCATTTTGACTTGTGGTAAAAATGGTTAGCAATACCCTTGTCTTAAGTTGCATGCCAATGTTTGTAGTTTTATCATGCCTGAGTCTAATATATTATCCACTATGTAGGGCCCAATCCATCTTATTTTTAGATTTCCTAGATTTTTATATTTTTTTTGTAAATTAAAACCTTATCTCTAATATGAAATTATTTTATCTTTATGCGTCTATCATGCCATATTTTTTGGCATCTCTTTTCTTGCGTTAGATTATATGTTGATAGAAACCTTTTCTCATCTAGTTTTTATAATTATATCAATATTTATTGAATATAACCTTTCTCATTCATCTATAATTTTATCTCAAGTCTCAAACTTGGTAATATTTATTCCATAAACATCATTGCTTCCAATCCATCGACTAATTGAAAGGGTCAGTACTTAGTCAGTCATTTGTAAGTAGTGTGGGAAGCCCATAACATTGTAACATTGCTAGTATCCCAATATCCCAATCTCATATTTTCATATTGGACACTTTTTTTAATACCTTATCTAATACTTTATTGAATGCTTCAATATTTCCATTCATTTTTGGATCATAAGGAGTGCTTCTGTGATGTCAGATTAAGAAGTGTTTTAGCAATTCTTCACTTGTGTTATTGACAAAGTGTTGCCCTGATCACTTGTTATACCTAAAGGGAATTCAAACCTTTTGATTATGTTTTCATAAAAAAAAATATGATAGTATTTTTAGTACAATATTTTATTGGGATATCTTCTACCCATCTTGTTTGATATTATGTTCTAGTGATAATGAACCTAGCATTACTTTTCCTTCCCACAAGTTTGATAGGACCTATCAAATAAATTTCCCATTTTTAAAATGGGGATACTACCAAGACTTGGTCAAGAGGCATATAATCTCTAGCATTCATTTTTCCCACTCTCTAATATATATCACAACTTATTGATATTTATGTGTCCTTGAAAAGTGATGGCCACCATATATGCTAGTAGCATTTTCTTTCTCGTAGATTCTCCAGAGTTGTGTACTCCTGAAACTTCAGCATGGGCTTCTCTTAAGATATTCTATCACTCATGTGGTAACGCTACTCACCATAACACCTTGTCTCTACCTTTCTTATATAGTTCCCCTTCAATCAATGTGAAGGGAAACACCTGAATCATCAATCTCTTCTTCTATAATGTACTATATTCCTCTAAAAATTCTCTACTAAATATAAAATGTGAAATAACCTCCATGCCTTTAGGTATTATTTATATGCAAAAGAGGTGAGCTATAAGAAACTCAGTCTCAATTGGTCCTACATCTTCCCCTGTAGTTATTCTTGATAGGTAATTAGGTCCATTATTAGTTTTCTTAAGTTTTACCACCAATTTTGAAATCAAATTCTTGAAACAACATGAGCTAGTGAAAAATTATCCCTTGTATTGTTGATTTATTTATCAAATACTTAAGTGGATCAAGAAATATAAAGAATTTAAATGGGGTTGACAATAATTAATGTTTGAATTTATACACCATGTAGACCATAGCCAGTGCTTCCCTCTCTGTGGTGGAATAATTCATTTCTACCCTTGCCAATTTTCTACTAGCAAATGAAATTGGGTGGTCTATATTTCCCCATAGTTGTGTTAGCGATGCTCCTATTATAATTATTGAGACATCAACATTTACATGGAATGAACTTTTCCAATCTATAAAAACTAAGATTGGAGCATCCGTAATCTTATTATTCAGTGTATCAAAAGACTTTTTATTTGTTAGACCCCAAATTTTGACTAAGTATTTTGGATTTTTGACATGGAACTGATACGGCATGAGAGGAACAGGAATAGGAAGACCATGGCATGGAATTAACATGGCATAATAATACCATGGTGTAGAACTAACATGGCATGGGAAGACTGTAACACAGAACTAGTGAGGCACAAAAGGATAAAGGCATAGAATATAATAAGCATAAGAAAACCCAGTCAAAGATGGATCATAACTATGAAGAACCTGAGAGCATAGGACTCAGAATATAAAGGAAAGGCTTGGAGAGCATGAGGGAAGTAAGAGATGGTTGAAGAGTGATTCTCAATGACCATCTGGACTTTAATCATCATGATTTTTGCACTAACTTGTGAAAAAGAAGACATTTGGTAGTAAGGATATACAATCGAATAAGAATATAAGGGGCACAAAGGCTTGGGTCCTTAGGAGAAAACAAGTGAAAGACTATCATGACTCTCAGTCTAGTAAGAGATCATTGGCTAATCACCCATTTATCATTTATTATGTAACTAATTGATTAGGAAAAAATAAGTATAAATATGCATGTATGGAATCATGTAAGGTGATTGTTAATGGATTACATATAATGACTCTATAATATAAAATTATGAATATTACAACTAGTTCAGGAGTTATTGTTTAGATAATTGATAGATGAGCCTTATTAATGGGTCAGCATTAACTAGTTTATGGATTATCATTAATTATGTGATTTATAGAACATGCATTATATGAGTTTGTAAAGATAACCCTTTGTACTTCATGGTTGTTTTCTTTATGTTCATGGTTGTTGTGATTGATGAGTCAAGGTCTATAGTCATATATTTCTTTTTCTATATAATTTTTAATCAGATATATGAATAAACTCAAGTGTATGACTAGTGTGCTACTGAGCAACATAACCCACATGAACTGGGCTTTTGTTGTATGCTTTGAGTGAGCGTGCAAGACCTTAGTCTATCATGAAAGGCCAGTGCATAAGATTTTTGGGGATAGTCTTTATCACCTAAAAAAAATTATTAAGATAATAAAACCCAACATTTTGGTTCCATTGTTAGGACCCATAATGTAATGGAAGATGCTTGAACATTTATGCCTTAAAAGTATTGAACAATGGATTATCGAGGTCAAGGATAATTTTGGAGTTGTTTATCTTGAACTAGGAATTTTTTCACTTGACTGGGTGGAACAACATCGCTGCAAATCAGTATATGAAACCTTCTTTGTCTAAGTCCATATTCATTTACATTCTTTGCTCTCTGCTTATGCTCAAGGTTGATCATGAAATTTTGGGAGGAGACAAAATTGGATGTTAGAATGTCAAAGGGCTTTGGCATGACTAGAACAATATGGACACGGGTTGTTAATATCTAGTGAAGAGGAGTGTTGAATAGATACATCTTAGAATATGTTGTAATCACTTAATCTTGTCCTGAAGAAGCTAAGTTCTAGCTTTTCAAAGAACCACATGGTCAGTATTCCTTATTTGAAGTTCCTTATTATGGCTCTCTTGTCAAAGGAATTCTTGACTTGAGCTTGATGTGTATCTAGTTTATTCATTACAAGGTCCATGGTTTCTTCAAACTGCATGATATCTATCAACCTCCTGCTTATAGGCTCACTCTCCATTAACTCAAGTTGATGGGCTAACACCAAGGCAGGAAGTTCAAGATAAATGGGTAGTTTGGCTTCCCTACCATATATCAGGATAAATGGTGAATTGCCAATGGTAACTTTAGGATTCATTATATCATCCCATAAGGATATCCTTATCTTTGTGTGCCACATTATCTAATTTTCTTCCATAGTCCTATTGATAATCCTTATAAAGTTCTTGTTTGTGGAATCTGCCAGTCCACTGCTTTTGGGGTAGTAATTGGGGGATGTGCTAAAGTAGATGCCTATCTGAAGTGCCCATTCACTTGTTCTCATGCCAACAAATGCTAAGTCATTGTCTAAAATTATTGTGGTTGCTACATCAAACCTGGTCACTATGTTATCATAAAAGTTCACCTTTAAATCATAAAGGTGAATTTTTATAATCAACTAAGTGTGTCATTTTTATTTTGGTATGATGTTTGCAATATTATCATCAATTGGTTGTATGAATTACCTATAATGTTGTGAACATATGATTTTAATATTTAATCTATATGGACTAAATTCTAGGACTATGTCTTGAATATGACATAGGAGTACTTGAATTTTGATATATTTGGATGACTCTTTTTTCATTAGGACTTTAAGGTGCATTGAGTGAGTTCCCTTGGGAGTAACAATAACTTACTAGAGTTACATGACTAGGTTGACCATTTGATTCAAAGGTGAATATATGTAACAATTTGGGTACATGATTACCTAACATACATCACAAGTTTTGAGTAAGAAAATATAAAACATTTTTTATCACTAAGATCAAGCACTTTGGTGATAGTTAGACTTAGATGCTTTATAAAGTAATTTTGTAAGGCCACTTGTATTTTGTATTGTGAGTGTTGTACAATAATAATATGCTTCTCACTCAAGAAAGTGTTCGCTATTGATGAATTTTTATGTTTTTGGGACATTAATTATGGGGGATTAATCTTGAAGCAATGTAAAACTTCAATTGAAATTTTGAACCACCATTCTAATAAGAAATAAGTAATTTCTTTATATAAGTTGAAAAGTTTTTCTCAATGATTATGAATCTTTTGTACTCTATAATCCTTTTTATTTATTTTTATGATCATTTTTTGTATATTAATATATACACATAGGCACCGTTACACCTATTCTTTCAATAAGCACATTGTAAGTTGTTAGAGTATTATATTCCATGCAATAGGGTTTTGTTATGTAAGGTTTGTAAGTCTAGTGATCTTGAGGGTCATGTACCTCCCATAAATCCTCTTCTTATTAATACTCCTTGGGTGGTGGAACAAATTATACCTTCCAAACTTCTAAAATTTCCTACACCTTTGGATCCAACAATTACATCCAGTCCCTCTCCCCAAATGATCACGTTTGACCTCTAAAAAATATTGAAATAAAATATAAGTGGACAGAGAGGCTTAGGAAATAATCAAATTTTTTGATATTGTCATTTTGGCATGTGGAATAGCTCAAATGGAGTTACGGTTCAAAAGCTATGGCCTCTGAAAGGTTGGCTTTTTTTTCCTACATCAAGTCTTCTGCTCTTGTATTTCAGCGTCAACTAGATTTACTCTTGGATGATATTTTTGCCTCCTTTATTGATCTTAATAGTGTGGACACTAAAATAGTCTATGCCCTTCTTCTCCACATCTATGAAAGACATAATATCTATACCAATTCAGAAACCATCCTCTAGCACCACTCTAACCTCATTCTCTCTAAAATCCTCTTCCTCTTTATTGGTATTGAAACCCTTGTCTATTCTCATCTTGCCTTTTTTTACCACATGATGATTCACATTGTTTTAATTTACTATCATCAAATTCATGCCCTATCTGCCACACCATGGATAAATCAAACCCTTGTGCCTTATCCAACAATCCTTCACACCTAATTTGACCCCTGAATGAAGCCACCATGCAGAAGTTGAGGGTTTTCATTCCCAAGATATGATTACCAAAGATGGTTTTCATCCTCAATCACTGAAATTTTTCATTCCCATGTTCTTTTTGTGGACCCTACTATCAGTCTGTACTCGGTCCATGCATTTATGCCATGTGGCAACTTCTCAGCTCATTGACTCTTTGACTCTGCTCACACCATAGATCCCTCTGTCCAGATTCTAGAGATCTCACCATTTGTCACTGTCACATTCGCTCTGACTCCCTTGACTTTTCTATCTTTGATCCACACCATTAGATCTTCATTATGTGATCAAACACGTACCATAGATCTAGCTTTACTGATTGGCCCTAGCTCGACAGCATATCTTTGGATTTGAACTGAGCTCCTAGGATCTTGCCACTTGGCAGATTTGTGCTAAATCTTAGGGTCCCACTAAGTATTTTAAATGTAAATGGATACCTCTTGAGGTATAAACTTGATGTTTGCGTGAGTTTCTTTGATGTCCATGTGCTCATCTTTGGCATCCGTGCGCTCGTCTTTGATTGCTTGTTCAACTTTGGAGCTTTTAACTTGATGTTCATGTGCCTATCTCTCTTTGTGAGCTCAACTTTACAGACTTATATCCTAAGCTAGAAAACTCATTGAGACTTCAAACTTGCAAAGGATGATTTTGGCATTAAAAGAAACATGTCCATGTGATTCTTTAGCTCTGAAAGGTCTCCTAAGCATACTTACAAAATGCACAAGTGGACCAATATCTTCATTTTTGCATGACATCTTGTGACAGTCTGGTCCTTCAAAGCTTGCTTTTGCCATTCTTGATCCTTCAAAAACTCTGGAACTCTGTTCAGCTTATCTATCCAGGCAAAAGCTTGGTATGTGGGTATCTCCAAATAAAAGAGTGATTCTCAAGAAATAATTTTTCTCCTTATGCCTCCCATAACCCAATGTTCATACAACAAAAGAAGAAGACAACAAGAAAGAGAAATTGTGGCAACAATACCAAATGTAAAAACTTAAGAGCTTTTTTTAAAACAAGGACCTCAAGCCAATCAAAACTTTTGTTCATTTTCTTTTAAATTAAATTCATAAAATATAAAAGAGAGCATTCAAACATAAAAAATAGTAAGCAAAAAACCTGCCTCAAACCAAAATCTCTATTTGTCAATATTTCAAAAGCTTTTCTCCAAGCGCCCAAGCTCTTCAACACTCCAAAATGCATCCTCCCAAAAAGAACAAAAAAAGGTTCTTAAAAGGAGAAGACAATAAAACAATGACCAAAAGGAGGGTGACACATGGCCATACTCATTCCAAATATGTGACCTCCCTTTATAAATTTCATTTACAACCTCATACATATCCTTACACACTCACCTCCTTTATCTCTCTCATGTTTTGTGTGGGAAATATACCTTCTAGCAGGTCATATGATGTGTAGTTGGTAGCTTTGTATAATGAAGCAATGTAAAACTTATCAAGAATTCAAGTGAGAAAAGCTTCCTTATTTTATTTTATTTCCATATTAATCATAGGAACAATATATCTATAAGTCTAAAGTACTAAAGTATCATTCTAAATGCTATATTTTCCAAATTACAAGATATGTCACTGGTGTACTTTCTTATGTATGAAATCTCAAAACACATTTACCATTATGCGACTGAACACAATCGATGCATTCTTTAATCCAAATGGCATCACCATGTACATGAAAGATCCCCATTATATGGAAAATGTAGTTGTTGGCCAATCCTATGGTGCTATTCTACCCTGATGGTATCCTAAGAATCCATCAATGAAGGTGTAAATTTCTCTACCTATAAAACTTTATAGTATTTCTTCAGGAAATGGTCTTGAGAATGGGTCATGTAGACAAGCCTTATTTAAGTCTTTATAATCAATGCATATGTGTATCTCACCCTTTTTCACATTTTATATTATCATGGGACTTATCCATTTGGTGTCTTCTGTGAGAATTATAATACCACTAGATAACATTTTATCTAATTTATTCTTAACCTTCACCTTTACATTAGTATTTAGTCTATATGGTCATTTCCATAGTGGTTTGATATCCTCTTTCAACTGAATCTTCATAGTACTCATATCTCCTTAATTCCTTTGAGTTCAGTAAATGTTATTAGGAATAATTCTTCAAACTCCCTTAGTAATTATAATATTTTCTCCACCTCCTCTTCTACCCTGTAATTTCATATTGTTACCATTTTTGGATTTCCTTCTGTAGCAATATTCTCTTACCTAATTTTGAGCAGTTGGTATAAATATTATGTTTTGTCTTTTGTAGTGTCAAGGATTCGTCTTTCTCCTTATGCAAAATCATTTTTTATATTTTCAAGTTTTTATTCCTCATCCTCTTCATGCTTTGTAATCTTTTGGCAATATGCCATTTGTTCATGTTGTTTTACTTTCATGGTTATTTCTATAGTTTTTAGTAATTCTCACACAATTTTTCTAATTTATTCCTAATCATCCATATGACCCAACAATATTTATTCCATTTTTATTTTGTATAATTATTTTTTTGCATCTGAGTATTCCATAAATGAAAATATTTTTATCTTATGACGTGATCTATAGATTTTAGTATATAGGTCCTAAAAATTAAAAATTCTATAAAAATCCATTTTTAAGTCTGCCCATGTACTATTCCCCTTTTGCATCTCTTGATGTAGGCACCATGTTTTTGAGATTGCGTCCAATGTCCATAAAAATAATTGTGCCTATAGGCATTTATCAATTTCCCCTCTTACCTTTCATACTTTTTCACATGTTTCAATATGTAGCCTTGGGTTGGTGTTCCACACATAATGCCTTATTTTTGGAAAGTAGCTTTCTGATTATACAAACCTTATTCTGAGTAGTAAGTAGAAGGTTTTCCAAGTATATATGGTTTCTCTATGGGTGTACTGCCATATTGTGGTAGTAATAGTGAGTGTATCATCAATTTCTTCCATCCTTATTTCTTCTTACAAAAATACTCTCATCATTTATTGTAAGTAATCATTGACTCATCCTATGCTGATAAACTTAGGTAGTTTATTATATGAAGCTCATTCTATGTGGTGGGATCTTCTTCTCTTTGGTGATGTATTTAACAATGCGGTGGTAATTTTTCCTTTACAGGGTGTTTTTCTTATACAAAATACTTTTTTCACTATAGTTTATGGCTCACAATACATAAAGGCCTCAATTTCATCCCCTAAGGGTGTTTATCCTTCTTCTATTATCAATTCTTATTCATCATTAGGGTTTGGGTCATCTTTTTGTTTACAATTTTTTTGAGTGTACACACAAAGGTTTTCAAATTTGTTATCTCCATCTTCTATCCATAATTAATCCAACCATGTGGATATCATTCCTACCTCTAGTGTAAAATGATCTACCATTCCCTTTATTTCAAATGTGATTTCTTCTTCTTCCAATGCTAATAACCCATTACAATCTAATAACCATTCTAGGTTTGATAATCTTGGGTATTTGGTATTGTATCAATTACCTCAAAGTATACCTTTTTCTTTATCCCCATAAAATCAACTTTGATATTTTTTAAGGTGCCAATTGGTGAATGTGGAGTAACATTAGCCATGGCAATTTCATATGTTGTTGCATGCAATTGTGGTTTCCCCAATATCTCCCACGTGCTCTATGGTAATACATTTATATCTATACTAAGGTCTAACAATGTTTTCTTTACCTCTTAACCATGATTTTGATATTTAGAAGAATAGAAATAGTTTTCCATTTTCAATTTATTCTAAATACTCTTTTATATTTTTTCCAATTTCTGCACTCGATGTTCTCTCTATTTTTTATTCTAATATTTAAAAAATTGAGTGAGTTTGGTTACTAGGTTTTGTTTCTAGACCAATTTCATTATTCATTTTAAATTTCCAACCTCATATTTGTTGAAGTAAGTCATCTTAAGTTGATCCTTATCTTGTTTTTTAGTTATCATCTTCCAAATTTTTTCAATAATTTGATCATGTTCATTAACATTAGGTTTATCCCCTTCCACATTCATGTTTGATTCTATACTATAATTAATGACCACTTATTTGCCTTTAATGTTATTCAATTTTTTCATCATTAATGTTGTGTTTTTTCCAATATGAGTCTAATACAAATAGATGGTCTTTTGCATCTTTGGTGTCTTTTCCAAACAGTGGAAACTTCATCTTGTTATGAGCCATCTTATTGTTCTCAGGATGTTTAGGAATACTATTGTTAGGATTGGTATCATTATTCATCAAATTATATAAGGTGCTTTCCCTTATAGTAATATTATAATTTTGTTGTTATTTATCCTTCTGATGTCTAACCAAATTTTGGTTATGACCCTCATATATTTTTAATTCTTCTTGAAAGTATCTTCTCCTTAATACTTTTCCCTGATTCCTCACAAACTCTCTTTTATTCTCAATCTCTTACTTATGACTTTGGTATTTATTTTATAATTATTTACCAATAAATATATCTCTTCTAGGGAAGGATTTACACATCTAAAGTGAATCAACATGAGGGATGATTATTGGTCTAAACGGCTCATTTACTCTCAAGGCCTCTTGCGATTGGTGTTTAGGGGGTTGCATCACTTTGAATATTATTTTCCACATCCTCTATCTCTAATTAAATTTATTATCCTATGGTTTTATTAACTAATCCTTCCAATCTTAACTTGTATTCCTCTTTTCCTTTATCCTAGATTTCTCTAGTATGACTACATACACTTATCTTTGAATCACCTTTCTCCTAAAGGTTAACATCCCTTTCTTCATCTATTTATTCTTCTATGATATTTGTAAAACTTTCTCCTTACTACTTATTTTCAGGCTTCCTTCTATTGATAAAATTTATTCCCTTGGTTATAATATATAATTAACATCACCTATATTAATCCTCATCTCTTCACTTCTATCTAGGCCTCATCCACTATGTGCCAAACTAATCATAATCAGTTGGTTTTTTGTGTCCAAGGTTTGGAATAGTTTGGGTGTTATGAATAATGAAACTAATTTATTAACCCTTATTTCATTTCCTTCATCATCTTTTGTGTTGTATGATATAAAAATTATTTTATTCTATGTCTTTCACTTACCTCATATGTGCCTTTTTGTGGTGTGAATGCTACCTCATCTGTTTCTGACAGAAGGATAGTATCAAGATTTTCAATGTTAGGGATTTTGTTGGTAGAGGCTAGATCACATTTCTTTATTGTTTTAATTCTCATCATTATTTAATATCTTTCCTTTTTCATATCTTGTTATTAAATTTTGATTGAACTCTCTCATTTTCCATCCAATTCCTCATCTCTACAATCGCCATTTTCTCTTAACTATCATTAATTTATCCTCTTAATAATATCTTCTTATCTCTTAATTAACTTAACTTTACTAGATAATTAATTTACTATCACCCAACATCTTATTTAACTTCCCCCAATTGTTTAGACCAAATATTTTGAGTAGTCACATATTTTGAGGATCCCCCTTATTTTTGTATGCCACCCCTTAGGTGTCTAGCCCTAAAGGAAATATTTACCCTCTTTTACAATCCCTTGCTCCACTAACAACTTGCAGAGGAGAAGTGGTACTTTGTTCAAGAAACATTGTCTTTCCCCTTCAACAAACTTGGATTTATTAGCATTGAAGCTTTTACAGCCTTGTATAACCCAGACTATGATGAATGAGCTAGTAGTTATCTCGAACCATACATTGATAGCCTAGGTTAATGATGTATCAAGGCATTATAGTGCATCAATATTTTCCATAGTCTATTGAATAGGTTTTTTAAAATGAATGACACAACCTTCCATATATTTGGCTTGTCATAGTATTCAAGGCCATAACAGTTGTGCAAAAGTGACCCAAAACTCTTATTCTTGTGGTTGAAAGAAGGTTGCCTTTACTTTTGGTAATGTTTCACCTATTATTTTAAATTCTATGTGATAAATAAAATTAGTGTTTCTTCCCACCACTCTTATATATTTTTTAACATAGGTTTCTAAAACTCCAAAGGGTACTTCCCCCTAAACATTAGTCTACTAAAGTCCATGTGGCACCACCAAATGTTGACATAAAATCTAAAGTTGTTGGTTGTAGGTATTTTTATGTTAAATAGGTTAAATTTAGTTAGAATAATATTTTCAATGGTTATTATTGGTTAGATTCCTTAGTATTCACGTTTTAAAAAGTAGTGCCTATATTCATAGTAACCCATACATAGTACATAGAACACATTACTTCCTACTCTAACTCTTTCCTCTTATATATATTATTATAATAATTGAATACAATTTTTTGTATTCTCTCTATTCTATACCACTTGATAAAATTACACAGGTTATGTTACTCTATAACCTTTACATAATTTTATCTATTCACTTCTACTCTTCGTAACTGTCTTTATCTATTACAATCTTGTGATATATATACCAAGCCAATATAACACAACTCAATGGTCATGTATCTGTGAGACATTCCCTTTCTCTTATCAGGTCATATTTTATCTCTACAAAGACTTCCTTCTTACCATAACATCTAGTCGATATAATCCTCTATTTTTTTGGCCTAGATAATTGTTATGATGTTGCAGTAATGAACCAACTTTGTGGTACCTATAGTTTGGTTCTTTAGCTAATAGAGAATCAGAAAAACACCATTCCAAAAATAATCAATCACTTTTTAGCTTCCATTGTGTCCACGTAACCCAATCCATCCCATAGGAGAATCTAGTCACATTCAATTGGTTAGGAGAGCTAGATTCACTGAAAATGTCAAAATTTAATAAAATGGCCAAATTTTGATAAAATATCAATATCATGTCTAATTAATTTTTTATATCATTATAAAACTTGAGATTGTTTTATAATTTTCACATGAATTAAGAAATATATTTGCATTGGAAAAGAGTAATGACTACACTTTTCATATTAAATATTGCCTTGATAGACAAAAATAAGTAAAATAAAGATCACTTGAAATTGGAATTTTTTTTACCATCCCTATACTTGGTTATATTGGTTCCCAATCATTTATGAGATTTAAAAAGAGAATGAATAAAGAAAATAAAAGATGAGAATATGAAATATTCAAACAAATTTTTAAAAAATACTACTAAAAGGGTGATTCAAGCAACTTCCTTTGGGGTTATGGATGCCCGGATGGTGATGGACCAAGGCATATAGTGGAGCTAAAGGTAACTCTATCATGGATATAATTCCTAGCTTGAATTAGATAAATTCCCAAGCCTTCCACCCTAGCCATCCCAATATAGAAAAATTTGAAATATTGTTCATAAATTTTAGATCTACATATTGTTCTTGGGCCATATCAAAAGCCTTCAAGGTAAGGTAAATAAATAACAACACACACTTATAAATCTAAAAAATAACCATGACACAATATGATTTGTGTTGAGAGTGAAACTAATTTTTAGATCTTCATTGGGAATAGAAAACTTTCTTGCATGACTTGATTATTTTATTCCAAATTCAAACCAAAAAGTACTGACTCCTAACCATGATTAATAGTGTTTTCCCCACAAATCCACCATTTTTTTACCAACACATCCCCATCCCTTTTTGGATAAATTGAGACCCCATTTTTAAATTGAGATACAAACCTATTTTTAATAATTATCTTTGTCTCAATTTTTACCAAGTTGTGAACTAATTCAAAAGGTAGAAAAATATAAATCAATATTTCCCTTCATTTCATGAGATTTCCATAGTGCATTCAAGACTTATTTTAGAATAAATTTGAACCAAAATGATCACAAATTTAGTCTTTATGTACCTTATGAAGTTCCCTTTGAAACACTTGGTTGCACTTAAAAACATGTATTCTAAGTTTGTAGTTCACGCCTTTATATTACATTTCCACACATAAGCTTCTACAAATAATCAAACCCGATCATACTTCATAATCATAATGTATATGTCTCAATGTGTCCATTAGGTCACTTTAAACTTCTAATTTTATTTTCACTTTGGATCTCCATTACTCCATGACTCCATTGAGAGGCCATGTGTCATGGTTTTTTATATCACTTATTTGGTGATTATATATATATATATATATATATATATATATATATATCCTTTGTTTTATTTAAAATATCTGGACACAAATTCATTTATTTGTAATATGTAGTGAAGGAATGTGTGAAAATATTTATAAAATTTTATAAATGATCCATGAACTTTATTATGACCACTTTGGAACTCCATGAGGGCATGACTGTGAGATGGCTTCCACATGTTTCATTTTGTGTTGCTTGTATTTTTACATGTTACGCTTATATTATTAAAGTCATGAATATAGTTCTAACTTATTTTTTTCTTATGTGCAAGTAAAGGGACAAATGTGTGCTATTATACATTGGATTTTAGATATAAATGGATCTGCACAATTCAATACAGACATGACATTAACAAAAGGAGAATTCCATGAATCCATGGTCATTCGATGACTGCCACATGTCTACTTCTAATCTTATTAAATATTTATCTGTTCAATATTTTAATATAAAGGTGATTTATTTTTTATTATTCTCGTGCAGGACAGACATCAAGAGAAATTAGAAGGAAGATGATATTTTAACACATCCATGGAATTTTCAATTCACTACTTGACACTTCATGAACTCCATGAGCCCATGAATTTAAAAGTAATAAAACACCACCATGTGTCTTGATCTAAGTGGATGATAGTGAGGATAAGGTGATAAGGACTTTGACTTCACTTGCCAACTCATTGAACAAGGTATTGCTACTTTGATATTTAACATATAAAGGGTGGCAGATGTAGATATTAAATTGGGATTAATATATAAATGTGCCCACATATTGCAAGATATTATTCTAAGACCTAAAAGAATATGATTTTTTTACTATGAACTAAATAAAGGAAGACATGCGTCTCACTCTAGTTAGACACAATAAAGGTGATACGATAGAGCTTTAAATCTCAAGGGATATAAAACCAAAATTATAATGTAATGTATCCACAATAATTAAATATCATATCATAATAAAAAATTCAATTTTTACACTCCATTATCATCAAGCTATAATGTTTTGCCATGTGGATGACTGATATTCTCTATTCAAGATTAAGGTCATGGAATTCACCAAAAATACAAATCAAAATGAGAATTATAGAAAACAATTAATAAAGACCATTGTTTGACATCAATTCACATATTTTGAATGTGTAAATTTGTGACAAAGGTGCCTTTTGTAAATTTAATTTACCAAATGAATGCATACAAAATTAATTTAGCCAAAATTATTCATAATTGACCACCATTACTAGCTAATTTTCACATATTTGGGAGCATTTCAAAGTTTAAAAATACAAATCAAAATGGGAATTATAGAAAAAAATTAATAAAAGCCATTATTTGACATCAATTCATAGATTTTGAATGTGTAAATATGTGACAAAGTTGCCTTTTGGAAATTTAATTTACCAAAGGAATGTATACAAAATTAATTTAGCCAAAATTATTTGCAAGTGACCACCATTAATAACTAGTTTTCACAAAGCTGGGAGCATTTCAAAGTCCAAAAATACTATGTGAATTTAATTTACACACTATAGTCTCCATAATCCTTATAGAAAACACTATAATATTGCTAAGAATGCAATGTGATGACCTCTTCTTCCTCTCATTCTCCTCAAGAGTTCATAGACATCACCTTCACTCCCCATATTGTTAAGTATGAACATAATAATGTCTTGTTTTGTGTGATAAATGAATCCCACTAGATTTATAATGATGAGGATGTCATGAAGGATAAGATAGAGTATTAGATGATTTTTTTACAATGCAGAAGGCTGGTCTACACCAAACCACATTGAAATCTGAGGTATTTCTTTGCATAGACCTCAAACATAATTATTTCACTAAATGTGTTCTCAAATATGACGTGATATTTTCTATGAACCTAAAGAATAGATTGGCTTATATTTATGGGATAGCCTTTGAGAATTAATATAAATTTATCAATCCTACTTTCACATATAAACATGACATTTCCCTAGTATGGCTTGATAATATTAACCTCATGAAAGTACTAAAATATTAGGAAAAGGGCATGGGTCATTGGGTCAACAAGGGTGATATTGACACCTACACAATAAAAAATTTAACATCCCCACTAGGATCTACCTATAAATACGTGATTTTTTTAAATCAAATAACATATACTTTAAGTAGAATACACCATGTGAATCTAAGCAGTGATCATACAAAATACTCCAAATGTGATAATTGTAAACTAAATGCACTAAATTATACATCATTGATCATAATAAACACATCATAATACTAATATAGAAAGTAATTACACTTAATCAACCATGGTTGATACATGCCTACAACTACTACTATAAATGTATAAGGACTAAGTAATTATAGCTCATCATGATAATGTTTCAATAATCAATACAATATAATAAAATGTACATATATAAGATACATGGCTCCTCAAAGCATAGTTTGTCAGATTCTAGTATCTATGACAATCTCAAGTGTCATCTCAAAATTAGTACTATTGTGGGGAGGGAGAGAATCATTCGAGCACTTTTCCACACCAACCACAGACCAATGATCCCCTACATTAATCCCATCAGGGAATGGCCCTCCCTTCATGGATGAGTAGATAGTAATGGCATAGGAATCCAGAGAGACAAGCTAGTACTTGTGTGTTGTATGATTTCTAAAACTAAACATACGGTGTATTATAGAAACTCATTCTACTCAAAATATCATTAAAACATATAAAT